>JAVRXN010000009.1:119744607-120377380 GCA_033556935.1 Timema podura | reverse complement strand
CCTATTTTTTCTCTTTTCACCCTTTATAAAACTACTGTTAATTTTAAGTTTTAATAGACACACAGACAGACGGCATTACAAAGACTATTTTTAGGGTTCGGGGGGTCATGAGACGTCGACATCCATCAGTATTTCAGGTTAGTTTTTTTTTTACGGTTGCAATACTTAAACTTTAATGTCCAAAAAGTTAAAAAAATATATATAATTGCGTATAGATTGAAAGTAGTTTTAAAAATTTTCGAATAATTTTATATAAATATATATAATCTATTTGTAATATAATTCATATCTCAATAGTTTCGGAGCTATTATAAAAATTTAATTACGCATCAGACGAGCCCTTAAAGCGATTTTTCGAATATTGAGAGTAGCCATTTTGTTTGGATATTTATTAATGTTTAAAATGAAATTTAATCAAAATGTTAGAGCGATTTTGAGAAAATCGACTTGTTCTCTTTTTCCCCTTTCAGTAAACTACCCTTATTTTAGGGGTGGTATCCATTCTAAAACCTCGGGCAACCTATTGAAAACCAATATCAAGTTTTAGCTCAATCGGTAAAATGATTTGGCTCTAGTTCCGTTCAGACAAATACCAACAGCGGACGGAAATTCCAAAAACCACTTTTCGGACAGGAGTCATGAAACGTCAGATTCATCAAAATTTTCGAGTTCGATTTTGACGATCACCATACTTTCTACTTTTAAGATAGAGAAGAAGAAAAATCATCAAGAGATTTCATCAGTCAGTACCATATTGTTGTTTAGTGTGTGGCCTATGACTAGTACTCTTAAACTGTGCATCAAAATAATTTACAGATATTAAGTGTGTGCTATTGTGTTCACTAGTGGCAATATCCATGCTTGTATAGTCTAGTGGTAATAAGTACTCCAGCATTTTGGTGCTACTAGTGTTTCATGTTTAAAATATATCCTGTCAAGGCCAAATGTGGGGAAAAAAGCCAAGTTAAAGAAATGTTACACTCATTATTTTATTACAAACTTTACCATTTTATATACTCAATCAATGCAACAGTTACAAACAACTCATAAAATAGCTCAATAAGGAAAACTTCTTTTGCTTTATGAGGCAATTGCATTATATTTGGAAGAAGGTACAGGAAAGGTGGATTGGGTGGTGCCGATAGATTTTCTTTACAAGGCAACCATTACCTCTTTGTCCATGGCAGCAATGTAAAGTGTGAACTGTGTTTTCTTTTCATTGTAAAAGCCATATTGTGTTCGTCCCTTTTATATGTTTCTAATCCACCTATCCTGTACCTTCTTCCAAACATAAAACGACTCATAAAGAAACCATAGATCATATAATTCCAAAGATCAGGAAGAGATGAACCACTACATATCTTTTTAATCCTTTGTTGTACAGAAGGTACCAACTTATTATTATTAGTTCTGTTTTACAACAGGTCCATTCCTTTTATCAGTAAAACATAGACCTCCAATGTGTTCTGTCCTCCGTCTCCTCCTTCTTCTTCCTTCAAGTCATCTACTGTTTGAATCCTCCTTCCAAAACTCCGCTCTCCCTCAACCTTTACTTCTATGATGTCGCGTAGAAGACAATTTCTCTTAGGGATGTGTACCAACATTTACAATTAAAGATTCTCTTTAAACTAGGCCTGTGAGGGGATTAAATTTTGATTTCAGGAAATGTGTGTGTGGGAAAGGGTCGAAGAAACTAGGAAAATTTAAAAAATAATGTTTCCTTCAGTCTATTATTAATTATTTTTCAGATTTATAATTTTATCCAAACTTGGCTTTTCCTATGTCAATGTCAAATTAGTGGTAGATGTCAAAAATATTTTTGAATGGGGTCTGGAAAAAGGACAAAAACTCTTGATTCATTTGTGTACACTCAAAATATTTTTATTGATTTTTTGTAAGTTTTCCGAATAAAAACTAAATTTGGTATTTTCATGTCATCTTTCCACCCGACCATACATGTCCAGCCAAAGTTTAATCATGGTTATAGCGCATGCACGTGAATTCAATTACATTATTTATTGGAATAATAAACCAAAAAAGAATATCTGTCACAATAATTTTAAACTGTATTTGTGTAAGGTATCTTCTATGACCTCATTATTATCTCACTAAAATCCAACTTAGGTCGCAAGACGCAAGACACAAGACACAATATCCCATCACTTTAGGCTGAAATCCTTTATAGAGTGACACAATTTCGGAATATATATGTTTATAAACATTAAGTTGCAATCTTATTAAAATGTTGTTTGTAATTTATTAAGTGAAAAAGCTTTGAAATTGGCTATGGAAAACTTAGGAATTTAAAAATATTGTTTGGCTGGACACCTTGATAAATATTACCATCAATTCTATGAGGTCTAAGTGTGATATGTTATTTAATGGCACTCATTTGTGTTGACTAGGTAATTGTAAAATATAAATACTGAAGTTTCGGATATTCATCTACTCAACAGTTCAATAAAGCTAATTTATCTTAAATAATTAATATTTTGTTATTGAACATAAAATAATTTTTCCTGCTGGGTTTTGGGAACCTGCACTTTAAACTAAAATAAATGAATAAATATATTTAATTTGTATTTTATTTATTTTATTAAATTTACCGACCAAATATTTCCAGAATTTTGTACAAATTTATATTTTTGTTGTTATTCATTTATTCATTAAAATTTAGCTGGAAATTTGTAAACCTAAGTTTAACATTGAT
Source organism: Timema podura (assembly GCA_033556935.1). Taxonomy (NCBI): domain Eukaryota; kingdom Metazoa; phylum Arthropoda; class Insecta; order Phasmatodea; family Timematidae; genus Timema; species Timema podura. Next base: position 120,374,670 of record JAVRXN010000009.1, on the reverse strand, counting down.
TATAATTCATAATAACATAGAACATGATCTTTTTTATTAATAATTTTTGTTAAACATGTGTTTTTTTTTTGCAATGAAAGTCTTAACGTTCAGCGAGGATAGCTTTCACATGACTTTAATTCAAAATTTGGCCAACCATATTTAAAATATGTTTACCACTAAGTAGTACTGAGATTTTACTATATTGGAATTCAAAATTATTCATATTTGATTCAAAGTGTTAACTATTTGATTTGAAAATATTTATATTACAAAATCATCATTCGCACACCTCTTGTTATTAGTAGGGGTGGACGTCGGGAATGTATCTATTCCCATAGGTCGGGTGGGATTAGCCCTTTCCCCAAAAAAGTTTCAGGTGGGAAACAAAACAAGGGGCTAAGGGTGTGGTGTGGTGTTCATGTTCTAGCAGTTACTGCTGACTCATCACTGTTAATCTCGTTGGTAGACAGTCTTCTTTGTTACTTAACAAACTTGGTGGCTGGGATGGGAAGGGGGTTATTTTACTTGTAGAGAGACAAACAAGTTGGGAGGCTCGTGACTTATTGTGCTCTGTCTATCAACAGTTATTTGTTAATTTCAGCAAGTGAAAGAGTTTGAAAGATTAATAGGACAGAGATATAGGGCCAGTTTCATAGTCAGATTTAGTACGCCTCAAGTGCGGCGCTATACTAAATACAAGACGTCACCTACCTGAAATTGAATGGAATGGGCCAGTTTCATATGCGAAACTGGCCCATTCCATTTTGGTCTAGGTAGGTGTCGTCCTGTATTTAGTATCGACTCGCACTTTAGGCGTACTAAATCTGACTATGAAACTGGTCCATAGTCTACTATCTTTTAGGGTGTGGAAATGAGAGGAGAGGGGGAAGGAAGTAGCTTGCCAAGGTCAACCATTTATGAGGGTTCAGCATGTTTGTTGTTGGTGAGCCAGACAGGGAGTAAAGTATAAGGGGTGTCAAATCTAGAGAAAACATTTAAGAACAGTAACTTTTAAACCTAGATAATATTTTGCAGTTTCATACTTAGAGCAAATTGAAGAGGTGCCAAACATTATGTTTTGTAGTATTTTTTGCACTATGTAAATAATTAAATATAAAACACCATTTTCAAATAAAATTAACTAATAAAAATTATTTCCATCAAAAATGTAATAAAATTAACTATTTTATTAATTGTATTCTTTGATATTAATTCAAAATTTTGTTTTTTGAATTGATCAAAAATGCTATTCGCGCAAACATTTATTTTATTGTGTTTTTTTTAGCACTGCGTCTTATTACGCATTCGGGTTATATGCGTATGTAGTAATTATTCTAGTGTGTTAAATATCCCTGTCATCGGCAGTCTAGTCTATGCCTTAGACCATGCAGCCACCGAAGCCGGTTTTAATATTATAACTTTTAACAAGTCTTACCACATTAGTTTGGAAATCAATATTTTTTAAATCTAAGATTATTCTAAAGAGTAATTTTTAAATTTCCTGTCCCATCCCGAAATATTGACTCATTTCCCATCCTGTTCCCGTCCTGAAATAAAACATCATTCCCGTCCATCCCTAGTTATTAGTTTTAGCTGTTGCTGTCCAGGGTTCTATAAGAATATGTATATTTTTACTTTTTTTTTTTTGGCTCTATTATTTTCCTACTATTCTATCATTTGATTTATTACAAATATTTATATTTTGTGTGCTAATATAATCTTGCATATAGAACATGTATTACAAACAAATTAATTAAAATAGTAAAAATTGTACATATTGAAAAATATAACCCTAGTTTTACACCTGTTCTAGAATTGGTCGATCTGGTCGCTTTGGCAGGAAGGGTGTTGCCATAAACTTTGTGAAGAGTGACGACATCAGAATCCTGAGAGACATAGAGCAGTACTACTCCACACAAATTGACGAAATGCCCATGAATGGTATGTCATTGACCATAGCACTTCAAAACCATATCAACCTGAAAATAAGCTACCCTGGAATATAGGGTGCACCCTAAAAATCTAATAATTTTGAAAGGAAAAAAAATATTTGTGTTGAGAAATGAATCCACTTTGAAAGTAAACAAATACACCCTATTTCTAGGGGTGGACGGGATCCCGAACTCTCGGGGAAAATGTTGGGAATTTATCCATCCTCGAGAGTCGGGCAGGAAATACCCTTTCCTGGCAAGGGTTCGGGCAGGGAATAAAGCCCGCTTATTATTTCAGCAGGTACTACTGGCTCAATCTCTATTGGAGACAAGTCATCTTCTTTGTTCTGTAGCAAACTTGGAGGGAGTGGGGGTATTTTACTGCCAGTGGTGAGACAAACAAGTTGGGAAGCTCGTGAGTCAATGTGCTTTGTCTATCAACAGTTATTTGTTAGGTTCAGTAGGCCCGAGAGCTTGAAAGATTTAGAGAAGGACAGAGATATATTTAGTGGTGTACCGATGCGGATACCCATGAATCGTTATCGGGTGATTATTAGTGCATCGGCAATTATTATGTTGATTAATCTTTTTTTAAAGTAAAATTTAAATCAAAATTTTCTAGGTAGGAATTAGGGACAAAAAAAATTGTATACACACTGCATCTGGATTGTGGGCTATGCAAAGATTACATAACCAAATAAAGAAATATAAGTTCATACCGTTGATAAAACTAACATTCTATTTCCAACTTTCGCTGGTTATGCATAAAATATTATTTTGTATACATACAATCTTTTGTATTAATTACATTAACTCTTATCATTCTCTTAAGCATATTTCCCATCCCAATAGTTATTAATAAATAATCGTAGCATGAACTCGATAGTCATAGTTGGTTTTACTGAATCCGTACACCTCTAGATATATTATACTCTACCATCTTTAGGGGCATAGAAATGAGGGGGAAGGAAGTAACTTGCCAAGGTCAACTATTTATGAGCATCAGCCTGTCTGTTGTAAGCAACCTAACAAAGAGTAGAGATTACAGGGGTGTTAAACAAAGATCCTTTAAGGGGTGTCAATTCTAGAGAACATTAAAGGGGCTCTAAACAGAGATAAGTTTCAAGGGGTTTCAAAAATAGAGAATAATTAAAGGGCAACACATTTAGGGAACATTTAAGGGTTTTTATACCTAAATAATATTTAAGGGGCTTAAAACCTATATCATCTTTAAGAGATTTTGTACCTAAAGATTATATAAGATGTTTCAAACCTATATAGCCTTCAAGAGGTGTTAAAATAAAGAACATTTAAGATTTTAGAGGACATTTAAGAAGGTTAAAAAATATTTTTTATTTTTTGCCTCTTCCAATAGGTAGTAAGATATAAAAACACCATTTTGAAAAGAGATTAACACCTAGTAAAAATATATTAAAATTAATTATTCGATTTGTCTTGTTCAATATTTGTTCAAATTGTTGCTATTTGTTTAACTAAAAAATGCTATTTGGACACTTTTTATCTTTATTATTATATTATTTGTATTGTTTTAATAATATCAAAGCATTTACAAATATTACCATATTAGTATAAAAACAATATGTTTTTAATCTATAATTAATCTAAAGTGTCATTTTTATAATTTCCCGTTCTGGTCCCAATATTTTGACTCATTTAACGTCCCAATAATAAAATTCTCATTCCCATCCAGCCCTACCTCATTTCTATTGCTTTTATCATATTTATTTTGAAATTGATGAAAACTAGTTAAAACCTTGTCTAGCAAGTGTTTACGTAAGTTGTGACATGAGGTAAAATTAAAAATATAAGCCTAATTCAACTATTATAATTATGTGTAGACCTCCAAATTAACAGATTTCGGTGTAAATATGTCCTGGGCCTGAGCGAGTCTAAGTGGAGAGGGAGTGGCATGAGGAAGTAAGGAATGGCTTCATTCACATTGATGGGAGAGGATGAAGGAGGAGAAACAGAGTAGATTCGTAGTGAGAGTGATAAAGTGTATACAAGTGTATGTCCCACAAGTGAGAGGTGATACAAGTGTATGTCCCACAAGTGAGAGTTGATACAAGTTATATCCCACAAGTGAGAGGTGATACAAGTATTCACAAGTGAGAGTGATACAAGTATAGTCACACAAGTGAGAGGTGATACAAGTTATGTCCACAAGTAGAGGTGATACAAGTGTATGTCCCACAAGTGAGGTGATACAAGTGTATGTCCCACAAGTGAGAGGTGATACAAGTGTATGTCCCACAAGTGTAGAGAGTGATACAAGTGTATGTCCACACAAGTAGAGGTGAATACAAGTATATGTCCCACAAGTAGTGTCTCCACAAGTGAGAGGTGATACAAGTGTATGTCACACAAGTGAGAGTGATACAAGTGTATGTCCCACAAGTGGAGGTGATACAAGTGTATGTCCCACAAGTTAGAGGTGATACAAGTGTATGTCCCACAAGTGAGGTGATACAAGTGTATGTCCCACAAGTGAGAGGTGATACAAGTGTATGTCACACAAGTGAGAGGTGATACAAGTGTATGTCCCACAAGTGAGGTGATACAAGTGTATGTCCCACAAGTGAGAGGTGATACAAGTGTATGTCCCACAAGTGAGAGGTGATACAAGTGTATGTCCCACAAGTGAGAGTGATACAAGTGTATGTCCCACAAGTGAGAGGTGATACAAGTGTATGTCCCACAAGTGAGAGGTGATACAAGTGTATGTCCCACAAGTGAGAGGGGATACAAGTGTATGTCCCACAAGTGAGAGGTGATACAAGTGTATGTCCCACAAGTGAGAGGTGATACAAGTGTATGTCCCACAAGTGAGAGGTGATACAAGTGTATGTCCCACAAGTGAGAGGTGATACAAGTGTATGTCCCACAAGTGAGAGGTGATACAGTGTATGTCCACAAGTTAGAGGTGATACAAGTGTATGTCCCACAAGTGAGGTGATACAAGTGTATGTCCCACAAGTGAGAGTGATACAAGTGTATGTCCCACAAGTGAGAGGTGATACTAGTGTATGTCCCACAAGTGAGAGGTGATACAAGTGTATGTCCCACAAGTAGAGGTGATACAAGTGTATGTCCCACAAGTGAGAGGTGATACAAGTGTATGTCCCACAAGTGAGAGGTATGATACAAGTGTAATGTCCCACAAGTAGAGGTGATACTAGTGTATGTCCCACAAGTGAGAGGTGATACAGTGTATGTCCCACAAAGTGATAGTGATACTAAGTGTATGTCCCACAAGTAGATGAGGTGATACAATAGTGTATGATTCCCACAAGTGAGAGGTGATACAAGTGATGTCCCACAAGTTGAGTAGGTGATACTAGTGTATGTCCCACAAGTGAGAGGTGATACAAGTGTATGTCACACAAGTGAGAGGTGATACTAGTGTATGTCCCACAAGTGAGAGGTGATACTAGTGTATGTCCCACAAGTGAGAGGTGATACAAGTGTATGTCCCACAAGTGAGAGGTGATACAAGTGTATGTCCCACAAGTGAGAGGTGATACTAGTGTATGTCCACAAGTGAGAGGTGATACAAGTGTATGTCCACACAAGTGAGAGGTGATACAAGTGTATGTCCCACAAGTGAGAGGTGATACTAGTGTATGTCCCACAAGTGAGAGGTGATACAAGTGTATGTCCCACAAGTGAGAGGTGATACAGTGTATGTCACACAAGTGAGAGGTGATACAAGTGTATGTCCCACAAGTGAGAGGTGATACAAGTGTATGTCCACACAAGTGAGAGGTGATACAAGTGTATGTCCCACAAGTGAAGGGGATACATAGTGTATGTCCCACAAGTGAGAGGTGAACAAGTGTAAAGTCACACAAGTGAAGGTGATACTAGTGGTAATGTCACACAAGTGAAGTGATACAAGTGTATGTCCACAAGTGAGAGGTGATACAAGTGTATGTCCACAAGTGAGAGGTGATACAAGTGTATGTCACACAAGTGAGAGTGATACAAGTGTAATGTCACACAAGTGGAAGGTGATACAAGTGTAATGTCACTCACAAGTAGAGGTGATACAAGTGTATGTCCCACAAGTGAGAGGTGATACAAGTGTATGTCCACAAGTGAGAGGTGATACAAGTGTATGTCCCACAAGTGAGAGGTGATACAAGTGTATGTCCCACAAGTGAGAGGTGATACAAGTGTATGTCTCACAAGTGAGAGGTGATACAAGTGTATGTCCCACAAGTGAGGTACCCAGCAGAAGAAAGACAACTTTAAGTAAGACATAGAAAGGTATATGGGAACCGAGTGTCAGATAGTAACGGGCGATCTGAATGCAAAAGTAGGAAAAGAGAGAGAGGGGTTAGGGAAGGAAGTATGGAGAGAGAGAAACGAGGATGGTAGAAGACTGTTGGAGTTATCTGCAAGAAATAAAATGAAAGTGACAAACAGCTGGTATAAGAAGGAAAGAGAAAGTCATAAGATCACTAGATACAGTTGGAATGGGGAGCAAAGGTCAGTGATAGACTACTTTCTCATGAAGAAATGAAAAGGCAGACCTTAAACATCAAGGTAATACCAAGTGTGTCCTTAGATAGTGACCACAGGTTGTTGGTGGCAGACATAAAGGAATGGGAATGTAGGAGAAAGGTAGTTAAGACAAGAAAGAAGAATAAGGGTGTGGAGGATAAAAATGAAGAGGAGAGGGATCTGTACCTAAGAAAGGCAAGAAGTTAAATACCCAAGGATGAGATGCAGAGTGTAGATGTTGAATGGGAAAGGTATAAGAACAGTCTGGTGGGAGCAGTGGAGGAGGTGTGGGAGGACAAGTAATAAGAGAAAGCGAAAGGAGACACCCTGGTGGAACGACAGGGTGAAGGAAGCATTTGAGAAGAAGAATAAAGCATGAAGTAGGAGTTTTAAGAATAGAAATGAGGAAACAGGAATAATATAGGGAGAAGAAGAAAAGAGCGAAACAAGTTGTACGGGAAGCCAGGATGGATTGGTTGTAAATATTAACAGGAATGCTGGAACGGAACGTGGAAGGAAGTAAGAAGGAGTTATATATCCAAATAAGAAACAGGAGGGGAGAGAAAAGACAAGAAGTTAGAATGATAGATGAAGAAGGAAGAACGTTGAAGACAGGAGAGGAAGAAAAGGAACTATGGATGAGATATTTTGAGCTAATGCTAAACCCGGAAGAAGAAGGGGCGAGAGTGAAACAGTGGAGCAGGAATCTTTACCATACAACAGCTGATGGAAAGAAGGTATGAATATGGGGAAGACTTGGTAGTGGTATTTATGGATTTGGAGGAGGCATATTATAGCGTGGCCCATAGAAATATAGTTTGGAAAGCGATGGAGGAGGCAAATGTCCAAAGAGGGGTTGAGGAGTTGTAATGAGAGTGAAAAGTATGTATGAGGATAACAAGAGTTGTGTTAAGATGGGGAGTGTAAGAACGAAGTTGTTCCAAATAAAAAGTGGAGGGAAGCAAGGGCCCATTACTATTTGTAATGGAAATGGTCATGAACAAAGTGTCAGGAAAACTAGGGAGGAAAGAATGACAGCCATGATGGTTATGGGGGAAGAAGGAAGAGGAAGCAATGGGACAACTACAAGAATGGAATGAGGACGTGAAAGAGTGTGAAGTGATGGTAATGACAAGGAAGAGGGTAAGGCCTAATAAAGCAATAAGGTTGGATGGAGTAAAGGTGAGAAAAGTACAGAACATAAAATATTTTGGAAGCGTGATTGAGGCTGATTGAGGAGGAAGGTGGCTGTAAAGAGGATTTAATGAGAATAGGACAGCAGGGAGAGTTGTTCTATATATAAGGGTAAGAGACCTGCTATGGAGACGGGAAGTCCTTTTGAAGTTTAAGTACAGGGCGTACTTTGTACCCATTGTCACATATGCAGCAGAAACATGGATATTGAACGTAAGAGAGACTAGGAAGGTGGAGGCCATGGAATAAAGTTTGTGAGGAGCATGTTAGTTGTGACAAGGAGAAACAGAATTAGGAATGAAATTATCTGGGAAAGAGTGGGGATACAGGGAGTCATGAGATAGTAGAGGAAGCAAGACTGAGATGGTATGGGCATGTAATAAGGATGGAAAAAGAGAGAATGCTAAAGAGAATGTTGTCAATGAAGTACCGGTATGTAGGAGTAGGAAAAAACCACTAGGGAGCAAAAAAAAAAGATGGGAGAAGCAGATAACAGAAAGTGTTTAAGTGAGAGGAGAAGAATGGAAAAAATTAAAGGAGGAAGAGTGGCGGAAGAATAGAGGGAGATGGAGGTATTTTACTAAACTGACCCGGCCACAGGCTGGAAATGATGATGGTGTAAATATTAATGTTGTAAAAATAGCTTTTATGACTGGCTAAAAATATTCTAATAACTATTAAAAGTTGGTAAATAAAAAATCTTTGAGATACATTTTAATAATTGCTTGCACAATAAAACAAAACATATTTCAACTAAATTGAATCAATAAAAGAGAGCCACAATTTCTTAATCATATTAACCCTTTGCACTCTAACACATTTTCACTTGGCTTATCCAAAAAACTCGGCTAATTTTCACATATTTTCCTGTTGAAAAAGTTTTTTCATTGTATACAAATGGAAAAACTCACACTTATACAATAAACATTGAAGATTTAGAAGAAGAAAAATTCATAAATCATTTGACCAGATATTTTGAAAAAAATATATTGAAATTTGGAAACTTGAATTAAAATTTATTATTCCAAGTTAAAAAAATCCCTTTTTTTCATGTCTTTCTTCTTTATCATTCTTCCTGCAAGAAAGAGCATTTATTTCTATAAAATTTGATATAAGTTTGGTGTTTGTAGGTTTGTCTGATTCTAAACCACATGACTTTTTGTAAAATCATGTATATGGAACAATACTTCAATTTTGAAGTCAGCACCTGTGTTTGGGAAAACACTTTCCATGAAGTCGTAAGATCTGGGTTACTGTCATCACTAGTGGTATTAAAGTCACTTTCAAGCAAAAAAACGTGACCTGGTGGTCTAGGGGTAAGGTGTCAGACTTCTGTGCTGACATCCGGGGTTCAAACCTCGGTCCCGGCACAGATTTATTGATTGCCAAACCCTTCCTTCACCTCTGACAAGACGTGTATTAATCACAACTTGTGAATGTGTGGAATGCCAGGCCTCCACCGTGGCTCGGATTCCACGTTAAACTGTAGGTCCTCCATTTCATCTCACAATCACCCTACCATTGCACATTAGCGTAAGCGCGTATAACCCGAACGGGTAGTAAGACGCGGTGCAAATAATAATAATGATGATGATGATGATGATCACCATCATCATCATCATCATCATTTATCCTAGAACTTTTACCAGCCACTCGTCACCCGAGAATGCAATTGTTCTATGTCCAATTTTTCACTTTTGTGTAAAAGAGCATTGAAGTTTGACCTTGTATATAAAACCAATATTACTAGATGACAACTCGAGTTTGTATCTTCTTAAGTAATTATATAGTAGTCTCAATTTCACTGCAGGTGAAACATATGCATTCTAAATAAACGTAAACACCAAATATCTCAAATTAAACAATTTTGGAGATAGAACACTTGCATTCTCGGGTGACGCATTGCCGAGATAAAAATCAAATCAAACTATTGTCCTAACACTTAGGGCCTAAATAACTTCCAATATAAATAACTATGAAGAAAATAAGCACAAAATAATAAATAAACTTTAGAATGAAAATAAAATATCAACTGAAAAACATATAATACACATTAAATAAAGAGAAACACGGAAGACAGAAACGTAATTGCGCCACAATGTAAACATGTGAGAATAACAAACTTCATTTGTTAAAAAAAAAATATTTTTATAAACATTACAGTGCTTTCTGTTGAAGAAAATACTAACTAGATCTTCATATTTATAATACAGTCCTTGTGGTGACATCTAGTAATAATATATATAACTAAAAGACTTGATTTGGCTGGCTCCGATGGATCGGCCGTGTGAGTGTTTTAGCCACTCCCTTGTGCGCCGACAGATCAGTGCGCTGAGCGTTTAACCATATGATCTGCAAAAAACATGTCTTTAGCAGTTGTCACTTCTGACATTCAAAATTTAGGTATATACCTAAATGTTGACTGTCAGAAGTCAGCTGTGAACTGTCAGTCAGCACCACATAAGCTAAAACTGAGGTATACCTAGAAAGACACAAAATACAATATGTGCCTTTCCCACCAAAAATATATTTATTGTGGTTCTGTTAGATAATGGTGTTACACTCATTTTTGTTTACATAGGTGCTTGGGCATGACTATTAACCAAAGGATTAGGTGAATTTAACGCTAGTAAATCAATATAATTGTTAATGGACATTAGAAACAAACATGAAATTGGTCAATTTGTACTATTATTCTTTTACTAAAGTTTGTGATCCTGCATAGTCCTATTATGTCTGAATCATGATTGGCCATGTGTAATATTCCATACTTAAACAAAAAAAAAAAAAGTTAAATAATTTTCATAATAGAATATAAAGTTAGTTACCAATGGACTACAACAGAAAGTCTATAAAAATGTATTAAAATATTAAGTAAGGTAAAGATGGTTCGATTTCATCTTGTCAGCCAATAGGCTTGAAACTATATTTTTACCAATAGGGTGTTGAGTGAGATCTATCTGTCTTAATTAATTTAATCATAGCTAAGCAGTAAAAGGTATAATTTGTTATGATTATACATCTAAATAGTTTTTAATTACCTTAACTACATTCAATCCTAAGGGTGTGATTATAGGCTGCACTAGGGTTTTGTTTTGAGTCAATATGGTTAATCCCAGTGGATTTTCCTGTTAATTCTACAAATAAAATTATACTACTGTTTAATACAAATTATTTCTATTTTCAGTGGCGGACTTGATATGAAGGAGTGACCATCATTTTGAGGAAATTCTTACACTTCTTGGCACAATATTAAGTTATCCTATTTAAGATCCTTTGGAATGACATCTACTCCAGAAGAACATTCATCATCATAATGATATGGAATTTGTTCCAGCATCATACTCTTGAAATCTTGAAGCGCTGTTGTCTTTACCTAAGTTTAACAAATGGTTTGATAAATGTGACAATTAATGTGTCTTTGTATTGTAAATATTGTGTTATGTTATTCGATGAACAATATTATTTAAAAACTGGTATTTGGTCAATAAACTGTGATGAATCATCAAATTAAATTACCAAACAAAGCTATGTTTGATTTACATTTTGCATAATAAATAGCTCTTTAAATATAACCATGTTCATTTTATGAAATACATTTTGTTGGAAGAAGGTTCAATAAAGACAGAGAGGAACACAGTTCAAACTCTACACTTTAGCCACCGAACAAAGAGGTAATGAATGGTTGCTTATTCAAGACAATACTCGTTACTCATCAGCACATCAACTTCTTTGAGTGGGAAACAAAAAAAAGGTAAAAACAGGAAATTGGTAGAGAACAACAGGACATTTAAATAGAAACTTGAAAAAGGAAAAATTAACAAGGACCATAAAACCAGGAAATGAACAAATTGGTTTTATGTGTAAATATGAACATAATATATTAAAATAACAGTGTGTAAACACTGTATGATATTGTAAAGTAAGTGATGAGGAAGGAAGCCAAGAAAAGGGTCTGTAAGCTTGAGTTGTTTGAGTATATGATGTTCATAATTTTAAAATGTGAAAACACGTGTCCTTAAAATAAAATGACACTCATTTTTATAAAAAGTCAATACTTTTGAAAATGGAATTTAAAAAACGAAAATATTGATTTTTAAATTAGAACTTAGAACTATTTCAACACTCATGTCTTAATTTAAGACATTAAAATTACACTTTCAATTTTAAAAATAACTTTTTTGTACTTGTACATTATTCGGGAATTTCTAATAATTATCAAATAGAACATAATCATAGTTAAATTTGCTAAAATTATTAAACAAAGAGATGAGCGTTATTTCTGATAGTAAAAATGTTCATGCAATTGCTGGAATTATAGGCAGTAAGTATAGTGAATGCTCTCTTGAAACTACTAACATCTTTTTAGAGTCTGCTTGGTTTGACCCTGTATCTATTACTAAATCTTCAAGGCAGCTAGTCAAGTTACAGGTTTACACGCTCAGTTGATCCTGGATTTACTTTCGACGGACTAAGTTTTGCAACTCAGATGATTTTGGACCTATGCGGTGGAGAAGCCTCAAACGTGGTATCTGCTGGTAGTCTCAAGGAGGCTGATATAGGGTTCACCTTGACCACCAAAATAACACGGCCTATGTAAAAGAATGTGCAGTGGGCATTTAAATTATACTCAAACTCAACTATACTTATAAATTAAGGCCGCTTCGACTGACAGCTGTTATCCAACTAAAAGACCGTGAGGGGGTCAGTAGATGGACAGATCTAAACACGTACCGTGAGTATAAACATGTCACTGTCATCGGCATGAAAATATGTGTTTTCAAATTTGCTTGGCGTTCATAGTCTCAGGCAGACAATGCCATCTAAGCGCATTCAAAATATTGATGAACAAAAAGTAAGTGATAAGCTTGCATTTTCAACGCCACAGATATACGGAAGTTATCCATAAGTATGTTTATCAAAGGTGAACACATGAACAAAATATCTTATTTTTGAACATTATAATTTGAGTATAAGATCTGTGTTATGTAACACTTTGATGTACCCTAACCCCCCCATGTAACAGCATGTAGACATTAGAGCTCACACCTCCCCCCTCAAAGCGTTACTTGGTTTATGGATGACCCCTAAGCCATTTCCCTCGGTCTGAATTGAGAACTGTTGCATTATTTTGGAAATACTCTCATTGATTGATTGGTATTGAAATAGTGACTATTCATCCACTGTCTGAAAGCCAGTAAGGCAGTAATCTTCTGAGTAACAGTATTTGCACTAAAGTAAATAATATTTAGCACCGCGTCTTACTACCCGTTCGGGTTATACGCTTAAGTGGTAATTACGCTAATGGATTAGGAATTGGGAAGGTTGAATTTAGAGGAAGTGAACCCGCATTTGCGTGGAGGGAGAGTGGAAAACCATTTAGGAACCCCCCCCCCCCCAGTTCACCCGACCGAGAATCGAACCTTGATCTCCCCGTCCTCGGCAGCCAAGCTCAACACAACTAGCGTGTTAGCCAACTACGCCACCGATGCGGGTCACTTAAGTAAATAGAACATGTTATTTATAATGGCCAGGGATTTTGTAGTCATGTATTGTATTGTTTTTTTTAAATTCATATGAATAATATAAGAATGCATTCTTATATTTTTTTCTTAACATATACCCTTTGTTTACCCGGGTTAGACAAAATTTATCCTAATTTTTTTTAGAAAGGGTTTTTATGTTACTTTTTTATATTTTTCTTTTTTTTTTATTGTGTTATAGTTGATCACTTATAGTTATGAATTTTATTACTAAAAATAGTTAAACTGTAGGTCCTCCATTTCATCTCACAATCACCATACCATTACAAATTAGCGTAAGTGTGTATAACCCGAACGGGTAGTAAGACGCGGTGATAATAATATTTTCAATAGTAACTTGTGAATACAGTTGGAAAAATAAAAGGTTAAGTTTCCAAAATTTTTAAGTAAAGTGTAGGTTAGAATTTGAGAAAATGAATATAAAAAAATTGTTTTATTAAGCCTGTGGGAATCCATTATTTTTAGTATCAAATCTTATGTCTAAAATGAATGAGTCTAAATTGAATCTGAATTTAATCTCATGCTAAGTTTATTATATTGAATTAAGGCCTAGATGAATCCAATTTTTTTACAAAAATGGGATTAAACAGTGTGTAGTATAATTTACAATTGAATGAAAACGAAAGAAGCCTCTGGAGGACCAGTGTTACGAACACGGACAAATGGACTGTATGGTGGAAAGGAAATGGATAGAGGCAACTCACCTTCACTTTATGTGGTATGACTGGCAGTGTCCTGGCGCAGTCCTCTTCAACAACACACACGAATAAAAAGCTAGACCACTTCCGGGTGAAGGTTCACGGAACCTTATCACTTCTGTCTCGATCGAGTCTCCGTGTACGGCACAATTAAATCAACAAAAACTAAAACTCCACGCCAGTGACACTTGGCGGGAAAACAATAAACATATAGTGGTCCAGGTATGGTCTTGTTGCCTCCAAGAGTGGGGAAGTTTAATGTAAGATATGAAAAAACCAAACAAACAGAACTAAACCTCAACAATAACAATCAAAATCACAAAACAAAACAAAAACAATTCAATTTCGAGGCATAGAGAACCTAGATAAAAGGAGCACTATTCAAAGATATAACATAGAGGAATGAAAATGAAGTATAGGATTAATAATATTCGTCAAACAATAGAAAAATATACAAACATACCGCCCACCAAAAACTAAAATGAGTTTTTTAAGAACAACAAACCAGCAACAAAGATATGTACAGAATAATATTTATAGGAGAATGTATCCTTCCTATTGATTAGGAAGTGGACATAATTTTACAACTGGTCGTTTGAGGGTCCCGTGCTCGGTGCGGACACTTACGACTCTCGTTATCCCATCCCTTCCAGGGTACACCTCTTCTACTCTTCCGAGCAGCCACCTGAGTGGGGGAAGATTGTCTTCCTTTATCAAGACTAACTGTCCTTCTTGTAAATTGACCTTGTTTGTAGTCCATTTTTGTCGCTGTTGGAGAGTATGGATATATTCCCTTGACCATCTTCGCCAAAAGTGCTGATAGGCTTGTTGTATCAACTGCCAGCGTTTCAACCTGTTGGTAGGTAGCTCAGTTACGATCTCCTCGGGTGGTCTGGTGAGAGAATGACCCACTATGAAATGTCCTGGTGTCAATGGATCAAGGTCATTCGGATCCGCAGAGAGAGCACAGAGAGGCCTGGAATTTAGCACGGCTTCAATTTGAATGAAGAGCGTGGAGAGGCTTTCAAAGGTAAGTGTCTGATCACCCACCACTCGTTTTAGGTGAGTTTTTGCCGACTTGATACCAGCTTCCCATAGTCCACCAAAATGTGGAGCTGAAGGTGGGTTGAAATGCCAATTTATGCCTTGGACCAAAAGTTTATCTGTTACCACTTTGGTTTCGGTATGGGATTCTAGATGCCTTTGTAGTTCTGTACAATGGCGCTTAGCACCTACAAAGTTTGTGCCACAGTCGCTATAAATGTCTGAGCACATACCCCGACGGGAAATAAACCGAAGAACGGCATCAAGAAAGGCCCTTGTGCTTCTGATACCACCTCAAGGTGCACTGCCTTAGTTGCCAAGCACACAAACAAACATAAATAAGCCTTGAGCACCTTAGAATTCCTTAATTCAGATGATTTTATCTGGAAGGGTCCTCCATAAACCACTCCTACTCGCACAAATGGTCTTGATTGCTGCACACGCATTGCTGGGAGGTCCCCCATGAATGGTTGGAGAGCAGGTGCCTTAAATCGAAAACATCTCATACACTTGAAGATCCGGGTCTTTGTAACAGTGCGTGCTGAGAGAATCCAGTACTGGTCTTGAATGAGTGAGTGGGTTGTTCGAAGTCCAGCATGAAAATGAGATATATGGTAGTGATCAACAATGATATCGGTGATATGACTATTTTTAGGCAACAGAAGAGGATGTTTTGTGTCATACCGCAGAGAAGAGTGTCTCAAGCGACCTCCTACCCTCAATAGGCCCTCCTGGTCGAGAAACGGGTTTAGGCTCCTCACGCGGGGTGAACATTCCCGGCCCTTCTTTATTTCTTCAAGTTCTGACTCAAACGCCTGTTGTTGAACTTGTTTGATACATAACATGCGGGCCGTCTTGAGCTCCTTGGACAACAATGGGCCTTTACAACGATCTTGATTCTTTACTTTGGAGTTCTGAATAAACCGTGCTAAAAATGCGATGACTCGTTGCAGCTTTACCCATGATGAGAAACGTTTGAGAAGGTCTGCCCACCAAGTATTCACTTCTGCTACTAGACTGGTAACCCTTACAATCTTTAATTCAGGTAACTCTACCTGGCAAGTCACCTCAGGCAGCTTGGGCCAACTACTAATGGGTTGTTTCAGCCACTCTGGTCCTGTCCACCAGATGTGGAAATTTGTCAACTCTTCAGGATGTAAGCCTCTAGATGCACAATCAGCCGGATTTTAATTAGATGGGACATGTCTCCAATGTTGTGCTGGTATTAATGCTTGAATTTGGGCTACTCTGTTGGCAACGAATGTTTTCAAAAGATGTGGTGACGTTTGAATCTATGCCAAAACGATGGTAGAATCTGACCAAGTATACACAGTTGACACCTGTAATCGTTGTTCAAGGTTCTTCTGCACCCACTCCATAAGTGTGGCTAGGAGCTGAGCCCCACAAAGCTCAAGCCTGGGAAGAGATAAACTCTTAACCGGAGCTACTCTTGACTTGGCAATAAGGTTGTTGACTTGAATTTCTCCATTACCCGTGGTAGTTCAAAGATAGACGACTGCTGCATATCCTTTGATAGATGCATCACAAAATCCATGAAGCTGACAATTAATAGCATCACTGGTTGGTAGGAATCTGTTGATCTTGACATGTGTAAGAACATGAAAGTTTGAACAAAACCTTTGCCATCCTTGTCCGAGCTCTGGTGGAAGTGGTTCATCCCAATCAAGTCTTAGGGTCCACAAAGTCTGCATGAACGCCTTAGCCCAGAACACCACTGGAGTTAGCCACCCCACAGGATCAAATATCCTAGCAATATTTGAGAGAACTGCCCTCTTCGTTACTGTAATCTCAGAGGGATGTACATGATAAGAGAATGAATCTGATGTGGGGTCCCATTCCAGTCCTAATATCTTAATTATTTGATCTCCATCTTCTTCAAACATGAGGGGAACTTCACGGTGTTCATTTGGTATCCTCTTTAATACTTCAGGGTGGTTGCTAGACCATTTTCTAAGTTGGAAGCCTCCTAGGCTTAGCAATTCAATCAGCTCGGTTTGTAAACTGAGAGCAGATTCCACTGAATCAGCACCAGTGACTATGTCATCAACAAAAATCTCCTTACATAGGATCTGGGCAGCACGAGGGTAACGAAGTTTTTCATCAGAAGCGAGTTGACGCAGGGATCGCATCGCTAAGTACGGAGCTGAAGATACACCATAAGTCACAGTATTCAATTGATATTCTTGAATCTGTTGATCAGGGGATTCGCGCCACAGTATTACCTGGTAATGTTGGTCATCCGGAGTGACAAGTATTTGTCGATACATCTTGCATATATCAGTGGTGAGCACAATGGGATGAAATCGAAAATTCATAACAATTTCCACAATTTCCCTTTGCAGTTTGGGACCCTTCAATAATGTATCATTCAGTGACTGACCCGATGATGTTGCTGCAGAAGCGTCAAATACAACTCTCAGTTTGGTGGTTGAACTAGATTCTTTGGATACGCAATGATGTGGAATATAGTATTTAATAATAATAATATTTAGCACCGCGTCTTACTACCCGTTTGGGTTATACGCCTAAGTACTAATTACGCTAATGGATTAGGAATTGGTAAGGTTGAATTTAGAGGAAGTGAACCCGCATTTGCGTGGAGGTAGTGGAAAACCATTTAGGAAAAACCACCCCCAGTTCACCCGACCGAGATTCGAACCTCGATCTCCCCGTCCTCGGCAGCCGAGCTCAACACGACTAGCGCGTTAGCCAACTACGCCACAGAGGCGGGTTAGTATTTAATGTCTTGGATCATTGATGGTTCAATGCGCTGCATGTGACCGAGTTCTTCATATTCCTTTAGAAAGGTCACATATTGTTCCTTTAGTTGTGGGTAACGAGCTAGGCGACGTTCCAGCTGAATGAGTCTCTTGACTGCTTGTTGACGTGACTCTCCCAGCTCTGGTTGTGCATCCTTGAAAGGTAGCCGAACAATGTATCTACCCTCATTGTCACGAGTGTGTGTTGTCACATAGTGTGCCTCACACATAGCTTCATTAGGGTCAATGTGTTTAGTCACGGGTAATTCTTCCACCTCCCAGAAGCGTCACAAAACACTGTCAAGCGATGGTTCAGTAGCAACAAAAAAAGATGAGACACTAGAAGTTATAGGTGGTTGAGGTCCTATTCGACCAATTATGATCCAGCCAAAGATGCTATGCAATCCTGAGGGACAATTAGATGAAGTTGAATACCGCCCACCATCAAAGATCTCGGGGTATACATCTGCACCTAAGAGAATGTCAATCGGCCCTGGTACGTGAAAATGAGGGTCAGCCAGCTGAAGATGAGCAAACTCCTGAACCATATCTTTAGAAAGCATGGTTGATGGCATTCCCGATGTGATTTTACTTAGAATGATATCCTCCGTGATCAACTGAGGACCATAAACACCACAGGGTTTCACCTCGCATATCACAACCCCCTTGTTGGTTTGCACAGTTGACTGAGAGATCCCTCTAATCGGAATTTTCAAATTGCGACGTGGCAGGCACAGCCGGTGAGCACAGTCTTCAGTAATAAATGATGATTGTGACGCACAATCTATCAACACTCTAACCTTCTGATAAGCATCGTGCCCATCCTTAACCTGTACTACAGCGGTTCCCAACAAGACTGTAGTAAGGCTCACAGAACTGGTGGTAAGTGAGTTAATGTGTTCACCCCTTGTAACAGTGCCTTCATGGCCTGGTGAATGTGCCTGATGGGTAGTATCACCTTGCATATACCTACTGTCTCTATGGTTGTGATCAGTGTGAGAGCTGGTAAAACGTTGGTTTGAGCTAAACGATCCTTGAACGCAAGTGTCAGTGCCTTGATTAATTGACCCTATGTGCAACAATGTGGGATGAGTTTGATTGCAGTGTGGACACTTGAATTTTGAGGAACACTCCTTTACTTGGTGCGATCCCTTTAAACAATTAAAACACAAATTATTTGACTTTACCCAATCCCGGCGCTGTGTCGGTGTCTTGCTCGTGAACACTGGACACTTATAAATACTATGGTTAGCTTGACACACAGTGCAGTGACCTTGATTTGAGTCAACATAAAATGATCTTCTCACTCCAACAGGTGAATTTAGTTTTCCTTCCATCCTCCTGTTGGTTGCTATATGTCTAGTACTCGCGCTAGTTTGCAGTGATATACCTTGATTTGCAGATGACAGTGCTTTGCATTGATTTTCAAGAAATTCCAAAAGTTGATCAAAGCTTGGTAGTTTGGTAGCCGTGTGCGCAAGTTCAAACATCAGTCGTGTCTCTCTATCTAACTTGTTCAGTGTCAAGTTTAGTAAGATAAAACTCCACTCACAAACTGGAAACTTTAACACATTAAGTGCACCCAAGTTCTCCTTAAATGTGTCCACTAGCGCCCTTAAGTTCTGTGGCGACCTTGAGGTTAGTCCCGGGAATTGCATTATCTTCTCTAAATGTGTAGTAACTATTGACCTCACATCTTGGTAACGTTCTGTAAGAGTCGCCCAGGCTAACGGGTAGTTATCATCTGACACCGGTAGTGACTTTAATAAACTTAGGGGCTCACCAGATAATGTCGTCAAAAGATATTGAAACCTTTCCACTGGTGTTAAGGTTTTGTTTGTATGAATGAGAGAGACGTACAAGTCATGAAATGTGGTCCAGTCAGTGTTTATACCACTAAATGTGGGCAGTTGCAACTTAGGCAATTTTGCTGACAATGCCTTTACTGGAGGTCCATTATCATTTCCCGACGTGGATGAAGGCTTAGTAATCCGTGCATAAATCTCCTTAACCTGGTAGTAGGTCATGTCAAAGTCCTCAATCAACTTGTCATGTGCTTCAAAATCAAAGTCCTCTTAGATTTGCTTGCCGCGACTCCTAACTCAACGTGAGTTTCTTCAAAATCCCTCCTTAAATGTTCTAAGTCTGAACAATGTGCCTTAAATAGATCTAGTTTGGTAATGTCACCTTGAACCTGTTCCGACAGCTTGTAAAGTCTATTAACCCGGCCAGTTATCACCTTAAACCTAGCTTCGAGGTGTGCATAAGACATGATGATAGAAACTTAGGTAACACAAATTAATGTAAACAAACGGGAACTAAATACAAACGTAAGCAAACAAGAAACTAACTATAAACATAAACAAAACAGTCAAAACACGGCCATCGATTACATTCCGACTCTCAAACAATAACGAATGGTCGACATCACTCGATCACTATTACATACGATGCACAATAGATATGGCTAGCGATTAATCGCTAACTCTCAAACGATATATCGAACTGATGACGCCACTAATCCAACTGACCCAGCAAGGCCGAAATATGACGTGAACAAATGATACAAGAAATAAACCAAACAAACAAATAAGTTGCTCTATCCACCCTAACACAAAGAAACGCCAAGGAACACTGAAACACGTATCCTCGGCCCGGATGGACCAAAATTGTGTAGTATAATTTACAATTGAATGAAAACGAAAGAAGCCTCTGGAGGACCAGTGTTACGAACACGGACAAATGGACTGTATGGTGGAAAGGAAATGGATAGAGGCAACTCACCTTCACTTTATGTAGTATGACTGGCAGTGTCCTGGCGCAGTCCTCTTCAACAACACACACGAATAAAAAGCTAGACCACTTCCGGGTGAAGGTTCACGGAACCTTATCACTTTTGTCTTGATCGAGTCTCCGTGCACGGCACAATTAAATCAACAAAAACTAAAACTCCACGCCAGCGACACTTGGCGGGAAAACAATAAACATATAGTGGTCCAGGTATGGTCTTGTTGCCTCCAAGAGTGGGGAAGATTAATGTAAGATATGAAAAAACCAAACAAACAGAACTAAACCTCAACAATAACAATCAACATCACAAAACAAAACAAAAACAATTCAATTTCGAGGCATAGAGAACCTAGATAAAAGGAGCACTATTCAAAGATATAACATAGAGGAATGAAAATGAAGTATAGGATTAATAATATTCGTCAAACAATAGAAAAATATACAAACAAACAGTTTATTTTAAAAATAGGTTCAAATTTGAATTTTTTAACTTTCGAGACGAGATCGAGATTGTTTTTTTTCTTGAATTTTCGAGATATTTTTTGAATCTCGCATGTCCCTAATTTTATGTATACTATGTTAATGTTTCGAATTGAAACATAGTAGAATATTTTACTAATGTTATGTTAGTGAATCTAATCTAATCTAATAATAAAATATTTCCAAAAATGTTGATAACATTTTAGACATTGGAATTTTTTTTAAAAATGACACAAAAATTAAAAAATTAGTAAATCTCAAAGGGTGAAAAATCAAATAAAGTTTACACAATTTTTTTAATCAATTTAAAGGTCAGTTATTATACTGTATTTAATAAAAGGTGGGCCCAGCTACTTTATTTAATACAAGATAGAAACAAACACACATTTTAGCGTTGTTCTTATCTAGGCCTAGCCTAACTATTCTTTCATGTTGGCTTTCTTTTAGGGATGGACGGGAACTACTTTTTTTATTTCGGGACGGGAAATGAGTCAAAATATCGGGACTCGGGATGGGAACAGGAAATTTTAAAATTACACTTTAGAATAATTTTAGATTAAAAATATATTGATTTCCAAACTAATATGGTAAGACTTTTAAAAGTTATATAATTATTAAAACCTGCTTCAGTGGCCGCATGGTCTAAGGCATCACTCTCGCAATAGACTAGATTGCCGATGATGAGAGAATTGTAGTTTAAATTTGGCCGGGTGTACTAAGGGTGGTTTTTCCTAAATGGTTTCTCACTCTATCCATGCAAATGTGGGTGCACCTCCTTTAAATTCAATCTTTCTCATTCATAGCACACTAGTCACTAGTAAATAGCCGTATAACTGGAATGGGTTATAAGACATGGTCATAAAAAACATTGCTAAAGGTAATGAAAATATTAAAAATAACAATAAAATAAAAAGAGGTTTGCAAATAGCATTTTTTATAAAATCAAATAACAAAATTTTGAATTGATATCAATTAATACAAATCAAATAGCTAATTTTATTAAATTTTGTATGGAAATTATTTTTACTAGTTAATTTCTTTCAAAAATGGTGTTTTATATTTAATTATTTACATAGTGCAAAAAATACTACAAAATATAATGTTTGGCACCTCTTCAATTTGCTCTGAGTATGAAACTGCAAAATATTATCTAGGTTTGACACTTCTTAAAAGTTACTTAGGTTTATTAAAACACCTTAAAGGTGCTTGTTTAATTTGTTTCCTGCCTGAAAACTTTTCGGGAAAGGGTCATTCCGACCAGACCAACGAGAATAGATAAATTCTCGACCTTTTCCCGAGGATTCGAGATCCTGTCCACCCCTACTTCCTTTACTATCAAGTTAATTTCTCTATTCACTCTACCATGTAACTGATTTACAGTCTGATAATATTAATTTATTAAGTATGAATGAATTACAGATTCAAATTTTGAGCTAAATCGGTCAAATCTGAATCTAAGAGTTGTTTGGATTCAAAATTTTGAATATAATCCAAATCTTCCAATATTAAGATTCAGTTTTGAAATTTCAAAGGTTTGCATAGGATTATGGTGAATATGCATAGATTTTATTTAAAACTCTTTAGCTAGGTGAAATGATTAAAATAACAGGATTTCAAACTTGACACAATTATTTTTTAATTCTCTGAATCACTAGTAGTACCAACAATCATAAAACATTCTGGCAAAGGTCTTGGCTCTGCAGACAATAGAGTACAAGTTCTGCAGTGGCGTATTGCTCTGCAACTAATACCATCATGTGTGATGACACTTTTTTCAAATGTCTCAAATATAACTTTTAACATTAAGGTAGTTTTTTGGAAAGAAGGCGTGTGCGAGTAGGTATTTCTCACTTCAAGTAGAGTTTAAATTAAAACAGTTCATTTTGAGTTCGACTTGTACTATAAATATTTCAAGTTGATTTTCTTTAATAAACATGCAACACATAGTTATTTTAAAAGTTTTGTAAAAAAAAGTCATAATCACACAATTTGACTTTTAAAATAGATTTATTTGATTCTTTTTAATCATAAAAAAAGGAAATATTGAGGAGCTCTTTTTGCTGTGAAATAACATCTTAGAATTGAATAAAATTAGTTAAATTCAAAATTTCACAATAAAATAAAAAAATAATGTGGACTCTAATTTTTTGAGTTTTGTAAAAACCATCAATTCAAACCAGTCACTTAAGGCTGTTGG
Organism: Timema podura; assembly: GCA_033556935.1. NCBI lineage: Eukaryota > Metazoa > Arthropoda > Insecta > Phasmatodea > Timematidae > Timema > Timema podura. The sequence goes on along the minus strand of JAVRXN010000009.1, from coordinate 120,351,504 downwards.
TCAAAGTCTATACTATTTTTTACTTGGCCAAGATATATTTTGAATATGTCTTCTATCTGTACTTTGTGTCTGTGTATGTTAACCATGTACACACACACGCACACACGTAACTAACCACATGATCCAATCCTTGTTTGAGAGTACTGCACTTTGTATCAGTGATATTACAGTTCAAATAAACTACTAAATACAAGGTAGGAAAGTTTAAAATTTAAACTCTTTATATTTCTTGGCCTGCTTGTTGTCTTGATGTTGCTGTCTCTGCTTTCGTTTGTTCTGAAAATCAACATACAAGTACAATTACTTCACATACCTCACACGAGTGTCTTACATGCAAGGTCTGGTTGAGTTACCAACCTCAATCACAATTCAACAGTCGTGAAATTAGCCGCAGTTTCAAAGCTAAGCTCTTTAAATTTATGATTATTTAATGACTGATGAGAGGAGAATAGAAGAGTAAATCCTATACACACATCACAAAAATCTAGATCCAAAAGTTCAGTTTATGAATATGTAGCTGTGCAAAAACAATAATCCTAAATCAGCTTAAATGAAACTTCGTAAATTAATTAATAATATGAAAACAAAATAGTCTACCAGTAGATTTGTGTTGTAGGAGTGTGTAAGTTTATGAAAATTTCAAGTTTACATTGAATATTTGTTATAGCTGGGCCAATGAAATATTTTGGCAAGCATTCGGTTCATTTAGTTATAAATAATACAAAGATAGTATGTGAAGGTTATTTGTAATATAGCAATAGGCTAAATCCTGGTTAAAATTAGAAGGTACTGCAAGCACACTTAACTTGGTGATAATGGATAGAAATACTTTGGATAAAACACTAAAAAACACATTTTTAAAGACATGCTTTCACTGTCAGCTTCATCAGGTTAAGAAAGTAGACTTATGCTCTTGGTTGAACTGCAAGGTTGACTGTCTAAAGGTCTACCCTCTTTACCTAAGTTGTCTGTGACAGTGAAAGCTTGTCCTTAAAAATGTGTGTATGTTTTTAAGTGTTTTATCTAAACAATTTCTAAAGCAGGCATGTCAAACTTGCTGGCTGCATGTGGCCCGCGAAGCTTATAGTGAACCAAAGTTCAATTCAGCCCTACTTTTTTTCATAAAGGCGACTGGTATTGCATCAGTGAATATAAAGGAGCAAAGAAAGAGATAGCGGCTGAGAAAGTGTCAGCAAGCAGTGGAGTGATACTTTTTGTCCCCCTTCTGAGAAACCTAACTGATAACATTAGCCTGAGCAAACTCACTGTAGAGACCGAGCTGACAAGAAAAAGAAAAACATTTATTTTTCGTTGGCAGTTTTCCTACTTCAGAGTTTAAGAGATAACACAACTATTGAAATCAGTCTCATTTGTTGCCATAGCATCTGGTCGTGGGATTTCTTCTAATTGTATTTGGTGGTAACATAAACATAGTTTGAATGCATTTAGTAAAGGGTGACTTGTTAATATCGTTTCAAAGAGTGTGCCTCAAAATATATTTTTCAAAGCCTTTAAAACGCAAAATCAAAGAGGAAAGCTGTGTGTTTAAAAAAAAATTGGAGCTGACATTTTGTTCACCTAATAAATAACATTGTCTTGTATGTAAACAAAGAATCAGTATTTGCAAAGAGTATAATATTAATCGTCATTATAGTACTTACAAGGAGAAGTGTGATTTATTTGTTGGAAAATTCAGATAAGATAAATTGAACAAGTTAAAATTAGATTATCAGCCACTTTAATATTTTACGCGTTTTATGAACTGAATTTATCTGCTGGATAGCTATCTGTAGGATAAATATATTATGTAGAAAAAGCAATGTTGGTACTCTTTTTACGGTGTGCACATGCGTATAAGCCAGACGCTACCGCTACAACCTAGTGAGTGGTCGAGAACATTCAACATTTGTTAAATAATGGGGCTAAACGAGTGCGAGGAACAGATGCATGACAGGGTGCAGAAGCTAGTTATCTTGCAAATACTAATTTCGGTGTCGAAGTGGTCATAATTGGTACAACGTTACAAATTCATTAATGTACTGACATTAATAATTGTTTATCAACTTACAATAGCTGTCATTTTTGTAAAAGTGTGAATTAAATGTCTAATTATTTAGCTAGAACGGCTGTGCTTACTTAACACCAACCAAGATTTTTTTTCTAACGTTCACATTGTAATATGGGGCTAACAAGTCGAGTAAAGATGTGTCCATGGTGCAGAAGCTAATATGTTGTGTAAGTACTAATTGATGTCTGCAAAATGTGGTCAATAGTTGGGTACACGTACAAAATTTCATTTATTGTACTCATATTTTTATAATTTGTTCTTATATAAATATAACATACCAATAGCTGTCAGTTTTATAAAGTGTGAATTAAATTTTTAATTTTATACGCTAAAACCTAGGCCTGTGCTTACTAAACATGTGAACCAAGATTTTAACCTAAAAATCAGATTCTGATAGACGAAACCTCATTAAAAACAACGCGTCACTATGGCAACAACCATTTTAACTTTAGGATAAAAGTTATCAGGTACTTAAACCTCCCATAAAAATGTGATGGATAAATACATTTTAACTGGCAGATAAATGCTATCTTGCAGTCATACGCACTTTTAACTTATCCACCAGATAGAAATATTTATCCAGGAGTCATAAGACCGGCCCTTAGTAAAGTAAATGAGACAGCTGACCAGTAAAAGCCAGTTTTACCGTGTCACATTTGATTGTAAAAAATTCAAAACCTTTTACAGATGGACAATTTATAATAGACTGCTTGAATAAAACTGCAAATATTATGTGTCCTTATAAATTAAAAGATTTTCAAAGTATAAGTCTCACATGAAACACAGTAGCTGAATGCATAGATGATAGGGAAAATGATTTGGGGAGTAGGTAATACGATTCCAAATTTTCAATGTATTATTCATCAGGGAGTGTTGTGTTGTAAAGTTTTAATAATGAATGATGTTTTAAAATGAGTTGTAGGAATAACCAATTTTATTCAAGCCCGTGGTTTAAATCATCGACAATTTGCTTCCTTACTTTCCGACCTGGACTGTGATGGTGAATATTTGCCATCTTAGACAGAAATGTGTTGGCTATCTTGTCACAAGGTGTTGGAAGTTTATTTGACTTGAAAAACAAAATTATTTTGTTCTCAGAAATGTTTCAGATATTAAAAATACAAAATGTATTTTAGATCTGGTATTTATGGTCAATATAACAAAATATTTAAATGAATTAAACTTAAATCTTCAAGGAAAAAATAAACTTATAACATCCATATTAGAGCTGGGCGATCAGCTATTTTGCCGATTAGTCCGATGCGATCATTTGTTGCCGATTAGGCCGATCACCGATGCCGATTATTTTTGTTTTCAATTTTAATAATTTTAAAAACTGTTTCATTTAAAACAAATGTCGTATGTGCGAGATTATTACATCCGATGTTTCATTTTTGGGCATCTTTAACAAATCTAAATAAAACAACACCAATCTGCTAATATTTTATTTTATGATTATTAGATTTGTTACTTGTGAGTATTTTATTTCTAATAACGTGCATAAATTGGAAAAAGACCTATGGTAAATATATTTATTTTGATATATTTGTTTGGAAGTTGGATGTGCTGTTTTTTTCAGACCTAAGTCGCTAAAACAAGCTAATTATTCCAAGATCACATACGAGAGAGCAGAGATAAAATATTATTTTTTTTAGGACTTAAAATATACCCACACATTTGAATAATCGGCATAAATAATCGGAGATTCAAACACCGATCATCGGAATCGCCGTTATGCGTATAATCGGCCGATGATCGGATTAATAATCAGCATCGGCCCAGCCCTAATCCATATACAATAATGTGAAAGCTTTTCGAACAAAACTTCAGCTGTGGCAATGTCAACTTAAAAGCGGTAATCCGGTGCATTTTAAAACATTTTAATCTATATTCAAGTAAAATGAGTCACAGCTATCTCTTAGTGACTACTCACAAAAAATTGAAGACTTGATTTGTGAATTTAAGGAAATATTCCAGGATTTTAAAAACTATGAACTTAAATGTGCTATGTTCATGGGACCATCTATATTTGATGTAGAAAAGGCAGATGAAGATTTTCAAATGGAATTGAAATACAGTGCGACTCAAACAAAAGTTTTGTGAGGTTGGTGTACCAAATTTTATTCTTTCCTCTCTAGGTATCGATTTCCAAAAATTGTTGAATTTGTGCTGCAAATATGTGTGAGATCACAGATTACACTTTTTATTCTCAACACCCCCCCTCCGTTTCCTTTCCCATCCCCTTGTTATTGATGAGAGAAATAACTGTTTACTTAGTCACTAGCAGTCACTCCCCCACCCCCCCACCATAAAAATAAAGAACAAAGGATTAAGTTGCCAAGAGCTTAGCTAAGAATGGTGAGTAAAATGCTGATCATTGGCTTACTGATTGATTGTGACAATGGCACAGCCTGACATTTGTTAACTTTAAATTTGTTTTAAAAAAATTAAGTTTTGACAATTAATAAGCTTTGCCAATAATTTTTCTAGCAATGTGTTTTTCTTATTCCCCTTTGGGGTTATAAGCCTATGTATTAATTACTTTAATGTGTTAAGAATTAGGAAGGTATGATTTAGAGGAGTATAGTATACCTGCATTTGTGTGGCTTAGGGAAAACCACCCTCGTTACACCCAACCTGAATCGGACCTCAATCTTCCCGTCGTATAAAAATATTGACTGCCATAATATACACATACATTATGCAAATGACAAAACTTTGCAGTAGGATAGTTGAATAAAATTTTGTAGCAGCAAATTTTTGCAAGTGTCTAAAACTAAGTATGTGCAATATAATATTTTTATTAACATAAAACAATATTTTTTATGATATTTTAACCTCGATTAAGCTTTGGGAGTATTTTATTAAACTTTGCTTCTTATAGAAAAAGTGAACTTCACATATCCCTATTGCACAGAACTAAAAACGCATTTCTTATTTTACAATGCTGTTAAATCTTGTAACATTTGAATAAACTGGTAACTTGTCAATATCAAATCAATTTCTCGTATTTTCTTTTAGCCTTTAGATGTTAAATTTCTTTCATTTGGGAAAGGGGGAAGATAAACACATTATTTTGTCACAACAGGTATTAAGTCAGGGAGTTTTATAGTCAGAAAGAGATACTAGAGACAAAATATTTCTACAATGGAGCTTGTAATAACAAGTATCACCTTCTGCCTGGCGACGTGGTCAGCCAACATGTCGGAAAGATCTTCCTTCTGGAGTTGTGACTGCTGCTCCCGGATCTGCTGCTCGTAGCGCACAGCCATCGCATCCGTGTCCACCAGATCCAATTCAGAGGGATCCAGGGCCAGCTCTACTGTGCCTGATCCTTCAAGGCCCCCTCTACGAATTACAGGAGCAGGAGGTGGTGCACCCGCGCCAGTCATGTCATAGATGTGTGTGGAGGCCATCATGGCACCACCCACACGATCCATCCTTTTCTCCGGCAGGACCTGAAACAGTGCTGGTGTCTCTCCTCTGGGGGTTGACCGCAGCAAATAGGCTCACTTTAAAATATATATATTTTGGAAGGGTAATTTATTAGTAGCAGATTTTAGTGACAGTATGCTGGATATATAAGCAGCTTAAAATATGCGAGGCAATAGGATGAGAGAGTTTTAAGTAAAAGCATTAGAATTTTCCTTGAAAATGGAAAAACCAGGGCAAGATATAAGTGTATGTTGACGTTTGAATGTATCATGAGTGCAGGATACAAGTGAATGTTGAGGTTTGGATGTACCATGAGTGCAGGATATGTGAGTGTTGAGGTGTGGACGTGTCATGAGTGCAGGATACAAGTGAATGTTGAGGTGTGGACGTGTCATGAGTGCAGGATACAAGTGTATGTTGACGTTTGAATGTATCATGAGTGCAGGATACAAGTGAGTGTTGAGGTGTGGACGTACCATGAGCGCAGGATACAAGTGAATGTTGAGGTGTGGACGTGTCATGAGTGCAGGATACAAGTGTATGTTGACGTTGAATGTATCATGAGTGCAGGATACAAGTGAGTGTTGAGGTTTGGACGTACCATGAGCGCAGGATACAAGTGAATGTTGAGGTTTGGATGTACCATGAGTGCAGGATATGTGAGTGTTGAGGTATGGACTGTCATGAGTGCAGGATACAAGTGAATGTTGAGGTGTGGACGTGTCATGAGTGCAGGATACAAGTGAATGTGAGGTGTGGACGTGTCATGAGTGCAGGATACAAGTGAGTGTTGAGGTTTGGACGTACCATGAGCGCAGATACAAGTGAATGTTTAGGTTTGGATGTACCATGAGTGCAGGATATGTGAGTGTTGAGGTGTGGACGTGTCATGAGTGCAGGATACAAGTGAATGTTGAGGTGTGGATGTGTCATGAGTGCAGGATACAAGTGAATGTTGAGGTGTGGATGTGTCATGAGCGCAGGATACAAGTGAATGTTGAGGTGTGGACATGTCATGAGTGCAGGATACAAGTGAATGTTGAGGTGTGGATGTGTCATGAGCGCAGGATACAAGTGTATGTTGACGTTTGAATGTATCATGAGCGCAGGATACAAGTGAATGGTCTACTGACCCTTCCATTTCACTCTCAATCTTCCTCTTGCGGAGCTCGATGATCTCTGGAGTCTCCATGCCAGCAGGAATGGAGGTAATGCCTGAAGGAGTGATCAGCCCCTCCACAGGCGTCACAAGCCCTGTATCGTCTTCCTTCCCACCCCCTTCCTCGTCCTCATCTTCTTCCTCTTCACTCTCCTCCTCACTCTCAGACTCAAGCTCGCCCCAAATCGCTGTGTCCACCTCCTCCTCCTCTGGCTCTGACTGAGAAAAATAGTCAATATTCTACTTACATTACAATCAATAATTTTTGTTTTTTAAGTTCACAAATAAACAAACCCTGCCTGCTTAATGAAAGTTTCTCAAGAATATTTTATTTCCTTTAAAAGGAAAATAAATAAGTCAAATTTAACTAAAGATAATAGTTCAATAAAACTTTAAATAATTGCAATTATTTAATTAGCATGATTATCCCATTCAGATAATATAAACAAAAATAAATATATAGATAGAAAGAAAAGTATGTTAACTTCTAATCGAATATAAATTGTCTGTTTAAAGTATTCGAAAATGCGTGAATAGTTCAAAATTTAAAATTGAGTATTACAAATTGGAATATGGATATTAAAAAATTAATATTCAAATATTCACATACCCCCAGTCAAAATGTGCATCATTCACAACCATTTTAGTGGTAATGAGTTTGTTATCATTTTTATTAAAATTATTTTGGAATTAGATAGTTTTAACCAGTAAAATAATTACAAAAGAAAAGATTCAGATTTATTATTTTAAAAATTAATAGTCTCTTTCAAATTTTAAATCTGACAAGTACATTTTTTTAGAACTTTGTATATCCTTCAAGTGTTCTGGAGGTAAGCCTGTGTGAAGCTTCAAAATTTCAAATCTGAATCTAGCTAAAATTTGCAATTCTAAATCTAACTAAGCTTAAATGATTAATAGTAGAAAAATGAAAAACAACTAAAAGTAAAAATTCAATTCAAAATTGAAAGTCTTGGCTTCACACAGGCTTAACATGAGTTATAGAACAATTAAAATCCAGATCATCTTTTTGAGCTAAGCCCCCAAGAGCTCTGGGCCTTACAGTGCTATTATTTTATCAATGTGACGTTGCTATTCCCCTAAATGGTGAAGTTACATCACCTGTAGGTCCTGCACTTGGATACCAAAGACATCCCCATAGAGGGGTCGGCCATTTTCGTCAACGGGAGGTTTGCCCCAGCCCCCGGCATGGTAACCGAAAGAACATCCCTCAGGAATGGGCGCGTTGAGCCCTGCTATCTTGAGGTTAGGGTAGGAAGGTGGGGGCCCATAGCGTTGCATGGCAATAAGCCAGGGAGGTGGAACTTTGTGGGCATTGGGGCCTGTCGGCATGCCCAGCGCTGTGCGCAGCTCGTCTGTCAGGTCCCCAGGTTTCTTCTCCTTCAAACGGGTCTCGAACTCCTTGCCCTCATAGTAGAGATCCCCGTGGATGGACATGCGAGGCTTGGTCTGCCACCTAACACAAACGGCAGACACTTTTCTCAATGTGCCCTCTGTTGATACACAAAGTTTTATTATGTTTTCTTGGTTTTCAAATGGTTATAGAGAGGGATGTACAGGACTCAGAAATATTTTAATCAGATGAGAAAAAAAATCTCGATCTTGTCTCGAAAGTTAAAAATGAATCTTGAATATTTGAGAAATTTGAGAGAAAAAATTGAAATGCAAATAAATGCCTTAAGAAATTTACAAACCAACATCGAGTTTATATTCCTAATAATATTTTACAAACCCGAAAATAGATAGTTGGTTATAAATATTGTTTTTCAATATCAAACTAGATGCCATTATAAGCAGTTACACTACAAAATTAAATTATAAATGGTGTACAATGCAAATATCACCATTTTATTAATTGAATTTCAAATGTCCATGCGTTATATCTTAGGTGTTTGAATGAACAATAAGATAATCCTAAGATAGTGACAGATCAAATGTCAAAAGGATTCCTATAAACTATATATTCACTTTAATAAGTCTAATTTATATTTTTGTACTTAAAAGGGAAGTTTTCCCATCTTGTTCTTGCATCTCGATATTTTTTCATATTATCGTGTCGAATGAAAAAAGTGGCTCTTCCACATCCCTAATTATAGAGTGTGATAAGCCCACTAGTCTGGGATTTAATCCTAATTGAAAATATTTTTAAAATATGTGATTTTTTATTCACTCTCAAGATCAATATTCCAGAGTTCCACAACATTTACTATGCTAAAACTGTTTTCTTAACATAATTAAAAGTATAAAAAGCTTTGAAAAGTCAAGGGTTACCACCAATTTACCTCAACACCACCAATTTACCTCAACATCCCAAATTATCTTTGTATCTTTTAAAACATCTCAAAGAAAACAAGTTTTTGACTATTGTCTATTAGTACAAAAAAAAATTCTAAATATCAATTTAAGGATATTTTTAATATCCCCATATTTCAAATGGGTGATTTACAATAAATGAACAACATTGCCTATTTTTGTCGCTAATTTGTTTAAGTGTAGAATGTTTGATTCTTGGAATTGTTTCAGTTTAATAAAATGAAATGTAGTCTTAGGACTAGGCCTGTGCGAGAATGACAGTTAGACTTCAGGAAATGTTTAGCCCGGAAATAAATTCAAACAGGGCAGTAAATATTTTAAAAATAATTTCACACTTTGGGCTTATATTTATTTTTCAAATTTATATTTTTAGTCCAAACTTCCTTCCCATTCATTCCAATAAGAAAATAAAAATATATTGATAGTTTCAATTAAGTTGAATGTAGTGGTAAATGTCAAAAACATTTTTGAATAAAGTCAGGAATAGGGACAAAAACTCTGATTCGGTTGCAGTTGTAGGTGCGAACGATAAATTTAAATTATGTAATCTTGTAAAAAAAAAAAGAACTAAAGAAAAAAAATACACACTCGAATTGTTTATATTAACCCATTTTTAAATTGTGTAGCTTTCCAAATAAAAACTAAATAATATTTTGTCTAACAGAGACTAATGCAACTATCATAATTGTGTATTTTTAATTAAGCATTTTTGGTATAAATATAAATAAATTCAAAAAATAGATTTGATTGACAATGAAACTTTTAAAAAAACTCATGACATGAATTTTAATAAATACTTACACAGTATAACGTCAACATATTCAAACTAATTTGAATAAATAAAAGTGAACTACAGTATTGTACATAATATAACTCAATAAGAAAAACCTTTTTTTGCTTTATGAGGTAATTGTATTATATTTGGAAGAAGGTATAGCAAAGGTGGATAGAAAAATATAAAAGGGACGAACACAATATGGCTTTTACAATGAAAAATAGAACATAGCTCACACTTTACATTGTTGCTATTGAACAGAGGGGCAATGACTGCCTCTTGAAGAAAATCGATTGTTACCGCCCAATTCCTCGACCTTAATTTCATTCTATCAGAACTCACTAGGGGGGAGTTTGAAATGCACAAAACAATTTCCTAAAAGAGGAATCCAAAAAACACACAAAGGAAGAGAAAGTAAATTTGTAAAGTATGAAAGACACTTAGATATGAACATGTAAAAGGAATAACATAGACAGGAGACAGCAATGTAAAATGTGTTCTTCTTTTCACTGTAAAAGCTATAGTGTGTTCTTTCCTTTTATATGTTTCTATCCACCTTTTCTGTACCTTATTCCAAATATAATATAATTAAAAAAAGAGAAAAGAAGCGAAAAAGGTTTTCATTAGAAAGATATACAATGTCCATTTTCTATATAGTTTTATAGTAAAGGAAATTGATAGAACTAAAGAAAAAGGAAAAATAAACTACTAAGAGTAAATATGATGAAGAAAGCCCACCTAGGGAAAGAGGAAAAATGTGTGAAGAATCCAATGCACAAAGGTGACATCTTCTTCCTTTCTTCTGTCTTCTATAGTAGTAGTCAGTCACACACACATTTTAACACAAATAGAATAATATTTCGTTATTGTTGCTAATTTACAAGTGCATTTTGTCACAGAAGTTTTTCATAGTTTCTTCGTATTTTCTTTATTATTCAAAATGGCTAATATGGAAGGTGGGAAACAAAGACGGAATTTAATTTATTATTATTATCAGAGAAACGCAGATAAAAAGATATGCATAGGTAACGTTTGCAATATAATATTATAAACTCCATGATATAAGGAAAAATTAAAACTTAAATGATAAGTTAATAAGCTTATCAGTAAGCCTGTGTGCATTAATTATTAATATAGTCCTTAGGTAAAAAATAAGGAAATTTTCCTGGTCCTTGTTACTGACAAGATCTAGAAAAATAATTAATTAATTTAAAAATTAAAAGTAGTTTTAATTGACAACAAAAATCCTAGGTAGCTTCGACTTCAACTTTTTTTCCCAAGTTTCAAGATTTGCTTTGACTTCGCTTCACATTTAAAAAGTGGCCTTCGCACACCCCTGGTAATTATTATAAATTAAATAAACTAAGAAAATTAAGTTAAACAAATTAAATTTTTATTTTGGTTTTACTTCATTTCTTTAAAATTTCGCTTCACACATATAAAAGTTGCCTTCATACAAGGCCGTAGCCAGCCAATAATTTCAGGGGGGGGTTTGGTGGGCCCATCCTCCAATTGACGGAGGATAGAAAAAATTCTAAATAAAAAACTGTTCTAGAAGCTATCGGAAGTGTTTTTTTATGGCAACACTACCCCTTAACTATCGGAGGCTAGGACAAATTCTAATTATTAAACGGCTCTAGAAGCTGTCTAAGGCTAGAAAAAAATTCTAAATATTAAACACCTCTAGAAGCTCCCTGAAGTGCTTTTTATTGTAACACAGCCCCCTAATTTGTATTTGTATCTTAATTTTGATATTGTTTGAACCATAAATAAAGCCATATATATTTTGTTCATAAAATTTCAGGGGTGGGGGGTTGAACACCGAAACACCCCCCACCCCCTGACTACGGCCTTGCCTTCATACACCTCTATTAAGTGTGTGGTCAATGATCTAACTAGTATTTTTTTATAAAGTTTAGTTTAGTGAAATTGTACAGAATTTAAATGGTATAGTAATAATAGATTTTAAAAACCATCAAAATAGGGTAGCTTATAAAGATAAAAACAATGGTTGTCAAAGTTAGTCACAATATCACTCGAGTTATTTAACGTTTTGGCAGTCCTTACTTGAAGAAGGCGTCATGCAGTTTCTGGTAATCAATGTCAATCTTGCCGAGTTTGGGGCGTGCACGCTCCCTCATTTTAGCTTTGAGAGTTCGTTGGTCTTCCTTCTCTTGGAGCGCCGCCCTCATTTCCATGATACCAGTCTTTTTTATGAACTCAGGGAGGTCGAATGGGGGTTTCTCGATACCACGCTTGCCTTGCAAGTACTGAGCAAAAACACATTTGTTAAACATTGAAATAAACTTTCAAACACTATTCAAACTTAAAAACTCATATAAGCGCCAGTAAAAAATAATAATAATATCAAATTTTATTAAGGTGCGGAAGAAGGGAGCGCAAGTATTTTTACAGTTTGTTGATATTAGAATGTGCATAAAACTAAACTCTTATGTTGCTACTGGAGAAATATTTTTTTTAATTTTTGACAAAAAAAATTTAATGCTATAAAAAGTGTAAAATTACTCGCGCTCCCTTCTAGCACACCTTAATAGCTTCGACAGACCTAGCAAGCTGGTAGTGGAAAATAAATTTATGGTTTGAATAAAAAAACTAGTTCAGGCCACGGCCAAAAACAGTAATGTAAGATTGTATTTGGCTTTCATATTGGTATTTTATGTTTAGCCTTGCTTTTGAACTTTGTGTTGTCTTCCCTTGCTGCTTGGAGGAGTGGTTTGTTGCGAGACCGTTCATTCACTTTGGTTGGGTGTGCAGGCAGGGCTTATTTCTTTGGGATGATTGAGGGATTTTAGTTTTTTTAAGTTATATTTGTAAGAAGGCACAGGAAAGGTGGATAGAAACATATAGAAGGGACGAACACAATATGGCTTTTAAAATGAAAAAAAGAACATAGTTCACACTTTACATTGCTGCCAATAGACAAAGAGGTAATGGTTGCCTCTTGAAGAAAATTGATCGTCACTGCCCATTTTTTTTTCGTAAGTTGTTCGGGTTGAGGCTGTAAGAATGGTGATCAAGTCACAAATCGTTTTTGTATAAATCAGAAGATATATATGAATAATTATTCTTTGCAACTCATAGAACTGGTGAGTTCTCAAAGTTCTATGGATCAACTAAACTATTTGCAATAGGAACTTAGTGTGAAACTGTGTAAAACTATACATCTGTGAAGTATTGTGTATTGTATGCTTCTTGTATTGTGAATGAGATGAGAGTTTTGTTTAACATCCAAGACTACAAGTGTATACATTTTCACTGGTGAAATGATACATTTTGAAGAACAGATGTTTCGGAAAGAAATCTGGTGACACCAGCAAAAGAACTCATTTGTCCTAGGTACATCGGTGACTAAACCATCAGCTGGTTGCCAAGAAGTACTGGGAAGGTATCTTATCTGAGAACAGGAGAGTTTAGGTGATCTATTACCTCAGTGTACTATGTTTTATAGTTTTGGCCTTTCTGTTGGTATGACCTAGTAAAGTGTTCTGTATTAATATATTGTTGTGTATACCTGGTACATGACTTGCTTGGTAATGTGTTCTGTATTAATATATTGTTGTGTATACCTGGTACATGACTGGCTTGGTAAAGTGTTCTGTATTATTATATTGTTGATGTCAGATGCATGGGAACTGTGATAATACACATTCATTGTTGTGTGGCTTAATGCACTTGTATTTTGTCATTCAGACCAGGTAAAGCTATTCCAATAACTGTAATATTTTTCTTTGTAAAATATAGGGTTGTGGTATTTTTGTCTTTATTTCTACACATTAAGTATTTAGTCTGTTTCTCCTTTTCTCCATAAAGACTGAGAATCTGTTCCGACTGAGTGAACCAACCATGTGGGAAACAGCCCCCCAAAGAGTCTAACAATATTTGCCAAAACTTGAGCTAGCCAAACAATTTTTTTATTTAAATTATTATTTTTTATTTGTTATTTGCATTGGGGGGGGGGGGGGGTGAAGGGGGCTTACAGAAATGAATATTACAAAAATCTTAATGAACGAGCCCTGATGAGGCTCCAACCAAACATTACCCTACTCTTGGTCTCCATTCTCCTCAAACCCTAGCAAATAAAATTTGGAAAAATAGAACTAGAGCCATGCAAGTACTCGAAAACTTGAGTTTTGAGTCAAGGTTCATAAATTGTTTGAGATTGGTGAAAACATTTATGTACTCATAATTTATTAATTTGATTTAATTTCATTTTAAGTAGAGATGGGTTGAATCCACTTTTTCTCAAATTATAACCTTCATTTTATAAATAAATCTAAAATCAAAAACAAAATCTTATAATATAATTTATGTAAAAGTTAAGAATTTCATTCATATTTTTTATTATTTTCTTCTATTTTTCAATTTTGTTCACATTAAGTGATAAATTAATGGTCTAGGGTTATTTAATTTGTTCAAAATAGAGCGGTGTCACAAATTAAAATCAAAATTAAGATTTTATGTTATTTAATTTCCAAACATTAATTTTTTTTTTTTCAAATCCTTGAATATCAACTAATTCTGGGATTCAAGGATTTAAAGGGCTAATCCCACTTTTAAAAATTATATTATTTCATAGTAATCCAACCCTCAATCCCACCTTTTATAAGATTAAGAATATACCTTTAGCTGGTGGAATTATTTGAAATTTACGGATAAGACTTAGGAGATTGAAATTATCTTTAAGTTGCAGGATGAATTCACATAAGGTATCCTAACTGTAAATTTGAAAAATGACACCTGGACATGGAAATCAAATCAGAGACCCTTGGCTTGGCTAGACACATTACAATACAATTACATATTAAAAGGTCTTCAAAAAACTACTTCAGCTGAGCAGGAATAATAATAATAATAATAATAATAATAATAATAATAATAATAATAATAATAATAATAATAATAATAATAAATAATAATAAATAATAATAAATAATAAATAATAATAATAAATAAAAATAATAAATGATAATAAATAATAAATAATAATAATTAATAATAAATAATAATAAATAATAAATAAATAATAATAAATAATATAAATAATAATAAATAATAATAATGATGATGATAATGATAATAATGATAATCATAATGAGAGTGATAATGATAATAATGATGATGATGATGATGATAATGATAATATAATACTTAGCACTGCGTCTTACTACCCGTTCGGGTTATACACTTAAGTACTAATTACACTAATGGGTTAGGAATTGGGAAGGTTGAATTTAGAGGAAGTGAACCCGCATTTGCGTGGAGGTAGAGTGGAAAACCATTTAGGAAAAACCACCCCCAGTTCACCCGACCGAGATTCGAACCTCGATCTCCCCATTCCTCGGCAGTCGAGCTCAACACGACTGGCGCATTAGCTAACTACGCCACCGAGGCGGGTATAATGATAATGATGATAATAATGATGATAATAATGATGATAATAATAATGATACCCGCCTCTGTGGCGTAGTTGGCTAACGCGCCAGTCGTGTTGAGTCAGACCGCCGAGGACGGGGAGATCGAGGTTCGAATCTCGGTCGGGTGAACTGGGGGTGGTTTTTCCTAAATGGTTTTCCACTCTCCTTCCACGCAAATGCGGGTTCACTTCCTCTAAATTCAACCTTCCTAATTCCTAATCCATTAGTGTAATTAGTACTTAAGCGTATAACCCGAACGGGTAGTAAGACGCGGTGCTAAAAAAAATAAAAAATAAAAAAAATAATGATGATAATAATGATGATGATAATGATAATAATAATATAATACTAATGATAATAATAATTATAATAATGATGATGATAATAATGATAATAATGATGATGATAATGATGATAATAATAATGATAATAATAATAATGATAATAATATATTAATAGTGTAATAGTAATAGTGTGCGAAGCTTCGAAAAGTCAAAATCGAAGGTTAAATCTCCTTCGACTTCGACATCTACAATAACCTTCGCGTATTCGAAAAATTTCAAAGTAAGGAAAAAACTTCGATAAATTATCAAATAATTTAACTTTATCTTACAAAATATTACATTTTTCAATAATTGTAATTTTAAAACTGTTACTAAACAGAATTTTAACAGTGACTAGTAATTTAACTAACACAACGTAAGCATGGATCTGTGACGTTGTCACAGACATAAAGCAAACATGGACGATCTGGCTCACCTGATCTGGTCCCCTTTGACTGGGCTGGATCTCGACTTCATGAAACACGCGCACTCAACTCCACTCAACATCACGCGGCTTACTGACCGCCCGTGGCTCGAGGCCCGATTAGAGCAAGACTCGGACAATTGAACATCAAGATGCGCTAACCCGTATGCGCCGACGGTTGTGTTCGAGTGAAACAAGACTCATCCACCGGCGCGTGATTTGAAATTATCACGAGAATAATCGAGACTTCTGTCGAAGCAACGTACACCCCTCTCCCTTCGTCCCAGTGTGATTCCCGCCGTATGTGAACACGTGATTGACTTTGTACAGTATATAACGGCTGGACTGTGTAGTGATGTCACTCATTTCTCTGCACTCGATTAGGTGAGACACTTGTCTTATATTTAAACGTAGGTTGTTGTTCGACGTTTTCTAAATTATGTTTGGGTGAAATCGTTCAAAATTTAAGTTTCGACTTTAAATATAAATCATGGTTACTTATAACTATATTTCTCTGAGACTGCAGGATTTGCCTGTCAGCCATTATGGTTTATGCGCTAGCTTTGTTTCTTTGTACTTAACGTTGTGTCCGCCTCACGGACGGGTTGGAACTTTAGTATGTCGCCATCTTGGGGCGCTAATTATTTCTGTTTAATGTGTAACTTATTTAAAATAGTTGTTCTGCTTGCTAAAAGTTAAAGATGTGTTATGATTGTAATTTTTTTAAGTTGTTACTCAACTCGGGGGGCGCGAGCCCGTGCACCCAGCACATTGGTCATTATAATAATAATAATTAGATCGAACTAATTCGATTAGGATCTATTGTAACAGGTTAGGTTTAGGTAAATCATTTATTGCTTTTCTCTGTTGCGCCTTACAATGGCAGTCTATTATAAAACTTCATACTAATGTCAATGTAGTGTCAACATCGCCAGGTCGTGTAGACCTATACATATTACTTGTATTTAACTTTCTTGCTAGGTTAGTCGCCTTCTGCGAGGGTCAATTTAATTATGTCTATGTTGGTATTAATCATTCTGTTTTCTCTTAAAGACTTGGGGTCTTGCCCCTTTATTTATTGTTTACTTCGGCCCTTATCGGCCAGTCACTCGACTTTCCTAGAGTGCCTCGCTCTCGTATGTCTAGAAGTTGTTTGTAAAATAAAATAAACTCTCTTGTAACTAACCTACCTTTTATTTATAGCAATAAGAACCTATCAAATCAAAGGGGGGGGTTACAGATCAAAAACGGGTAAGTAAATGTTAATATAATATATTCACTATTGCCAGGATAATTTTGTAAAAAATAACAATACCTATAAAGAAATAACACCATGGTCACTGGTATGAAGCAGAGAAAGCACTTTAGTTGAATTATCTGTGACAAATTTACAAGTGCATTTTGACACACAAGTTTTTCATAGCTTTTTCACATTTTCTTTATTATTATTCAAAATGGCTAATATGGAAGGTGGTAAACAAAGATGGAATTTAGTTTATAATTATTATCAGAGAAACGCAGATAAAAAGACATGCATATGTAAAGTTTGCAATATAATATTATAAACTCCACGATGTAAGTAAAAATTAAAGCTTAATTGATAAGTTAATAAGCTTATCAGTAAGCCTGTGTGCATTAATTATTAATATAGTCCTAGGTAAAAAATAAGGAAATTTTCCTGGCCCTTTTTACTGAGAAGATCTAGAAAAATAATTAATTATTTAAAAAATTAAAAGTAGCGTTAAGTGACAACTACAAAAATCCTGAGTAGCTTCGACTTCAACTTTTCTTTGCAAGTTTCAAAATTCGTTTCGACTTTGCTTCATATTTAAAAAGTGGCCTTCACACACCCCTGGTAATAAAACATAATTGGCAACTAGATTAACCGGACATTATGAATACCACTATTCTAGCGCAAATTGGGTCAATAATAATGTATTTGTTGTATCAAAACTTAGATTTTATAATTAAACTTATTAAAGTCACATTTAATTGTTCATACAGTATATTAAATATCAACCCCATAAAAAAACAAGAGAATGTTGTCATATTTTTCTCAATTCTGTTGTTATATCGCTGGGGTGTGAGAGTAATCATTTTTCACTTCTAGTCGAGTTCAAATTGAGTTTGAGTGGAAACAATGAAAAAATCATGGTACAAACCTAGATTTTTTATAATGACATTTTTATATTTTTATATATATATATAGTGTCACACAAATTCAGATTTTTAAATAGCCTACATTTAAAATGATTAGACAATATTTGTTAAAAATTAGACAAAAGGAAATATTAAGGGACTTTATTTTCTATGAAATAACATCTTTAAAATTAATTAAGTTTGAAATTTTGGAGTTGTGAAAATATTTTTTTAGTCGCGTTCAAGGAGCTACTAAATCATGACTTGAACTCATATTTTTGAATACTCACACACCTCTACAGAGCTTCAATAATTTTAGAAATATTCAAACACAAGAAAATTGGTGTATTAAAAATAATTATAAACTTGAATCCACGTGTTTAAACGCTTAAGACATTTAATTGATTTTATATTACATGAAGATGGCCTGATTAATTTTTTTCTTGATACCAATTATTGAACATTTACAATTTAAATATTTTTTGATGCATCCACTCATACTAAAAATATATTATTTACTTACATCATCATAATCAACAACAGTTGTTGCTGTTTCCAGCCTTTGGCCGGGTCAGTTTAGTAAAATGTCGTCACTTTCTCATTCCTCCCACCATTCTTCTCCTCTCACACATGGTAGAGGAAGCAAGAGTGAGATGGTATGGTCATGTAATGAGGATGGAACAAGGGAGGATGTCATAAGGCCAAAGAAACTGTTGACAATGAAGTATGTAGGATAAATACTGCAGGGGAGGCCAAGATAAAGATGGGAGGAGCATATAACAGAAAGTGTTCCGAGTGAGAGGAGAAGAATGAAAGGAATTAAAGGAGGAAGAATGGTGGAAGGATAGAGGAAGATGAAGACAATTTACTAGAGTGACCCGGCCACAGTTGATGATGATGAGTGGACAATATTTTTTATTGCTTCAGCTTTGTAATTGTTGAAGTAGGTTTTTTTTTTTTTCAAAGCGAGGTCAAAGCTGATATTTGTTTCGAAGCCAAGTTGAAGTTTCAAAGCTACCCACAACTCTTATCTCAATTAAAATTACTAAGCTATTAAAGTTGCTATTTCGTTTAAATACCACAACTTTCTTTTACGGGAATTTTTAAAAAATTGCCTAACCTGACGATATTTCACGTCGAGCTGGCGGGGTATTGGTAAAAGTTTTCAAATAGCAATAATCACACCTCAGTTAGACTTCATTGGTTATGATATTGCCAATGCGCAAAGCTGGAATTTGATATTCAAGTGTTGATATATTTAAAATTGTAATATTAAGATTATTTCTCAATTCTTTCAATACCAGTAATAATTAGTTGACATCCCATTGCATTTAATTTACATTTAACACAAAATAATAGCCAGAGTAAGCCTTTCTCACATTATTAACTTTTTGTAATGAATAATCAAACTTATATTGTGTGGGAGTATTAAAAGTGTAAAAATAAATGAAGAGAGAAGTGTGTTTGTTTATATCTAGGCCTAACCTACCTATCCTTTCAGGTTGGCTTCCCTCACTATCACTTAGTTTACAAGTGTTTCTACGCTGTTTTACTTATTACTATACAACCTTATATCATTATATTATTAAAATGTAAATTGGATTTTTCATAGCAAAAAAATGTGAATAGCCTATTTTAGCCTTTGTTTAGAGTTGTTTTAAAGTAGGGTAAATGCAAAATAATCCTATCTATATGATTTTATTTCTTATTACTTTTTACCCGCCTCGGTGGCGTAGTTGGCTAACGCGCCAGTCGTGTTGAGCCAGACCACCAAGGACGGGGATATCGAGGTTCGAATCTCGGTCGGGTGAACTGGGGGCGATTTTTCCTAAATGGTTTTCCACTCTCCCTCCACGCAAATGATGATTCACTTCATCTAAATTCAACCTTCCCAATTCCTAATCCATTAGCGTAATTAGTACTTAAGCGTATAACCCGAACGGGTAGTAAGACGCGGTGCTAAATAATAATAAATAATCTTAATACTTTTCTCTTGAAGCACCAATGGCGAGGAACTGGGACAGTGTTCCTGTGGGCCTTGAGCTGAACCAAGAGCTTAGGGTCACGCGCGGTCACATCATGCATCTCCACAACATCTGGGCGTGTTACCAGCTGCTTCAGTTCAGCAACGCTCAGTCGGGTCAGCTTTTTCAGTTTGCGTTTGGACAACTTTGTCTTCTCCTCCTGCTTTTTCTACACACAACATATCACAACCATTAATAAATGTTTGTTTGACCAACAAAGGGCCACCCTTTGTCTGAGTCTTATCTATATAAAATGTATTATAGTTGTTAACTGTAGAAAGTCTCTTAAAGTCCGACCCCTTGTCCACGTCGGTCGGTCCAAGAGTGGACAATTCTACCATGTAGTTAGGGATATAATCTGGTGATGGAATATATGAAAAGAGGCCAAAACTTTGTTATATAAGGCATATTATCATCCAATATTGACATACGGCTCTGAAACCTGGACATGGACGAAGAGAGATTTATGTAGATTGCAAGCAGCAGAGATGAGGTTCTTAAGAGGCATTGAGAATGTAACAAGAAGAGACAGGAGAAGGAATGAAATAATTAGGAATGGTTTATTATTATTATTAGCACCGCGTCTTACTACCAGTTCGGGTTGTACGCACTTACGCTAATGTGTAATGGTAGGGTGATTGTGAGATGAAATGGAGGACCTACAGTTTAATGTGGAATCCGAACCACGGTGGAGGCCTAGCATTCCTCACATTCACAAGTTGTGATTAATACACGTCTTGTCAGAGGTGAAGGAAGGGTTTAAAAGTGATACCATTACATAATGAAGAGAATAAGGTTACTGTGGTTAGGTCGTGTGATGAAAATGGAGAAAGACAGAATGCCTAAGAAAGCCTTACAGAACAGAGAGAAAGGTAGAAGACCATGGACAGGATGGGCGAACCAAGCGCAGAAGGACATGGAAGCTAAAAGAGCAGACTGGAGATGTGTGGCTGAGGGGGAAGTTTGAAGAGATTAACAGGAATGGAAGAGAATGCAGAGGTGGAAACATTGGATGATGATGATAGTGATGGTGGTGGTAACTATATAGATATTATTATGACAGGGTTATTGATGTCATAAAAAAGAGGTCTATGTCTCAAAAGGTTTTGCACAAAATACGATGAGAACACATAACTACAGAATATAATAGATTATGTATTATTCTTGTTAATGTTGTATATTAAAGTAATACTGATTTTTGTAAACTAGGAAAGGGCACTAAAGTGGCAAAAACTCCTTTAGTTAAAAGAAAAACATCTTTAATAAAGATGGGTCAGATCAGAATCTCAATCGGGATTGGTTCTGTATTTTTGTGCTCAATCCTAGCATTTCACTATTTAGGATCGGTCTTATGACTACCAGATAAATATTGCTATCAGGAGGTTAAAGTTAGCGACCAGATAAAGGTTATCAGCTATTTTAATATTCTATACATATTATGAACTCAATTTATCTGCCGGATAGCTATCTGTAGGATAAATATATTTGTATGCAGAAAACGCAAGGTTGGTACTGTTTTACCCGTGTGCACATGCGTATAAGCCTTGCTGCTACCGCTACAACATGGCTAGTGGCTACAACGACCAATATTTGTTAAATAATGGCGGCTTAGTGAGTGTGAGGAACCAATTTCTCTGCTGAAGAATATCTTCACTCAGATGGTGTCATGTGGGCCCAGAAGGTAAGTTGTCTTGCAAGTACTAATTTTGGTGTCTGCCAAAATGTGGTCAATAGTTTGGTACAACGTTTACAAAATTAAAATTAAATTTATTGTCCTCACATTTAAATAATTTGTTCTTGTATAACTAATTTTCTAACTGTATATAAAGTTAAAGCCTGCCTACTAAACACGTGAACCAAGATTTTAATATAAAAACAGATTCTGATAAGCGAAACCTCATGAAAAACTCTTTATTTTCCAGTTTGCATAGTGGTCTTTTCTTGGCATTTCTACCTCTTAGTGCCACATTCATTACCAGAATCATCACTGTTGTCTATAATCGGCAGCATGTTCGCCATTTTGAATGACACATAAAATAAACATGTCACTATGGAAAAGCCCATTTTAACTTTGAGGTGTCAGTAACGTACTGTTTATAGTTTAGTTTAATAAAGCCACACAAATAAATTAACCAACTAAAAAGTAGACCCCGCCTGCAGATATGTAGAATAAATAATAGAAGACACATCTAGTCTGCTTTACTGTGACAGGGAGGTAGGGTTTTAGTCTCGGCCTGATGCACTTAAAAGTGGTTTTATGGAAAACTATTTAGGATAAAAGATTTATTCTAAATAATTTCCCACTCGTCCTCCACACAAAGGTGGATGCACGTCCTCTAAAACTCTTCCTTCCTTTTTCCTGCTACATTAATGTAGTTAGATACAAACATCTCTGGAGTAAACTGAGTGCAATAAGAAAAAAGTATATATTTGTGAAATTTGCTCACATTTTCATCCTCCTCGATGTCATCATCGTCGTATTCATCCTCAAGCCTGGGAACCTTCTTAAGGTCCGGGGGGTATTCCTTGAGAGGTTCCTTGGGGATAAGATCGTTGGGGTCATCCAATTTAACTGGATCAGATATGCGAAAAGTCTCGAAGATTGCGAGCAAACTGGCGGTACATGGGTTCCAGCTCATGGATACCCAGGGTCTCCTGGATGTACCTGCAGGGTGGCATAACATGAATGTAAAAAATCATCACGATTTGGTCCATTCCTCAAGGGGCAGTCAAAGCCTAGAGATGTCGAAACAAAGTATCAGTCCAAAATACAAAATGTTAAGTATTGGTTAGGGGTGTGCGAAGCTTCAAAACTTTGTCTTGGCTTTGAAACAAATACAGTGGAACCTGGATAATTCGAACTTGAAGGGTCCAGGAAAAAATTCTAACTATATAAAAATTTGAATTAAATAAGTTTATTAAAAGGATTAAAAGGAATTGAAAAGAAATACAGTTAATTTTACAACAGAGCTAAAAACTTTGTTTAACTTACTAAGACATAATTTGTTCACAATTTATCTAAAAAGTCAGAGATTTAATCTGTTTTCCTGATTTAAATCTCTCAATCACTGTGTATGATTCTAATTGATTCAGTGACTGGAAAATTTAATCACTTATATTGTGGCGACTTTCAAAAAACACCCGAGTTCTTGGATATGGTCCATGGCTTCTGCCGCACTCGAGATAGGCCTTTCCTGAACTGCTAAATAATTATCCTCTTCATCACCAGATGCTCCATCCTAAGCCTGGATGTTATTGTTGAGAACATTGGGACGATGTTCTCATCAGTAACTTCACCACACACTGCCACATCTTCATCCAGCTGACAAAGTCCACATAGGAGATAGAAGGATCAGGAGTAACTTCCTTCCAGTTGTCAATAGCTGGTGCAGCTTCAGTCACAGTTTCTACATCATTTTCTTTCTTGATAAAGCCAGCTTTTTAAAAAAAGTTCTCAATGGTCTCATTTTCACTTGATCCCACGCTTGCTTACACATTCTTGATGCTTGAAGAACGTCAAGCGAAATTTTCTGACCAGACAAATCTCCAGCAAGAATTTTTTCAACCACAATCGTCTGTAGAAATGTTTTAGGTTCTTAATTAGGTATTCCTTTGTCCAAAGGAGTGAATAACCTATGTCATATTCGGTGTAAAAAAAAACCCTTTATATTTTCCAAAAAGGGTAACTCTGTCATGAGCAGTGCAATTGTCAATGAATAAAAGGATTGTCCAATTTTGCTTGCCAAATTGTTTGTCAATTTTGAAAAGCCATTTTTAAACAAATCACCTGTCATCCATGTTTTTCTATTTGACTCGTATTCCACTGGCTTCAATTTTCCAATCCTGTGATGTATGTGTGGAAATCATCAGCTACATATGAGTGATCATTAAAATCACGAGTTTTCAGATGACGCAGCCACCTTTGATCAGTAGGGCTTTATGCTGCCAATAGTACAATGTCAGAAGAAAATGAATCAACGACGAAAGTTGTTGAAAGCATGATCCTAGGATTATCCTTCAATTCAACAACTTTCATTTCCTGGACAAACACTACCTTCAGATAAAGGACACAGTTATGGATACATGCATGGCTCCCTCACATGCAAATCTTTACATGGGACTACTAGAATAGCGCTTCTTATAATCTCAGCTCATCAAACCCTCTGTATGGCTGCGTTAAATTATGACATTCTCATGATATAGCCTCACTCTGAAGTATCCTTTGACATCTTTCTAGATATTCTCAAAAATTGCAGCTCCTTAAATTTCACCCATAGCAAATCATAGCATAGTCTCACCTTCCTAGATGTGAATCTGTTCCTTGAAAACAACAAAATCTGTACCACTGTACATATTAAACCCACCAATCACCAACAATAACTCTGCTATCATAGAAGTTATCCTTCATACACAAAAAGGTCTATACCATTCAGCCTTGCCCCCAAAGCCAAACAGACATGTTCGGGACCCGATGATATAGCTGAATATTGTGAACAACTCTCCAAAACTTTCCAAGAGAGAGGCTACCCCAATTCTTTAATAGACAACCAAATCTCCAGGAACGACAATGACCCTCCAAAAAAAGTTGAATACAGCTCTCACACAACACAATACCATTCTGGTCTTCACCGAATAAACACTATCTTAAAAGTGGCTACAAGTTCCTAACCAGTTTCATCCAGACCCAAAACCTTCTTAGTTCATCCCCAAGAGTCATTTTATAACGACCCCTCAATCCACACAACATTCTAGTCCGTCCTAAACTTTCTGACCTAAAGAGAATCTGAGAAGAAAAACAAACTACCAAAGCATCATACCTCTGTGGTAACCCTTGTTGCAGCACATGAGGGATCCACCTACCAGTTACATCCTTCAACAACTAATTTACTAAAATCCCTGGTTATTACAATTGCAAAACAAATAACTTGGCAAATCAACTACAGTGCAAATCATGTGATACAGGTTCTCTTAGACAAATAATGAACAATTATTGTTTTGACTCAAACCACAAAGATCTGGACAAGCCTTTACCCATCCATGCTGGTACCCACAACCAGGACTTTCAACCCTGCTATACCATGAAAATAAAAAACAGAGAAACAGTTCTAAACTCAAGACAGCCAGAACTGGTCCACTAATGGATTACCACCAGGCCTTAGAAGATAGTTTCTTTCTTTCTAAAAGATCCCCCCTCCCCCAAATAGGTGTAAAATATTTATATTTAACTTATATTATTTCTATTGGATTACCACAGCCAAAGCTTTGAGAAATTTAGTTTTACTCCTATAGCAGTTGGTAGTGTGATTTTATAAGTTTCTTTTTTAATTCAAAATTGAGTAATTTAGTGTTGGTTATTATTATTAGCACCGCATTCGGGTTATACGCATTTACGCTAATGTGTAATGGTATGGTGATTGTGAGATGAACGTGGTATCCGAACCACGGTGGAGGTCTGACATTCCTCACATTCACAAGCCGTGATTAATACACGTCTTGTCAGAGGTGAAGGAAGGGTTTGGCAATCAGACAAATCTGTGCCGGGACCGAGGATTTAACCCCGGACCCTCAGCACAGAAGTCTGACACCTTACCACTAGACCGCCAGGTCACCTTTGTGTTAAAATGTGGGTTACTATTGGAGATATAAGAAAGAAAGATGTCAACTTTGTGCATTGGATTCTTCCCACAATTTTCCTCTTTCCCCAGGTGGGTTTTCTTCATTAAATTTACACGTATTATAAACAAATACCTTGTACAGTAAAACCTTGGATTGCGAGCATAATTCGTTTTGTAAACGTGTTCGTAATACAAAGCACTCGTATATCAAAGCGAATTTCCCCCATAAGAAATAATGTAAACTCAGATGATTCGTTCCACAACCCAAAAATATTTCACCAAAAAATGATTAATACCTTTTTTATTTTCGTTATTTAAATGTAACTGTACTATAATCAAATTTATTAATTAAATTTAATGGTGGCTGGTGTGAGGTAGACGAGAGAGAGGAGAGGAGGAGGTGGGTTATTGTTTAGGACGACTTTCACTGTCACTAACAGAATCACTGCTATATGTTGGCTCACTGGAATATTTTTCTTTTTGTGCGACTTTAACAAAGAACCTATTTAATGACACTGCTCGGCAGACAAAGCGTAACCATAGTACTACTCGTATTGCAAGACATTGCTCGTTTATCAAGTTAAAATTTATTGAAAATTTTTGCTCGTCTTACAAAACACTCGCAGACCAAGTTACTCGCAATCCAAGGTTTTACTGTATATCCGTAGAATCATGCAGGTTTCTCTCTACAAGTGGTAAAATACCGTCCACCCACCATTTCTCCCTCAAGCTTGCTCTAGCACAAAGAAGACAGCTATCAACAGTGACTTGTAGAGTTCAGCAAGTGAAAGAGCTTGAAAGATTTAGAGGACAGAGATATATTCTACTAGCTTTTGGGGTGTGGAAATGAGTGGAAGGGGGGAAGAAAGTAGCTTGCCAAGGTCAACCATTTATGAGGGATCAGCATGTTTGTTGTTGGTAAGCCAGATGGGAAGAAGAGTATAAGGGGTGCTAAACAATCACCTTTGAGGGGGTGTCAAACCGAGAGAGAACATTTAACCCATTCTGACATTGACGAGGGCTACTTGCCACAGATTTACAGTACAACAGGGACTTTGACGAGTGTGACTCGCGGCGGCGTATGTCCATCTACTGACTTTGACATATCTTTCTCACTGTGTTATTTCAATACAATAATATTGTTTTTAGTAGTTCTATGAATGTCCAACAGATGTCAGAGAAATCCAGTGCCTTTTAGATATGGTTTTATTTTTCTCTAATAGATGTCTATGGTAATGTGAGCTCTGACATCTGTGTCAATATTATCCTTTATTAGGAACAAATTATAGTGTTTATTACTTCTATCTTATCTGTGATTGTTTATTCACTTTGTTTTTTAACAATGAAACCTTTATCTATTTTATACAAGTAAGTGTTTTAAACTTTTTTATACATGAGTTATACATTTTAAAGAATTGTGGTTTCTAATCTAGTGAATGTTATAAAGTGTTTACGGTACTTCTTTTCAATGCATCGAAAATTGGAATTTTTGAAAAAACATCCAAAATAATGGGTGATTATTATTTTTTGTATTTTGTAATGGGTTTTTACATTATAATTTATAATAAAAAAAATAGTCATTTTTGAAAACAAAATCATTGATAAATTGTTCAGCTAATGGGTTAAGAAAAGTAACTTTTAAGCGATTTCAAACCTAGATAATATTTTGCAGTTTCATACTCAGAGCAAATTGAAGAGGTGCCAAACATTATGTTTTGTAGTGCTTTTTGCACTATGCAAATAATTAAATATAAAACACCATTTTCAAACGAAATTAAAAAATAAAAATAATTTCCATCAAAATGTAATAAGATTAACTTTTTTATTAATTGTATTCTTTGATATTAATTAAAAACTTAGTTTTTTTGATTTGATAAAAATGCTATTTGCGCACACTTATATTTATTTTATTATTATTTATTGTTTTTATCTTTAGAACCACATCTTATTACTCATTCTGGTTATATGCCTGTGTACTAAATT
Organism: Timema podura; assembly: GCA_033556935.1. Taxonomy (NCBI): domain Eukaryota; kingdom Metazoa; phylum Arthropoda; class Insecta; order Phasmatodea; family Timematidae; genus Timema; species Timema podura. The sequence goes on along the minus strand of JAVRXN010000009.1, from coordinate 120,323,793 downwards.
ACTCTAGTGTGTTAGGAATGAGGGAGATTGAATTTAGAGGTGTACCTGCATTTGCGTGAATAGTTGGAAACCATTTAGGAATAACACCCCTTAGTACACCTGGCCAGGATCAAACTAAATATCCCGGTCATCAGCAGTCTAGTCTATGCCTTAGACCAGCGGTTCCCAAACATTTTGAATCGCGGAGCACTTTTCAGGAGAGAAATTTGTCACGGAGCACTATAGTTGCCTTGATGCTAAAGGTATGCACATGCATTTTTTGCTTTATTTACCTAACTGCCTTTTTTAAAGTTGTTAGTCGATATTTTATCATATAATAAAAGCATGAATTATTTTTAGATTTTTAAATAGCTTAAATTTTGATCTAAACTTAATTTTCACATTGAAAGCCATTGAAAATTGTAATTTTAAATATTGGTTTCTCAAAACAATAATTTTTCACATAAGTGTCTTGGTATAAGGGCGGCGATATTTTCACAAAGACTCTACAGGGATGGATACTAAACCGAATTACAGCAGTATTCACAATGGAAACTAATGTTTAAGCATTTGGGCATGTTAAACATAAAGTTTTATTTCATTATAAATGTTATTTTCTCCCTTAATTTCAGAGAAATAAGGAACTTAACCACATAAACACAAAACAACAACAAAAAACATAAATTAACCTAAAGCAACACATTTGATAACGAATTCAAAGAAGGTATTGTAAATCCACAATATGTTACCCACACAAATAGTGTCAAAACCATTTTCATGGCTGCAAAAAAAAGTCACTTGGCAATAAAAAAAGAACGATAAATTATAGATCGCAAACTTAATTTCCAATGAGAGGAATGGGACTGCTGTGTTTTGATTTGCACAATGTGGCTTTATCTGGTTGAATTTGGGACAGCTCCAACTGAATATCGGCTCTGCATTGAGCCGGGATCTTTTGTTTTAGTAGCCACATAGGCAGAGAATTCTGATCCACATAAGTAAGTTATTGCAAAGGGAAGAAGGATTATTTTCGCTCTATCTGACAAAGCTTCAAATTCGTTTCGTAGCTGATGTTGAAATTCTGATAGTGATTTCTTAGTTGCAAAATTCTCTTTTACCGCAGAATCTGATGTCAAATCATTCAAGCACTCATACTGCTTCTATGCCAGGTTGGCTTTTCCGACATTCAAATAAATAAAATTGCGCTGCTACTTGATTTGTTTAGACTCTCGACTGTATACTGACTGAAGGTGCGAAGAAATATGAGTTTTTATATTCAATAGAAACTTCCCAGAAAATTATGGAAAGGTGTCGAAGCTAACAATCGTATCTGAAAGCGTGGCGAAGTTCTCACAGAGACGGGGTCAACTGGCACCCTTTAGTCTCTGTGTCTGGTTTCGCCACGTGCAGTCTGTAAATAATGTATATCCAATACTTACATATACACAGTTCGTGGGCACACAAATTCACAGTTTTGATATCTTGTCACATTTTATTTATTTTTATTTCCAATTTATTCGCGGAGCACTTGGATATGCTTTGCGGAGCACACTTTGGAAATCGCTGCCTTAGACCATGAAGCCATCGAAGCCGATTTTAATATTATAACTTTTAACAAGTCTTATCATATGAGTTTAGAAATCGATATATTTTAAACCTAAGATTATTCTAAAGAGTAATTTTAAAATTTCCTGTTCCCATCCCAAATCCCCATATTTTGACTCATTTCCCGTCCCGTTCCCATCCCAAAATAAAAAAGTAATTCCTTTCCATCCCTTCTTTATTGTACTAATTATTAGTTAAATAATATTAAATATAGTGACAATTTAAAATTAGTTCAAAAATTGTGAATAGATATAGAAAAGATTGACTGGCTTGAATGGAAAATTTAATGACAAAGTCTTATTCACTTATCCTATTAAAACAAAGATATGTTTTATAAAATTTAATAAGTGTGTTGTTTCTCGCCAGAATCCTGCCTAACCGATGGAAGTAAATTACTGGAGCATTCACGATCCCCTCCACTGGCATTTAAAACACTAACATATTAAGCCTAAATAAATAATACTTAGCACTGCGTCTTACTACCCATTCGGGTTATACGGTTAGACACTAATTATGCTAATGGGATAGGAATTGTGAAGGTTGAATATTGAGGAAATGAACCCACATTTTCATGGAGGGCGAGTGGAAAAACCATCCCCAATTCACCCAAGTGAGATTCGAACCTCGATCTCCCCATCCTTGACAGTCTTGCTCAACACAACGCCACCGAGGCAGGTAGGAAACCAATTTAGCATTTTTCTTTAGACCAAATATCTATGCTTACAAAATGAGGTTTTATTCAATTTTATGTTGAATGGTATCGAATAGGGTATGCGTATCAAGAAAGGTATCAGAATCGAGAAAATTTGGTATCGGCCCACCACTATATATCACTAGTGAAAAAAAATTAAAAAGCAAAATATTATTTTGGAATATAGTTGTTATTCTAATCTCTCATCAAGCTGACAAGCATTTACTCCAGCTAAAGCTGTGGCTTTTCCTCATCACCAGCCATCAAGATAACAAACACTTACTCTATCTCAACCTGCGACTCTTTCTCTCCAGTCTCCAAGTCCTTCTTCTGCTGTTGCTGCAATTCCAACTCTAATTTGTGTTGATGACGGCCTCGCCTCTTCTTTTTCTTCTTGCGCTTGCTGCGCTTATCCTTCTGGTGAGCTCGACCCCCACCTCCCACTCCAACTACCACTCGTTCCTCCTCCTCGTCGTCATCAAGGTCATAAATAGTGTCTAGACCGGAGCGGCTGATGACAGGCGCTGGAGGTGGCTCAGGGATGGACTGGTTGTCTGAAGATAACATGGCACAGCTTGAATCGGCTGGGTTTTATATTCTCTTTACAGACAAATGTTGGCACAGTTCCTTAAAATTCGCACTCATTCTGTTTAAAGGTTAGTTCAGTTTGAACTAATACCAAACTGTGCCTAGTTAGGCATAATATACAAATATATTTTTAAGCCAATTTTTTTTTTTTAACATAATTCTCTTTTCTGTTGAACTTAGAATGTATTTTCTTTTAGTTTTATTTATCAAAATGTTGTTTCAAATTCATGCCATGCAGTTGTAAGTTTTCTTTCTTAGTATTAAATAGTTAGGTTAAAATTCATTCCTAGATACCTTCTAATCTTATTGGTATCGAAAGAATCGAGAATCAATCTAATCACAAAACTTTCAATAGCTCAATGATTAACCCTCTAATCCCAATAAATTAAAGAATTTGCATCCAAAACGAGAAAATTCAAAATTGAGAAAAATTGTATTATCTATTATTAGGGACATGCAAAATTTGCATTTGCAATATACAACAAATTTTTACACGAATTTTACCGTTTTCACATGAATAACATTTAAGCTTCTTTTTTTTCTAAATAAACACAATTTCTTTGTAATTTGGCAAATACCACATAATGAAATATCATTTTCAACGCGGTAACAATGGTGATAGCACTATAGCAGGGCTGCCGTTTATAAGAATAGTATCCGTTTTTACTTATTTTATTGGTATAAAATGGATCACATGAAAAATTAGTGTTTTCAGGATATTTAAGCTGTTTTTATCTGAGGTTAGCATTAAAAATCACAATTTCTAATTTTACACATTACGATACCTAAATTTCGATAGATTGATTCTTTGTTTACAGCCTTTAAAAGATTTCACGCTAGGTCCAAGCAAGGACATTAATATATATGGACCTTGCTACAGGCGGTCATGTTTGGCAAAATTATATCTTCTTAACTTTTATTCCCTTCTTCATATTTGATAGTAGTTTAGTCTTCTATGACGACATGTTTCGGTGTTATTATTATATGTGCTATTCATAAGACTCGAAGGTAATGATATTGATATATCGAGTTTGATACTACTAAGTGTGAAATGTTTTTTGTGTATTTTTATTTGATTTTTCTCCAAATATGTTAATAAATAGTTAAATAACAATATGAACAAAAAATTTAGACAGTTTTATCCATTTTTTTAACAATAACTAATTCAGCTCGTATTTACGTAAATAATAACATCGCTTTCAGCTTTTAATATCATCGCTTTTTGAGAAAAATAGCACACTTTTGCTTTAATAATAATAATAATAATAGCACCGCGTTTTACTACCCGTTCGGGTTATACGCTTAAGTACTAATTACGCTAATGGATTAGGAATTGGGAAGGTTGAACTTAGATGAAGTGAACCCGCATTTGCGTGGAGGGAGAGTGGAAAACCATTTAGGAAAAACCACCCCCAGTTCACCCGACCGAGATTCGAACCTCGATCTCCCCGTCCTCGGCGGTCGAGCTCAACACGACTCGCGCGTTAGCCAACTACGCCACCGAGGCGGGTCACTTTTACTTTAAAAAGAACCTCACCTTTTTCATGTCTCTATCTACTATTATTTTATTTGCCATTAAATAAGTCCTGAAAAATGATAAATGTATCCAAAATGAATTTTGTGTTCTAGTGATCTTGCAGAGATCAAGCATGATTGTTTTGGTAATTTTGTACTAGGGGTCTGCAAAGCTTCAAAACTTCGACTTGACTTCAAAATAAATATCAGCTTCAACTTCACTTAAAAAAACCTGCTTCAACAATTTGCCAATAAAAATATTTAAAGCTAAGATACTCTGTGTTCAATTATTGCAATTCTGAGCTGTTTTATACATTACAAATCAATATTCACGTAGAAAAAAAATTGAAACAATTGAATTTTAAGCTGTGATCATTACTTGATTTTTCAAAATAAAATAAAATTTTACAAATATTTGTGCAGGTAAATATTTTCCAAATAATTTGAATGCATTAAATTATAAAAAGAACCATAAAATAATATTTTTTTAAATCATAAAACAATCATGATAATAAGGAATATCTGAACTTTAATTCAGCTTCAATAATACTTCATATATTTGATTTGAATTCAAATTGAAAAAGTGAACTTCACACATCCCTCTTTTGTACTATTCACACAATTAAATTTTTTGCAACTGCCTTGAGTATCATATATAAATGAATATCATGGATTTATGTATGAGGTAGGATACACGAAAAAAGATTGAAATTCTGTGTTTGAAGAATTTTAATTGAGAAGTGAAAAGTAAGGCAAAACACGACAAAAATTGGGACATCTCTAATATTTACCCTTATGCTGTTAACTATGATTAAATAGTAGTTAAATAAGGAGCATTTCCAGAACTAAAACCTATTAATGACAAATTATAAATAAATTATCAAACACTTAAAAATACCTCATTTTTGGCTTATCAGTAAGAATATCCAATATTGTAAAGACCCAACAAGGAAGAAGTTCTCACCCATCTCCTCAGCTTCCACGCCAATCTGCTTGGCACGCTCTGTCTTGAAGGCAAGTGCCTGCTCTAGCGCCATGGGTAGCTTCACCTCCTTCATGTCAGAGGGAGGAGGGTCCACCTTGATGGATAGCAGGGAGGGCAGTTTTCCCCGGGACTCATCATCAAGCTCCACCCCAGGAGGGCCCGACACAGACATGTTCATCGGCTGCATGTAAAAATAACATATTGTTCCCCTTTTATTACTGTTCAATCACAATCATGCACGCAGATATCTTCTTGTTAGAAAAGACAGATTTTATTTTAGCATAGCATTCATTACCTGTTTAGTTTATACACATATGTACCAATAACACTAATGAGTTAGTGATGAGGAAGATTTAGAGGAAGTGTACCTGTATTTGGGTGGAGGGAGAGTAGAAAACAATTTTGGAAAAACCACCCTAAGTATACCCGACCAGGATTCAAACCTAAATTTCCCTGTCATCGGTCGTCTAGTCTAACACAATAGTAACGTCTTAATCCTTTGGCTGCGTTAATCAGATATATCCGATCTCAGCATTATAGCCATTGACTGTGGAAATTAACTTCACCCCACAACATGTAAACTTTATCTACCTTTGCTGTGACAGTCGGAAATAGCCACAAGAGTGTTAGAGCGCTGAACTTTTCATACTAGTATGCCCGTGTGCCTTTGACATCTGGTGTTAGTTTTGAGAACTGTCAATTACCAGCTTCTAAATCATAAGAATAGTAGCGCTTGTCTAGTTCCGCATTTCACTACTTGTAGCACAAGTGTAATATTTATGTGTCAGAAAACATTGTTGAAGGATTTATTAGTGTATATTTGTTATATTTACCCTGTCATTATACTGTGTTAGTAACATTTAATTTATGATTGATGAATTCGTGCTAATTGCTATTTTATTTTTGTTCTTTACTTATTTCTTATTACCGCCTCTGTGCGTAGTTGGCAAACGCGTAGTCGTGTTGAGCCCGACTGCCGAGGACGGGAGATCGAGTTCGAATCTCGGTCGGTGAACTGGGGGTGGTTTTTCCTAAATGGTTTTCCACTCTCCCTCCACGCAAATGCGGGTTCACTTCCTCTAAATTCAACCTTCCCAATTCCTAATCCATTAGCGTAATTAGTACTTAAGCGTATAACCCGAACGGGTAGTAAGACGCGGTGCTAAATAATAATAATAATATTTCTTATTTTGAAAACCATGCCTAACACAAATATATGATCTTATAGAGTACACTGTGGAAAGCACACATTATTATATGATTTATAGACAACGTGGTGCTAAATTTCATATTTAAAATGCATTAATAGTTGAAAATCACATTATATAATCATAAAATGTATAAAAATGAGGTGGCCAATGGCTAAATAATTTTATAGCAAAGGAAATTGATAAACTAAAGAAAAAGGAAAAATAAACAACTAAGAGTAAATTTGATGATGAAAGTCCACTAGGGAAAGAAAAATGTGGGAAGAATCCAATGCACAAAGGTGACATCTTCTTCCTTTCTTCTGTCTTCTATAGTAGAAATAGTCACACACACATTTTAACACAAATAGAATAAATATTTCGGCATTGTTGCTTTTATAAAACACAAAGAGAGAATACTCCAATGTTCGTGTTTATTTGTACTCTCTTCTTTGTGTTTGATAAAGGCAATTTGCTTATAGTTAGTACAGCAAGTGTAAAAATTAAAGTCGGGTCAAATCTAATATTTTACAAATCCGATATTTATTTTATCTACAAATCACAACTCTCGAATTCAAATCCAAATCTTGAAACAATGATGAACAAAAGAGAAATATAAATAGAATAAAATGATATAAAATAGAAATAATAAACAAGTGTGTGCTTTTTTACTGTATTACATTTAGTATAACGTTCATACATTCTGTTTAGTGTTAAATGAATGGCCTAAGATCTGGTCGTTAATTATGTTCTATAATTATAATGTGTCTGAACCATCAAAAGGTGTATTATTGCTATTATTATTGCTACGAAAATTTCGACTTTTGGTTCAGGGATTAAAAACAGCTTACGATTAGAGAAAATTGAAATTGTATTAGCGGTTCCACACCTTCGAGTCGTCGCATTGCTATTAAAGTCCTCATTTGTAAATTTTGACCAATAAAAGAGGTCACTATTGGGTCAAAAATGTTCAATGCTTTCGTATAAAATATGTTGACATGCGGTTAAAACTTTTGAAATATGATTAGCGGTTGCACAGCTTAAGGTCATTGCATTGCTATTAAAGTCCTCATTTGTAATTTTTACCAGTAAAAAAGGTGGATATCAGGTTAACAAGGGTAGACACTTTTATTTAAAGCGATAGATAGTAAGCAAAATTTTCTGAAAGTGTATTACGTCCATTTTTATGGGAAGGGGGTCCGTGGCCTTTGTCAGATTCTCATAGGGGTCGGTGACCCAAAAATGATTAAGAACCACTGGCTAGGGCATGGTTGTTTAGACTCTCCGATAGTTATATTGGGTCTGAAACACCAATAAACAGTATTGGAGCTCTAAAACAAATTTAAGTTCAAAAGATTTTGAAAAAAAAAGAAAAAACCAACATATATTTAATTTTTCTGAATCTCAAAACCAATATTTTTTCGAATCCTTGAATCATGAATTTCTAAGAATTCAAGGATCTCATTCCTGGTAAGTAATCTAATTTTTTTTAATTCCATATATTACTAGAGCCTTGACGAGAGGTCCTAAATAACCTAATGAGTAGAGAGCCAGAAGCACGTCATACCTCCATACCCGGAGGTGGCGGCATCGCCACAGCAGGGGGCGGGCCTCTCATCTGAGGTGGAGGCGGTGCTATGGGTGTGTTTGGAGGTGGAGCAGTCATGTCGATACCAGGCGGCATCATGCCCGAGATGGTTGGTGGTGGAGGTGGCAGTACAGGCGTCACTGAGATAGGGGGCGGGATGCTCATAGCCTGCTGCATGTCAAAAACACATGACATGCGTCAACAAAATAGATCACCGTCCCCAACAATTGTAACGTCCTTTCTTTACTAACAAATTATGCAGAAGGCCCAAATAGAAACAAAAAAGAATTAAACAACCAGAGTGAGTTGTTTGAGTGGCATAAGTCACAATAGTCTGAGAACAGACTACTGTTCCTCAGACACATGCAACTCACCCGGTCGCGGAAACTATTCACGCTACCGAATGAGTTAAGGTGTCGGATCCAATTCAAAGACTCTGAGTTCAATTTGTCATTTTTCAAAATATATTTGATTTTTTTTATGGTTGATAAAAAGTTCTAGTTCTTTCATAAATTCTCTAATAAAAGTAAGTTAAATCTCTATTAAAGTATTTTTAAATTTTGTTTTTAAATTTTGTAAAATTCCTGAATATTTACTAAAATGTTCTTAAATTTTCAACTTTTCTGGGTATTTTTGAATCGCTAATTTGTTAACGCTCCATATACAATATTAAAACTACTTAAGATTATACAACATGTTGACGCCATCTATTCCACCCCTGTGGCACCCTCACCAGCTCCCTCTGTTTCTCGAGAAGAGCCTCCTGCTGCAGACGGAACAACTCCTCCTCCTGGCGACGCTGCCTTAGTTGGCGCTCTTGCTCCTCTTGTTGTTTTTCCGCCATTGCAGACTATACACACAAACAAGGCGATTAAAATAACCTTTTAAATTAATATAAACAAATTATGTAGGCCTATAGTGGAATAGTTTTTTTTTATTAGCATCATGTTTTACTAACCATTCATGTTATAAGCTTAGGTACTAATTATGCTAACGGTTTTAGGGATTAAGGTTGTATTTAGAGGAAGTGTACCCACATTTGTGTGGAGGTAAAGTGGAAAACCTTTTTGGAAAAACCACCCTCAGTACACCTAACAGAGATTTGAACCTCAATCTCACCGTTATTAGCAGTCAAGTCTACTGTGAGAATAGTGCCTTAGACCATACAGCCACCGAAGCAGGTTTGAACAATTTAACAGTGAGAGGCTGAGAATGGTATCATATGAAAATGAAGTGATAAATTATTAGAAATGGGTCGACTCCACATTTTCTTGAATCTATATCTTAATTTTATCCACAAATCTTGAATCTCTTATACAAATCTTAGAAAATTTGGTAAGAGAAAGAAGTGAACTTCCCTACATATACTCCATTCACGGTAGGAATTACTCTCTGAAAGGTCTTTTTTCCTACCAATATCCTACTATATAATAGCTTTCTGGTAGGGAAAAAGGCCTTTCAGAAAACAATTCCTACGGTGAACAGACTCTAGGTACAATTTTTTCACACTGTGGTATATTAATGATCTGATGTCTGGCTGCTAGATTTGTCCAATAGTTATGTTGGGCTAAATCAACAGTAAACAGCATTATAGCTCTAAAAATTGACTCATTTGGGTCAGAATTTGGTTGTAAGCTAACCGGAAAAACCAAAATGACTTATTCCTAGAAATTACTCAAGAAAGTTGTTTGCACAGTTACTACATTAAACATATTACAATAATCATCTATTGATACCCAACTAAAATGACCCGGCCACAAGCTGTAAACAGTTGATGATGATGATGATACCCAACAGCTCAACAAGTTACCGCAACAACTTTTGTGTATTTATGTACCAAAGGTTGTGCAGTTGATAATTTTAACAAATAGTATCAATTCAGATAGTTCCAATATACATTATACTTTTTATATGTAAAAAAAAGTAGTGATTTAAATTTAAGAGATTTTTTTCCAAGATAAAGAAAAGGTGTTCCAGGTTAACTAGTGAACGTCTATGTCCAATACCTGTTGGAGCCGTAAAAGTTCCTCCTGCCTCTGCTGTTCAATCATTAACTGCTGCTTCTGGATCCGCTCATGGAACGGCTGTTCTGGCATCTGGGACACACAAATGTTCTTCAGTAGAGGTAATAAATGCTCGTCATCTTAGGGAATATTTACACCAGAGCGAATGTGAGAGAATACGAGCAAGCGAGCATCAGCGAATGAAGAATTCACTTGGGTGTTAACAGTTTGCCAATGCGGGCAAACATGAGGGAACAGAATTCAGCAGTGTTCGCTCATGTTCGGATCGCGTTCACTGATGATCCATCCGTTGTTGGTCTTTGAGCGAATAATTAAAGGACATGCGCGCTCTCCCCTGTTCATTTTTTTTTCTGGTGCAAACAGTCTCGCAATTCAGATGTTGCTCGCGTACAGCTTTACATCTTTTATTTTTGTGTATCTACATCTACACCTCTAAGCTTTATTGATCATACTTGTTTAATACTCATCATTTAGTAGTGACTGTTGTTTTCTGCTGAGGAAAGCACGTTAGTTTTAACTGAGGAGTACCATGCACACAAGTGTTTATGGGACCCAACAGACCCAGCTTGGAAGAACATGGCAGACCTAGTTGAAGCTGGAGCATCAGAAGTGAAGAAAAAATTAATTCCTTACCATCCTAATTTAGACAGGAATGGTCTAAGGAGGGGAGCATTACATCGGGGATGGGCTCTAAGGGGTGGATCTTTTGCAAACATGGCTGTTAACGACGATTCTCTAGTTGTTCTGAGCAGTCTAAACGACGATCGAACATATCTGAACAGCTCTGAATAGAGCAGGAGCGAATGTCAGCGAATGTTCTCCAAATGCTCGTTCGCTCGTGTTCTTTCATGTTCACTCCGGTGTAAATGTACCTTTAAAGCTGGTACTTTTACCAAAGCACACCACAAGGACTCGAGGCCTTTCGCTTATGGGTCCTAAAAGACGATGTGTTACAAACGTGTTATTTACATTTAACACTGTAAAGAGTAGATAAAAGCGTTTACTATAAAATTCCTTACTTCCCCAGGTTTTACAGGCAACATTTAAAACATTTCTTGACACAACCTTTTTGCAGCTTTTCTTGTGAATGGCAGCTTTTCTGTTTTTACATTGATCACATATTTTCAAATACCATCAAAATGGCTAATTATCAACATACTTAGAAGTTAATTGTATAGTACAGTAGTTAATGTTTAAGGTATTATTTGTGTCTGTGTAAATATGTTATAATATTAATATTTAAGTGCAGAACTAGTCAAGTGTTTAAAATCCCCACTTTTCCTTAATTTTTATTAAATGCCCTGAATTTCTTTTTTTCCCTGAAATTAAAAAATTCCCTGACTTTTCCAGGTTTTCCCTGTCTGTGTGAATGTTTAATTAAATAAAAGCAGAGCTAAATATGTTAATGAGCTGTTAAGATAGGACCTTTGGAAAAGAATAATCAAACAACACAGCTCTTATGGTGACCAAGAAATTCTTGATCAGGTACAATGGCGGTGATTTTCCAAATGTGTTATTAATTGTAGTGTTCTCATCTTTCCCATCCCCCTCCTAGCTACCAACATGGGTGCATTTACTCTATTCTTCCCATTTCACCCTTAAATCTTTGAGTGATGTTGATCCACATTTGATCTTATTTTAAAGATTGTTTAGGTTTATTTTGTTTTTGTTTTATTGAGAAGACTGTTTCAATGGGATCATGTTTTATCTAACAATGTTACTAACCATCACTAAATATAGCCCCAGTAAGCACATGAATAATAATCTTAGTACAGACATAGCCCTTAGTCTTATGACTGTTAATTTATATTGGCTAAAAAAGAGGAGGTGGAATTTAACCAATGATAAATTTGTCAGCTTTGCCGGGACTCGAACTCGAGGACTTTTGATTAGGTTGTATTTGAATTCTCTACTTATGTATTTGTCACCTTGTCATGCACCCTTGTAAGTGTTATTGATAGGGATGTGGAGAAGTGGAGATCCATACAAATCGTCATCAAGGATGCTAGAGAATATAGATTTGTTTCCTGCCATATTTTTGTAAGAACATAAGAAAACAATTCAAGACGTATTAATAAAATCAAAAAATTAAAATTTGTGTATTTTAGTTGGATAATCTCATCACTTTCATAAGAGATTGTAGATGGCGTTAAACTTAGTTTCTAATACAGGGTGGCTACAAAACACATTTTACAAAATTCCCTGACTTTTCCAGGTTTTCCAGGCAAAATTTTTCAATTTTCCCTAACTACTTTTTTCCAGTTTTAATGGTGGATGATGACTTGTTTTATTTATTATTGATCACATATTAAAAAACTTTGTATCTACTAAACATAAACAGTTTTATCAATTATTTTAAAAATTAAAATGTTATTTTATTTAGGTATTATTAACTTTTGTTTTAGTGTTTGGTTGCGAAATTAATGAGATTTTTAGCCATATTTTTTTAATTCCCTGACTTTTCCTTATTTTTAGTTAAATTCCCTGACATTTCCCTGTTTTCCCTGCCATTCAAAAATTCCCTGACTTTTCCAGGTTTTCCCTGTTTTCCCTGTCTGTAGCCACCATGTAATAAAGCTGCTAGGCAGTAGCACTGCAGTCCCAAGGAGTGTCAAACATTCAATTAATCTGATGTAGTCTTTCATTAAAAGTGTGTGGCAAGGGTATATTTTGTCAAGGTGATAACGCAAGGATCCTTGCAAGAAACCTTGAGACTATTCGAATAAAGCCTTGTTTAGCAGGCATACTAACAACTTAGCTAAACAATATGGACATCATGTGTACACACAAGGCTCATCAATGGAAACTATATAAAATGACATAGGCTACACGAGGTAAGAATGTTAAATAGGTAATAGGACACAAACTATCACACTTAAGAAATACTATATATATATTTAATTATTATTACACATCCAAGAAGACAGAAGAGGATGGTCCCCATCATCAGTCCTATTTTTGGCTTTTTTTTAAATTAACGGAATATTGATAATTGCCATATTTTTGGCAAATTGAAAAATATGGATCATCAAATAACACAAAGAATTTTTTTTTTTAATTACCTTATTAAGAGTAAGATTTCTCACATATTTTCATTCATATAAAGTATATAATTATATAATAGCCAGAAGTATTGGCATGTCTACACATATTTTACTGAGAAAAGTTTCTTTCATAATGACTTTGTTCTAAAACATGTTGCACACCTTAAACTAAAACACAAAGTAAATTTATCAGTATCACAAAGTAGCATAAGTTGTCGATAATGACCGCACAGTAAAACTAAACAAAAGATCAAGTCAAAAATTTCAGAGAGGTATAAAGGATGGTACAAGAATCAGTTTCCCTTAAAATAATAATTAATAAGAGGGAAAAATGACTTTTGAACCACCTGTATGTTGATGTCATGCAAATAATAAGTTAACAAAGTTAATAAATTCATTATTAAGATACTTTCCTAACCTAGCTAAACCTAACCTTTCATGCATTAATGAATTAAAATACCGTGCAGTAGTTTTTATTAGGGATAAAATAAACTAACTTATTTGTTGTTTCTTAAATAATTAATTGTGGATGGTACACACCATCGAATGTCATTCGTTTAAGCGTGCAGGATCAAAACTATAACACACAAGATCACAGGTAAGTAAGAGCTAGAGACTATCTGGGAACATAACCCATTTGGCTAATGTTAATAAAGACTTTAGAATAACTGTCTGAAGTGACTGCTAAAGTAAACGACCAGATTTCATGAATGCTAACAATGGAGTTTGTTTTATTAGAACTATGAAAGTATACATAAAGACTCAACAGTTTGCGAGCGAGTCAATTTTCCAGACATGCAACCAAATATGGCCAACAGGCGTCCCGTGACTAGGGTATTAATTTTTTCTTTTTCTTTTTAACACATTCTAATTTATGTACAATCTTGTTTCATCAAATTTTGTAAAATATTATTATAGGCCTATTGAATCTTTTTTTAAAGTCCCTTTAATGCGCGATTTGTACCGTCCACGATTAATATAATAATACAGTTTACAATAAATAGTACGTAAATACTTTAGGAATAGGTTTTAATGAACAAGACCTATAAAACATTACTGTCATATGGAGTAGGCCCTACTTACATTAGAATCATCTTGAGAACCATCCATTTTGACGAAACGATGTTTACCAGCTGAAAACAGAGTAAAACACCCATATAAAATATCGGAAAGTTAATGAAAGTAAATAACACGTCAACGTTAGAGTAGTTAATACTTATTAAATAGGTAATGTATTGAAACACCAAAAAAAATCTCTCGAATTAATGGCTTGTAATCAACTTTAAATAAATATTTCACTAATTATAAGCAAACCTAGATTATTTTTTTAGCTATTAAATCAAGTCGATACAATACGAAACATCATAGAAATTTTAATAACACCATTATGTGTTTTGATTTACGAATTAAAATAACAATAATTATTATTTATTAAAACTCTGTTTAATGAGCAGGCTGAAAAGCTTCACATACACAATACACTAACAGTTTTTATCCAACATTAGAAAAATTAATAGAACCAACAATAGAATATGGTTCTAAAAAGAATCATAGATAGAAACGAGAGCAGATATGGTTCTAAAATACATCATAGATACCGACACAAAAAAAAATTAATGCTAAAGAAATTATAACCCGATATTATTTTATTAAAAATAAGTAATTAATTGAACAAGGCCTTTAAAAATCATGATCAATATAAATAATCATACAAATTGGTACATTTTTTTAAATCTTATGTATAAAATGTGGTTCTTGCGCAAAGTTAAAGAAAATGCGACCTTTAGAAAACATAACCTCATTTTAAGATCACCCAGTTTTGAAATTGCGGCACGAGCACACTTGGTGGTATAGGTGGTACTAGGTAATTACAACCACACTACACAGTCGTGGAACCTGGATCCTCTGGAAATTTTGAGATATTTGACTTTGAACTTACATCAGGCATGCAACAAGCCCTATAAGATCGCCAAGTTTAAGGCGCCGCAATTTCTATATTTGAAATTGCGGCACGAGCACACTTGGTGGTGAAGGTAGTAATAGGTAACTACAACAACCTTACGTAGTCGTGGAACCTGGATCTTCTGGAAATTTTGAGATATTTGACTTTGAACTTACATCAGGCATGCAACAAGCCCTATAAGATCGCCAAGTTTAAGGTGCCGCAGTTTCTATATTTGAAATTGCGGCACGAGCACACTTGGTGGTATAGGTAGTACTAGGTACCTACAACAACCCTACATAGTCGTGGAACCTGGATCCTCTGAAAATTTTGAAATATAGGACTTAGAACTTACCCTGACATGCTAACAAGCCCTATAAAATCGCCAAGTATAAGGTGCCGCAGTTTTTATATTTGAAATAGCGGCACGAGCACACTTGATGGTATAGGTAGTACTAGGTACTACAACAACCCTACACAGTCGTGGAACCTGGATCCTCTGAAAATTTTGAGATATTTGACTTTGAACTTACCTCAGACCTGCAACTAGACCCCATAAAATCGCCAAGATTAAGGTGCCACAGTTTCTATATTTGAAATTTGCGGCACGAGCACACTTTGTCGTATAGGTAGTACTAGGTCCCTACAACAATCGTACACAGTCGTGGAACCTGGATCCTCTGGAAACTTTGATATATTTGACTTTGAACTTACGTCAGCTAGCCACATAAATATTTACTTAGTTGATTATTTGATATGTATAATTATTATGTTTTCCCTAAGGTATATTAAATCACCATTGGCTATGAAACATGTAAAAACAATAATTATACCATTATATAATTGTTTCTTTATTAAAAATTATTTATTATGTGTAGGTAAGTTAACATTATGTGATTACATAAATTTCCATGATATATTGCAAACTATAGGTGAAATAATATTTTACATGTTGTGAAATAAATATTATTTGTTTAAATTAAGTATAACATTACACTAGTTACCGTAGGTATGGACATATAATTTACAGAGTACAGAAGTGGAGTTGAATGAAATATATTTTTTTATATGTTACATTATTAAAACAAAAGTCAGTTTAGAGCATATAAAACGTGTAAAACAACTGTATAAATTAAACAAATAAGCCAGTATACAATTTAAATTAACATCAAAATAATTATCAGGTGCTTTCAAATGTGTTAGAGCATTGGAATATACTACATCACTTAGATTATAGTCGCAATACACAACCAAATGTGAGAACTTAAAAATCTGTTTTTCCATATCATATACTTTTTTATGGTTTAAACTTAAGAGAACACTAATATCTTGAAACCAACATCTGTTAGGTTCTGAGTAAACTAGCTTTGATTAAGTTTCCATAGAATAAACAAACATATCATCTTGTTGATCAAATCAAACACACTTTATATAGGTTTATAATATATACCCTGGTGAAAATCTCAAGAGGAAACTAGAGTAGAAAACCAAAGAAATCCAGAGCAAACCAAGCTCTGGGTTTTACTCTGGTTTTCATTCGGTTATGAAACAACCAGATTTAGTATGGTTCTTTCGGGGTCTCTGGTTTACTCTAGAATCGTTTGGTTACTTTGGGATGTTCTGGTTTTTTATTTCTTCAGAATTCTCTTGTTTGCAATGGAATACTCGGGTATTTTTCTCTGGAATGGTCTGGTTTGCAATGGAATACTTCTGTTATTTTACTCTGGAATGCTATGGTTTGCAATGGAATAATATGTTATTTTACTCTGGCCTATGCTGGTTTTCTCTGGGATGCAATGGTATTTTAATCTGGTCTAAGCTGGTTTTCTCTGGGATGTTAAGGTATTTTACTCTGGTTGGTGTTGGTTCACTCTGGGATACTATGGTATTTTACTCTGGTTTGTGTTGGTTCTCTATGGGATACTATGGTATTTTACTCTGGTTGGTGTTGGTTCTCTATAAGATGCTATGGTATTTTACTTAGGTCCATGTTGGTTCTCTCTGGGTTGTTATGGTATTTTACTCTGGTTGGTGTTGGTTCTCTATGGCATGCTATGGTATTTTACTCAGGTCCATGTTGGTTCTCTCTGGGTTGCTATGGTATTTTACTTAGATCCATGTTGGTTCTCTCTGGGTTGTTATGGTATTTTACTCAGGTTTATGTTGGTTCTCTATAAGATGCTATGGTATTTTACTCAGGTCCATGTTGGTTCTCTCTGGGTTGCTATGGTATTTTACTCAGGTCCATGTTGGTTCTCTCTGGGTTGTTATGGTATTTTACTCAGGTTTGTGTTGGTTCTCTATAAGATGCTATGGTATTTTACTTAGGTCCATGTTGGTTCTCTCTGGGTTGCTATGGTATTTTACTCTGGTTCGTGTTGGTTCTGTCTGGGATGTTGTGGTATTTTACTTAGGTCTATGTTGGTTCTCTTTGGGATGTTATGGTATTTTGATCAGGTCTATGTTGGTTATTTCTGGTTCGTGATGGTTTTCTCTGGAAAGCTATGTTATTTTACTCAGGTCTCCGTTGGTTCACTCTGGGATACTATGGTATTTTACTCAGGTCTATGTTGGTTCTCTCTGGGTTGCTATGGTATTTTACTCTGGTTCCTGATGGTTCTCTCTGAGGTACTATGGTATTTTACTCTGGTTAATGTTTGCTATCTCTGGGATACTATGGTATTTTACTCTGGTTCGTGATGGTTCTCTCTGGGCTGCTATAATATTATATTCTGGTTCGTGTTGGTTCTCTCTGGGATGGTATAGTATTTTACTCTGGTTGGTGTTGGTTCTCTCTGGAAAGGTATGGTATTTTACTCTGGTTGGTGTTGGTTCTCTCTGGAAAGGTATGGTATTTTACTCAGGTTCGAGGTTGATTCTCTCTGGGTTGCTATGGTATTTTACTCAGGTTCTTTCTGGGTTGCTATAGTATATGTTGGTTCACTAGTTTAAATCATGGAATTGAGAGATCTAGTGATTAAAAAACACATATTTTAAGAGAATTCAATCAAATTTGTTAAAATTATGATTAAGAATAAAATGTGCATTATGGTTATATTTTGTAATTATGATTAATAAAAGATACATTAAGTAACTATGATAAAGAATAACAGGTTAATTGTGCATATAATTTAGTTTACATTTTTTTAAATAGAAGTATATTCATCTCATTAGTCGTCACTAAATAATTTAATGAAAAAAGCTAATTTATTTTTCTATATTTTTAACCCTTCCTGTGTCATTTACGAAATATTCCGCCAATTAAAATTTGTTCAAGTGTCATTTACGATATATTCCACCTCAACTTAGCATGCTTTACGTTTCAAAAACAGAACATTCCTCGATCACTCGTTTTTCTGTTTTACAGAATATTTTGTAGATGGCAGCAGGCAACTGGAATGAAAATATGTGACATATCGTTTCCATAGTAAGTAAACAACACGGCTACCAATAAAGTGATGGAAAGAGTGCGGGATATTTTGTCAAATATAAATGACAGTGGCATTGATCTCTATACTATAACTGGATGGACATCTGTGGCTGAAATTTTCGAGCTGTCGTCTGCATACCATTGGGTAAGAGAGAAAGAAACTTTCGGGTATCTCTTTCTCTCTTTCACCCATACAAGTCAATGTGGCATTTTGACATCGTTCATTAATTTGATTGATTATATGAGATAAATCAATGTGAGAGTGGTTAAATTAAATAAATATGTTAGTTAAAGCTTTGAAGAGCATATAAAAGTTCAAAACAGGTTAGTTTTTTCTTTAAATAAGTTGATGTAGCCTAATATGTACTATGATTTTTGAAGGAAGTTTACTTTTAAGGCTTTATCTCGTACCAGAATCCTACCCTATATTTGTGTCTAGTTAGGATAAAAGACCTTACAGAAGGAAATTTCTACTTCTGTTCTAAATTGCCGTTCATCCTACCAAAATATTATATATATGATAGTATTCTGGTACGAAATAAAGCCTTACAGATTGGAATTATTACTAAAATCCGGGTTTATAAGATACTGTACTTCCTACAAACCAATAACCTAAATTATCATTTGAACGTAAGACTTCTACACAAAGTGTGTCATTCAAACAAATGTAATACAGTTTTTAGCTAACTTGTTTCATTATAGTTATCGAAATGTCAACATAATATGATTTCTGAAAGATATAAGCCAACTTAAAAAAACAGGTATTATTACAATAATACTTTCCACAAGCCTATAACCTAAGTGATAGTTTAAATGCATGGCAATTATTCAAAGTTTGTCATTCAAACAAATGTAATCAATTTTTAAGATACCTTGTTCATTATATTTATCGAACTTTCAATAAAATATGGTTTCTGAAACCAATATACACGCTAATAACCAACTTTAAATATAAGTGTTGTCGTGGCAGACTGTAAACAACATTGATGAT
This sequence comes from Timema podura, assembly GCA_033556935.1. Classification (NCBI taxonomy): domain Eukaryota; kingdom Metazoa; phylum Arthropoda; class Insecta; order Phasmatodea; family Timematidae; genus Timema; species Timema podura. The sequence goes on along the minus strand of JAVRXN010000009.1, from coordinate 120,304,224 downwards.
AACTACATAAAAATTGAAATATATCTAAGGTTTTATTCGTATTTGTACAGTATTACCTGTAAAACTGGATTGTATATCCTTTAATGTAAATGTTTCTTCAGGAAAGTATGGTATAATACTTCACTATTTTCAAACAATAACACTTTTATTCATCAGAGACATGTTTTCGCATAAGAACATTTAAAGAAACCGTTAAATCTCCCCCCCCCCCCCCTCAGTGTAGCAGACGATACACTTGAGCGTCACGCTTTTGTCCTTGGAATGTGCATGTGTATGTCCATCCAGTTATACTATAGAGATCAATGGACAGTGGGCTTAGTGATCTTGCAATTAGTGATGAAAATGACAGTGGGCTTAGTGATCTTGCATCTAATAAAAAATATTTTTTTTTTTTATAATTTTGGTTGGAAAAAATTGAGCATGTAAGGGTAAAGCTTATTATTTCCATCAACACTGGAAGGGTTAAAATTACAAATTATTTATGTGGGCAATAATGGTGGGCAAAGAAAGGAGCCGTTCTTGAAACAAAACAATTTTTTTTGTTAATTACAAAACAAAACACTTTTTAAGTATTTTACACTAAGTAAAAATAGGTAATTTAAAATCAACCATAAGGAATTTTAATGTGTTATCATATACCTAATTAGTCTTAACATTTTTAATCAGCAGGGAAGCCTCGTACTTTAGACTGGTGGGGTTGAGGTTCAGCTATCTTCCCGCCAACCAAATGGTTCATTCTCGATAAAAACGTGGATTCAGCTTCTCCAGAATACCCTCGTTTATCAAGGTACTCTTCGTATCTGAAGAAAAAAAAGAGGTCCACATGAAAATTCCCAATTAACAATCCATTAGCGTAGTTAGTATTTGTAGTAAGACGCGGTGCTTAATAAATAATATATTAAAAGTGCTTGTTTTGTTTTCATCCAGCATATTAGTAGGTCTACATCTATTTTGCATTTTCAGGCTATTGCAAACACTTATTATTCTAAGTTTGATAGTTAAAATCAAGTTATAAATATATTTCTTGTGATTGTACTTGACCTACATTTTAGTATAAATACTGGAAGTTTTCTTAGCAAAATTGTTTTTGGTTTCTTTGATCAGCTGACTGCTTGACACGCGCTCCGTGCTGTAGACTATTTTCTTTCGAATTTTTTGATTGGATGAGGTCTCTTACTATTAACGTTTGGTATCTCCCTAAATGTGTATTCATTTATTTACGATGTGGTCAGAGGCCCCTAAGCCCATGGGTGTCCAAGTACAGTATCCTTGATACGCAAATTGTCTTTTTTAGGCCTACGCCCACTTTATATTCTAAAAAAAAAACACCAAAGGTTGTCATGCTATCAAGTTTATTTAGATTAAAATTGGTTCTGGAACGCAGTTTGTCGTTTTTAAATGACATGTTTTTAATTAAATATATATAACCTATCCTTCATATATTTACAGTTTTACTAACATTGAATATTTAAATATATGAAGAATAAATTACGTTAGGTTAAATTCTATGTTAAATTTTATTAAATGCTTTGTTCTAAAATAAATAAATAGAATAAAACCTTTTTAGTGACAACATATTTAATAAAAAAAATTGTTATCTAAAAACGACAGATCGCGTACCAGAGCCTGGTGCGAGTAGTGCGGGTTCTAAAATAAATAGAGCCTACTGGTATGGTGCGCGGTCTATCATTATTTTAGAACAAATATTTAATAGAACAACCTAACATAACCTATCCTTAATCTATTTACAGTTTTACTAACCTATTGAACATTGTAAATATATTAAGAATAGGTTACATTAAGTTTAATTATGTTCTATTAAATACTTTGTTCTAAAAAATGACTAGTGTCGGAACTAGTACGAAAACAGCGTCTGTTCTATCTATAGAAAGGGTATTGTTCTATCCTCACAACTAGTATGGACTATGGTAGCCAGTTCCAAGAGGCAGAACCAGTATACTTTTTCTGATTCACATGACGCTAGATGATGACCTGCTAGCTGATGCTAGCTAGCACACTGGATTTCAAGTACGAGCTAGTGTCGTGTGATACGGGTTTAAACTGTAAATATTAAATTATATTGTATGAATACCTTCAATTTAAACAAAAATATCCCTACCAAAACTTGATCATTTATTTTATTATTTACATTTGTTTAGTATCTTGAAAACCACCCCCAGATCACCTTACCGAGATTCGAATCTTGATCTCCCCCGTCCTCAGCAGTCTAGCTCAACACGAACTAGTGTGTTAGTTAACTACGCCACTGAGGTGGGTATATTTCTAGGTTAATTAAATTCCATAGCCCATGGGACCATTTGGTAAATTGTGTCGGGAAATATGTTCTAGCTTGACGAAAGGTGTGTGTAATAATTTTAGGTAGCATAAATTATTTTAAACAAAGTTGATGGTTGAATAAACCTTTTCTCCACGCCCAATAATAATGCATGGGCTTAATAATTAATTATTAATACCTATTCTATGGGCTTAATTTAATCCCATTAATTCTCAAATATGAAGAGTCCCAATCCCTTCGCCACCTTAACTTGATGAGCGGTGCTAACTAGTTGTTACAATTCCCGTTCCGAGCGTGCAAATCTTTCCCTTCCCTTTCAACTTATCAACGTATTAAGATTTATGTGTAATTTATCCGAAACCTATTGCGTTTAATTCTTTAATTTTATTAACTACGCATATTACTTATAATAATTAACTTTAGAATATAGCCTTTAGTGACTAATTCACAGAATTATGTCTATTGATGTTAATAAAAATCGTTAGTTTAATATTGTAGGCAGTGCTGCTATCTAGTAACGGTAGCAAGCATTTATATTAGATTTCTGATTCTTTCTAATTTAGTGTGTAATGGCGGCGTGAACGACTCGCTTGCGAAGTGAGAGTCGTTCAATTTAAGTGACTCGCTCACGAGCGACCCATCACTACTGTTTAAAAAAGTGGGCTAACCAACTTAAGATAGGCTTATCGGATCAGTACTAAAGCCTTTATTAGACTGTTATCAAAGTTACTTTTCTTTATCTATGATTTACAGCTTATGATGTGGCTATGAATTTTAATTTAGTTGATTTGGTAAATAATTTTCTTACTAACAAGCAATGTAAAATAACACCTTGTCATGGCTGATAAAGGTTAGTCATTTCATGTTATCCAATAGAATATTAGGCCTAATATAAGTTTCATTTCATTAATGGGCCTATTTATGATAAAATACATAAAAAAAGGGATCGAACAACGGGAGGGTGGAGGGGGGCAAGGGCGTTAAATTCATGTCATGTAACTTTTTGTATTCATTGGCTGTATCTGAATAATCTACTTATGCCTAGATTTCTTAAAAAAAACAATTCTTGCCAACTCCTTTTGAGGACTTCACCAAGAGCCACCTCGCCAGAAATCTCTGGGGCAAACAGAGTATTCAGTTAATTTTTTCTTGTATGGTGATTTATATAAATTATACACTATTCAAATAACTTTTTATATGAATTAACTTAGTAAATATAAACCTTTCTGTCATCTATTTATTTTATCACAACAAACAAGTTTTTGACAGGTTTGGAAAACAATATTTATTTACTGATCAAATGGACCTCAAATCAAATTATGCTTTTTAATGAGAAGTGTGATGCAGTTTTGGTCCACACAAAAACCTAAGGTTAGGAGAAAGAAAGGTGAATTTTATCCTCAAATATGGTTCAACATCCAATATATTCCTGTATTTATTTTTTAGGAAAACTAATGTTGAAGAACCTGTTTCACACTTATAGGTAATGACAAAGTGTATGAGAAATCTCACAGATTTTTTCACTCAAATAACAACTCAGCCAAAAGCTAATTCAAGAAACTTTGTTTAAGTTGTCCTTCAGTCCAGTGTCACACAACAGTTCAACAAAAAGCAGCAAGTTAAAAACATTTTATCTTTAAGCTCATTGACCAAATCAGCTACTAGTGACTTATATTAACTTATTCATAAAACAAATCAAACAACTACACCCCAGAACATTAATTTACCACTAAAAGAGGTAATTGACCCAGTTTAGTAAAAATACATTGTTTGCCCCGTAGGGAATTGACGGTCAAGATTCATGTTACTGATAGAGCTAAAATATTGGTTAGCAACAATAATATTAAATAGCAGAGCTAAAATATTGGCTAGCAACAATAATATTAAATAGCAGAGCTAAAATATTGGTTAGCAACAATAATATTAAATAGTTGGCCCTATTGTGTTAGGTCTAGAGTTTAAATTAAAGATGTGTGTAAATTTCAATCAGACATCAAACACAAATGCATTAGGCAGAATAAAAGCAATTGTAACTATTGCTCACGCTAATAAAGGGTCTCCATGTTCTACTATTTTAGAAGATTTAAATGTCTGAAAGAATAATATGTTGTGTTTTCAGAGCGTGCCCATGTTCATTTTGAGGAAGCGAATGACACTTTCGGCAAGGACAACGAACTGGTGGTGCAGCATGTAGGTGAGGAGGAGGTGGCCATTCACATGGGCTTCCTCAAGTTGAACCACCTCTATGAAGTGAAGGTTTCTGTCCCGTGGGACTCTTGTGACATACTTGGGAAACACAGGAACCTAGAGAGCTACCAGCCTAGTAATGTTCCTAACCTTCACTGTCAATTGGTCAGCATTGTCCCTGGGGAGAGCTCTTTCATTTTGACAGTACACCTAAAGGCACACAAGGAGAAGCTACAAGAAGAGTCGTTGTGGTTGGCAGTTCCTGGTCTGCAACGTCAGCTCAAGATTACATATTTGGCGAGAGTATTAGGTGAGGTAATACACCTGTCACCTGGTTGACTTTGGGAAAACTTTCAGAGCTCTCCTTAAAGAACCATCAATAGCACATTTATTTAAATATTTTTTTCTACTATATGCAGTCCCATTGAAGCCACCTTCCTTCAAACTAGGGATGGGAGCCTCGACTCCTTAAGGATATTAAAGAGTCAAAAAATAAACCCATTTTTTTCTCTAGTTTTGAGTTTCAATTGGTTTTATAGCTCGCCTTCTGATTGGTGGTTTATACAAACATGTTTATAGGAAAAACTTAACCTGACCGCAGATCATAAATTTATCACATAACTAATGCATGAATGTTATAATTAATACATCATAACAAAAACTATAAAATAGTTTCTATATTTATTTTCCATGACTACCCTAAGAATTTATGTGATGGAATAAACCTCTTATGTTTACCATGTTTTCTAAGATTCAAATTCAAGATTTGTAGGTAAAAGATTCAAAACCTTGTTGGGCAGTTCCACGAGTAACAAAATGACAATGTTAAACTTTCTTTGATAAGAACAATTCACATGAATCATATTTCTATTAAACTCTTTACAAAACAACATAAACTTTATTTTACTAACTTTGATTTTTTTTCACACACTGATATTATTTACTAATTAATGATTAGTTGGTAACAAAATGACATAGTTCAGACACAGTTATCTGACTTAACATGAAAAGAGTACAAACTCAGGCAAACCACTCACATGTAGAAGCTACAAAATTTAGACCACTTAGACCAACTTATCAGCTATACAATGATATATTAGAAGTTACATTTAGTAAATATTTACTTATTTAAAAAATTAAATTTAAAAGTAACGAAATGACCAGTTTGTGGTAACGGAATGACCAGTTGAGAATGTAGGCCTTCTCATTGTGCTTCATAGAGAGGTGTGTGTAAAAAGTACCTATCCCTGTTATCAATATTATTAGGTGAAGGTATTTCCTAATGACTTGCTTGCTTCAACCCAATTCTTGTCCTCCTTTGTAGGAAAGTAAAAGTTAGCACATTGATCAGTTTTTCTCGAAAACGTCACTTCATAACATGCTCTACTACATACATCAACTTGTGTTACGTGTCCTACAAAGAATCGTTGACATTTTTCCAGCAAAAGAAACCAAAGCAAAGTCTCCTTGAAACAAAGTAGAATTATGATTGAGACATTTGTACTTCCTGATGAGAGAAATTGCAACTTCATCTCAAAAATTGTGGACAGACTTTTTTGGGGACAAAGAATAACGCCAATTATCAATAATATTGGTGCAACAGGAATTACTGCATGAAGGATCTTGGTCTCTGGAACTGAAGATATGTAATCCCACCTTTGCTCTAATCCATTTCAATGAATATCTGTATCTTGGGCAGGAACAAGAATTACGGTATATTAGGACATTAGCAGCGTGCAATGTCTACAAACAGCTTATTTTCCAGCTTTACACGTTGTCCAAACTTTATGTTTTAAGGTGCTGCCAATTCCATCAACAACACGTTTGCCATGAAACATGGTCATTATAGTTTTCCTTATAAAATGTTAAGTTGGCAAACAAAACTCGTTGTTTAGATTGACTTGCTGCACCATCATTCAACTGAACTAACATGTCACAAGCTATCTAGAAAGCTGTGAACAGAATATTTATTGTGTTCTAGTCGCTCACTAACTATTGCACATATCCTGTGTTTTTCTCATTCCATATATAAACTGTGAAGATGGTAATTTGTGACTTGGCCCAATGTACACTTTGAATTTAATTTTGTGGCTCTACACAGTGTAGTTTTCTGGAAAGTCCACTTGAATAACTACGTGTACTTTACTAGCGTGTCTTTTTTTTCCTCAAAAGATTTAGACTGTTGGCGTTTAATAAAAGTGTGAGCCATAAAATTAGGTTTTTGCTTTTGGAGAACCTCAAGAGATTGGTCCACTGTACTTTCCATGTTTTGAAGAGCGACTCTTTGGTTCAGACAGTGGTCCACTGTACCTTCCATGTCTTGAAGAGCGACTCTTTGGTTCATCTCCCACTGTTCCCATTTCACAATAGTTTTCATCAATATTTTATCTAAAGGGTACTTATGTCTTAAGGATGTTTCAGAACACATATTACACTGTGAAAACTTACAACTTTCTTCTTCTTAGTCACATACTATGGATCCAATAGTCTCGACAATAATGTTTATTTCCAAAATATTTGTTTTTAAACTAGGTCCTATTTTAAGGCAGAAATATGCATGGATTTCCTTAACATTGTTTTTAAAACCATAAAACATAACTTAAATATATGTAAACTTAATTCATCACTAAGCCTCATAAAACTAATATTATTCAATTTCTAGTGACTGTCATTTCGTTACCAATATGAGTCATTCCGTTACCGTTAAATATGGGTCTAATAAATTGCTGTACTTTTTTTTAAACATCAGTTAATTTCCTGTGATAAAATCTATATTTGCATAAAAATTTTAAACTTTCTGAAAAAATTATTTCTTCTCAGTGAACAACAATTAGCCGCCTTTTAACGGTAACGGAATGACAACATGTTGATGAGTATGGGGAAAACTGTTTTGGACACCCCAGATTTGATTTATTTTTTAAAAATCACTTCTGTCTTATCTAGTTAATCTAAATATTAAGTTTTATAGCAATTTAAAGACTCTTTTTAAATACAATTTTTGACTACCATAAAAGGCAATACTTTAAATCAAATAGGGTTTGCTATAATGTAACTAATGTTAGATAGTAATTTACTCTTTGATAACTCATTATTTTTGTTAAATTGTTTCTCAACTATAAAAACTACAGTATTTTAGCAATCCAATGCTATGATTAACTAATTTTTGAGTTCCATGTGTGCTTTCTCATGGAACTGCCCTGTTTCATTATGATCTATTATTGTCGTAATTTAGCTGAATGAACATACATTCTTAAGAACTGGGCTACCCACCTCTTAATGCTTTCAGGATATGTTCTCTAGTGTCTGTGATGTTGAAATTTTGCCACTGTTAAACTTGTGTTTTGGCTCTCCAGGTAAAAACAAAGGCACTCCCCTGCTCAGGAATGGTGTCAGGGGCATCGCTGTGGATGAAGACGAAGAGTCTGAAGCTTCTGACTGGCAAGGATTTGAGTCTCTGCATTAACTGAAGTAACAGTTACTTCTAATGTTGGAAAAAAAAAGTTAGTTGTGAAAGTTTAAGGTGGTTGCATGTAAATGCTCAGAACCCCTTGTATTCATTTTCCCAACCACGAAAATCACTATTAAAGCCTTATGATAAGGATCTCACTTGGGGGCTTGTGAGATGCAAATATTTGGGTATTTACTTTAGTCACGAGGTTCCAAGTGCTATTATTTCAGCCATATTAAGTACCTGTAAAATGCTAATTTTTAATCATGTTAAAAGAAAAATATTAGTTTTTGTAACCCTCTAAGTATTTAACTGACCTCTTTACAAGGACTGTCACAGTGTATTTGCATATTTTACGAAGTGTATTAAAATAATTGTTTGTAAACTGCATTCAGAAAGAACTTTAGAATATTGAATTTGAATATGTGGGTCAACTGGTGTTGTGTGCTTAAATGATTTATATTTTGTTTATTTGTTCAAACTTAGAACATAAACTAATTAGTAGTAATATGAATAGAAAGTCTACAAGCGGAAAGGCAAAGTTGCAAAGCACTTGAAAAACTGGAAAGACACAGGAAATTTTTCGTGTCTAGAAAAATCAGAGAAACGCTAGAAATTTCTCAAAAAAACTAAGCCTAGTAAAAATCCTGGAATATTTGGGAATTTATAACATTTAACTGAAAGCTTTAAATTATATACGCCTTTGTACATGGTAGGGCCAAAACAATTAGACGATCAGTAACCTGAAAATTAACACTTTAATTAAAAAGTAAATATTCATGAGCTAAATAAAAGCAAACTACATACTACACTTTTCACTTTTTGAAGCTGGCACTTAGGTGATCTCCACCAGACGTCAGGCAAACCTCATCATGTTGTCCCATCATTTTCTTCAGCATAGATCGTCTGTTTCTGCCACACCCCATATAAAAGAAAAATCTGACGATTTAAGCACAAGTCATATTGCCTCTTACCCGCTTCTGAAACATTAGGTTATGTAATGTTGCATACATTTCCCCATCAAACTCAACTAAACCTGGTTTGAATATCAATCACATGACTTCACACTAATTAACTGTATGAAAAATTAAATTCACCTGTGTCAATCTTTTGTTTGGAAAAATGGGAATTTCTTCTGGAAAAGAAAAAAGAAAATAGTGATAACCTTAAAAGGGAACAAAGCGAATCTAAGAATATGACATCTTTCTTTATTATCTACTGTTAATAGACTGCGTCCTAGTCAGTTTATTAAAAAAAACTTCATCTTCCTCTTTCCTTCCACCATTCTTCTCCTCTCACTTGCCCACTTTATCTGCTATCTCTTTCTTGGTCTGGTTTTTTTCTTACATACTTCATCTCCATAATTGTCTTTGGTATTCTCTCATTTTCCATCCTGTGACAAGGTTGCACATCTCACCATCTTTCTAAAGTTGCTCTCTTGGGGGAAAAGTTGTTGATGCTATTCACATGGTTTCGATTTAATAAAATGAATTGTATAATTATTGAAAACAAAGATTTTTGAAAAATATGAAATTAGAAAGGCAACCACATCAGTCTACTTTTCGCTCACTATCTCCCCATTGCGTCTGGAATGTTCAATACAACAAAATTACGTCCGCTGAAAGTTTTGTCGGTCAAAATGCATACCAGGCTCCTTCTACAGAAAGTTTAGCTCCTAGTAATTGATTGGCAGGCACTTAAAACTTCCGCTAAATTTGACCTATGCATGATGTTAATAGGTACTCCCCTTCAGTGGCTTTAAACTAAAAACAAACAAAACAAAGTCCCATATCTTCAGGTTGGAATTAAGAATGTTAGACAAAACTGGACTGTAACAACAAGGCTTTATTAGAATGAAAAATTAATGGTTTGATAAGTAAATTAGACTAAAAATAAAGTTATTGAATTGAAATTTAAGAGAGATATTACTTACAACTTTGATGACCATCAAAACATCTTAAAATTAGACAATGAACACTCACTGAACACTTATAAATTAGCCCGCTATTGTCATTGTAGGCTTCTTTTTCTCTCTCTCTATATATATATTATATATATACAGTAGCCCCATGGCTTCTTTGGTGCTGACTGACAGTTCACAGCTGACTTCTGACAGTCAACATTTAGGTATATACCTACATTTTGAATGTCAGAAGTGACAACTGCTAAAGACATGTTTTTTGCAGATCATATGGTTCAGCGTAGGGATACATAATCTGGTCTGGTAGCTTTTCAAAGCCGTCAGCTGTGAGCTGTCAGTAAGCACCAAAGAAGCTAAAACTGAGGTTATATATAATATATATATATATATATATATATATATATATATATCTCAGAGAGAGAGAGAGAGTTCCATGAAGATAAAAATAGTTTTGTTGCTCTATATAAACATCTAGGAGGGAAACAAATTTAATGTTATTAGTATCTTTGCTAAATTATCGTGTGATTTTATCTAGACAAATTTTTATCACTGTGTCTTACTACCCATTTGGGTTATACACCTATGTATTAATTACATTAATGGGTTAGGAATTAGGAAGGCTTTATTTAGAGGAAGTGCACCCACATTTGTGTGGAGGAAAAGTAGAAAACCACTTATGAAAAACAACCCTCAGTGCACCCGACCAGAATCGAAACCTGATCTCCTCATCTTCAGTAGTCTAGACCAACACAAGAGTAGCACGTTAGATCACGCTGCCACCAAAGTGGGTGATTTTTTCTAATTATTTATATTACATATAAATTTGTTAAAAAAAACTTCATTTTTTTCCTAGCACCACGTCTTATTAATTGTTCAGGTTTAATATGCATATGTACTAATTATACTATGAGTTAGTGATGAATGTTAAATTTAGAGGTAGTGTACCCACATTTGCATGCAGTGAGAGTAGAAAGCCATTTAAGAAAAACTACCCTCAATACACCCAACTAGTATTTGAACTCCGATCTCCCTGTCGTCGGCATTCTAGTCTAACATGAGAGTGATGCCTTAGGCCTCGCGGCAACCAAAGCAGGTTTATCAAGCTAGCCAAAAGCCTTATGATTGTCGTATCAATCTCACATGATGCATTTTCCAACACGTATGTAAACTTTGTCCAGCAAGATTAAAAATATAACATTTTGCAGCTTAATTAGAAACCAAATGCAATATTCTCATAAGTTTACTTTAATTAAAAAAATACTCATCTACAAAATTTGTGGTTAAAACTCTAATTCACTTATTCATGATTAGTCTGATTTGAGCAAAATTTATTTACCAGTCACTATTTTATATGGAGCTTTGTGTTTTCAATCTCTCAACCACTTGCATTGCATGACATTAGATGACTCTCCAGTCTCCTAGTTTATTATTTTAGTGCTGTTTAGGAAAGGAAGTACCAATACATTTAATATGAAGTATTATAACATGCCATAAAAGGCTTCGTTGGTGAAATATTTGGTCTACAAACTGAAATAAAAAAGTTAGATATATAATACAATGACAAACTAGAGTACCAGTAGTTAGTTTATTATGAAATATATTGCATGGTATCAACTCTTATTACATGTGTTCATGAATTAGGTTAGATTTCATGGTGCAGTATTTATCAGAAAAAAACACATCTTACTGAGGGGCAAACAACATATTTTGCTAAAATATGTGTAATTTTACTAACTTAATTCATTTTCTGCAAAATGGTTCTCAAACTACGGCTATTAAATACATTTGTCCTATCCATAAATCATGGCACATTAAGTTTAACTGAAACTAAAGGGGTGGGTGTTTTCATTTGCTTCCCATAGATTTCAGCACATGCAGAAATTCCCCAAGAGTGAGAATGCTATAATGTCAAATATTTGTTTACCTGTGTAGTAGGGTACAGAAAAAAAAAAAATTATACAATTTAGCTTCAATTGGGGAGAAAAGCCTCGGTTTTCTTTGCACACAAAATATAAATAAGAAACTAAAAAGGTAGATTCCTTTTGCTTATCCTTTTTTACTACAGGTACTAAAGTATTCACTCGTTAGAAGTTGTTTTTGCTCTTTTTATTCTATTGTTATTTCCACTATGGCTTACCAATTGCCTGGAATATCCACATATTCACACAATGAAGGTATAGCTGAAGTTAGACTTTAGAAGAAATGTAGCCAAATTTTTTGTGAAGAGAGAACGAGAGAGACATTTTTTCAGAAACACCACCTCGACTTTGTAGTCCAAAAACCAAACAAGACTGACATCTTTGTCCACATGCCCACTAATGCAGGTGGCAGTGTGTTCCTTTTTTGTTCTGTCAAGCTGAATTAGATATCATTTTTTCTATACCTTCTTTCATATTTTACAATATTTATTACACTACATGTATTTTTAAGACTCCCTGAAATAATAAATGGTCACAATTCCCTCTTATCACTGTGACAAGTGGCGGGTCACTTGTAATGCCTATGTACTCTATGAACACACATTTGCCTATCACTAGTATAATTGCCAGTTAAACATTTTAGTCAATAATACTATTAGATTGGCCTTTGTTTATTTATATTGCTTATTTCAATGGTGGAGGTTTCCACATTAAATGTCAACTATTTTGACATTTATAAATAGTTATATTTTAAATATAATTTATATTTATATTATTGTATTACTTGATATAAGTTCTATTTTTATAAAGAAATATTGTATTCGTTGTGTTTTTTTCCTCAGTCCTATTCCACTATACAGGTTGTTTATATGACTTAAGATATATTTTTATTGCAATCAATTTAGTTAATAATAAAGAATAGTTTCATTTTTTAAATTTTAATTTAGCCCAAACTGGGATTTTAACTGTGTTCTTAAAGCTTTGATTCTATCAGATCAGCCACACTACCAGGATTAATTAAGTGGATGACAAAGTTTCAAGGTTATTTGAAATTTAACTTACTGTCTTAATTTAGCGACACTTTATCCTGAACATGAGATATTTTGCATTGATGTTGTTAAAACTTAGTGCATCATTATGATAGACAGTAAAAAAAACCCACTCAAATTGAATGCAAGACAATCAAGAAAAATAACAAATTCATATTTAATGTAAAAGAATGTTAGTTTTTCCATAAAATCTAGCACATTTTAGAATTGTTTAACGTCAAGTATATTTTAGCAAGCGTTCCTACATTTGCATAATTTTAAGTGGTATATATTTAGTTTTTTTTTACTGATCACTTATAACTCTGTGTGCTCCAATTCTTCAGCCACTTCTTTGTATATTTGCACTAGTTGCTTGGCAGATGGCCTAAGTTCTGGTAAAAAGTACTTGCAGCTCTGGTGAAGATCAAACAATCGATACAACAACACATCTTCTCCAGCTACAAGACTTAGAAAATACTCACAAACTGAAGCTGCCTTCCAAATATCAGTTTTCTCTCCATATCCAGCCATTTTATCAACCTCGAAATTACCTTCAAACTGCCAACGCTGTTCAGGCGCTACAAAGTCTCCTCGCAGTTCTTGAAGACCACATTTGATGGTTAGATTCAACCTGTAATCTACTAGGGGCAGAGCATCAAGATCATTCAGTATGAGTTGTAAATCTTGTGTCACCAGGAGTTGGCTGAGCAACTTGTTTAAATCATTGGAGTCACACATGACCCTTGTGCCTGCAGGTCCATTGTGAAGGTGATCCAATATCATTGCATAGTTCAGGCACAACTTCAGGCCAAAATTTGCATGGTTTGGCATATACCTTGTTCTTAGAATTCTCTGTAAATTAAGAGCATTGCCGAACTTGTGATATTCTGTCAAGACAACGTTCTTATTTTCGCAGAATCCCACCAACTGCACCACAAACCTACTTTGGTTGAAAATTTTGAGCATGTTTAAATTGTGTTTAAAATCCGATAGATATTTGCCGTTATTGAGGAAGGCTGCTGCCACAGTTGTCCTGTTCCAAATAGCCCTGTAGACCGATTTAACAGCTCCTGATCCGATCAAATCTTGGATGCTTATAGAAGGCAAGTCTGTGCATCCAAGCCACTGATGACACTGCATCATGCCCGGTAAAAAGAAATAACCTTCATGGCATAAAGACCCCTCAACCGAGGAAATTAATAAAATGGCAGCGATATGGAAGGTTAGTAAACAAAATGTAAATTTATAACATTTCTTTAAAGAATATTTCATGATTACAAGATATAGTTCAAATTCATAGACGAATACCAATTTTTTTAAACAAAATAGAAGTTAGCAGTTTTAATTTTATTTATCAAAGACAAAATATACTGCTAGTTGCATTACAATTTTTTTCCAGGTGCAAACTAATTCAATACAATACTATTTTTATTGAAACAAAACATTTCAAGCATTACTTGTCAATCCTATTATTCTATCACGAGTAAACTATTTCACAAGATCCCTGAGGACTACTTGGGATCATGAGGCAGTTTGAAGCCCACCATGTCAGCTGTTTCACGGACAGAGCGTTCTCCCTTACCAGCGTAATGAGTGTGGATATCTTGGTAGCGCCGTGAACTCTGCAAGTAACAGAGGTATGTCTCACCCATGAACATCACTTCGTCCCTCGCCTTGCATAGTTGCTGGTCAGTCTCCTTATAATGTCTGCTCTGCGCCATCACATATCTCATCAGAAGGGATTTACTAGGGGTCTGTTCTTGACTAGAGTGGCGCAGCTCTTTCGATAGTTGGCGCAGCATTCGTAGGGCACTCGATTGATACATCATAGGTTCACTGCAGACACAAGTTTTGCTGTGATGAATTCTGTGTCACTGTCACAGTACTTGGGGTTTTCACGAGGTACCCAGAAGTCTCTTTTGACTGAGGAAAGTTTCTTTATTGGGAATACACTGATGGCCAAGTCATTGAAAATATCTGTGTATTTGAAGGAGTTGGCAATACTTAGTTCTTCTGTGTAAGGGAATATGTCTAAAATGTAGCGTGCAGAAGAGTTCAAAATGCTTTTAAGTTGAGTATCTATAATTTTAGAGAAACTGTTTCCAAAAATGATGCAGTCTTTTAGACCAAGGCCCCAGTTGGCCCACAAGAAATTGTTGATGAGCTGCTTAGAACAGTGCGGTAAGTATGCGAGTGTGACCTCGTCTTTGTCGATTGTATGTTTCCCCTCTTCATTCAATGGAAGAAGCTGACAGCCGAAGCTAGATATTAATTGACACTCGAGAGCCGTGAACACTGGATCGTAAACGAAGACCTTGGCAGTGGTGTGTTGTTTCAGCAGAAGCAGTAGTGCCAACTGGTAGCGTGCCGAGACACACTGGGTGTAGTTGCCCAGACCGTAACAGAGGATTTTGCTGATGGTGCTGCCCTCTACCAAGCTCACGCTGCGATGCAAAATTGATAATATTGACGTGTAAAATTCGGAGATACTCAACTCTTCTTTTGCAGCAATAACACGTCTGAACACACACAAAAAAATAAATTATATTAAGAGTATTAAGGTTTACCACATATAATATTTTCAAAAGCGTTTAAACTAGAAAACTGACGAATACAAATGGCACACCCAGAAATTTACTTTGAGGAGATGGAGTGTATCATGTATTGTTTAAAGTTTTTTTTCCATCCATTATTGTTTCCAGCGTATGGCCTGGGTCAATTTTTTATTCAAGTCATATATTTTCTTCTATCGACTTGCTAGGCCTGATGTAGCTTCATATGCCTTTTAATCTAACTTAAGATTAGAGAAGACACAACATCCAGTCCCTGGCCATTAATTTATCACTGTGAAAGGGTAAACCCACATTTCATCAATGAAAAATGTATCAAAGCTATTGTTATATTAAAATATTAAAGTATCAAACTTGTTATTTGTGAATAATTTATCACAAATATTTGAAAAGACATTTTATTGCATATGAAAGGAGATACAAGAAAGCTGTATGGAAACAAGTTTGGTAGACAGATTCTTGCACAACATAGAGGAGCAATGTTCATGCTGTATGTGTCTGTAGCAACAGATCTTCAAGGGTCAACCACTCTCGCCGTTTAGTGGCAGCAGAGTCATAATGTGTGTGTATGTGTGTCTTTATCTTTGTTGGATTGATCACCTTTCTCGTAACAACTCAAGATAGTTTTATAGTATCCAAATTAATTTATCTCTTTGGGTACTAAAAGTACTGTAATCAAAATGTTTATCAATAGGTCAAAAGAGGTTTCTTTGATAAACCAATGTTATACTTACTCAAATACCTTAATATTACTATGAAATAATTGACTATGATTACAATATTCTTAGCAACGTTTGGTTTGGAGTGATTAAGATCAATCACTATGTAGACTAGCATTACTAGACACACGAAGACACTTTTCTTTTAAAGTAGACTGTAAAAATATATTTTTTTAGTCTTGGAAAAATATCTCGCAACCTAACAATACAAAATATTTTGTAAACATACATTTTTTTAAGAAACTTTTAAGGACTCATTTGTAGACCCTTGTAAAAATGGTTTTATTTTTAGTTAGATTTAATTTTTTAAATCTCACTTTTTGGTGTTATTTTGTGTTTATTCAAAATTACATGTTATCTGAGGTGTTTAAATATTATTTACATATTGAGACAATGTCTACAAAATTAAAATTTATTGTTGAAACCTTATGTATTTGCTTTAAAATTATTTGTCAAGTTTGTCTGCATATTTCACAATTTTGTAGCTTAAAGTTAGCTTACACTACAGCAAAACTACTAATCAAATTACAGCATGGTCAAAAAATTTTGTTTATCTGCTTAATTTCTTGTTTATTTAAAGATTTTTTTTGTAAAAGTGTTGTCATTTGTTTTATTGGAGTATTTCATGTAACAAGACAATTTTGTTTTATTCCTAATAATAGTCTAACTTAATGTTGTATTTCTCTTAACCTGAGTTTTCCAGCTATGTTACCTTTCAGCAGTGGCTGTGTCGATAATAAGCTCTTCTTGGATATTAAAAGCTGGACAATGTTTACTAAAACATTTTTTCTGCCTTCTTCGACGATGTGTTACCAATTTGAAACTGTCCAAAGACATTCCATGCCTACGAACAGACAACATAAAATTATATATAACTTACGCCTCATCTACAGACTCCGTAGTCCATAAGAAATTGATGCCACAGTATCAGAATTATCGGTCTACAGAGTCCTGATCCTTAGGTCCTTACTCCGTAGAAGTTGAATCAAATTTAACTTACCCACTTCGTTGGCCACATGGTCCAAGGCGCTACTCCTGCCAAAGACCCCTGGGGGGATCAAGGTTTGATACCAGTTAGGTGCACTGAGGGTGGTTTTCCCAAAATGGTTTTCCACTCTCCCCTCCAATAAATGTGAGTGCACCTCCTCTAAACTAAAAATTCCTAATCCTTAAAATATTAGTGTAATTAGTATGCAAGCATATTACCCGAACAGGTAATAAGACACTGTGATAAAAAATAAGCTTTCTTTTTAAGGTAATGTGTGTCTCAAAATTAAAACTTCAATGGCAGTATAAGGCTCAGTTGCATTTCCAGTCCATAGCAAACACTAATTCGAAATGTGCTATAAACATATTTAATTTGATTGTATTCAACCTACATTTAAAGTTCATCCTGGATGTTTTCTCAAAAAAGTTGTTTTAATTTCTTTTATTGATCAGTTGACTGTTTGGGGCTTGCTCCTTGGTGTAGAAGATTGTCTTTCAAAGAGTTTTATAGGACAAAGTCGACAATCTAATCGGTTGACACTGTCATGTGATTAAGTATATAAACTGTGTGCACGAATAGAATTTTTAAGGACTACGCAAATGGGGCTATAGTACTGTAATGACTCATAAGGTTGGATTATTTAGTAGGCTATTCTAGATGATAATTTAGTGTGGCATGTTGACAGCCCCTCTATTTTTTGCGAGGATAGGAGGAATGAATTTTTTGAAACTGTAAGATAGGATAGGTAATCCAAAATTTGGAAAACCAAATTAATAGGACAACCAGTCAAGATGAACCACTGTAATTTTCGAATCTTGGGTGTAAATCTACACACCTATTTTAGCGGTTCACTAAAGAGAGATGCATTTTTTCAATCATGGAACAAATGAGAGAGTCATTAATCTTCAATTGCAAATAATTATTTTTTAAATCTTAATTTTAGTTTCATACCAATGGGTTACTAAGAATCGCCTAATTTTAACCTGCAAATCACAAATAACTATACCAAATTTATAAACTGAGATGATTAATAATTATTACAAAGTAACAGAACCTTATATCTACTCCGAAAAAGGTAGGTCCACTATATTATATTATACTTTTACCTATAGGGAGGCCTAGAACTCTAGTAGGTTTGGTCACGTAAGAATAATATACCCACCATAGATAAAGAAATGTATAGATCGAGATCTCTCTGTATCGAGGATTGACATTTGCGCCAGCGGTGTCTGGTTTCAGAACTAAGCATTGAATCTGCGGGCAATTCAAATACAGAGTGAACATTACATAAGGCAAGACTCCTTGATTAGATTTTCTTCCCATTTAAAAAAATATGTTTTATAGTTTAAAAAAATGCAAATAAAACCAGGTTTTAAGTAACATTTATGTTTGGTTGTTTTAAAAATAAATTTTCTGTTAGAATACCAGAATAAAAAACTTTTAAGATATTGTTTTTTTCAAAGCATAAAGAACTAACAACGCATTAGGAACTAATCCTGGGCCCAGAACCTTTTAAAAGTGTTTTTAAGTGAAATTATTGTTTGTCATAATTCTTCATTTTTACAACAATCAACAAAACAGAGACTATTTACAAAACAAGACCCAATTGATTTAGGTTAGTTAACAAGATCACCACAAGATTGCTACAATGTACAGCCTGGGTATTAAGGCGCGAATTATTATACTCTGACAGTTTTGTATGTTCACTTTAATTTCATTCCCCAACCACAGATCATCACTTCTCTAGCTACCTCCCAAAAACTAACTTCCTGTTCTCCCGTTCACCGCCTTCTTGCTTCTTCCCTTTAATATCTTACGACACATAGCTCACCGTTTCTCGTAAACTACTTGGACAATGACAGATTTTTTTTTAGAACTACCTTAAAAGACATGAGGATATTATTACAATTCCCATATTCTAATTAGTTTGCTTTGAAAAAATTGTTTTCTAATGAAAGAACTATAATGAGGTTGTTAGTGAAGATATATTTCTACTCTGTGTAAAAGTGTTTCCCTAATTGCGATGGATGGGTAGTATAAGTGTATGAAATGATCATCATGATATGAATTTTATTTTGATACAAGATTAATTCCTCTAACATCAATACTTTTCCCAGTTTAATATGTTTAGTTACTAGCTCTTCACATGCGCCAGGTTTTTGATAAACTGAATGAAATATGTCTGCACTAAAAGCCTCATTATAGTTCTTTGATTAGAAAACAATTTTTTCAAGGGAAAACAATTGAAATATGGGAATTTTAATACTATCCTCATGTCTTTTAAGGTTTTTATAACAAATTCTGATAAAACTACTGTGATTTTCCAAGTAGTTTACGAGAAACTGTGAGTTATGTTTTAAGATTTTCTAGTATTTGTTCGCCGTTAACATGATGCCGCTCATATTTTCCCTACAAGAACTTATGAAGTCATCACGAGTCGCACCACCCGTACTGGCACACATAGCCTATAATAATACTTGGAATTCCGTCGATGGCCATCCGAGGCTGAAATTTTCGAGAACGTCATCTGCACACCAATGTGAAATATAGAAAGAAACTTGCAGCTGTATCTTTCTCACTTATACGCATTCAAGGGAATGTGGAATTTTTAAATCGTTCGTTGGTCTAAAACGTTGATGAAACATGTTTGTATTTCTGAGTGAAAATCAGTCGTATTCGAGATAATTATCATTCAATTTGGTTTTATATGGTAAATACTAATTTCTCATACTGAAAACCAACTTTCTGTAAGATCAACCAACCCCAACACCGGAAAAATATTACTCTTTTTTGCTTCTACCGAGGGAAACATAGCCAAACTGTTATTGATGATTGTTTGAATAGTTTCGTAAATATTTTACTTATACCGTATTCTAATATTATACTCCCAATGATCCTGCCCACCATAATCTATGAGATTTGACTATCCTAGCGAAGTCTTGTGATGAGTACAGTGTCTGTAAATCGTCATTGTGTAACCTCCTCCACTTCCCAGTAGCTTAATCTTTTTTTGAATCAAATATGTACTTTGTTTTCAAATTCTAATTTTTAATATATATATATATATATATATATATATATATATGGATTTATTAATATATTAAAAAATATATAAATATATGCATGTAAGGTAAGATACCACGTTTCACGTCCATAGAGAGCAACCGTTAAAATTTAAAAAATAATCTAATATTTTTTAATTTATTTAAGTTAAGAGAAGGATTTCTAATAGTAGTGAAGCTTGGATAGATACAAATTATTTTGTTATTTTTATTTAAAATTTAGTACCCTCTGTGATGAATCATTGAAATAAATAATATAAGTGTAAATTTGATATAAAAACAGTTCCTTTTTACTCTTGGGTTATAGGCCTGATTGAGCTGCGGTATGGTTGTTTGCTCAATCATTTAGGCTTTTTACAATAGTAGTAATATTACAAAGCTTTTATTTTCAGTTGTATGCCTAGTTAAATGTTTAATAAGTGTTTTTTTTTCAATTGAAATAATCGAAAGTCCAGTTAATCTTTTCTCGCCTTGATTTTATCTAAAAATAACTTTTATGTTTTTCAAAGCAGAAAATGCTCACTCTACAGTTGCTGTGGTGGATGGAATTATCCATATTAGTGTAGCCAATTTATATACTTCTGACATCATCGAGTCTAAATCATTTTATCTTATGTATGGAACAATTTTCATCGCAGACGTATCTTTAAATCCTTTCGAACTATACAAGCAGCAAGCTCGTTTTTAAGTCGCATGTAGTCAAAGATAGGACCATATAATATGTCTTTCAATTTGTTTAAATGCTCCTCAGAATATATACTTTTATGAGTAAGAGTATTATATTTAGTATGATCCAAAGGAGAAATGAGAAACAGATTATGAAATGAAGAAAATCTATCAGTAATTTGTATCAAATATGATCATAAATTTAATTGAATAGCCGTTTGAAGCGTTTATTAGGCTCACCATTTAAATGCAGTCTCTTTTTTTGATGATCTTGTTAAAATTCAGAGTATGAGTTATCCCATAACTTTTCAAATCCATTATCCCTAAATTCTTGAATCAGGGATTAACCTCTGAAATTTTTTAAAAACAGTATGAAATATCCATACAACTTTGGCTTTGCTTAAGGGGGGCTTAGTCTGGACCACACCTAGGTGCCCAACATGTAGCTACCTCAGGATTCTGTCTCGAAGAGAAGACGGTACTATCAATCTACTTCCTCGAAGAAGGCACCCGCCTTCGACATTTAGTTCGTCTTGTAAGGATTTGAACTGGGATAGTGGCTCCCTAACTGCTGCTGGCCAACCATTAACAATGCACTTTACCAGCCTGCTCAGCACTGTATCTGTTCTGCTCTGTAAGTCTACTAAGTTTCTGCCCAGATTACTGAGTCCCTCCAGGATATTATAAGAGTAATGTAGATCACTTTCATGTTTCAACTCTGACGGTGGACTGCACGAAACAAATAATTAGCACAATTCGTGTGGGTGGGCACAAACTGTATCTGGTAGTCAAAATTTAAAAGGAAATACGCGTTTTTTGGAGGCAATTTGCCGAAAGAATTGGTATTCATTTCTTTGGCCTAAAAATTGTGATCAGTGGCTTGTGGTCTGTTTTGAGACTGAATTTCTGCATATAAAAATAATGTACACATTTTTGCAGTCCAAAACTATCCTAGTACCTCTTTATATATTTGGGGATATCTGCGTTCAGTCTTTGTCAGCGTGGGGGAGACATAAGCAACTCGAGGTAAAATTTAATTTTCATATAGTTGATTCAGAACCCCATAGAGTCCCACTGGGCTGACGTCTGTTGTAAGTACCAATTCTTTCGTTGGGTCTTAATGAGCCAATATCGGCGTCAAGGTCAGTTATACCTTAATCTCTTCAAATGCTTGATAAAACTTGACAGTCCTGTTCCACTCAGGCCTCTTCTTCAACAGACCATATAAGGGGTTTAGTGTAGTTGACGCATCATGAAGAAACCTTCTATAATATTATACCATCCCAAGGAAAGATTTGACTTGGGTGACGTTTACTAGCGGTTCAACCTTCAAAATTGGTTTGGTAAATTTCTTATCCAACATTAGGCCCTTTTCACTTTTAATATATTCCATACATTTAATGGATTTCTCAATGAACGAGCACTTATTGATGTTAAGAGTTAATCCAATTTCCTTAAGCCTTAACAATACATAATGCAGTTTCTTACCAAGTTCCTCTTTCGTTTTACCCCAACTATAATATCATACTGCCATAACACAATTCCTTTCACTCCTGCTAACACACCCTCAATGATTATCTAAAATAACTGTGGTATTGGTGATATTTCAAATGGAATGTGGTTGTATGATTACAACCCTTTGTGGGTGTTGTTTATGACCATCTATCTGGGACTATCATCTAGGCGTACTCGTTGATCTGCATTCTGCAAATCCAATTTTGAAAAGAACATGCTGCCTTGCATTGTTTGAAAAACTTATTCTACTCTAGGTAGCGGGTAGCGGTTGACCTCCAAAAATGGGTTTAATATATCTTTAAAGTACCCGCAGATTCTGACAGAACCACCCGGCTTAGCAATAGGGATAATCGGCGTCCCCATCTACTGTATTTGTTGCGAGGAGGGGGGGGGGATGCACTCCTATTTCCCGTAAGTGAATTAATTCAGACGTCACTTTTGTTTTAAACGCAAAAGGCACTGAACTATATTTATAGAATGTCAGAACGTTTTGTTTCAAATTAAATTTCCCTTTATTAGACGTACCCAACACGTCCGTAAAACTTTAGGTTACCTCTTCGACAAGGTTGACAAATATTCTTCACTTTCAGATAGCATGTGATGAATTTGACACACTTCAAACCCAACATTCTTCATAAAATCCCTACCTAATAAAAAAAAGGTCTCCCCTCTGTCACCACGTGAAAACCTACTACACTAGTTTTCTGTTTGTACGTCTCCTCTATAAAACAAAGGTCCAAAGGTTTCACTACATGTTGAGAATGATATCGCAAAGTTTGATTTGTTTATATCAGAGGTTTTTCAGATAAACTTTCCATATACATGGATTGGGTACCCGTCATTTGGCCAAATGACTCTTAGGCCAAATGACTTTTAGGCCAAATGACTTTAGGCCAAATGACTTTAGGCCAAATGACGTTAGACCAAATGACTTTAGGCCAAATGACTGTTGCGAAGTTAAATTTTAGGCCAAATGACTTTTTGTAAAATTAATTTTTAGACCATTTATTTAAAATGTGGTTTATGTTGTCTCCTGAAACTTTCTTTATGATTTGTAGTGTTGCTGCTAGATGGCGAGGTGTGTAATGTTTAGTTAAATAATATTTGCTACCGTTCCAAAATACATTTGTCTTATCTCAATTTACTACTTCCCAAGTTATAACTGCACGTCTATTAACCTGTAGTATCACTTTTGTATATTGAACTTTTTGCATTGCCAAAGCTTTGTATTAGTTTTTGTAACTTATTGTACCACAAATAAAAAGTTTCGTACCCGTACACTTTTTGATTAATTAGTATATACATGTTGCCACTCCATTTTAATAATTTTGTTTTATTTTGAATTTTGAACTTTTTTCAATGCCAAATATTTGAAATAGTATTGTACTATTTTGTACCAAAATTAAAAAGATTTGTACCCGTTTTGAGTAACCAGAATATAAATGTGGCCACTCCATGTTAATAATTTTGTATTGTTTGAATTTTGAACTTTTTTTCAGTGCCAAATTATATTTTATCTGTCTTTCTGAGTATATTTGTTTATTAATTTTGTTAAATGAATTAATCCACCATTCATTTTTTTTAAAAATGATATTAACTTACTCGAGCTTTCCCACGGCTTCGATCACTTTTAAGTTGGGTAAATTAACTCATTTCTAGTGAATCATAAAAACCAGGTTTTCTCAAACTCTATGCAATTGAGCCTTACATGAACATTAAAAGTAATTGTTAAGCCTCCCTTTCTTAGAATAAAAATAACTTTTTTACGTTAAAATACAAATATTATTTCATTGATTTCTTTATTTTCTGATAGGAACTTTGTATAAGTTTATTAAGAATAGTAAAGTTTTGTAAAATATTCATAAAATATCATGTTTGTTTTAACATTTTATGACGGAAATATTATTCATGAAAAATATGTACTTGCCATTTGGGAGGATGAGGTTTTTTCCTATCACAGAGATGGTTCATGTCAGCTTTTGTTTTTATAACACACAAAAAAGGCCTTTTTCAACTGCCAGTCGATTTCTGTAATTCAAATTATCATACTAGTTGAGAAATTTTCATACAAATGTATGTATATTCAAAGATCAAAATTAATTTGATTGCTTCATAAGTTAAACAGAATGTTAATTTTTTAAAGTCAATTAGAATTTAGCAAGTCGAAGGAAGTGAACAGTTGGTTCACAGATAAAACGATGCTGCGCTTCACCTAGAATCCCCTCGCGCCTCGCAGTTTGAGAAACCCTGATCTAAGCTACCAAAAACACAATTTCTGACACGTGTGAGGCGAGAAATTTGTATATCGATGAAGCCACATATTACCTATAAGAAGGAACCAAAATATATATTTTTTAATATTTGCAATCTTTCTATTGAAACCAAAATCTCTAAAAATCTGTAGGCTCAGGAGCATACTTATCTTATATATAATTTGATATACCTGTTTCCGGTTATAGAAGTTACGAGGAAATGGCTGAACAAATTTTGACAAACGAGCACTCATTTTAACGGTTAGGGGTCCAGGATGTTGGGAAAAATATTATTTTCCAACGAAAACCCGATTTTCACAGATAGTTTTTACCTGAAAACCGTGGATGCTGACTTCACTTTAGATGTTGGTCATAACACAGTTAGCTAGAGATTGCCTGGACTGGGGAAACATTTATTTATTATTGTAATGTTGCTATCTTTAATTCGCATTTAAATCGATAGTATTGAACATAACTCGTAAATTAAAAGGTTAAGTTGTCAGTTGCATAAAAATATTATTACACGTCTTGTTTCGCGCATGAACAATATAAATAAAGAAACGATACAATGATGTTTAAATATGTTTAGTATGTATTATAAAATCAAAACTAATAAAATGATCTTGAGATATGTTTAAAAATAGCCATTTTAATCATCTAAATATGGGTTTTGGCGTTAATGTTTTTCAAATAATGGGTTTTGATATCCATTTTATCAAATTGTAACACAATACAAATTCATTTATGTTTCCATGCTAACAAGTAATTTTGAGGGAATTATATTTCAAAGTAATCTTTTGTGTACTCCATCTATCTTTTCATGTTAATAGAAATACAGTAAGTTCAATTATATTTCCATGTTGCCACTTAATTTTGAGGGGATGATATTTCAGTGTAATGTTTTGTGTGGTCCGTCTATCTTTCCATATTCTTACAAATACAATAAGTTCAGTTATGTTTTCATACTGCCACCAAATTTTGAAGGGGGGATATTTCAAAAAAATATCTTGTGTACCATATCTATCTTTTCATATTCTCTCTCTCTCTCTGAAAATTTCTCCTTCACACACACTCTCTCTCATACATCTTCTCTCATTTGAACTAAGACTTTTTCCCTCTCTCACACTCTCTCTCCACTCCAACACACTATTAAATAATCTTTCAAACATTATATTTATCACACTCGCTCTTAAACTCTCTTTAAACTGACTCTTATTCTCTCAAATTCTTTCTATCAAATTCCCCCTCTCTCTAAAACACCCTTTCTGCCTCAAACACCCTCTTTATCTCAAACTCTCTCTATCTGTCTAAAGTTCTTTCTCAAACTCTCTCTTTCAAAATCACTCTTTCTCTCAATCACTTTCTAATATATCTAAGTTATGTTATTTTAGCTAGTTGAAAACATTATAGAATTTTGGATCTCAATATAGGCCTAACTTTACTTTACAAATTACACCCATTACTGTTTCCAGCCTGTGGACTGTCATAGCTTCATAAACCTTACAAATCAACTTAAGACTAAGACAGGCACAACATCCAGTCTCCAGCCGTTAATTCATCACTGTGAGAGGGTAAACCTATATTTCACATATGATAAATCTTCGGCCATGCCGGGAATAGAACCCGGGACCCTTAGCTCAGTAAGCAGACACACTACCTACTGCTCTAAGGTGACTGATGACTTAATATAACTAAGATTATTTATCATTTAGAGTTTACTTTCAGGCTTTGAAAGAAAAACCGAAGCAACGATTCCAACGCGTGGCCTGCTAGGGAGTAGAACAATATGGTAGTTTTTGTTTATTAAGTAGCCAATCACCTGGACTGTCTCCCTTCCCCTTCCATATCATTCCCCCTTAATGATTTTATGTATACACTACTGGAGTGTAGTCAAAGCTAATGGAATCATTTGCCTGCCCCTCCAGAAACCTTTTTCAAATTATTTGTATTTCCATGCAACATATCTATTATAAAGTATAAACACTGGCCACAGACCATTAGAAGAGGTCCAAGTTGATAGTCCCATCTTCTTGGAGGAACAAATCATAGATGTCAAACATCCACCCTGCCTTTTGTCTGAAAAAATAATGTAACTATCAGCCACAGGAGCTCTTGTAGCTAATAGTTTGGAAATATGTTTATTTTTAGTAATAAAGTACATAATATATCACCAATAACTTTTGCAACGTTGTCTAAGGGATAAAGTTTGCAATGTACTTGGCACCAGTTGATGAGGAATTTGGCATAAAAATCTTACAACCATAACTAAAAGTGAATAGATGTAGCCTAAACCGTGAAGTCAATATAACTATCAGCTTCTTCCCCAAACCAGAAACATTCCTCAACTTCACCGCTCAACAGACACTTTCTGAAAAGCGGCTAGTGAGTATGGAGGAACTGTAACACCACAATGTGGTTGTATAGATTATAAGTTTCCAATAATGCCGCCGGCCACACATGGTGGTATGTATGGAGATATTTTGTGTACTGCACACACGAGCACCATCGTTTATATATTTGTCATTGGAATTATTTTTTTCATTTAAATAATTGTCAATCTGTGGACCAGATAAACCCGTAATTTGGGGATTCCTGCTATAGAACACGGATTAATGAATTTGTTAGTAATATAACAACTTTATGTACTATCCATTTAGATCACAAACTTGTTGTACCTCAACAATTTTACATGGTCTCCCATTGAAAGTTTTGGGGTAGGTGGCACTGTGAGGATGACTAAATTTTTTTGGTGGATTAATAGTAATTTGACTATTTTAAGTAGCCTCATCTTTAAGATACAAAGCCTGGTCCCTTGCTGTGAACATAAGATTAAAATAGCGATTAAAAATATAATGTTTATAGTTAGCTAATTACAATAACGCGCACTTGACGAAAACATTTTAAATTCATATTTTACCAGAAAATCGTTGACACCAATCATCAAAAGAATGTTGTCCAGCAACGGCCTACTGTTCAATAGCAGACTCCGTAAACGGCGTAAGAGTTGTGCAGCCTTCTGGCCCGAGACACACAGCCCAATCTGCAGCGCCCCATTTGCTGCTATTAACATAGTTACAAACAACAGTAGATAATATTTACAATATTAAATTT
Organism: Timema podura; assembly: GCA_033556935.1. Taxonomy (NCBI): domain Eukaryota; kingdom Metazoa; phylum Arthropoda; class Insecta; order Phasmatodea; family Timematidae; genus Timema; species Timema podura. The sequence continues at coordinate 120,276,542 of JAVRXN010000009.1, read as the reverse complement.
GCACTTGGGTTTGTGACAATCCCAAATAAAATTAATCCTCTTGCATTATTTTATATGTAAACATAGCTCAAAATTTCCAGAAGATCCAGGTTCGACGACTGTGTAGGGTTGTTGTAGGTACCTAGTACTACCTATACCACCAAGTGTGCTCGTACCGCAATCTCAAATATAGAAACTGCGGCACCTTAAACTTGGCGATTTTAAAGGGCTTGTTAGCATGTCAAGGTAAGTTCTAAGTCAAATATCTCAAAATTTTCAGAGGATCCAGGTTCCACGACTGTGTAGGGTTGTTGTAGGTACCTAGTACCACCTATACCACCAAGTGTGCTCGTGCCGCAATTTCAAAACTTGGTGATTTTAAATTGAGGTTATGTTTTCTAAATATCGTATTTTCTTTAACTTTGCGCAAGAACTACATTTTCATACAGAAGATTAAAAAAATTGTACCAATTTTTATGATTAATTAGATTAATCATGATTTTTAAAGGCCTTGATCAATTAATTACTTATTTTTAATAAAATAATATCTGGTTATTATTTATTTAGCATTATTCTTTTTCTGTGTCGGTATCTATGATGTATTTTAGAACCATATCTGCTCTCGTGCGCTGTCTATGATTCTTTTTAGAACCATATTCTATTATTGGTTCTATTAATTTTTCTAATGTTGGATAAAAATGGTTAGTGTATTGTGGATGTGGAGCTTTTCAGCCCGCTAAAATCCTTATCTAATATCTTATCAACTTTCCTTTAAATGAGTCTCATGATAAGTCCTCTAATTTTACCAAGTAAGTATATGAAAATAATTTTGCTGTTTAACAACATTGACCCATGTAAATATATATTGTGCGTATAACCCGAATGGGTAGTAAGACGCGGTGCTAATAATAATAAATATATATTTTTACTTTTATCATTGTGGAAAATATTCTACAATGATAAAAATAAACAAAATGAATATTATTAATTTTATATTTTTTAAAACAAAAATAGGGCATAATACTTAATTTTAGTTAAATTACTATTTTGCTCACAACCCGCTCTTTTAAGTCGTCACTCGAAATATACTGGACATGACTGAGACATGGGGGTTCGAATACCAGTCGGTCATGTAAAAATAAAGTGGCTTTTTCAATTTTCAATTTTCTTTAACAACTCTAATAGGATCATTGTGGGTAGTTGTGAACAGGTTTAATTGTGAACGTTTATAATTTTTTCTAATTTTAAATATTAGTGGATTTTTTTTTGGTGGAAAATGTTGGTTTTATATCACCTGCAAAAATTTCAATCATTCTTCTTCACTTTTTCATGTCAAGATTAGTTATAAAAAAATCCTTGTTTTTTTTTTAACTAACAGTGCATAGGCTCACAAAATAATTTTTCATAAATACAAAAAAAAAAACTTCTAAAGGTTGAAACCCAATTCATGTAGTTTGTATTTAACTATAGGATGATCTGGTTTTTACAAAGTTATTTTATACCTTGTATTAGTCTCCTAATTTACAAGTTCACAATCACCCACTACTTTTCACTTTATACTATGTAGCCCTAAGATTTTTAATCATATACAAAAATAGGCAGTTAAGCCTACCTATTACCTTATTCACAGGATCTGTTGCTGTAAATTATTGAAATAATGTAGCCTAAGAGTTTCAACTAGCCTATACATAAAAATAGAAATTTAAGCCTAGGCCTACCTATAAATTCACATTACATAATGCTGTATTATTATTAATATTATTATTATTATTATTATTATTATTATTATTATTATTATTATTATTATTATTATTATTATTATTATTATTATTATTATTATTATTATTATTATTTTTATTATAAGCACCACGTCTTATTACCCGTTCGGGTTATACGCACTTACACTAATGTGCAATGGTAGGGTGATTGTGAGATGAAATGGAGGACCTACAGTTTAACGTGGGATCCGAACCACGGTGGAGGCCTGGCATTCCTCACATTCACAAGTTGTGATTAATACACGTCTTGTCAGAGGTGAAGGAAGGGTTTGGCATTCAGATAAATCTGTGCCGGGACCGAGGATTGAACCCCGGACCCCCAGCACAGTGGTCTTACACCTTACCCCTAGACCACCAGGTCACCCATAATGCTGTAAATCAACATATTATGTAGCCTAAGATTTTGCTTGTTTTTTTACCAGTAAAAATGTATTTTGTACCAGTAAATGATTTTTTTGTAAATATATCCTTTGTTTCAAATTTATTTCTCACTTTTTTTTTTTTGAACATTTTTGCATTACATAGAAAATGGGTAAATGTGAACACTTATTTTTGACCATAATGTTTTGAATCTGGGCAAAAGTGAACAGCATAACATACTCTTCATTCACAATTGCCCACATCTTCCATACCTGTCTGTTTAGTATTTTTACTAATGGTATTCACAATTACCTCTCAATTCCAGGGTAATTGTGAACACATTTCGGGTAGTTGTGAACACGCTATTGCTCAGTTATTATTAGCTGCAAAATTATAAAAAATATATAAATTATATCTTGAGATATGTTGAACTTTATATCATGGGTTCATTTCATGGTCAAACTACAAGTGTTTTGTAAAATTGAAAGCTTTGTTAGACTTGTCAAAGAGCATTACCCACATTGACCCTACCTACTCCATAAATTAAGCTGTATACTTTGTGTTAAAATATAAGTTCTTAATAAATAAACAATCATTGTCTTAAAAAATAAAATACTAAGACAGCATTAAACATTGCAAATGTCTTCAAGAATGAACGTAAAGGTGTTGATTGTCGGCGCTGGTGTGGCCGGAGTTGCTGCTGCCTCACGCTTGCTGGAGAAGGGCATAAGTGACATTGTTATACTGGAAGCTGAAGACAGGATCGGGGGGCGTGTCCACAGCACATCCTTTGGTGAGCACTTTATCAGTCATAATTTTTTTTAATTGCTCGATTGACATGGTAGGTCAGTTAGATATCTCTCCGACATCTCACCCTTGTTTGTAGGTGGCGATATGATTGGTATGGGAGGTCAGTTACCTCCTTGACATCTCTTGTTTGCACTTGGCAGGACAATTGTAACGGGCGATCAGTTATCTATTTTACAGATCCTATCCTTGTTTGTAGGTGGCTGCACGATTGACATGGGAGGTCAATGGGTCCACGGTGAGAAAGATAATGCCGTGTTCGAGATGGCGAGTCCTCTGAACCTTTTGGCTGATTCTGCCTTTAAGTTGGAGTTGAGCGAATTCTTTGACTCCTCCGGTGCTAGAGTTGACACAGAGCTGGTCTCCAAGGGTTTGGGTCTTATTCACCACATCAATGAGGAGAGTGCTGAGGAGATGAAGGTCTTCCCTGGATCTGTAGGCGACTATTACACACAAATGTAACCCTTTGAAAGTGCCATATAAATTAATTAATTATTTAAATCTCAAAATAGTCTTAATTTCATTAATCATTCACTTAAGTTCCAATTCTGGATATCATTTACTAAAACTCTATAACAAAAGTAAACATTTATGAGTATGATGAATAGTATCATTAGTTGGTCCATCAATGACTATCAATACAAACCAATCAATGGTTAATACTTTTGGCAGTTGAACTCCACCCCCTTGGCACATAGTCACTGCTGATATAATATATAATAATGGTTGTGGTTCAAATATTGTCTGGGTGCACTCAGGGTAGTTTTCTACGACAAGTTTTTCACTGTTGCTTTTACCTCCTCAATGTACCCTCTTAATACTTACCACTTAGATTAAGTTGTTAATACTCTTGTGTCAAATATACTGGCACAACAACGGCTAAACAATAGAAGAGTTATATATACTGTTTTGTAGTGTATGTTTTATCAGATTATTAACTATTCAAAACCCACACCGGTGGTCGCATGATCTGATAGCCTGGATTTCTGATGACATGGAGGTCAAGTTTTGAATCTCGGCTGGATTCATATGAACTGCTTCAACAGTTGCATCCGGTCTAAGGCAGGGGTTCTCAAACTATTTATCACATGGAACCCTATAAAAGCTACTAAACCTACTGAGGAACCCCTTCTCTATGTGTTCATGTCTCATCCCATTTCCCTCTAAAACTATTGTGAGTATTCAACAAGGCAAGAATACCAATGAAATTGTGGAAGTTTTCCAAATCAAGTTTTATTTTTCAAATGCTTGGTATGATTGACATATTAGAGTTAGTCACAAAGTTCAGTTGTATGTATAAAATTTTAAATGCTTGTATTTGGACAATCTTTGATTCTTATGCTTCTTTACAAAGCACACTTAGTGAGATGATGATGGAATTAAAGAGTGGAAAAATATTCAAAGAAAAATTCCCATCACTAAATAATGAAATTGATTCCCTGAAAAAAACACTTATCAGGACTGCTTAGTGGTAAATGAGGATGATCAGCACTCAAGCTGCTACCAGAATCTTCAGGAGCTTCAATTAGACAACCAATCACTTGTTTGGTATAGTAGGTACACCAGATGGATGGAATTTCAAGAGCGCAAGGAAAGAGTTTGAAACCCTGTGTAAAACTTTATTGGAAACACTAGAACATAGGATAAAAGAACTTCCATTTGTAAAAAAATATGTGCAGGCTATGTTTCAGCAGCAAGTATTTAACGAATACCTCAGTTTCAAACAAAATTTTAAAGCAGAAAATTCAAATGTCGCTACAAACACTAACAACCTGAGTTAGTGAAAATCATGGATGTATATTAACTACTGAGGTAATAGGTTCTCTTATTTAAAACCTTGAAAAATAATTTTTTAAACACAGCAGATTTTTTTCAAAAACTTATTATCTATGGAAGTTAAACTGATCTCAATAATAAAGTAGGCATTCACAGATGCAAATGTGTTTTACATTCCTGACATACTTTATGTCCTGGAGAATTGTATGAAAATATGCAATGGAGCAGTGTGTGAATAAGTTGGATCACTGGTAGGCAACTACTTACACAGCCGCAACATTAAGTATGGCACTCTTTTTTTTATAAATTTTTCTATTCACAAAGCTTCATGTCTTCTAAAGGAATCCTTGGACAAATATCTCAATGGAGGAAAATACCACCCTACCAGGTTTTCTTCCCGTTCACACTTGAAGGTTTACAAGATATCAAAGGTCATTAATAAAATTCACATGGAAATAGGAAGGCTGCCATTTCTTGGAGACAACTAAATTTTGCTTATGAAAGTAATTGTATGGTTAAAAATATGTTTAAATTTGAATTCTCCAATCTACATATAGTAATAATCTTCAATCCCTCTAGCCCCAATAAAATGTTCAATGTTGTTTTATTTGATGTTCTTGGGAAGTATTGCGTCCCTGAACATATACTGCACTCCTGTACTGAGGTTTGTTTTCCTCCCACTCCTTCGTGCTAATGCTGGTACACCTATAAATTCTCCTTTCCTCATCCTTGCATAGTGTAATATGTATAACTCAAACAAGTAGTGCTATACAATGAAATAAAATAAACCATGGTGATTGATGAATAGATCCTAAAGGAATCTTAAAAATTCAATGATTTTATCAAAAACCTATGCTTATGCGCATAAACATGATTCTTGATTAATGCACTGTGTAGATGGTTTCAAATGTTCAACATATCACTAAACAATTATGTCATTTGAAACTTGTTCAGGTTTGCTAAAGTTTTCAAGAAAGAGGATATGCAAGGAACACAATATATGGTAGCAAAGTCTGTTTTGGACTGGTGCAAGAAGTACCAAGCATCACTGGATGGTTCCGATTCATGTTTCAACGCTTCTGGTCACGGCCATGTCGAGTACTGGACGTGCGAGGGTAATCAGCTGCTGTGCTGGAAGCAGGGGGGCTACAGCACAGTGATTGACCTGCTCACGGTTAGAACATATATTGGCAGATATTTAAGCATGTGACATGTTTACTTTTTCATCTTGACGTGAAGCCAAAATGAATATTCAAATTATTTTCAAAACATAATTGTATCTCAAAACATTTTTGTTATTGTTTTATGATGAAATTAAAGACAACATTTTTTATATTTATATAGCTTAAGTTTAAATGTTAAACATAAAACATAATGTTCATACTGTCCTATTGCAAAAAAAAAAAAAAAAACCATTAGGGGGCATGCAAACTAATATGTCAAGTTTTTCTGTTGGGGGTGGGAGGGGGGGGTGGTTGATGTATTAAAGTGTTTTTTTTCCCTAAATAGCTTCCCACACCTTGTAAAAACAAATGTGGGTATATTTCCTCTGAAATTCTACCTTCCTAATCCCTACCCCACTTATGTGATTAAATGTGAATAGTTTGGAAGGGTGTGAGGCTAGAAACATATTGTTTTAATATCTTTTCAATAATTTCTAACAGAGTTGGTCTTAAGCTGGTAAATAATTATAATAATACTTCATTTACTAAGCTATGATGGCAAAATGTAATTCAATAACATATTTTTACATTTAAACAGAAATGTTGATAATCATATATTAATAAACTGAAGAGTTGGTTTGTCTTTCTATCATGAGTAAGGAGTGGATACTTTGGTACCCAAAAATGTTTAAAATAGGCGAGAAAATAGGCATTAAAAATATTGGATTTAGGCACAAAGGGGAAAAAAAGCACACAATAGGCAATATATAATGGATTTCACTACCTACTAAATTATTGCCTACAGGAAATTCCCATTGCTGTTTTTTTTACCACCATGTATCACTACTTCTTTGGGCTGTATGCATATGTTGTACTAATTACTCTAATATGTTAGGAAGGTTAAATTTAGAGGAAGTGTATCCACACTTGTATGGAAGGAGAGTGAAAAAACATTTAGTAAAAAATACCTAAAGTACATTGAACCAAGATTCAAATCTCGATATCCCTTAATCTGTTAGCCAGTCTACTGTGGGAGTGACGCCTTAACCCATTTGACCACCGAAGCGGGTTACATGCTGTTTTCAATAGTGAAATGGGTTTTATTTTCAGATATATTTTTTATACTTTTGAAAATCCAAGTTAACTTCACTTGATGTCAAGGGACAAAATTTTAAATTAGCGGTTTCTGAAGAAGTCAAAATTTTCTCTTGCAACGGCATGCTATTTCCTCCCAAGATGTCTGCCAATGCTACCATTGTCCTCCATCCAATTTATGCTAATTGGAAGCAATTTAACAAGAGTAGATTTTCAAACCTATTCCAAACAAGAATTCTACAACTTACAATTTCTAAGAAAATGAACTTTCTCTTTCCGCTGAAAATCTGTAACGTATGAAAAAGAGAGAGAGGCCAAATTAAAATAGGTGCATTAAAGGGCTATTCATAAAATAAGCAAAAAACAACAGAATAGGCAACTATAGGCACTATAAAATTAACTTTGTGTACTCGTAATAAAATGAAATGCATATGTATCTCAACTGCCTATGTTTTACGATCAAGGAAAAGGCAAATAGACAAAATCCAGTCCCTAGTCATGAGCATTGTGTGATATCTACCACACGCAGAGGACTGAAATTTTAAAATTGATAGCCCCTGTGCACAAACCTGTGCACCTCAAAGCTGGAATTTTAAATTTTTAACTAGATTTTTTAAAATTTATTAAAAACTGGGTTGGAAAGACTAAAGAATTTTTTTCTATCGGTTTGAGGCAAAGAAAAGCTTTCCCTGGGGTACTTCTGCTAGTACCATTTAATGACTAAAATTGAAAAGAACTATTATATTTCTGATAAAGTTTTTTAGTTATCTGAAGCTGAAATTTCTTTTCCAAACTAATACATTTTTAACTTCCACTCATTCCATTAATATTCCAAATTGCGTTTTTATTTGTTGGAATATTAACAGAGGAAACTACCCGCCCCCCAACGAGAGCTCCCTGTGACAAGCAAGGTCTTATTGAATAAGGAAGTGAGCAGCATCTCGTGGGACCACCTAACAGACAAGAACTCCGGTCGGGTGGTGACGGAATGTACCGATGGCTCCTTGTATGTCTCTGAGCATGTCATAATCACAACCTCCTTGGGGGTGTTGAAGGAACGGGTTCACTCCATGTTTCATCCTGCGTTACCACACCTCAAGATCACTGCCATCAAGGTTCGCACTGAGGTTTACAATTCTTACATTCTCATGCTGATAATGGCTATTAGCAACTTAAACTATTTAAACTGAAGGGAGCGAAAGTATTTTTACACTTTTTATAGAATTGAAATTTTTTGGCCGAAATAAATCAAATATTTCTCTAGTAGCAATATGGAGTTTAGTTTACTGCACATGCTAATATCAACAGATCTTGAATATCTGTCAAGGGTGTCCTGGAATTTAGTCAAAACTTTTTAAATAAAGGTAAAAAGTTTTGACAAAATTCCAGGACACCCTTGACAGATATTCAAGATCTGTTGATATTAGCATGTGCAGAAAACTAAACTCTATGTTGCTAGTGGAGAAATATTTGATTTATTTCGGCCAAAAAATTTCAATTCTATAAAAACTGTAAAATTACTTGTGCTCCCTTCTGCCGCACCTTAACCAATGATCTACACAATTTTAATTTTAGTGTAGCAGGACAAATATATGTTTAAAAATTTAAAGATATGAGTCTAAATGTGAAGTTTAAAATAAATAAAAACAAGAAATACACAATGATAGAAATTGACTCTATGCTTACATAAATTCCTAAAATGTATTACAGACTGAAGTGTTTTTATTTATTATTGTTTTATTTTGTCAATATTTTTAACCAAATGAAGCCAAGATTACGGGCAATAGTTTGAATACCTCTGTTATAACCTACCACACTTGATGAAAATAAATAATAAATAAAGATAAATTGTGTCAACACTGGCTATCACTGACGTAAATGTTAACTACAGTAAAGAAACAAGTAATACTGTCAAACTCAATTCCTTGATATCTCATTAGGCTTGTTTCTTACTGGTATTGCAAGAATAAAGATTCAATCCTAATATCACAATTTTTTATACTTAATTTCTTAGTTTTCAAATTCCTTAAACTAAAGTTCACGCATACCAAATATTTATCATACACAGTTTCCTGCCACTGGTAGTGCCTGCCTCAAACATAAGCCTCTCCATTTACTATTTTCCTCACTCCTCCAAACTCCCTTCAGCCACCTGTCTCTAAGTTCTTCCTTCACACTGGCCCAATCTTCTCCTCTCCTCACTCCTCCAAACTCCCTTCAGCCACCTGTCTCTAGGTTCTTCCTTCACACTGGCCCAATCTTCTCCTCTCCTCACTCCTCCAAACTTCCTTCAACCACCTGTCTCTAGGTTTTCCTCTTGACTTCCTGCATGTAGTTGTAAATATTGAGGAATCGAAATTGAGAAATGAGAATAAAATTTCAAAATTAAGAGAAACTGGAATCCTGGCTTTCTAGGAACAAGTATACATTTTTTTAATTCTTTTATTTTTTGTCTATACATACATTCTTTTAGCACATGTAGGTGAGTTTACTATACAAGTCAGGTGCTTATGAAGCTTAATATATTTTTGTGATCACTGTTGTATAGGGACTTGGTATTGGAGTAGTAGACAAGATATTCCTCAAGTTCCCTCACCGCTGGTGGCCGAAAGAGGGGCTTAGTCTAAACTTCTTGTGGACTGAAAAGGACACTCATTCTTTCAACTCCGGGAGCGCTAGCAAACAGGTATTAAATTTGATCTAGATGTTCAAGCTGACCTAGTAAAATGGGACTGTCGCAGCAAATTTAGGCCTATAGCTTTAGGATTTCAATACATTTATTATTCTATCTATTATACTTGGAAGAAGGTGTAGGAAAGGTGGATGGAAACATATAAAAGAAACAAACACAATATGTCTTTTACAATGAAAAGAAGAACACAGTTCACACTCTATATTGCTGTCATTGGACAAAGAGGTAATGGCTGCTTCTTGAAGAAAATTGATTGCTACCACCTAATCCCCTGACCTAGGTTTCATTCTATCGGAACTCATCATGTGTGAAACGCGCAATGAAACATCCTAAAACAGTGAACTAAAAAAACACAAAGTGGAAAAGGAAAATATGTAAAGAATGATATGACGCTTAGATAGGATCATCATCATCATCATCATCATCATCATCATCATCATCATCATCATCATCATCATCATCATCATCATCATCATCATCATCATCAACAACAACAACAACAACAACAACAACAACAACAACAACAACAGTTTTCAGCCTGTGGCTGGGTCAGTTTAGTAAAATGCCATCATATTCCTAGAGCTATCCTTCCCCCATTCTTCCTCCTATAATTTCTTCCATTCTTCTCCTCTCACTTGAACACTTTCTGTTATCTGCTCCTCCCATCTCTTTCTTGGCTCCCGTTGCAGCCTTTTCCCTACATACTTCATTTCCATCATTTTTTTGGCATCCTCTATTTTTCCATCCCTATTACATGCCCATACCATCTCAGTCATGCTTCCTCTACTATTTCATGTACTCCCTGTACCCCCACTCTTTCCCAGATTACTTCATTCCTAGTCTTGTTTCTCCTCGTGACAGCTAACATGCTCCTCACAAACTTTATTCCCATGTCCTCCACTTTCCTAATCTCTATTGCGTTCAATGTCCATGTTTCTGCTGCGTATGTGACAGTGGGTACAAAGTACGCCCAGATAAGAATATGTAAAAGGAATACCATAAAGGACACTATTAAATTATTCTCAAATATATTTTCGTGTCAATTTATTTTATTTGTTGATAAAAATTATTTACATATCTTCATGTATTTGAAGATAATGATTTTTGTAAATATTTATCAAAAGTATATAGTCATAAACATAATATAAACAAAGCATTAAATGCTCTGATTGATTAGATCTGATAAAAAAAATATCTCAAAATTAAAGATAAGTCAAATGGACAGGTTTTTTTTTTTTTCAAAAAATTTTTAGCACCACATCTTAATACTCGTTCGGGGTATATATTTATGTACTAATCACGATAATAGTTTTAGAGATTATGAAGGCTACATTTAGAGGAAGTGTACCTGCATTTGTGTGGAGGGATAGTGAAAAATCATTTTGGAAAAACCACCCTTAATACACCTGACCAAGATTCAAACTTAGATCTCCTCGTCATTGACAATCTAGTCCACTGCGAAATTTCTCAAATTAAATTCTTAATTCTCAGATATTTATTTTACTAAGAATATGGATTTGAAACATAAGATATTAAAGTGAAGAAGCAAGAAGACAAGGCGGTGAACGGGAGATGGGATGTCGCTAGAGAAGTGATGATCTGTGGTTGTGGAATGGAATGAAAGTGAAAGTGAACATACAGAACTATAACCAAAGTGGTGATTATTGTTATATAGAACTAGATGATTTGTGAACTTTGATATACCAATAAGGTATGAGTAATAATACAACAGTGGCGATGAGGAAAATCACAATAAACAACCTAGTGAGGTGACGACTGAAACTTTAGGAAATTATTATGATGGTGGCAACAAGGTTTACCGAGTTTAATGAGGACGTGGAAGACTTGATGAGTTATGTGGAAAGATTGTATGTGCATTTTTTGATACATAATATGAAGGAAGAAACTAAAGTTCCATTATTATTGACGATGATCGAACCAAAAACATAAAGTTTAAAAAAACTTGTTGTTACCAGATCTGCCTTCTTAAAAACGTTTGTTAATGTGATGAAACAACATTATGCTCCTAGAAAATCCATTATAACCGAGAGATTGAGGTTAGAAAAGAGGTTTCAATGAGAAGGTGAAAGTATTGCGGAATATGCCATGGAAATTAAACATATAGTGGCTTCATGCAACTATGGAGCGTTTCTAGGTGAAACTTTGCATGATAGGTTAGTGAGTGGTCTGCTATCACAAGAGATTCCACATAAATTAATGGCAGAAGTGGAAATAACATTTCAAGAGGCACTAAATGTAGGACTGCGTCTAGAGGAAGCTGATCGTCAAGTGAAAGTGTTTCATAGTCAGCCAGGATCAAGTTGTATAGACAATGTATACAAATTGGATAGAGATGAAGGGTGCAGACAACCGAGAGTTATACTGAGGGCAGGAAATATGGACAAGTGTATTCATGCTATCGTTGGGGTAGAGAGAATCATACTGCAAACGGTTGTTTTTTCAAAAATAGCAGATGCAATAGGTGTGGAAAAGTAGGTAATTGGAAATTTGTGTGTAAAAGTGCTAGGAAAGTGCAGGTAATAGAACCAGAAGTAGAAGAGGGCAGTTTTGGGTTTGTGTGATATTCATGCGATTGATATGAAAGATCTAGAGGAACAATGGACGGTAACATTGTTAGTGAACAGGAAACCTGTGAGTATGGTAGTGGATAGTGGGGCTGTAGTAACCATATTTTCTGAAAAATTGTATGGAAAAAAAGTTCACAAATTAAATCAAGTCCGACATCTTTAAAGCTTAAAACATACTCAAGACAGCCACTTGAAGTAAAAGGGGAGTTCCAAGCGACAATATCACACAAGGGACAAACCGTACAGCTCCCCTTTGTAGTGGTAAAGGGTGGTTCTACAAGATCTCGGGCTCTCTTAGGAAGAAACCGGCTCAAGGTATTAAAATTTGACTGGTCTTCAGTAGCGCAGGTGATTAACAGGGAAGAAAAGGGTATATATACATTTGAGAAATTAATTAAAGAACATAAAACATTGTTTGAGAAACCACTAGGCCCGATAAAAGGAATCAAATTGTGCTTAAAGAAAATGTCATCCCAGTATATTGCAAAGCCCGACCGGTTCCGTATGCGATTAGAGGGCAAGTGGAAAAAGAGTTGGAGGAATTTGAAAAAGCAGGAATAATATATCCAGTTAAACAGACAGAATGGGTGACACCACTAGTGAGTGTGGCAAAGCCCAATAATAAGGCAATAAGGTTAGGCGTATGCGGTGACTTTAAAGTGACTTTGAACCAATACATTAAAAGTGAACACTATTATCTACCAACACCTGAATATATTTTCGCTGGTATCTCAGGAGGCTCTCCAAGATTGATTTGAGCAAAGAATATTTACAGTTAGAGGTGGGAGAACGCTCACATCCACTCCTTACAGTAAACACTCATAAAGGACTTTATAGGTTTGCACGCCTACTTTATGGGATAGCAGTGACAGCACAAGTTTTTTCAACAATGCATGGATAGTTTGACACAGGGACTGAAAGATACTTATTGTTACCTTGACGACAAACTGGTATAAAACACTTAACATTTTTTTGAATCTTGGAATATCAAATATATATAAGATTCGAGAAATCAAAAATTCAAAGCACCCATCTCTAAATGCAATAGCAATATTTTATAATAACTGATTTTATGTTGATACTATAATCATAATCATACCATAATATTTTTAATTTGTTGTCAGTATGGTGGAGGGAAGTCATGGCTACAGGATGTGTACAGCTTCCATTCCATCGACTCTTCCTCCACAGTTCTCCTGGGCTGGGTGATAGGCCGCTCTGCCCTTATCATGGAGAGACTGCCCGAGACCGAAGTCCTGGATGGCTGTATGGAGCTGCTTCAACGTTTCTGTGGCAAAACATACAACATTCCTAAGGCTGAGCAGGTCACAAGGTGAAAGACAATACAACATTCCTAAGGCTGAGCAGGTCACAAGGTGAACAGACAATACAACATCCCTAAGTCTGAGCAGGTCACAAGGTGAACAGAAATAAACATTCTAGGCTGAGCAGGTCACAGGTGAACAGACAATACAACATTCTAAGTCCGAGCAGGTCACAAGGTGAACAGACAATACAACATTCCTAAGCTGAGCAGGTCACAGGTGAACAGACAATACGACTTCCTAAGTTGAGCAGGTCACCAGGTGAACAGACAATACGACATTCCTAAGCTGAGCAGGTCACCAGGTGAACAGACAATACGACATTCCCTAAGTCCGAGCAGGTCACAGGTGAACAGACAATACAACATTCCTAAGGTGAGCAGGTCACAAGGTGAACAGACAATACGACATTCCTAAGTTGAGCAGGTCACCAGGTGAACAGACAATACGACATTCTAAGTCTGAGCAGGTCACCAGGTGAACAGACAATACGACATTCCTAAGGCTGAGCAGGTCACCAGGTGAACAGACAATACGACTATTCCTAAGTCCGAGCAGGTCACAAGACGAACAGACCAATACATACATTCTAAGTCGAGCAGGTCACAAGGTGAACAGACAATACAACATTTCTAAGGCTGAGCAGGTCACCAGGTGAACAGACAATACGACATTCCTAAGTCTGAGCAGGTCACCAGGTGAACAGACAATACGACATTCCTAAGGCTGAGCAGGTCACCAGGTGAACAGACAATACGACATTCCTAAGTCCGAGCAGGTCAAAAGGTGAACAGACAATACAACATTCCTAAGGCTGAGCAGGTCACAAGGTGAACAGACAATACGACATTCCTAAGTCTGAGCAGGTCACCAGGTGAACAGACAATACGACATTCCTAAGTCTGAGCAGGTCACAGGTGAACAGAAAATACGACATTCCTAAGGCTGAGCAGGTCACAGGTGAACAGACAATACGACATTCCTAAGTCTGAGCAGGTCACCAGGTGAACAGACAATCGACATTCCTAAGGCTGAGCAGGTCACCAGGTGAACAGACAATACGACATTCTAAGTCCGAGCAGGTCACAAGGTGAACAGACAATACAACATTCCTAAGGCTGAGCAGGTCACAAGGTGAACAGACAATACGACATTCCTAAGTCTGAGCAGGTCACCAGGGTGAACAGACAATACGACATTCCTAGCTGAGCAGGTCACCAGGTGAACAGACAATACGACATTCCTAAGTCCGAGCAGGTCACAAGGTGAACAGACAATACAACATTCCTAAGGCTGAGCAGGTCACAAGGTGAACAGACAATACGACATTCCTAAGTCGAGCAGGTCAAAAGGGGAACAGACAATACGACATTCCTAAGTCCGAACAGGTCACAAGACGAACAGACAATACGACATTCCTAAGTCCGAGCAGGTCACAAGACGAACAGACAATACAACATTCCTAAGTCCGAGCAGGTCACAAGGTGAACAGACAATACAACATTCCTAAGGCTGAGCAGGTCACAAGGTGAACAGACAATACGACATTCCTAAGTCCGAGCAGGTCAAAAGGGGAACAGACAATACGACATTCCTAAGTCCGAACAGGTCACAAGACGAACAGACAATACGACATTCCTAAGTCCGAGCAGGTCACAAGACGAACAGACAATACAACATTCCTAAGTCTGAGCAGGTCACAAGACGAACAGACAATACGACATTCCTAAGTCTGAGCAGGTCACATGACGAACAGACAATACAACATTGCTAAGTCCGAGCAGGTCACAAGACGAATAGACAATACGACATTCCTAAGTTCGAGCAGGTCACAAGACGAACAGACAATACAACATTCCTAAGTCCGAGCAGGTCACAAGACGAACAGACAATACAACATTCCTAAGTCCGAGCAGGTCACAAGACGAACAGACAATACTACATTCCTAAGTCCGAGCAGGTCAAAGGTGAACAGACAATACGACATTCCTAAATCCGAGCAGGTCACAAGACGAACAGACAATACAACATTCCTAAGTCCGAGCAGGTCACAAGACGAATAGACAATACGACATTCCTAAGTCCGAGCAGGTCACAAGACGAACAGACAATACGACATTCCTAAGTCCGAGCAGGTCACAAGACGAACAGACAATACGACATTCCTAAGTCCGAGCAGGTCACAAGACGAACAGACAATACAACATTCCTAAGTCTGAGCAGGTCACAAGACGAACAGACAATACGACATTCGTAAGTCTGAGCAGGTCACATGACGAACAGACAATACAACATTCCTAAGTCCGAGCAGGTCACAAGACGAACAGACAATACAACATTCCTAAGTCCGAGCAGGTCACAAGACGAACAGACAATACTACATTCCTAAGTCCGAGCAGGTCAAAAGGTGAACAGACAATACGACATTCCTAAATCCGAGCAGGTCACAAGACGAACAGACAATACAACATTCCTAAGTCTGAGCAGGTCACAAGACGAACAGACAATACGGCATCCCTCAAACCAAATTAGTAATTATTCATAGGTAGTAAAATTCATATATTGAAATTTGAAATGAAACATAAGAAAAATAATTATAAACTCAAATAAATAATGATCCAATTTTCAGATCCTCGCCTTTTTTTTTTTTTTAATGCCAGAATTTTCAATGGGTTTTGAGGCTTAAGAATTGAAAAACTTAATACCAAGGTTAATTTTAGATTTCATTAATATTAATAACAAGTGTATTGAATTTGACAAATTGCTAAACTTTCCCCTCATTGATCACCTTGAAAGTTTCTTTTTTTGTCATCCTGTAGGTCCATTTGGGGAACAAATCCCCACTTTCTGGGCTGCTACAGCTACCGCAGTGTGGACTCTGATGTTCTAGGAGTGTCAGCCTCCCAGTTAGCCATACCTGTGGTCAACTCTCAAGGGAAAGAGGTAATTGGTCATGTTAAAAAAAGAACTTGCTTATAGTTGAAGAACTTCAAAGCTGTTAACTTGAGGGAGATTCCCTAACAACTTCTGAAAACACTGATAAAACTAAAGCTTGACTGTATTCACTTTTTATCACATCTAAATCTTCATTTTACCTTTGAATCCTGGATCCAAGGAAACATGAAAAAATAAGAGGTAAAACTTTTTCATATTGATATTATTCTACCCGCCTCGGTGGTGTAGTTAGCTAACGCGCTAGTTGTGTTGAACTAGACTGTCAAGGATGGGGTGATCGAGGTTCATATCTCCATCGGGTGAACTGGGGGTGGTTTTTACTAAATGGTTTTCCACTCTCCCTCCACGCAATTTTGGGTTCACTTAATCTAAATTCAACATTCCCAATTTCTAACCCATAAGCGTATAACCCAAACGGGTAGTAAAACGCGGTGCTATAATAAAAAAAAATTCTTTAAACAAAGAAAAAAATAGCGCCAAATGGCTATATAATAAAGAAAGATTGAAAGGAGGATTAGAAGATCAAGGCCTACAAACTTACCAGGAAATGTAGGCCTCAGAGTTCAAAATAAAACACAACAAAAACACATATTATGTAATTTCCAGGGTATATCCCCTTCTTTAACAGAAGAGAGTAAAACACTAACTGGACTATGGCAGCATGGCTACAGGTTGATCATGGTCACTTAAATTCTGTATTTGATTGTTTCTTGATTCAAAGAAAGTTAAGGCTTGAATTCTGTAATTTGGGCCTGTTCAAACTTGTGTTTTTATTCTTGGTAGCTATATAGAATGTTGTATTTATATTATATCATCTTTTATTATTATTAAATTGAATTATAATATATATTGCTATTATTGTTTGTATAGAAATTACTGACTGGTGTGAGTAGGCATGCTTGGAATAAAAGGAGAGAAGGTTATCAAAAGTTGAAACCACGGGTTGCCTGGATTTGGTTATATTTTGGTGAGCAAGCTCCCACCTGTGAAGCTGGGAAGCATCGCAACTATTGGGGAGGGCTCGTATGAATCTAGTACTATAGCATGATCTGAATCTGAATGATGTGTTTGGGCATGAAGTGCTATTGGTTTGTAGGTAGTTTGTGGTTGGTATCAAGACGGTGACCGTTCCTTCATTGTCTGAGTGTATCCAGCAGTGCAGTAGTTGCGTTGTAGCTGGTATATAAGATTTTTTGTGGAGCAAGACTTTCATGGGGTATTCCATTTGTGACATTGCTTGTTGAGGTCTTCTTCCTCAGAGAATATACATTTGGCTCTGGTAGTTTGGCTATAGGGTAGAGAGCGTTTTACATGCATTTGGGTACTGTTGATGGTTAGTAGCTTTGGTGTAGAACTGTGGTGTTTATATTCCCTTCATGAGGGTTAATTTACAGATCCAAGAATATAGCATGTTGTTGTGAAATGTTCCAGGTGAATCTGAGGTGCTGATGGTTATTTAACCTGTTCAGGAACTGTATAAATAGTTTCAGAATCTGTACAAATCATGAAGATGTCATCATTAAAATTAATCTAATCTAGCAGAGTGGTTCGCAAGTGTTTGAATTGCAAAAAATTGTCTCTAGTTGGCCCATAGGAGTTTAGCATAGGATGGGACTACACGTGTACCCATTGCCGTCCCTCGGATTTGAAGGTAGTTTCTGTCAAGGAAGTGGAAATTGTTCTTTTCAAGTATGAGGTAAGATTTCTACTAGAAAGGCAGCGGATGTCTTGGAATTGGGTGGTTGTGTGTAGATGTTTAATGGCAGAAAGTGCCTGGGTGGGGGAATGTTAGTGTAAAGCAAATTGACATCGATGATGACCACGTCGGTATCGGTGGAAATTTTGTTTTTAATGTCTTGTAAGCAGTTGAGAAAGTGGTTTGTGTCCTCTATGTGTGAGGGCAGTTTTTGGATGAGGGGTTGAAGATGAGCGTCGACAAGCGCTGAAATACGTTCATTGGTGATCCCACAGCAAGCAACCATGAGGTATTTCCTTTTTGTGAGTTTTGTACATGAGATAGAAAGTGTGTGTGAGGAGGTCTAATGGTTTGGTGGAGAGGTCCTGATGAGGTCCTTGTAGATAGAAAGTGGGTGTGAGGAGGTCTAATGGTTTGGTGGAGAGGTCCTGATGTCCTTGTAGATAGAAAGTGGGTGTGAGGAGGTCTAATGGTTTGGTGGAGAGGTCCTGATGAGGTCCTTGTAGATAGAAAGTGGGTGTGAGGAGGTCTAATGGTTTGGTGGAGAGGTCCTGATGTCCTTGTAGATAGAAAGTGGGTGTGAGGAGGTCTAATGGTTTGGTGGAGAGGTCCTGATGTCCTTGTAGATAGAAAGTGGGTGTGAGGAGGTCTAATGGTTTGGTGGAGAGGTCCTGATGTCCTTGTAGATAGAAAGTGGGTGTGAGGAGGTCTAATGGTTTGGTGGAGAGGTCCTGATGTCCTTGTAGATAGAAAGTGGGTGTGAGGAGGTCTAATGGTTTGGTGGAGAGGTCCTGATGTCCTTGTAGATAGAAAGTGGTGTGAGGAGGTCTAATGGTTTGGTGGAGAGGTCCTGATGAGGTCCTTGTAGATAGAAAGTGGGTGTGAGGAGGTCTAATGGTTTGGTGGAGAGGTCCTGATGTCCTTGTAGATAGAAAGTGGTGTGAGGAGGTCTAATGGTTTGGTGGAGAGGTCCTGATGTCCTTGTAGATAGAAAGTGGTGTGAGGAGGTCTAATGGTTTTAGGTGAGAGGTCTGTGTCCTCTATGTAGATAGAAGTGGTGAGGGAGTCTAATGATGGTGGAGAGGTCCTAGTCCTGAATGATGGTTGAGAGTCAATGGTTGTAGAGTCCTGAAGGTCCTAGAACAAATGGGGTAGTCTTTTTGTGAGGTTGTGTCCTGAGATAGAAAGTGGTGTGAGGAGGTCTAATGGTTTGGTGGAGAGGTCCTGATGTCCTTGTAGATAGAAAGTGGGTGTGAGGAGGTCTAATGGTTTGGTGGAGAGGTCCTGATGGTCCTTGTAGATAGAAAGTGGGTGTGAGGAGTCTAATGGTTTGGTGGAGAGGTCCTGATGTGTCCTTGTAGATAGAAAGTGGGTGTGAGGAGCTCTAATGGTTTGGTGGAGAGGTCCTGATGGTCCTTGTAGATAGAAAGTGGTGTGAGGAGGGCCTAATGGTTTGGTGGAGAGGTCCTGATTGGTCCTTGTAGATAGAAAGTGGGTGTGAGGAGCTCTAATGGTTTGGTGGAGAGGTCCTGATGTCCTTGTAGATAGAAAGTGGTGTGAGGAGCTCTAATGGTTTGGTGGAGAGGTCCTGAGTGTCCTTGTAGATAGAAAGTGGTGTGAGGAGGTCTAATGGTTTGGTGGAGAGGTCCTGAGTGTCCTTGTAGATAGAAAGTGGTGTGAGGAGGTCTAATGGTTTGGTGGAGAGGTCCTGATGTGGTCCTTGTACTTGTGAAAAATTCTATGTTCTCTTTTAGGTTAATGATCCGGTTTCTTGTAAGTATTCTCATTTGCAAGTTGTCGTTGTGCTTCCGTGATATAGGTGGATTTGTTAAGGATCACTGTGGTGGATCCTTTGTCAGCAAGAAGGATCATAATTTCTGGGTTGTTTTTAAGCCTTTATAGAACTTCTCTCTCACTATAATTGAGGTTTTGGTATGCAGGTAAGGATTTAGAAAATGATGGCTCCATCACAGTGTCCAAGACATACGCAATATATTTTTCAAGTGGGTGGTCTGAAGGTAATGGAGAGGGAGGTGTCCCATTTGGAGGGTGGAGTGAACTTTTTTAATGATACTCAGCTTAAAACTGAGAGTCATCACTACATGACCTTTGGCCTACACATTTCAAAAGATTGGTAAAAAAATAAATTGAAAATAATCAGGAAACCAGTCTGAAAGAATAGTTGGGCTAAGCCTTGATGGAAAGGAGAAATTGGAGTAGAAATGAGGAGGTGCGCAAGAGCTGTGATACAGGAGTTTCATGAGATAGTAGAGGAATAGAGGAAGCAGGGGTAAGATGGTAATATCATGTAATGACAATGGAAAACAAAAATATCCAAAGAGAAAGATGATGTTGAAAGTAACTAGGAAAGGGACTCCCAGGGATACCAAGAAAGAAATGGGAGGAGTAGGTTGCAACAAGAAGTTTGCCAAGAACTAAATATTGCAGTGTTTGCAGGCTGTGGTTTGTTTGGTTGCCACCAGGTATTGTTGTTTGCGGGTGAAGCCACCAGTGACCATCATTACTCCACAGTCCACGGTGCTATAGAGACCGGTTTCAGGGAAGCAGATCGCTTGGTTTCTCTTTACAGGTGAGACCTTGTGTCATGGACAATATATTCTTACCTTAAATTTTAAGATGATCTTTCGACATGCCTTTCAGAATGTAAAATAAATATTTCTGAATGGGCGATCTTAAAGTAAGTTGTAGGTAATCTTCTAATTTGTTTAATGGTACAAGATAGTTTCTAATATCTCAACATTCCTATCTCTAATTTATTAAAGCCTAATCCTAATTTTAATCCCATCATTTTTTCCTGAACTCTTTTATCCATGTATAATATTATTAAACACCAACTAATAAAGATTAGGTTGGATATCATGTTTACACTTTTAAAAAAATTACTACATTTAGCAAAAGGTTTATTAATGACTTCAAAGGGGTATAGATTAGAAGGAAACTTTGGAGGGTTAAAGAAATTTACTACCTATTATTTTAAGGTTAGAGAATGAAAAACAACATTTGCGAAAAAAACTATTCTCATTTTATCCAGCCAGAATTGAAACTAGATCCCCCTTACCTCTGTTCTCCCCCCAACTAAATAAACATTTTTATAAATATGATACACTTAAACACATTAAAACAGGTTTGAGAAACATTCAAATTCGTGTTGGCCGCGCCACTTTGGTTTTATAAGAAACTTCGATCATTTTAAATCACCTCTGATGAATTTATCCAGTATTGTAAAGGTTGCTAACAATCCTTAACTAATACATCGGATTTAATTTAGGAGCCCGAGGTCGTCTCTGTGAAGTTTGGGAAATCATCTCTTGCAACTAAATAGTGGAGAAGCCATCATTTGATCAAATGATTAGACCTTCTGGGACATAGCGAACTGGTGAAATGGATTCAACCCTTGTGTTGATCAAGAAATATACACTTTTAACTAAACATTAGTAATAGCAAGATATGTTGGGATTTCTAGAAATACAATTTTCCCTGAATAAAAAAGAGAAATAAATGTTAACGTATTAAAGAAATTGAGATTCTTTTTTAACAAATTTACTAGGGGTGTGTGAAATCCACATTTTGGATTTGGAGGGAAAATGAATTCAATATAAGAATTATTCTTGAAGACACATATAAGTTTTGATATTTAAAAAAAAGTTTTATCAAAAAAATACATTAAATTGTGTGTATTATTTAACTTTAGACGCTAGGGGTGTACGGGGTCCACATTTTCAATTCGAAGCAAACTTGAATCGATTATACGAAATATTCTTCAAGCTGAATCAAAGTAATATATGTATATTTGTGTTAAGTATTTTATGCTTGAAAAAAAAATCAGATTGTGCTTATTTATATAACTTTAAGCACTAAAATCCCTTTGAAAATGTTTCATTGCACAATTGTTTGTAATTTTTATTCTAATCTGATAACTCAAGTTACTATCACAACATGCAATTTATTTAAGATTTGTTCCATATGAATATTAATTTTGTCATACATAACAGCTCAGAATGAGATTAATTGAACATAATTTGAGTATTTTAGCTGTCAATATTTTCATTGGTGAAGCTTTGAAATTGTCAAAACAAGATTTTATTTTTTTAGGAGTGAAGTCGAAGTTGATATATATTTTTTAGCCTAGTCGAAGTTTCAAAGCCTTGCACATTCCTATTAGACACTAAATATTATATACAAAATGTTTGAAACTGAAAAAATATTTAACAACTTTCACCTTAAATTATGATATTGTTACAACATGTAATTCAATGACTACAAATTTTTGTCTCGTTAACATACGTCAGCTATATATATTTGATAAATTAAGATCACAAGCTATTTGATAATGCAGCCACCTTTGACTCGGTATCGCTCTTTGCTGCCAACTGTACATTGACAACTGTACGAATGCGTATATCATAATGTGTTAAATAGCAAAGCTATTGTGTATTTATATATTATAGATATTTAATCTATCATAATTAGTATAACAATAAAATATCTATGTATGCAATGCCAGACGCATGTAGTAACAAAATATTACTAGCTTATTATTTAAAACAAAATCACAAATATCACTAGATATTACTAAAAAAATAAAACTATACCAAAAACTGCCATATAGTAAGTAGTAACATTTCTCCTTCCTCCCTATTTTCTGGTATCCTTGGTTCCATAACTGACTGATGATTTCTGAGAAATAATTTAACATAGGTATCAGGAGTTAATTGATCATTGGCTTCCCATTTAAATTGATTGTCATAAAATCAGAAATGTGTTTTACGGTCAGAGACTTTTTTTTTGACATGACTATTCTGTTCATTGTGCTGAAAGCTCACTCAACTTAGCGCTGCTAACTTCGATGGTTTCTATAATAGTCCTAGCTTACTTTATGTTATTAGGAATTGGGAAAATGTTTAAATTGAGCTCGCAAATTTCAGGAAAATTTAACAATGGGCTTGCGCAAGCCCACTACAGCTAAACACTATGTACATGATGCATGAAAGATATAGTTAGCTATATTAAATGTAAAGTCAGGGATTTTTGGCTCCTAGCTCTCGACCATTCTATCTATATCTTTATCTTGCTAATTTAATATTATTTAGCCTAACCCGCCTCAGTAGCCGTGTAATCTAACACGCTACTCTCACAGTAGCCTAGACTGTCGATGACGAGGAAATCTAGGTTTGAATGGCGGTTTTTACAAAATAGATTGTTGTGCCTCACAGTTGAGTCAGCCCTTGTCTCTTTCCTCCACACTTGCACAGGCTGCGCCACCCACCCTCTCTACTGCCTGGACCGCTCCATAGTCCATGTTCTCTAAGCTGTCCGTGACGATTTACCCACTCTACTCCGCGCCAAAGAGAACTCCTGTCCCTATTGGCTCGCGTGATGGGCACGGTCTCTCACGTTTGCACGCACCATTGGGAAGCCCCTGTTTCCCCCATTGGACAAGGCCAGGCAGCAATGGAGGGAGGGTACATAACACAATGATTTCTGGAGTAGATTCAGTGATGACCCAACCCTGGTGAACCACCTATTAGAAAGAGCTTAATAAATTGTCGTGTTTCGTAAAGAGCAATTTTGTTTTAACTCCCTCTCCTTCCGCCGTCATCCTTTGCCTCTTTCCTACATACGCCATTTCCAACATTTCTTTGTCATCCTCTCCTTCTCCATCCTCATTACATTCCCATACCATCTCATTCTTGCTTCTTCTAATATCTCATGTACTCCCTGTCTCCCTGTACCTCCTTGTCACAATTATATTCGTGGAATCAGTGCTAGCATTATTTATTTTGTTAACAAATCTGTTTGGTTACAAAATAGTTGTTTTTATCTGTTTTGTGATCTTTTTGTAAAATAAATCTAAAATTTCTACGAAATATAGCTTTGGTGCTTTACTGTGAATTATGTACATTAGAAAGTGATATATTGATTAAACATTTCAAATTTTACTGTAAAATAAAGTTATTTGTATTCCTCCTCTGTCATAATAATGTTTTAAATTACAAATTTTGTCAAATTTAAAAACCATTTAAAGGTGATTATTGGATATGTTGATGACTAAAATAGAATCAAGTTTTATATAGCTCTGAATTATAGCACTACACTAAACATATTTTAAGTTTGATCTAAAGTGATGTACAGTGGTGGAGATAATGATTGAAAATAATACAAAGTGGCCACTCATCGGAAAATTGAGAAAATCAGAATTATGCTTGAGTTTCTAGTATCGGGAAAAAAACCCTGGGAAAAGGGCTTGCATTCTTTTGTCTGTCAGAAATTACAAATTAGAAATTTTCTTAAATTCAATTTTATATTAAATTTCTAGAAAAATCACACTACTTGACATTTTTAGCATTAACATGACTGTCAACATGTCTTGTCTAGTTGATCAAAAGTCACCCAATTTTCAAAAATTTGAGGGAATGATCATTTGAAACAACCCGTGGCTTCAAATGAAACATCCCATGAGCGCCACACAATGTTCTCCAATAGATACAGCCCCTCGCTTGGGCTGCCGAATGAAACTCCCCTCAGTTGTACATCAACTGAAACATCCCACAATGTTCTCTCCCTGTGGTGCTGGTTCCTATTGTTATAGTATGAGTGGGTCTCTCCCCGTACTTCTTATTTGCGTTCTTACATTCGTGCTGATAGAATTATTCCTCTCTTCACACACACTCTAAGAAGAGATGTAAACATTAAGTTCATTTCATATATTCCTTGAGCTTTTATTTTAATCTCAATTTATAACACCTTGTTTTATTATTATTATTATTATTTAGCACCGCGTCTTACTACCCATTCGGGTTATACGCTTAAGTACTAATTACACTAATGGATTAGGAATTGGGAAGGTTGAATTCAGAGTAAGTGAACCTGCATTTGCGTGGAGGGAGAGTGGAAAACCATTTAGGAAAAACCACCCCCAGTTCACCCGACCGAGATTCGAACCTCGATCTCCCCGTCCTCGGTGGTCTAGATCAACATGACTGGCGCGTTAGCCAACTACGCCACCGAGGCGGGATAACACCTTGTTAAGGTCATTCGACCATCAAAATTTTATTGTATTATTTTAATAAGTGTATAAATATAAGCTATAAATATTGATTCAATGATTTCAAATCATTACAGTTCTCGAGTTATAAGTAGTCAAACTTACTATTTTATCCATTTTGCGTACTAATTTTAAGGTAAAGTAGTTAATGTATGGGGATTAAATTTATTCTAGCTAGACATGCACATTAAGTGTATGCAATGAAGTACTTACAATATATTTTAAATAAAATTAGTTTTTAATTTATAATCTATTAAATAGTTGTAAAATTACATAATTTTTGATCTTATATAAGTACTTTTCGTTTTATACCCCGATACTTTGATTTTATATCATTTTGTAGTACATAATGTAGTTATTTCAAATTTGTTTGGTTTATTAGTCCAACTCTACTCTTTTATTTTATTAATTGTGCGGCGTTGATCAATGCAAACGTAAATTGGCCATGTCCATTTCCTGAAACTTCTTGCTTTGGCTGTACATACCAATAACACAGACTAGTCGACCAAGGAAGGGTCGGGCTACCCCGGTCTCCGACTAATGACTCACCCCACGTCTTACTACCTGAGTGACGAGTTGTGACATTTATTTTGTATCTTTTTCCTTCCTCTAGTAATTTGGCACTTGGATAGTATTTTTACTGTGTTAGTTTTATTCTTCAACTCAAAGTGTTAAAGGAACTCATCTCTTGGTACATCAAAGCGCGTAATGATTTTAAACCTATTGTTTATCTGAATATTATAATTAACTTCATGAAAGAATAAAAATATGAGTTTCACTTTTATTACTGGTTGTAAATTGAACATTAAAAAGTATATAAAATCTTAAAAGTTTTGAAAATATATCTAATGTCACATGAGTACTGCATTCCATTAGGCATTTACTAAAAAAAATCATAATTTTACCTGCTTATTGAACATGGCTAAGTTCAACCCTAAAAAGCAACATGCATCAACCCCAAGAAAATGAAACAAAAAGGTGAAATCGAATAAGAATCGATATAAACTTAAAACAATGAAAGATTTGATCTACGATGTTTTCAGGTAAGTACAAGGCCCGGGGGAGGGGGGGTTGTTTTGGGGTTCAAACCCTTCCTAAAATTTTATGAACAAAAAAAATAATATATATATGCTTTATTTATGGTTCAAACAATATCAAAATTAAGATACAATTACAAATTAGGGAGCTGTGCTGTGTAACCATAAAAAAAACTTCAGAAAGATTCTCTCTGGCAGTTAGGGGGTTATGTTGCCCAAAAAAACTTCAGATAGCTTCTAGAGGTGTTTAATATGTAGAATTTTTCCTAGCCTTCTGCAGCTATGGTGCTATGTCACAAAAAAAACTTCAGATGGCTTCTAGAGGTGTTTAATATTTAGAATTTTTCCTAGCCTTCAGCAGCTATGATGTTATGTTCCCAAAAAAAATTTCAGATAGCTTCTAGAGTTGTTTAATATTTAGAATTTGTCCTAGCCTCTGGCAGTTAGGGGGTTATGTTGCCAAAAAAAATCACTCCAGATAGCTTTTAGAGGTGTTTAATATTTAGAATTTGTCCTAGCCTCTGGCAGTTAGGAGGTTAAAAAAAAACACTTCAGATAGATTCTAGAACTGTTTATAATTTTTTTTAAATTCTAGCTTCCGGCAATTGGGGGGTGTGTTCATCAAATACCCCCCACCCTTGAAATTATTGGCTGGCTATGCTCTTAGGTACGTAATAAACTCATAGCAAAGCTACTATTATATATATGGCGTATATATCATTTTCTAAAGACATTGTAGCTCCCTACTTGTTGGAGTTGGTATGGAACTATATCATATGTTTAAATTCACCACAAAGAGTTTTGGTTTGAATTACGGGTTCCTTAAATAATTACTAATGAATATCAACACACAAGCTGCAAAATCATTTTAATTACGGGAATGTCCGTTTGGAGGAGAATACAATTTAATTAATTTAAATTTGTTGAAAAATGACACCTTGACATTAGAATAAACTTGAGCCCGGGATCTTAGCGCGTCAATATTCTAGCACTGAGCTATCCAAGATTCGTCCCTCGCTCATGATATTATATCCACGCGCACTGACGATATAAAAGTGTAGTCAGTTTAGTCAGTTCAGACTATAACTTATGTAAATATTATAGTATAGGCCTTTATCAAAGGTACAGATGTAGATCACATGATTTGACGTATGAATTAGTGAACCCATTTCTAGTAACTTTTATAGTTGTCAAATAATGATCTTCCTATTAACATCAGTCTAAATCAGACATTCAACTTATCCACTAAGAATCTTAGTTTGAATTACAGCTTCAACTCGGAACCCATTGTTGTTTGTTGTTCCGGGGCCTAGTTACCAGGGGTTGATAATACTCCATTATTTGATGTCCCGGGGCCTAGTTACCAGGGGTTGAAAATATTCCATTATTAGATATCCCGATACCTGGCTACCAGTGTTTCATAATATTTTATTTTTTTATGTCCCGGGTCCTTGTTACTAGTGGTTCATAATATTCCATTATTTGATGTCCCGGCGCTTTGTTACCACTGGTTCATAATATTCTATTGCTTTATGTCCCGGGGCCTAGTTACCAGGGGTTGAAAATATTCCATTATTAGAGATCCCGATACCTGGCTACCAGTGTTTCATAATATTTTGTATTTTTATGTCCCGGGTCCTTGTTACTAGTGGTTCATAATATTCCATTACTTGATGTCCCAGCGCTTTGTTACCACTGGTTCATAATCTACTATTGTTTGATGTCCCGTGGCCTGGTTACACGAGTAGGACATGACTTGTACCAACTGGTTTAACTCATGCATATGCGGACAAAATGATCAACAGCCATTTGGTTAACCCAAAAAGACCAACTTAGAAAATAAATGCCTTACTAATGATGATTTTAATCCACAAAATTAGCGTATAACTGAACGGATAGTATGACACGATGATTAAAAATCCACTAAATTGTTTATTTTCCCTTAGCTCTCACTTCCCGTTTGAGCTACACGCAGAATAAGGAATGCGAATAACGTATTAGACCATGTGACCACAAATGTGGGTATTTATTAAAGTTATAAATTTTATTAAAAATAATATTTCATAGACTTTACTTGTTTATTTTCCGTTTACGATTTTGTTGTCGAACACGTTGTTTGTAATGTATTAACTTGTCGGTCAATTGGTCAATCCATCTCGATTTTTGTATACCAGTAGGTCCTCTCAAGTCAAACAGTTGTATATCTTATCACATGGTCCTAAACGTGTCGATCACTTGACACGAGATATTTTTATTTATTTGTTCAACCAGTTGGCTGTCGATCACTTTGCCTTCTTATGCATAAGCTTGTCGATCAGTTGGTCCTAGTCTTGTAGGCCACTTGACCTACGTGGCATTCAAACATTTTTACAGATTTTTGGCCGGTTTGTAAGATGCCAATCATGAGCTCTGTTAACTATTATAATAATAACAACAACGAAAATTAATACTTTTTGTTACTACAAATAAAGAACTCTAAAACCTGCTCCAGTCCATCATGAACTCTAAGGCATCACTCTCGTAGACTAGATCGTTAAAGACAGGGAGATCAGGGTTCGATCTCGGTCAGGTGTAGATAGGGTAATTTTATTATAAATTGTTTCCCACTCTCTCTACGCAAATGCGAGTGCACTTCCTTTAAATTCAGCTTTCCTAATTCCTAACTAATTAGCGTAATTAGTACATGTGAGTATACCGCGAACGGATAGTAAGAACTCGGTGCTAAAAGAATAATAAAAGAACCCTTAAACTTTCACCATTCAAATTATTTCATTATATTGCCTAGTAACACATTTTATTTTTTTCTTCTAAGAACACATTTTGTAAATATAGGCCTAATAGTATTCGGTACAATAAATACTTTGCTACACGTGTAATAAGCTCATTATTTTAAATTATTAATATTCTGTGAATCTTAGTAGCCGGGATTCAAACTCAAGACCACAACTCCCGGGTGAGCCATGCAGTGACCATTCATGTTGTAAATTACTAAATAACAGTGAAGTTCCTTAGCGGAAAAAAGAGGTAGTGATATGACAACCCTGTTGTGAACAAAGAGCTGGCAATCCCAAATTACTTTCCCACTCCACCTGACCATCCCCCCCTTTACAAACAAACACCCCCCTTCAACCATGTTAAGAATTCCCTGTCAAAATGTTATAGCCTATTCATTCTAAGAGAAGCTTGCTGGACGAATCACCTTAATCAAAAAGAAGCACTCATCTTACATAATATGCTTCTGATCTCTTATTAAATCTAAATGTGTTTGAATCATGACTGCGTATGATACGTCTGATCACTTTTTAAGTTTAAATTTGTATGAAAAGAACCCCCCGGGTTGGCACTCAGTTCTCTGCCTTCTGGTTTGCTAGACATTGGCATCCCAAAACACATTAGAAAAGTATGAGACTTGTTTGAACAGAAACAATCTGCCACATCAGCTGTACTGAAGGATTGAAAAGAGAGAGAGAGAGACACTGTGACTTTGTTAACTGTCGAGTTCACCCAGTAAGATAATTTAGTCAAATATAAAGGTATTCATTTTTAAATTGCCTGAAAGGCTTAAATATGTTAAAATAAAAAGTAACTAACTTAAACAATATTATTAATAAAGATAAAACCAGAATTTGAAATAGACATATTAATTTTCAAAACTGTATTCTCATCCTTGGATAAATTTATGTAGAGAAACTTGCTAACAAACAGTATTTTACATGGAAACCGATTTAACGAAAAAAGGACATACCTTAGCCTTGAATTTTAAACAAATTAGGGGCTCACAATTGAGGACATTACAATTTTTAATACTTTCTAGAAATATTTAATATTCCAATAATTTTCATGTGAAGATAATAGCTTTTAGGGGCATTCAGATTTTAAAAATTTGCTTGGGGAAGGCCATTCCAGATATCTTTTAGAGGAATCTTATTTATAAAAAAAAAATCCAGAAGAGGACCACTTCAAATGGCTTCCAGACGATCCAATCTTTATATATTTGCCAGGGTAGGACCACAAGTTTACTGAGGGGGGGGGGGCAGCCAGTGGGTGAGCTTTTTAAAAATAAAGTTTTTTTTGCAAACTCCTTCTCCCCTGCTTCACAAATAAGGTTCTGCCGCCACTAGTTTTAGCACATTTGTATACATATTACTCTATAACTTGTCTACTCTATACTTGTGGCTGAACAGAATCAGAAGTAGTATAGTGAATTTCAAATCCAGACCTTAAACACAAGTATTATAATGACATAGGCCCAGTTTCATAGTCAGACTTAGTGAGCCTAAAGTGCGAGTCGATACTAAATACAGGACGACACCTACCATGACCAAAATGGAATGGGCCAGTTTCGCATATGAAACTGGCCCGTTCCATTCAATTTCAGGTAGGTGACGTCTTGTATTTAGTATAGCGCCACACTTGAGGCGTACTAGATCTGACTATGAAACTGGGCCTTAGAGTAATTTCATGGATGTACCAATTTTTATAGGGTGGAGAGAGGGGTTCTCCTTGTGGTGGCTCATGGCAAAGTCTTCCAACAGGAGATAATAAGGATTTTCCTAAATAAAGACCTATCTTGAAGAAATTTAAAGTATTTTAAAACATAGTAATGAGGTTACACTGTGATGAATTTGGTAAGACTCCAATAATTTATTAACTTAGGCAGTGGGTAGAAATAGTCATTATTAATACTTTCTCAGGTACCCACTAACATTTGGTGGTGTGTTCAACCCTTCTTACAAAACATTTTCGTTTGGAATAATCGGTTCAAAGTCTCACAATCAAAGGAAGTATTTTAAAAAATCAGGAAAATCATTTTATTTTACCAGGAAAATTGAAAATTATTGGGTAGAAATACTAATTATATATACTTTCTCAGGTACCTTCTAGCATTTGGTGGCGTGTTCAAAACTTCTTACAAAACATTTTCATTTGGAATAATTTTTTCAAATTCTCATAATCGGAGGAACAGTATTTAAAAAAATCAAGGGAGTCATTTAATTTTGCCAGAAAAACTGGGAACTATGCTGGAATTTTATTTTAGAGTTTGAGTAAGTAGCCTTACTTACTCATTGGCATTATTAACTCGAAAGTTCATTGCCACCCACAAACGTATGCCATCTATCACTATATTGAGCTAGTTGTGTCCAGTCCACCTCACTAAACCTTCTATTCTTTTGGGGTTATCCTCCCATTTGCGTCTAGGTGTTTCTAATGGTCTCTTCCCATTGGGTTTGCCAGTCAATACCCTGAAAATAGCTCTAGATTCTCCCATCCCTAAGTCATTATCCCTAAGTGATTTTATAACATATCTCTATTTTGTCAAATCTGTTTTAAGTAAGATTCAGATTTTGTTTTTTCTTCAAAAGTGTAAGCTTAAACCAAAATTTCCTGGTAAGTTATGCCAACTTTCTTTTTAAATACACCCTAATATTAAAAGCTGTTCAAATTTTTGGTGAAGGTTTGTGCCCTACATAACATTAAAATTCCTATAAATTGGTATCCCTGGTATTATTATTTGGGTTCTAGAAGTGTGTGTTACAGCTCCACTCAGTCTTGTGATGTTGTGATTGTCGGGCAGGGGTAGCAGGCCTGGCTGCTGCTAGGACCCTTCTAAACAACGGTGTTCGCAATTGTGTGCTTTTAGAAGGTACACTTGTTTTCTATTTTAATTTACCTCAAATCATTAGTCATGTTTTTACCTTTTTGCAATTAAAATAAAACTTGTCATAATCAGTGTATTATCAACCTGTTTCATTTACAACTGACTCATTGATTTCAGTAATGGAAACAAATATAAGTACCTGTGACATTTGAATTAAAATTATTATTTTAATGTAATCATTAACAGACTAATAATATTAGATTTGGGTCGAATTTACTATTTTACAAATCCAAATTTTGAATCTGAATCTTCTTTTTATCGACAAACCCTGAATTTTGACTTCGAATCTAAATCTTGGGAGAGTTGACGAACAAAATAAAAAATAAATAAATGGAATGATAGAAAATACAATAACTTGTTTCCAGTCTGAGTATATTCATTTGTTAAATAAGTATGAATTATAGATTCAGATTTTGATCTAAGTTCATTGAATTCAAATCTAGGAAGTATTTAGAAATGAAATTTCAAATTGAATCTGAATCTTCCAATATTGAGATTCAAAATTTTGAATCAAATCCAAATCTTTGTAAGATATATAACTAGTTTCCCTATGATTTGACATTGAATAATTGGCATGTTAAGCTGTAGTACTTGTAGTCAGATGTCTCTAGGTTGACGACTGATTATGTGCCAGTATATAAGTGGTACATTTACTCCTCAGCACAATGCTGCCCGGGTGGACGGATCCTGTCAATTCCTCTGGATGATGAGGGTAGCTGGATAGAAATGGGCGCCCAATGGGTCCATGGGGAAGGAAATGCTGTATGGGAGTTGGCGAACCAAAGGGAGCTACTGTCGGACATTATTTCTGCTGAGGGTGAAGGTGATATTATCATCATCCACATGTTCAGAAATAACACTACACTCTTGTTCACTCTCTTTCTTTAGGGGGCAACCATTGCCTCTTGGTCCGATGACACAAATGTAAAGTGTGAACTGTGATCTTTTCATTATAAAAGCCATATTATGTTGGTTCCTTTTAAATGGTTCTATCCACCTTACCTGTACCTTCCAAATATAATACAGTTGCCTCTTAAGGAGAAAAGAGATTTTACTTATATATTAAATATTCACATCCTATTTTATATTAGCATTGGTGTGAATTTCTTAACCTTTAACACAAGTGTGTTGCAATTCATTATGACCAGGCCTATACCTGAGGGAGGACGGCGTTGCTATTTCGCTGGGTGTTGTTCAGGAAGTGAGTGGCGAGGTAGCGCGGATATTGGAGGAGTGTGAGGACTTTGCCCTGGATCTTGGTGCTCGAGAGGATCATCCCTGTTCTATTGGTCAGCATCTCAATACTAGGTTCAAAGATTACTTGGACCACTGCGACTGTGACGAAGAGGGCCGACAACAGAGACTACAGCTGTTTGATTGGCATATCAGGTAATACAAATATAGACAGTATGTGTGAAATAAATAAATATAATATAATTGTAAAAACACTAATGAAACCACACAGCCTAAATTGGAAGGTGTGTATGTATAATATATTTGTGCTATGGATTGTGAATGACAAAATGAGTGTTGCAGGTTGTTGTGATTAGCCTGTAAACAAATAGAATAGAGGAGCTGACCACATAAACACTGTCAGCATTCCTTAAATAGGAACCAGGCCAGAGGGCAGGATAAAAAGTAGTGTATCCAACCATTCAGGGCTGACTAATCAACACCACAGTCTAGGAGTCACTCTGCTCCATTCGGGACTACACGGGCTAGGACGCCAGTTCATCAGTATTGGTGGTAGAGGGCTACCACTCAAGCTCAGGGTATTGAGGTTCGGAAACCGTGTAGGGAACACCTAGGAGTCAGACAGGCCATTGGTTATTCCTAGCAACATCTCGTTTTGTCACAAGCTTCTGAATATTCTTCATGTTCTTTCATCCTTGTATCACTATCAACATCACATTTGTACTAGAGATAGAAGCACTAATAAAAACCTTAAAAATCAAGTCTTTGTCAATCGTGAACCCACACAATTGCCTCCCCCTATCCTCGGCCATAGCACATCCTGACAGATTTTAGGCCCACGATACAGTATTAGAGAGAGATGGGTGTGACACTAACATATATTTACACATACATCACTATTTCAATGCTTTCATTGCTTCTTCCTCACAAATTAGTTGTAGTAAGACTGAACAGGAAGTTAGCTTCAGTGATTCCAACTTGTTGTGAATGATGAGTTCTTCTCAGAGGGATTTGAAATTCTCTATTAGAGGTTCATCTATTCTGTGGATGGTAGATGGTGCTAGTGTTGCAACAGGGTTGAAATAAGGCCTAGTTAACGAATATTTAGTTTGGATGGTTTTATAGATTTGTGATCCATTGATGTGCCAGTTCCCATATTCTTAACTGGGACATATTGCATTGAATTTTGTTAAATGATTTTAAAACTTTGCCATTGTAATAGTCCTCAAAGTTGAGGTTATGAGAGGAGGGTGTGCTGAAACTGGGTTTTATGGGTTCTTGAGGTGTCATGGTGGTGTTCATTCATACTTTTAAGGAGAGTTTCAGGTGCTTACATATACACATTGCTAAGTCTGCACATCTGATGCTGGGATCACGGTCAACTTAACTTTAACTTAATGTAACCTTCACTTAAAGTTAACTTAACTTAAGAAAAGAGATGTGTGATCACGGTTCACGTAACTTAACATAACAACTCGAGCCAAACATCTGCATTCTTGAGTATGATATGTGATATGTACTATTTTTAAAGTGATGATCTTATGAATGTTTAGAGTTTTCAATCGATATGATAAATATCTATTACTAAACTTTTTGATAAATTTAGCACGTTAAAGTAAAAGACCTCCCAGGACATCTCTTACGTTAAGTTAACTGCATCGTGATCACTTCCTTTTTAAAACACACGAGGTGATCCTTTACATTAAGTTACATTAAGTCGATCGTGATCCCGGCATAAACCTATTTTCACAAATAAATTTTCAATATTCTGCTTAGAAATGTTGAATTGTATTATAATCATTGTTTCTGTTACTATTACAGTATATTTAAAAATTGATTCTATAATTCAATATGCCTTGATTTTTTAAATTATTAAAACAAGTATAAAACATTTTATTTTATTTTAATAATATTTATCTCTTATTTCATTCAAATAAATTTAAATAACGTTAATAGTTAATACATATTTGGTTTTTATTAACATAATTAAGTTTAGAAAATTATATGTTTATTAGTATATACAATTTATAATTTGTTAAATTGTAATGTAAGATAGGGGTCTGCAACTACTCAGATTTTGAGCTACGAGCCGAGCCCATCATTAAAGCTCTGGATCAAGATGAAAGTTTTGTAGGTTTGTCATTTTTGAGCTTTCTCTTATGTATGTTCAAATAAATTTTTGAAACACAATGGTAAGTATAGGTTATTTAATGTAGATGATATCGGCTTGAAGCTCGAAATCCGAGTAGTCGCGGAGCCCTACTGTTTATGGGAAAAAAGTGCAGCCTGTTTTTAGCTATTTACTCGATAGTTAGAAATAATACATTCTTTGTTTGGTTTGTAAATTTCTATCAGGGTAGTTATTTGCTTTTTATTTTCTTCAAATTTCTTGAGTTTTTGAGATTCATTTTTAAGTTTGGAAACAATATAGAGATTTTCCTCTCGTCTCAATCGTGATATTTTTAAGTCTTGAATATCTTCAATTCAAACTTGACTTGAAGTGAAAAAAGTAGACACACATCCCTGTTAACAATTATTTTGTTTGTGATTGATTGAGACAGTGCACCTGCTTTGGCGAGTACATGGTCTTATCCTCAAGTTCATTTGGATGATTGTTTTGATGACGGGGAGGTCATGGCTTAAATCCTGGCTTGATGTACTCGCGATAGACTAGACTGCTGAAGATGGGGAGATTGGTGTTCGATCCCAATTGAGTGTACTGAGGGGGGCTCTTCCTAAATGGTTGTCCACTCTCCCTCCATGCAAATGTGGGTACAGTTCCTCTAAATCCAAACTTTCTGATCTCTTGACACATTATTGTAATTAGTACATAAACGTATAACCCAAACAGGTAGTAAGATGTGATGCTAAAAATATATATGGAGCGATTTAAAAAAAATCACACCAGTGCTAAGTCATGAATTTGCATGTGCACCCTAAAGATGGCAGCCTGATACTATTTTCTGCGATAGGTTCCATGTTATTGACAACTCCTGCACCCGGCTGGATCAGCTCTCGGCAAAGGCTTTTGGCAACTATTGTTTCACTGGTGGAAAGGACTACATGAACTTCAAACAGGATACAGTTCCCTGGTCCAATCTCTCGCTGATGACCTGCCGACAGGAATGTTGCGTCTCAACTGTCCTGTAGAGATGGTGGATTGGCAGGGGGTTAGCATAGGTTAGCATTTTCCATGATCTCATGATATACACAGCATGGTTTGATACAAGGGATATATGGAACAGTATTCATTTCTATCTAAACAATGTTACAGCTTAAAAAAATGGTATAGTTTTGTAAAAAATAAAAGGTTAAAAATTGTAACTAAAATATTTATCCATAAAACTCGTAAGACTATAACACTGATAATTAGGGCTGTGTAAGAACTACTTTTCTCAATTTGAGATGATAATATTGTATTTAAGCATATAAAAAAACAATTAATTTAGGAAATTTGGAGGAATTTAGAATAGGAATTTAAGTGAATAAACACAATACCAATCAGCTGTTGTCAAATCATTGTAAAGTATGAAATAATTATGATGAGTGTAATCGATACATGTGGTGGGGATGGCATTATTTTTATTAACACTGACAGTAAAGGTGGATGTGCTATATCAATATCTACTAGTGATTTAGAGCTATGTGTGACCAATGATAATGGGACTGATAAATGAACATAATTGTGATGTTATGAAGGTGATAATCGTTGTACAGGGAGATTTTACAAGAGACAAAATAATTTTAATGAAAACAAAGTGTTTTACATTAATTATTAGATTGATATGTTAATAGTTCTGTGTATGTTCTATAAGTTAATCTTGGAACACTAATCCATCAGCATTATTTTTTTAAACAAACAAGAATTTAAGAAAATTCTCAATTTACTCTTGAGTGAAAATGAAAAAGTAATTTCTCCCATGAAGTTAGATTTACAATATATTAGGCCTGTGCGAAGCTTCAAAATGTCAAAAGTACTGTAGGTGGTCAAATATCTTTTGCTTTGACACCCACATTAACCTTCACATATTAGAAACATTTTGAAAGAAGGAAAAAACTCTGAAATATTATGAACAAATTTGAAATATCTCAATAAACATGACATATTAAATACATAATCATTTTTGGAAAATCTACTAAACATTAAGAGTGTGAAGTCCACTTTTTCAATGCGAAGCAAAGTCAAAATAATAATAATATAAGATATTTACAAAGCCGAATAAAAGTTCAAATATTAAAAAAAATGTTTAATACTTGATAAAAATATTATACTTTGCATGACTATATAAAGTAACTATGTAAATATAATTTACAAAATACATAATCACAACATAATTAATATAGTTCATCTTAAAATAATAAATTAAGTCAATATCACAAAATATATATAAATATTTCAAAATTTTTTTACACTAACACTAATTTGCCAGTAGAAATTAAAAAAACAACAACACCAATTTGTATTTTAACTTTGAATATTTTCTTAAGCTAAGCTTCATAATTGTTGAATCCGGTATTTTACTCTTAAATTTAAGCCGAAGCCAACAAATATTTAAAGTGAAGTCAAAGTTTTTTAAACTTCGCACACATCCTACTAAACACCATTTTAACACAGACTAGTGATCAAATAACATCAATACAGTAACTTACTGTAGATAAATAAATAAGTAGATAAATAGATAAATAGATAAATAGATGTCAGCACAAAATAATTTAGGGCACTTTGATTTTTTTTCCAAGCCTTTCTGTATACCTAGATGCACTTAAGGGATGTTTTAAAAAGGAAAAGTATTGTTATGTGACAGCAACAAAAAACCTTATCTTCAACTTTGGTTTTGATTTTCATATTTCAAGCTTTGTTTTGTCTCACATTTAAAAAGTGACCTATGAACACCCCTACAATTTCCATTATGTTTCATGTGTTCATGTGTTTGTCCTTTATGATGTACATTCTTTTTAGATGCGTTCCCATCACTGTTTCCTTTCTTCCTTTTATTCTGTCCAATGACAGAAATGTAAAGTGTGAACAGTGTCGCGCTATCTGTCCAGTGTCAACACTATTGCGTGAAAAGCATATTATGTGTGTTCCGTTGATATGTTCCTATTCTTCCTCAAATACACACACATATAACCCGCTCCCTCCTCCTCTTTTCCTCAAACTATTCAATATTCTGTTAGTAAAATATGACTGTGCTAACATGTGCAGGAGATGGCGAGTTGAAATCACTCTCCAAGCAGAGCAGTGGGGCTGACTCCCACCCGGTATCTGTGACATGCTGTGATGGTTCTCATTTTGTGGCCCGCCATGTGATAGTGACGTGCTCTCTAGGGTACCTCAAAGAGAATCATGGAACCATGTTTCGACCAACCTGCCCACCACCATGGTTCGGGTAAGAGGAAGTCTGTCTTATCATTAAAGAGGATATAAACTAGCAACTATGTATTCGTTAACTGGAGGAACAATTAGGAATCTGGTACATATTTTATAGAATAATGGGTCTAGTAAATACACTGACACATAAAAAAAAATTTAAAAAAAAATATAACACCTAACTTACTTAAATTTAGTATAAATCTCTCATTCTTGAAATCGATACATTATTGTTTTAATTATGTTCAAAACACATTTCTTGACCCATATTCATTCAAACAATGTTTAATTATTTTAATCTGACCCAGAAAACCCATCAAACGACTCACACGTTAATTAGTTAAGGAATGTACATAATGTAAAAGCACTAATCTATCCAGGGCTGGAGTTACTACCTTGCCGCCTGTAGGCCCACAGCGAGGTACCACTCCTTCTCCCCATACACACTTCCACCTTTTCTATGAATCATTTTAAGTTTTTCATTATAGTTTTGGTTTTGAATTTAATTTTTAAATTATATATTTATATAACCAATAACCATTCACAATAATGTCTCCTACCACTCCAGCAATATAAATTTCAATCTACAAAAAATGAGCACAAGAAATTATAGCTCAACAGGTAGGGCCTACAGAATTTAGTAAAACAAACTTAGTATTTTTTAAAATATTGAATATGTTATGCATAGCAAAATTTATGTTCCTAAACATTACAATAGACATTATGTTATAACAATATTTATTAATTTAATTAACTACTTATAAAAATGCTAAAATTTACAAATGTCAATATTTATGAATTTAACTCACTTCATCACTTGTTATTTAGCTGTCACCTCCTATTTAGAGAAGGCCTTCTGCCTCGCCTTTCATTGGTCAAAGGCATTGATAGTGTAATTGAAATCCTTATTCTGCAGCATCTTTCCCTCAATGTCCGATAACCTGTCCACATTCATGGCACCGCTATGCCTGACCCTTTGGATACTCATTTCTTACGTTAATACTCACAACAGTCGACACAAGTAGGACACGGACGCACACATGAGTTATAGATAATAGCGTTACGACACTTATGCATGGACACATTAACAATTTTACAGAGATATAAATAGTACATGTGTACTGTGTAAATGTGAGTCAAAAATAAATACTGTATTAAGAACTGGCCACCAGTACAGCAAGTACTGTGCGTGATCAGTAACACAACACACACTAAACACATTTTCCTGTAGGACAAACAATAAACAGAGAACAGTTGAAGTGAGTGGGAGTCTTAAGTCATCATGAACTAGCTGGCAAGCGCCAGGCGGACTCAGCTCAAGTTGAGTCGCTCAGAGGGTGTGACGTGTCAGTGTGTTGTGAATATAAACTCACAGTCTGTAAGATGATACTGGCACTTGGCAAGTATTAGGGAGGCGGAAGGTTATCGTGTTGTGGGGGGACGAGCCGAGGATGATACACTTCCATGTGGTAAATTAAATACAATTGGAAAAAAAATGTTGCTTCCATGCCATGCCGCCTCCTGAATAGTGCCACTCTAGGCCTAGTCAGCCTAATGCAAAATCTGGCCCTGAATCTATTCCCAAAGGCCAGATAATGGCCCTTTTCAAACCAAAAGTCTTAGTTTTCAACACTGATTTAATTAAACATTGAACGGACGATAGACGGGCAAGGTTTACACACTTACTAGAGAAATGTAGGCTTCAAAGTTCACAATTCAAAACACATAATTATGTTTAGTTTAAAACAGCCGTTTGGCGCCATTTTATTTGTTTACACTTATTTAATGGAAATGGTTAGAGATGTGCGAGACTTGAAAATATCTCAAAAATTCAAGGAAAAAAAATCTCAATCTTGTCTCAAAAGTTAAAAAATGAATCTTGAAAATTAGAGAAATTAAAAAAAAAATAATAGCCCTAAGAAATTAAAAAACACCAAACCGGATTTATTATTTCCAATAATACTGTAATAACCCAAAAATAGGCCGCGTTTCCTCCCAAAAAACAGCCTTTATTAAGAAATGTTTAGGTTATAAATATTGTTTTTCAATATCAAACTTTGACAATATTTAACTACCTATCACTATTTTATTAATTACATTTAAATGTGTTGGGTTATATCTTGAGTGTTTGAATGAACTATAAGACAGTCTGAAGCAAGCGCCAGCTCAAATGTTAAAAGGAACTCTATAAACTACATATTTACTTTAATAAACATAATTTTATTTTTTGTACTTTTAAAGGACGTTTTCTTGTCTCATTCTCGTGTCTCAATACTTTTTTATATCTTGAGATCGTCTTGAATTGAAAAAATGTTTCTCGCATATCCCTAGAAATGGTTGATTTGTGTAGGCCATATATACTCACAAAGCTAAGTTTTTACACAAATTCTATATTTAGCAGGGATTTTTAGTTCTATTTGCATTCTTATACATTCCCGCAACTTCTTTTATTTAGGGTTAACACTTTTAGGTAAATCTAGTCAAAATGTAAACTTGAATGGTGTGTTTGACCAAGCATTATTTCACTTTTAAAGTAGCTCAAATGTTGAAAGAAAACACTCCATTTTATCAAACATTGAAAAGATAATATAAGACCCAAGTCTACTCACTAGATCATTGTTCTACTCTCTATTGCTGATATAAAAACAAGGTCTGCGCTCATACCAGAACATACTAGTTCGGTGTTATAATCTCTACTGTTTTAGAAGGTTTCGATAAGCTCTAAAAACAAATGTGATTTATTTTAAATGGGAATTTTCGGACTAACAATTTTCTGGAAGGTGTGTTGGTTTTGTCTTTGTATCCTACCCTCACTTTTTATTTATTCCACACATTTTATTCCCTTTTTTACCCTTTGTTTCCATATAAATATTGTGTTTAACTTTTAATGTAAAATACTTACTTTTGGTCAATTTTGTTGTCAGGCTATCGAAGATATGGGATTTGACACCATCAACAAAATATTTCTAGTCTACAAGGATCCTTGGTGGAGCTCGGATATCAGAGGATTCCAGCTCATATGGTCTCGACATAGTGCAGAACACGAGGTGATTTGAACTATGCAAATGTTTGTTAATTTGTTTTAAATTGTTGGTATAGATCAACACCCTAAAACACGTTAAGATTCCTCTTATGTCCACAATTTTTTCCAATATTCCAGATTCAAAGGTAAATTAGAGATTCGGATTTGAGATTCATATTAGTAAAATAGTGGATTCAACCCAATGCTATAAAAATGCACTTGTTACCTCCTTAACAAATCCTACAAGGAATTAAATAAAACTCATCAGATGGCTCCACTAACTTCACATCTACACCATATTGACTATGTGGGGGGGACTCCAAAATTATTATTGATAGTAATCCAAGAAAGGTAAATAATCTTTTGAAACCTCTGAAATATTTGAGCACACACCTTAACTCTTACTTTAAGGGAAAAAGCATTTCACTGGCCGCCACTACTTAGAGTATCAACTACTGGTACCTTTACCTTATCTAAACGCCATTCACGACCTAAGTTTACTTGGATGACAGCTCAAAAAGTAACTAGAAAATAGTCCCTAAAATATCACTATGCCAACAGCTGATATCTGCCACTGTCACTTGGGACAGCTGTTATGAAAACATATGGTTATGTAGAGTAATGTGATAGTTAACCACAGTAATTTAGGCCAATATTATGCCTCAAAGAATTTTGAAATTGAAATTTTTGAATGACTTGGTGATCTGTCTGTAACTTCTCTTCTCTTTTTCTCCTGGGAACTCATTATCAAAAAAACTCACACAAATCTATCCAAGTTTGATAAAAGATAAAAGTTTAAAGTTAGATTAATGTTAGATTAAAGTAAGATTAAAATTAACCAAATTAGGCCTAATATGTATTCGAACTAAAGAGAAAATATCTGTATACACAAAGTTATTCTTAAAATAATTAGTAATATGATCTAGGATTAAGTTTTTTTTACGTTAATACAGAAGCCCAATAATTAAAATAAAAGGTAATATAACTTAGTTATAAATTATTATAAGTTAGAGTAAGGCGTGGACCTAACAAACTAGAGACTTAATTTAAAGTTAAAAATATAATAAACGCGCACAGTAATAAATTCTATGAAATATATTTAAATTAAACAAAGTCTTAATATTTATTTGAGGTCGTCCACAAAGCTTATTTATCCTTCTATTCAAGTTAAAATAATTATTATTCCGAGCACTTTCACAAAAGGTCTAACAAATATGGCTTTAAAATGGCGACCAATGAATATTAGCCATGTGGTTGATGATGACGCGGACAAGTTGTTTAAAATGGTGTATCCTCGCAGCAGACGATTATATTTTATTCAGTTAAGTATTTCTAAAAACAATAAACTAATAATAAAATAGTTAATCATATATAAAATAAATTACAAGTATTTTATCTTTACCAAGTAAATACGATGCCTTTATTAAAAGGTATTAATGCATGCACTATATTACACATCCTAGATAACATTCCAAAACAAAGAATAGGTACTTTTAATATATGTTTAAAATATTGTTTCGGATTAGGTAAAAAGAAATTGTTAAAAGTAATGAAATAATGTGAGAAAACTTAAGTTTAAGTTATTTTAAATGTAAAATATAACATGTAATTAAAAAACTTAACATTCATAACAAAACAGTGTTCTTTTACAAGTGTTCGTAACTTAAAACCTAAACATATGATTTTTGAACTGTCATCCAGGTAAAGACCTATCGTGAATGAATTATACCATAATGTATTTTACTTTTTAATACTATTTGTTATAAGTATATAAATAAAGAAACCTGCTTTGGTGACAGTAGGGTCTAGAATAGGTGTCAATCTCTTGGCAATTTTCAGTCGATCGTGTAAGAAAACCACATTATCATTAAAAGTCAATCTTTGTGCCTTCTAAATTCTCCAATATAGTACAGTAAAAAATCCGACACCTAAGCTCTGTCGGTAGCATATCTGTACTGAACTAAGGGTCCCACGCTCGATTCCCGGCATGTTAAAAAAATGTATCGTTGGTGAAATATGGGTTTACCCTTTCACCATGATGAATTAACAGCCGGGGAATGGATTTTGTGCCTATTCAAGGCATATGAAGCTACAACAGGCCTAGCAAGCTGTTAGTGGAAAATTTATGACTTGAATAAAAAACTGACCCAGGCCATAGGCTGCAAACAGTAATGAATGTAAAAAATACGGTGAAACCTGACTTAAACAGAATCACAAGGGTCTGGGATATTTTTCCACTAAAGCCAGGTTTTCGTTTAATGAAGGTGTGTATAAAAATTTAACCAGGCACATGCACATAATTAAAATAAAATAAAATACCGTACTCATTTATTTATTCACAATATAATTTGTCCTTGTTGAATAGAATTTCTGGAAGGGGCAAACAATTGAATTTCATTACAGGTAGGGTTGTACCATTAAAATCTGAATCCCAAAGGTGATTGACACCTGGTGTATTGCCTTACCTCCTAGTGGTAGCGACACAGGCAACGGTAGACTGGCTAAAATGTGCCAACACCGATTGGTACAGCATCCTTACCATAAGCAGTGAATACTGTCGAGGTTAAAACTGAAGGGCCTGTCAGTTGACAAACTGGCGAGAATATGGAATGTTAGAGTACTGTGTGGCAAAGAGAATGAGCTGTTAGAGGAAATTATTGGAAGAAAAATTGATATTTTGTGTTTATGATAAACCAAGCAGAAAGGGAAATAGGTTTTGATGATGAGTGATGGTATTCTGTCACTGTGGTCAGGTGTAGGAAGTAGGTTTAATCCTTAGCCCAACAGCTAAGCTGTTTGTAAGATGATATGAGTTGGTGTCATCTAGACTTCTACGGGTACATATGAAAATAGGTATTCGTAGAATTTTGTTGGTTGATGGTTATGTTCCGGTGGAAGGTGAAGACGAGAATGTGAGAGCGGAGTTTTGGAATGAGCTCAATGAAGTCTTGAATGCATGTAAACTGGGTGAAATAATTATATTTTGCTAGGGGATATGAATGGATGGGTGCATACCCAAAGAGAGAATTCAGAAAATGTGTTAGGAAGGTATGGTGATGACAGGGTAAACCAGAATGGTAATTAATTAGAGAGTCTGTGTTTAGTAAAAGGTTTATTTGTGTCAAACACATGGCTTAACAATTCAGTGACACTAAAGGGTGTAAACCCTCCCTCACCCTTTGGTTTGACCATGAGCTTATTAGGGCGAGAACTTGCACGAGTGTGATAAGTTGTCACGCTGGTTTCTTGCTTTTTATTTTTACCTTACCCGCCTCGGTGGCGTAGT
This sequence comes from Timema podura, assembly GCA_033556935.1. Taxonomy (NCBI): domain Eukaryota; kingdom Metazoa; phylum Arthropoda; class Insecta; order Phasmatodea; family Timematidae; genus Timema; species Timema podura. The sequence continues at coordinate 120,231,693 of JAVRXN010000009.1, read as the reverse complement.
TGGCTAACGCGCTAGTCGTGTTGAGCTCGGCCGCCGAGGACGGGGAGATCGAGGTTCGAATCTCGGTCGGGTGAACTGGGAGTGGTTTTTCCTAAATGGTTTTCCACTCTCCCTCCACGCAAATGCGAGTTTACTTCCTCTAAATTCAACCTTCCCAATTCCTAATCCATTAGCGTAATTAGTACTTAAGTGTATAACCCGAACGGGTAGTAAGACGCGGTGCTAAAAATAAAAAATAATAAATAATATATTTTTACCTTGAGTTTATTATTAGACACATACATGCACTGATTCCTGCCGCCCAGCCAGTATAGTTACAGTATAATATGAAATAGACTTTTATAGGAATCTTACTTTTTTTCAGTGAAATATGTTAGGCTGTGCATGCAATACGAGTGAGTACATTTTTTATTAGGGCTCTGCGAGTACTCGGATATCAAGCTTCGAGCCGAGCTCGTCCTTAAAGCTCGAGATTGAGATCTAAAGTTTTGTAGGCTCGTCATCTTCGAGCTTTAACTTGATGTACTTAATAATCAATTTTTAATACACAATAGTAAGCATAGTCTATTTAATTGAGTTAGTATCGATTTTCACATTAATAACATAATAGAGCTTTAAAACCACCTTTGACTGGTAAATTTATTCAATATTGTTGTCCATTTTGAATTATACTTGATTGAAGTTGTTTACTTGTGTTGCCATGACAAAGCAATGAAAATAAAAATAGCTAAGAAGATTACTAAATAATTGAATGATTCTTTTTACTATTTTTACCTGGTCCCTTTCTAAAATAATAATCTATGATAAATTAAAAATGGTATATCAAGAATATATTATTATATTAAATGTTTTCAAACTTAAGATATTTAAAACTCGTATTAGTTAATATGTTTAGCTACAAAACTAACACTAGTTTAGTTACTATTTAGTTATATAATTATGTTGATTAACCTGACTAAAATCAATGTTAATCTTATTTATTGCAATACATACTTTACCAATCTTACCACATTTATATAAAAAAACATTTACTATTTCATATTGTTTGCTAGAAACATTATTTTTAATTTTAAAGTATGAGCATCAACTTTTATAAGTATTAAAAATTGAATTGAAGTAAATTTTTCAATAAAATAATGTCTTACAAGGGCACATACAACGCGCATGTGCAACTGCGCATAGAGGAATGTGAATGGAACAGAAGACGTGATCATGCATGATTACACTAAAGAATAGTAAATGAAAAACGAAACACTTCAAATTTCTAACTGTTTATGATTCTTACTTTTTTTATAGGGTAAATTAAGTTACTGAGGCATATTTTGGGGAAATATTAGCTTATTAAAATGTCGATTTTGTTAACTTTTTAACAAGACAGTTTATAAACACTCGACGGCAAGGAAGCCAACCTGAAAGGATAGTTATGTTAGGCCTAGATATTAATAAACACACTTTTTTATTTCTTCTTAAACTTTTACACTTCCCCCTTTTTCAAACTTCCACAGTTGCACATTGTTTTGAACTTTTGGAAATCATTTCATATGAAGAGACATTAATGAAAAAGTAATATTTCTGAAAATTCAAAACAATATGCTACTGTGGAAGTTTTGAAGAAGTGATTGATTGATTCTTTATTTGGTTTATAAAAAGAGCCAAGTGACTCATACATAAATAAACGTCCTATTATTGGCGTAGATCTAAACCAAAAAGTGGTAAGTGTAAAAGTGTTTGAAGAAATGAAGAGAGAAGTGTGTTTTTCTATCTAGACCTAACCTATCATTTAAGGTTGACTTCCTTCACTATCACTTACCTTACATTATTGTACAGTGTTTCTTTACTATCTTATTGTACATTTCCAATTCATCATGCGATTATTCATTTTATTACTTTTTTTAAAAATAATGGTTAGTGTAATTTTAATGTCCTTAAAGACGTGTGTTAAAACCATTTTAATTATTCTTTCTCTTAGGGGCCCTATTTTTTTTTAGTCTTGCTATTATTTTAAAATTGTGTTATTTCTAATTTAAAAACCAATATTTCCATTTATTAACTTTTTTTTTTCTAAAAGTATTGATATTTATAAAAATTAGTGTCATTCATATTTTAAGAACATGTGTTTTAGTATATTTTTTAAATCTGAAATTTTAAAGATGTGATCCCTATTTACATTAAAAATAAACAAATATATATTCTTAACATTTTAAAATTATGAATATAATCGAACTCTGAAGCTTTTAGAAATACTCGACTCGAATGAAAAAAACCCAAGCTCGCAGACCCCTAGTTTTTAGAAAGATATTTTTAGGAGAAAAACCTCCTACTGTATTTGGACAAATACAGTATCAGTAAATATTTGATAGGGTTTTTAAATTTGATTCACTTTTATTTATGCTTCATTTTTTACAAATCTCTTATATTTAGTCAATGACATTATAATCATATTCATCAGAAATGGTCTAACTCTAGCTGGGTGTGTCCCTGTTCCATATCAGTCTTGGTCATGGCTGAGGGACCTGACAGGTTTTGATGTGTCTCCAAACCACCGTGCAGTGTTGTTGGGCTGGATTGGTGGTCGAGGGGCAGAGGTCATGGAGGACCTTTCCGAGGAGGAAGTTGGGCAACATTGCACTCAACTGCTGAAAAGATTCACCCAACGTTCAAACATACCTCCTCCTTCTCAGATTATCAGGTAATATTAATAACAGCATAAAAGTTGAAAAGATTGCTTTGATTGGCTCTTTAAATACTGCTAGCTATTTACAATACATTTATGTTCTATTACATCGCTTGTGTTTGTCTTTTATGTTAATTGTTCCTTTTATATGTTTCTCACCCACACATTTTGTTGTACAGTCTTAAGGCATTACCATCACTAGAGTTGTGAAAAGTCCATATTTTATTTTTGAAGTAAAGTCAAATCGAAAAATTCCTAAAGCCAAATCAAATTTTATATACGTTTTAAATTATATTTGGAAGAAGGTACAGGAAAGGCGGATAGAAACATAAAAAAAGAGTCAATACAAAATGGCTTTTACAATGAAAAAAGACCAAAGTTCACACATTTACACTGCTGCCAATGGACAAAGAGGTAATGGTTGCCTCTTGAAAGAAAATCGATCATTACCACCCAATCCCCTGACCTAGGTTGCATTCTTTCGGAACTCATCGGGAGAAAAGTTTTAAATGTGCAACGCAGCTTCCTAAAAAAAAAAAGTAAAGAACGAGATGACACTTAGATAGGAACATGTAAAAGGAATAACATTAAAAATCAACACAGTAAGTTGACATTGGATGCATCCAATGCCTACTTCCTATATATGTTTTAAAATGTTTTATATTGTGCATATTTATTTATTTTTAAGCAGTAAATAGGTATCAGTGTAAAAATGTATAACAAATTTTATCCTAAGCTGATAAATTAAGTATATATCACAACATGCAGTTTAACAGGGTGTCTACCAATAATGTAAATACTGGGAATATACTTGATTTTATTTTTTATACTGGAAATATTGGAATATACTGGAAATTTGAATCAGCTACAGGAAAAATATTGAGCCTTTTTACATTGAGTGAAATGTTGGATTAAGCATTTTGAGACCCCTGATATTATTTGGACAACTGAAAGTTCTATTTTGATCACCCCTCAATTACTCCCCCTCTGTCTATCTTGTTTCCACACAATTAGTTGACCTTGTAATGACCTTGCAGTGGGGATGTTTGCCTCACATGCTGACCTTTCTATTCTCAGTCTCTCCCTTACATACTAGAGAAAGAAACAAATAACTGTTTTGACTACACTAGCAGCCAACCTCCCCCTACCGCCGCCCCCCCTCTCCCCCCCAACCCCAAAAACTTTTTCCTGCAGTAACAATTATGAGTGATGAGTTACTAGTAACTGCTCAAGTTCAAACACCACTTCAAACTATTGGTGTACCTGCTGACCTTGATATTTCAATGGCACAGTACAGTATGTTTTGTGTTCTTCACTTCATCCCTCCTCTCTCTCTCACTCCTCCCCACTCTTTCATTCCTCCTCCTCTATTACTCCTCACCCTTAAAAGTGTCAAGTTAAAAATGGCACCAGTGAAGACAACCTACATGCTGTTCAAGGGTAGACTGGCCAGGGATCCGACCATCAAGTAGGTAGGAATCTATAAGAAGAAGCCATACGGTCAGATACTGGGAGTTACCTTAGATGAGAACAGAAACTTCACGCGCACATGGAGGAAGGGATGGGGAAAACTCTGTCGGTGATGAATAAAATTATAAGCATGGGACAGAGGCGTTTTATCTGCTATGTGGATAATAGGGACATACCATCAGACGATCCTTCTTCTCCATTGTGAGCCATGGGCTGCATCTGGGCTCACAGACTAACCAATGTCGTTCCGGCTAAGGTGATTCAAGGTCTTCAGGGAACATATTACTGAACGTGAGGAGCCTACCGGACTGTAGCAATGGATGCATGAGTATGGCCCTATGTGTGTGGCCGTTGGACCTCCTTATAAGGAAGAAAGTTGTGGCGTTACTGGTAAAAAAGTGGAACATAGAGAAGGTGAGACTCCTCACCACACCTGATGTGACAACATATGGAAAGGCGGAAATATCCCTGTTGGAGGAGTGGCAGAGATGCTGGGAGAGGAGTGGGACAGGTAGGAGGACTTATCAATTGTTCCCTAATGTTGTTGAGAGACTAGAGAATAAGTACCTCCAGCCATCTCGGAGTCTTGTCACATTCATCAGGGGAAGGGACGTACCCGCGTCTCTAAGGAAGCTGGGACTAATAGAGTCGGGGAATTGTGAATGTTGTGAGGAGGGAACCCCTGAACAAGTGATGCTCGAGTGTGTCCTTACACTAGAAGCAAGAAGGAACTACCAAAAAGATCCAGGAAGATTAGTAGGCCAAGTACTGAGGGACCCGATCTATTGGAAATTCTTGGACAGGATTGCACTGGAAGCGTCAGATAGAGAAAGACTGCCTACATAGATATACTTAAAGAGGCACAGAGACGAATAAGACGGGAGTTGACAATGACAATGACGAAGAAGATGATAGCGACATGGAGGGCGGGACTGACACAGACACTAGTGCGGTCTCAGCGGGGAGTGAGTAGAGAAAAAAGATTGTTAAAGGGGGATAAGCTGTAACAATCCTTGTCCGGGATCCAAAAAAAAAATTAGGTGCCGGGAGGAGCAAGCACGAGCCCTGGGAACTGGATTACAGTACGACTGAGTGTCTGGAGGAACACAGGGGATGCCCTTGTGATCTCAAGGGCAGTTTTCCAGTCGTATGAACAAAAGTTAGTGGAGTAAATATGAACTCGGAGGGGTTTACGGTGGCATAAGTCATTCAAAAAATGTAATGTGTGTGTGTGTGTGCGCGCATGCACGTGTATACGTGTATTAAAGAGGTCGGGTCCACCTTTTTTCAAATCTGAAACTTCATTTTGCCATCAAATCCCTAATTAAAATTTGAATTTTAGAAAATGTTGTTAGCATAAATGTTTAACTTTCCCAGTAACTAGGATTTTTTCCTTCACTTCTGATTTTGTTTACATTAAATGGTAAATTAATGATCTGGGTTTGGTTATTAGGTTTTTCTATCATTATTTTGGTTTTAACCATAAGAAACTATTTAACTATTTTAATACCTTTAAAAAATAACTCAAGCTTAGTACCTATTTAAAAAAAATTATTATGATTTGAGTCTTGAATCCATGAATACTCCTGGTAGGTTCTAGGGTCCATCCTTAGTATATACTAGAATATATGTGTCAATACACTCGGTTCTTGATGTAAAAATGTTAACAGACCTAGGTCTACCCTAACTTTCTATCATTTTATGATTTTTAAAAAGGGATTGTTTGTCTCTTGAGTACCTTTCATATATACAAATTTCTTAAAAAAATATACTGGAAATATGCTGGGATTTCAAAACTATAGTCAGGTAGACACCCTGTTTAATTACTGCAAATTTTTTCAAGTGATTTACCACACTAGTTTACCTATTTTCCCTCATTGCCAATGGGAGTAGCCTACATTGCCTCTCTCTAAACTACTTTCTTCATCCTTAACCCTTATATTTATCCGCCACTAACTTTGATGCTAAACATCACAATTTAAAAAGATGTTTCTTTATAAGTTTTTAATTTTTCTTTACTAATTTCCTTTTACTCCCTTTTATTTTCCTCTGTTAGATAGTTTTGTTGTACATTTCAGACAACTTCCTAGAGAGTCTTGATGGAATTAAACCTAGTTCTAGGTATTGATGAGTAACATTTAGTTTTTTTCCAGGTGCAAGCATTATCTCTTGTACAGTGGCAGGAATGTAAAGTGTGAACTGTGTTGTTCTTTGTCCACTCATAATAGTGTCAAGTGTGAACTGTGTTGTTCTTTGTCCACTCATAATATGTCAAGTGTGAACTGTGTTGTTCTTTGTCCACTCATAATAGTGTCAAGTGTGAACTGTGTTGTTCTTTGTCCACTCATAATAGTGTCAAGTGTGAACTGTGTTGTTCTTTGTCCACTCATAATAGTGTCAAGTGTGAACTGTGTTGTTCTTTGTCCACTCATAATACTGTCAAGTGTGAACTGTGTTGTTCTTTGTCCACTCATAATATGTCAAGTGTGAACTAACTGTGTTGTTCTTTGTCCACTCATAATAGTGTCAAGTGTGAACTGTGTTGTTCTTTGTCACTCATAATAGTGTCAGTGTGAACTACTGTGTGTTCTTTGCATCTAATAGTGTCAAGTGTGAACTGTGTTGTTCTTTGTCCATTGACAGCAGTGTTAGTTTGTGTTCCTTGTTACACTATACAATTTGTACAATGTTTGTTCATCTCTTTCTTTTATTTGTCTTCTTTCCTGTATACTATTTTAATTAGCTCAGTAAACTCTGATAATCCACCATGTGTTGCTCTTTCTTCAGGAGCCGATGGCGAAGCAATCAGTTTATTGTGGAGGTTACAGTAACACAAGTAGTGCATGTGACGTTTCCACTAGTGGTCCTTCCAGCCTGGCGGAACCTGTGTTCTGCCGTCAATTGGTGGAAGAAGGTGAAAACTACCATTATTTTATTTCTACTATTGGACCTTATTATTAATAACATTCCTAGGGCATATTTAATTTCCCTTAACACTGTCACTCCATCACACCTGGCTGTGATTTGAACAGCAACCTTCCCATCATTTCTGACACCTTAGACCACATGACTGATGATGTGGGTAGTATTCAGTACTCCCTCCTCACTCTGTAAACGCAGTTTAAACATCTTTTTAATTTCTGATGGCTAGCGTTGTTTATGCTCTGGAAGAAAATCCGAAATGAAAAATGCACAAATTTGAATATATGTATAATATAGAGTTGGGTTGAATTAATTATTTTATTAATGTAAATCTCAAATTCAAATCTCAATTTATATCCAAATTCGAATCTTGAAAAAATATTATGGACATAATAAGAAATATAAATATATAGTAGAAAAAATAAAAAATTAATATATTAGCATTCTTAAGTGTTAAATTACTGGTCTGGGGCCTGGTTGTTAAGTTCATCCTCTAGTTATAAGTTTAATTATAAGTTGCTCTGACTACCAAAAAGCAGTATTAAAGCTAAAAAAAAAAGCTAAGGACTGAAATTTTCTTGAATCTTTGGATCTCAAATATCCTTAAGGATTCAATGGATTTGAGGGTGCCATCCCTAATCCCTAATGTGTTTATTATATCATCGCGTCACCTCCCCCCTTCAACCTTTTTTCCTTGGAACATTTCTTTGGCCGTTTCAGTGACAGAATGGTCTAAAGCCAGGGTGGGCAACCCTGTTGCTAATCGCCACAAGTGGTGAATTGGCCATTAAAGTGTAGCGAATTTGAGTTTGCCAGCTCTAACAGTAAAATAACATTTTTCCTGACTGTGTGTGCTGATTGTAACTTGATATTTCCCACATATCATTGGAAGCATTCCACATGTGGTTAGAGTAAAGATTTTCAGCCAATGTTTCTGCTGCTTTTCAGACAAAAGAATATTGTCAAATTTCTCACCATATTGTCTTACATTTTCATTCTGAAAAATTTTCATTATTTGCGTTTAAGGCAGTTGCAGCTGATTAGTCAAAGTGTACATGTTTTGAATAAACTTGTTCAAACAATGTGTGTTTTTTAAATGTTTGATTGAGCCACCTAATTTCTCAATTTTTACACGGTGTGGCAAATTTCAGTTCTCCATTTGCCACAGTTGTGACTACGTTGACAAATATGTTGCCCATGTGTGGTCTAAAGCATCACTCTCTTGTAAGACTGAGCTGCTGATGATGGGGAGATCAAGCTTCGAGTCCCAGTCGGGTCTTTTAAGGGTGGTTTTTTTTCCTAAATTATTTCCTACTCTCCTTCCACACACACATAGGGGTAGTTACCTCTAAAAGCTTCTTTCTTCATTCCTACCCCATTAGAGTAGTTATCATATGTGTATAACCAGAACAGGTAGTAAGACGCGATGATAAAAAAAAACATTTATTTGCATAAAAATTATATTAATTTCTGCATAAAGGTAGAATAATCCTGTTTAAAATACCAATGGCACCACTTCAAATTAAAAAAATTTATATATATTCTTCCATTATATTCTCTAAAATGTCTGAAAAAACAAAAGGTAAGTTCATTTGTAAAGCCTAGAAAATATGAGGAACTTTGTGTTATGAAAATAGCAGCAATCCTGGTTGGTCGTGATAATGTGTCTGGACATTAATTTGTCCTCTAGCACCTTGCAATATTGCTGGCTGGAGAAGCGGCACACAGCAACCACTTTTCTACAACTCATGGAGCGTACGAATCTGGAGTATCACAGGCTCACCTACTCCTGGACTACATGAACACTGCTCACCAAGTGGTGGTATGATGGACTGACTACATGAACACTGCTCACCAAGTGGTGATATGATGGACTACATGAACACTGCTCACCAAGTGGTGGTATGATGGACTACATGAACACTGCTCACCAAGTGGTGATATGATGGACTACATGAACACTGCTCACCAAGTGGTGATATGATGGACTACATGAACACTGCTCACCAAGTGGTGGTATGATGGACTACATGAACACTGCTCACCAAGTGGTGGTATGATGGACTACATGAACACTGCTCACCAAGTGGTGGTATGATGGACTACATGAACACTGCTCACCAAGTGGTGATATGATGGACTACATGAACACTGCTCACCAAGTGGTGATATGATGGACTACATGAACACTGCTCACCAAGTGGTGATATGATGGACTACATGAACACTGCTCACCAAGTGGTGGTATGATGGACTACATGAACACTGCTCACCAAGTGGTGGTATGATGGACTACATGAACACTGCTCACCAAGTGGTGGTATGATGGACTACATGAACACTGCTCACCAAGTGGTGATATGATGGACTACATGAACACTGCTCACCAAGTGGTGGTATGATGGACTACATGAACACTGCTCACCAAGTGGTGATATGATGGACTACATGAACACTGCTCACCAAGTGGTGATATGATGGACTACATGAACACTGCTCACCAAGTGGTGATATGATGGACTACATGAACACTGCTCACCAAGTGGTGATATGATGGACTACATGAACACTGCTCACCAAGTGGTGGTATGATGGACTACATGAACACTGCTCACCAAGTGGTGATATGATGGACTACATGAACACTGCTCACCAAGTGGTGGTATGATGGACTACATGAACACTGCTCACCAAGTGGTGATATGATGGACTACATGAACACTGCTCACCAAGTGGTGATATGATGGACTACATGAACACTGCTCACCAAGTGGTGGTATGATGGACTACATGAACACTGCTCACCAAGTGGTGGTATGATGGACTACATGAACACTGCTCACCAAGTGGTGATATGATGGACTACATGAACACTGCTCACCAAGTGGTGGTATGATGGACTACATGAACACTGCTCACCAAGTGGTGATATGATGGACTACATGAACACTGCTCACCAAGTGGTGGTATGATGGACTACATGAACACTGCTCACCAAGTGGTGGTATGATGGACTACATGAACACTGCTCACCAAGTGGTGATATGATGGACTACATGAACACTGCTCACCAAGTGGTGGTATGATGGACTACATGAACACTGCTCACCAAGTGGTGGTATGATGGACTACATGAACACTGCTCACCAAGTGGTGATATGATGGACTACATGAACACTGCTCACCAAGTGGTGGTATGATGGACTACATGAACACTGCTCACCAAGTGGTGATATGATGGACTACATGAACACTGCTCACCAAGTGGTGATATGATGGACTACATGAACACTGCTCACCAAGTGGTCCGAGTCGTCTTCTGCTTAGCCGAGTTGAGTCTTGGGTACAGCACAATCTCAGACAAAGATGCTCCAGTCCAAACCAAATCTGCTTCATCTTAACTCTGTTTATTGATCCTCTTATATCATCATTATCATTAATTTGATTTTTATCACAACAGAAGAGCAAAACTGTGAGTGTTATTAATAGAAATCCCCCATCATCAATATATTTAGTTAAATCTTTTGCATTATGTTGTTTCATTAAGTTTTATTTAACTAATTATAATATTGATTAATTCCATTTACTGTTCTTTGGTATATCATTTTTCATCCATTTATTCTGTTAACCTCTTCAGTGTCAGGTATATTGTGAATTTAGTGTTTATACTGTATATCATCACCTTTTTTTATAAATTTAGGGCTAAAAAAATTTTTTTTTTCCATTTTTGAATTCCTATCTAGCGGTCTTTGGATGTACTTTTTGTAAACGAAATATATTGGGCTAATATATTTTTATAGTGCAAGATTCATCATGGCCGTAATAGCGCGGGCAAATCACGGAAGGGGTTAAATAATTATTTTGTTATATTTGTTTTCTTATGTCAATTATTCTTACATCTCATCTTATTGTTTTGTATTCAGTGCAGTTATCATATCTTACAGCAGACACACTCTTGTGACATTATCGCATAGTACATAAGACTTATTTGCTGCCTAACATGAGCAAGTGTAAGATGTAACAGTTATTTATTGTGCATTCCTGTTTGTTGCTGTCCATAAAATGTCATTCCTGGAGTGAATAAAGAGCTATGAATTATATTTCATGCTTATTATATTTTATATTAAGAGACCCTGATTTTTGGTAAATAAAATTATTGGATTCCTTTAAATAAAAAGTTGTAATTCGGTATGAAAAGTCGTTAAATAAAATGCTGGATCCTGATTTGTGGTAAATAAAACGATTGAATTTCGTTAAATAAAAAGTTTTATTTCAGTAAAAAAAGAAAAATCGCTAAATAGAAAGTTATATCCTGATTTATTGTAAGTAAAGTTATTGTATTTCATTAAATAAATTTTGATTTTGATACAAGAAGCAGATTTTTTTTTCCTTGCAGGGTGTGGGGGGGGCGAAAATCATAACAACTCAACTTTATTATGTTATTATGAATAGAAAAAAAAAACATCAAAAAGAATTTGTTTTTGACTATTCCTGGATTCCTGGCCAGCTCTAAACTTGAGTATTTAAATAACAAATTTTTTTTAAATGTAAAGCCCTCTTTTGAATATTTGAGTTTTATTTCAAAAATACGTAAAACTTTATGCATTTTTAATTTTCATTCACTTATTAGTATATTAAATAATTTTCCATGTAACAACACTTAATTACCACACTTGAAAACAACGTTACTTGATAGTGAGATAAGAGTGAAGACAAAAGACATGAAGATAAAAAGATCTCATTTTAGCTTAACTATGGTGGCTCTGAAAATAGCCACTTCAAACACTTCTCTTACTAATAATCTTTAATCTATGGATTTAAAAAAAAAAATCTTTTTTATTAGCACAGTTGGTACTCTTTATTTGCCAGGCAATTTCAGGATAAAGATAAACAACTTTTTGTTTGTGTAAATTTGCATTTAAATCAACAAAATTGACCAGAATTCATATTTAAAAGGCAAAATGCTCAATTTCACAAAAATATTTTATTTTGTGAATGTATTATTACTTCAGTATTACATTTGGGAATGGCGAAAGCAGGTTTGTGGGAAAGCTTAGTTGCATAAAATAGTTGTTTGGCTATATTTTGACTAGTAAGAAAAATAAAGGCCTGGTTAGCAAGCCCATTCTTCATTTGGAACTGAATAACTGCTGGCCTCGGGGTCTCATTAACATGCAATCTCAGGTTGGTAATGGGTTCAAATTCATCATGGTATATCAGGACCATTTGACCAAGTTTGTATTACTGCGACCTTTGCAAAGCAAGTCGGCCCGAGCAAGTTTCCCATCAGTTGATTGATATATTTCTGACATTTGGTGCCCCGTGCATTTTACATTCATATAATGGTAGAGAATTTGTCAACTCGGTCATATCTGATCTCACTACAGTATGGCCAAAGTTAAAGATGGTACACGGTAAACCTAGACATAGTCAAAGGCTGGGCTTAGTAGAACGAGCCACTCAAGACATCGAAAACATGCTAGCTTGATGAATGAAAGACAACCACTTCATAAATTGGTCCAACCGTATTCGCTTTGTGCAGTTTATGAAAAACAGACCACTTCATTCGGGATTAAACAATTGCCATACAAACTGTTTGGTATTGAGCCCAGAGTTGGACTCACTACATCTACGCTGCCATCCAAATTTATATTTAAAAAAAAAGTCGAGGATGAACTTCGAGAAGTCATCGAACAGATGAATGCAAAGCTGGAGGAAAATGAGACCAATGACAAAGAGGAGGAAAAGGAAATGCTGGTTGAAACTCAAAGATGTAGTCAGCTAGAAAGGAAACTCATGAAAATTTCTCAAAACAGGCGGAAAAAAAATAGATTTCCGATGGAACACATCCTCTCTTTACCGTTGGAGGTAACATTATACCTATACCAGATGTGGACAGATGCAAGGCAGACCTTCGAAACATCGTAGGAGTTGTGGTTGATAAAAATAAAGAGGGTCTGTACAAGATCGGGACGAAGGTTGGAGTGCTGGATAAATTATATTGCAGGTGGCTTGAGCAGCGATCAGGTGCCTGATCATGAAATTTCTTTGAGGATTGCAGTGAGGAAAGCATCTATTGGAACAGGACAAGGGTTAGTACACTGTTCATGTATAAATAAGTGTACTTCAAGGAGATGCTTGTGCAGGAAACGGGCATCTTTGCAACTCCAAGTGCCATAGCAGCACGCCTTGTTGCAATAAGTGAAAAAAATATGTAATTGATGGTTTGAATAATAAAATATGTTTCGTGGATTAGTATTGTTATTAGTTGTCCCTTGAGATAACTTGTTTCACCTAAGATCTGGTTTTAACGGTCAGAAACTTTAGTCAATACTGTTTTTAACTGGTCAGTACGGGTTTTGACTACAGGCTTTTTAGTGAATTATAGTATTGTCGGCTACATTTTGTTGGTTCTAGAATTAACTAGTTAAAACTAGTATTGATGAAATGGCTTTACTGGAACTAGTTTTACCTAGTGAAATCGGGTTTTAACGGCTTTCGTGTTCTAATTGTAAAATTATATTGCATATTAGCACAACGTCTAACTACCCGCTCGGACCCGCCTCAGTGGCGTAGTTAGCTAACGCGCTGGTTTCGTGTTGAGCTAGACTGCCGAGGACGGGGAGCTCAAGGTTCGAATCTTGCCCGGGTGAACTGGGGGCGTTTATTCCTAAATAGTTTTCCACTCCCCCTCCACGAAAGTGTGGGTTCATTTCCTCTAAATTCAAACTTCCCAATTCCTAACCCATTAGCGTTAGTACTTAGCGTATAACCCGAACGGGTAGTAAGACGTGGTGCTAAATAATAATAAAAACTACCCGCCCGGACTATACGCTTATGTACTAATTACTCTAATGGTTTGAGAAGTTAGGTAGGTTATATTTATAAGAAGTGTACTCACATTTGCGTGGAGGGGGAGAGGACAGCAATTTTTTTGAAAAACCACTCTCATTACACCAGACCGAGATTTGAACCTCGATCTCCTCGTCATCGGCAGTCTAGTTTACCGCCAGAGTAGCGCGTTAGACCATGCGGCCACCGAAACGGGTCCGTACTATATTAAATGGATCTTAAATGAGTGTTTAAAAAAATTAATTGCTATTTTGTGAGCTTTCTAGACAATACAGAAAGCACCCGGTCCAGAGCTTGTGCTCTCGTGGGCAGGAAAACAGTCTTTGAGTACTTTAGGGCAAGGTACCCACCACATACGTACTGGGCCTCAACTACGGATGAGCAAGCCGATCATAATCGATTATTTGGTGCATTGATTATTTCTACGGATTCAGAGACCCACAATACATAGGATAAATTTATTCTCTTTTCCACAATTTATTAAATAATTGAATCAAATCGGCCTAACTGGTTCAAAATACATTTTAATTTTTCACACATTACTTTTATTTTTATAGTAGTTGTACACCTATTTATGAAGCAAATAATAATACTGTCGTAAATATTATGGTAGACTTACTTTTCAATTACTTACTCCCTATATAGCATTTGGAACTCCTTCATTGTCACACGTACAAAAGTACGCCACCTATCCCTATGTTGAGCTAATTCTATCCAGCTCATTTCATTCACCCTCTTTTTAATGCTACTGAATTAGGCTCTGAATCAAAAATATAATAGTTCTCCTTTCTTTATTCATTTACAATCTAATTCATTGATGCTAAAACAAAGAAAAAAATAGTTTATTTATCTAAAAAAATTAGAACAGTGTTTCTTCCATGACTTCTAATAGCTCGTAAGCAGTAGCGTATGCACGGGGGGGGGGGGGGCTTGAAGGGGCTCGAGCCCCCCCCCCTACCATAGTTTGGGGATGACCCAAGATCTACGTAGATCCGAAAATAAAATAAAATGGGGGGATAGGGAAGGGGGTATGACCAGTTAAACGTTGTGAGCAAATAAAATATCAAGTGATTAGAAATAGTCTCTCAATCATCCACCAAATGTATGTATCTCATAGTAGTGAACTATCTTTCATAGAATGGAAGTGGGATATCTTCACGCTTTGAAAATATTATTCTTTGGTCTTTCTTTCAGTGCTAGACTTTCTTTGTAAGATTATTGTTTACAAATATTAATGATCAAGCTAACAAATACTAATAAAAATAACCTTTTAAAAATCTTCTAGGTGTATATAATGGTTTTAAAAAAAATTCCTCCGGTGGTTGGGGTAACCTCTCGTCAAGCCCCCTCTGAACCCCCCTACTTCGCAATACTGCATACGCCACTGCTCGTTGGTGGAACCTATACAATAGAAGTTCAAGTGGCAGTGTATAGCCAATGTAAGATAATATTGTTCATATTTAGTATGATACAATTGATAGAGTAAAACAAGAATAATTATAGTACTAAATTAAGATAAAACAACAAGTATGACACCAATATTAAAATTAGATAAATGTAAGAGGTTCTTGATTGAACACTCAAGCGAAAGTAAGCTGTAATATTTTTAGAGGTGCTTAATTGAAATTATTATAGCCACATTTCTTAGATCGAATGTAGACCAAATCCAACTTTACTGAATTCCTGTTGTTATGGCTGTGAATGGTTGATCTAAAATTATTTAAATTTATATTTCTTACTGTACCTACTACTTGAAATAATTTTTTTGTATTGCATAGCAGAATTTAGGTCGACATAAAGTTTTAAATGTGGTATCTTGTTTTAAGATAAATTTGTTTAGAGGGAGTGAGAAGTGGTAGATTTAATACAACTTTAATAGCTCTCTTCTATATTATACAGGAGGGGCAGAAAGTGTTGACACATTTAATAACACTATATCTCTACTATTTTAACTACTAAATACTTAAAACTAAACTATACATTACAGATACGTAGTATGGGCTGAGGCCTAACTAAGGTTCTTACTACGTCAATCCGACTATACATCTATTTCGTTGAACAACTACTCCCCGCGGAGTGTGAGGCCTTAGAGAGCGAATGTTTCCGTGATTTAACCGCGAATATTTTAATTACCAGAGAACTCACGTGACAAAACATGCGACATGTGTCTTAATTTCCTTTTCCCAATAATTACTACACCCACTCGGCCATAGCATCTCTCTCGGTTTCCACCTCCTACCCCCTCCCCCTTCGCCGCACGAAGGGACACGGAGCTATCCGAGATATCCCGAAGGGGATTGGGCGCCCACTTGTTGGGTCTAAACTATGATCCCTTTCAGTTCAGTCGGCTGCAACCCTCCTTGCTTGTCACTCACGAGGGTGGAAGAGAGAAAGGGGTAGCTTCACGCACGGACGGCGGAGCGATATTCTCGTCTCGGTGAGTGCTATCTCGAGACCCCTGTCATCTTATACCGACCTGTGGGAGGTTTTACATCCTAGGGGCTTAAATTATGATAATTATTGTATTTTTACATGCTTCGTGTCTCATTACCTGTTCGGGATATCCTCGTATTTACTCTAATGAGGTGGAGATGAGGGAGGCATAATTTCAGAGAGAGTGTACCCGCATTTGTGTAGCAGTATAAAAAAGTTAGGAAGAAATAACTCAGTACACCTAGCCCGTATTCGAACCCCAACCTCTCCATCACCAGCAAACCTATCTATACGAGACTGACGCCTTTGTCTACATGTACATTGGTGAAGGTGATATCGTCTTGTTTGGTATATATTTTACAATCATAGAACAGTATATTGGGCTCGTGAAAAAATATAAATTTTGAAACATTACCGTTATAATTATACTTTCTCACATCTAAAAATTAAGTCTTTTTCGAATAACGTTTGTTTAGTAAGATATTTTTGTATTTTAATTGTTACGTTTGAACCTAATACCTATCAATGACTTAATCCATGGGGTAGTTAAAGTACATTCACCCGAATAATTATGGACAGGAAATGGGAAATGAGAATCACGCGAGGTAAACCAACCTTAATGTAAACAACCGAGATTTGAACCTTGACCTCCCCGTCACTATCAATTTAGTATGTTGCAAGCTTGTCTTAGACTGCGTGGACATCAACGTGTGAATATTTTTCTAATTGTAATCTCTAAGTTAATTCTCATTAGTCTGTTTATGTGTTGTCAACTCCTCAATTTAGATTATTGGAACTTGCATCAATTAATTATCTGTTCATCGTTCGTGAATTGTTCTGAGCTGTGACAATTTATCTATCCTAGGTGAATGGCCGCCTATACTAAAATACAATAGGGTACTGCGTGTCTAAATGCCTGTTCAGACTGTTCTCAGCTTACACTAACTAATCTAAGGAATCAGGAGCAGGAAGTTGAATTTATGACGAACTGGCAGGTCGGGATTTCTAAATAAATACAACCTTGCCAATAATGTAGATACGCTTTTTAAAACTGGTTTATCGAATTTATCAACATTATATATTCTCGCGTGGTCCCGCTCAGAATTTGAGTTTAAATACAAAATTTGATAAACTGAGTTTTTTTAATTTGTTCAAACACAAACTTCCACTAAGAATCTTTAAATATTTTTAGCTGACCCTCTAGTGGACATGCAGACAAAGACGTCAATCTCATCTAATCTGGTTTACCGGTGACAAGGAGGTCGGGATTCTAATCCCAGCCGGATGTACGGAGGGTGGGTTTCCCTAAAAATTTTCTCACCCTCCCTTTAAACAAATGGAAATACACTTCCTTTAACCCTTCCTCTTCACTACCTCATCAGTGTAAGTATGCGGATATCCCGGTCCGGTAGTACGATAAAAAATAGAGTAGAAATTAGTGATGTCATTATGTGATATTTAAATGGATTCTTACCTAAAGGTTTTATCCCAATTTTCTAAAATTGGGCAGGTTCTGGTTCCACTATTTCGGTTCTCGGTTTATAGTTACACTTAATCACACAAACCAATCTAAAGCCTCCATTATATTAGTTTTTGTAATATGGACGGTATTAAACTCGCTATCCGTCGGGTTAGTAGATATTAAAGGGGCAGATAATTTGTATCTTGACCATGAGACACTATTTTTATATTAACCATATTCAGTTCATTGAATGTATATGTCACAGGAAAAGTAGATTGTTAGGGAGAGTTGACTCGGCCTAGGTAAAGTCGACTCTTACTGGAGAATCTACTTTTCCTGTAACATATATAATTATTAAAATATTTTTTATTTATGCTATTAAAAACCGTAAAGAAAAAACCATTCAATTATATATAGTTATTTAGCAAAATAAAGTTTATAATTTAAAAATGTGTGCAAAGTGTTTTTAATTATTTATTTACATTGTTTCGAAAGCTTAGAGCCAATATTTTTACTGGTTTACTTTTATTTATTATGTTAAGTGACACGTTAAAATAAAAGTGTAAGATATCATACTTTTTTGCTGCTTTAATATGATGACATTTTTTTTAAACATTAATTTGAGAAAATTTACTTATAAAAACAAAACTGAAACCAAAACAGTCTTAGCTGTCACAGTCAATGCATTGGTTTTAAAAATTGACATGGTGACCTGGTGGTCTAAGAGTAAGGTGTCGGACCTCTGTAATGAGGGTCCGGGGTTCAATCATTGGTCTCGGCACAGATTTATCTGTTTGCCCAAACCCTTCCTTCACCTCTGACAAGATGTGTATTAATCACAACTTGTGAATGTGAGGAATGCCAGGCCTCTACCGTGGTTCGGATCCCACGTTAAACTGTAGGTCCTCCATTTCATCTCACAATCACCCTACCATTGTACATTAGCGTAAGTGCGTATAACCCGAACGGGTAGTAAGACGCGGTGCTAATAATAATATAATAATATATAATAATAATAGAAAATTGACAGCTCATGCTCTACATTTAACTTCCCGTCCGGGCTATTCATAGTGAGTCAGGGATGAGGAGGGAATCATTTAGAGGAAATATACCCTCATTTGCGTGGAGAAAGAGCAAGAAATCATTTAGAAAAATCCCCATGCTATGCCCAACCAGAATTCGAATTCTGACCTCACCATCACAGGAAAAACAGACAAGACGAGACCAACGGTTCTGTCTGCGTGTCCACTAGTGTGAGCCATTCTCATCAAAAGACATGAATGAGAGGGTATCGTGACAATTAGTGAAATGGGGCATACATTTTAATCATCGAGAGAAAAAAGGGTAAAGGGTGAATATAATGCTATTAATAAGTAATATTGGGGGAAGGGAGATTTTCCGCTTAGCGCTCCAATTCTAATAAATTAACCCACCCTTTTTTTTTGTTATTTCATGTAGATTATAGGAAAATATTTCCGATGGTTTCGCTAGCTAGTTTCTGTTTTGTTCCTGCGATAAAATAAAATTAATAACTCCGCGTACCATGTTTTCTAGACCTAAACATATACTAATTACCACTTTATTCACTAATTAATGTATTTTAAGAGTAATTAAAAATATAATTTTTGTGAAAGGGTTGTTTGGTTGATGTAATGTGATGACGAAGGAAAAGGCTACTGTATTCTATATCGGAGGAAGATATATGTATCCACCATGTTCTATGTCCTGTGGAAGCGATAAAAAAATCTTTGATCCTTCATAAATACCTCGGACCCTATTGTTGGGTCACGGGGTGAAAGGAGGGGCGTGTCAGGGGAAGATGCTCGCAGGAGATTTAACTCCAACTCACACGATCAGAAACCGTCCGCTTGACCTTTACCTGGAACGTTAATGTTCCTCCTACCTATATCTGGATAGGTTTAAATATTGTTCAATACAACATTTTAAGGTGGGTTGGAAAGAAACACTGATTAAGGTGCATATTTGTACAGTTTTTTTTAAAATAACAAAAGCATTTCTTGGACAAAATAAAAAAATTGCTTCAGTAAATACGTATAGTTTAATTTTTTCTATCTAGTAATCCCAACAGTTATTAAATATTTGTCTTGGGCATTGTGTAATTCAAATAGGACCTTTAATCCTAATTTTAAAAGTTCCTATTCAAATGTCACTATGCTAATGACATTTATTTAAGAACGGTTGATATTACTGGATATTTATATTCACAGTGAACCTTTCAATAGACGTACCTTGTATCGTTGAAGAGTGAAGACGTTTTTGTCATACACCACAGCAAATAGTCTAGTTAAAACCTTAGTCACCGTACACAAACTTGGTGGGACTGTTGGTTTAGTCGATTGTTATTAGGAGTGCTTACCTCGTACTTCCTGAAATAAGATTCACAAGTCATTTACTTATATTTTGGGTATTTAAATAGAGTAGAATTTTATGAACAGTCGACGTCTATTCTACCATTCCACATACCACAACCGTTCATTTCTTGCAGCTATACAATACTACTAGCTGTCACCCGCCTCGGTGGCGTAGTCGACTAACGCGCTAGTCGTGTTGGGCTCGACCGCCGAGGACGGGGAGATCGAGGTTCGAATCTCAGTTGGGTGAACTGGGGGTGGTTTTTCCTAAATGGTTTTCCACTCTCCCTCAACGTAAATGCGGGTTCATTTCCTTTAAATTCAACCCTCCCAATTCCTAATCCATTAGCGTAATTAGTACTTAAGCTTATAGCCCGAACGATCAGTAATACGCGGTGCTAAATAATTTTTTTTATAGCCGTAAGATTTTAGAAATGTAAACTCAAGAATTTGAAAATCCAGGTCATAATCTATCATATCTTCGAAATATAAACGTTCATTTAAAAAATAAAATTTAAATCGGGTTAATAGAACTTTTGGAATCATTTTATTAAATTGCGGCATCAATTTGGTGTAAAAATCCTCGTAGAAAATTCTTTTATTAAAAAAACTTGTCTCAAATTGGTTTGATAGATATTTCTATCGAACAAAATCCTCGTTTAGAAAAATTTCAGCTTCCTGTTTATTTTTTATTTTAGCACCATTTAAACTACTGTTCGGGCTATACGTTGATGTACTAATCCCGCTAATGGTTTCAGGAATGAAGAAGGTTATACTTAGAGGAAGTGTACTCGAATTTACTTGGAGGGAGAGTGGAAAATCATTTTGGACAAAAACACCTTCATTACACCAGACAGAGATCCGAACCTCGATCACACCGTCATCGGCAGTCTAATCTACTGCGATAATGATGCCTTAGACCATGCGGCCACATAAGTGGGTCCCCCTATAACTATTTTTGAAGTTTGAAATTTTTGGCCACATCCTCATTTCATTTTAAATAAAGAGTTACAACAATCGTACATACTTTCTCAAATAATATTTTATAGTTTGACAACATTTAAAAAAATGAGTTATCAATTAACTACCCCTTAGTAATTATTTTCACAAAAACAAACACAATTTTTATAACAGTTTGAAACACCTTTCAAATATGAATTTAGAATAAAATTGCTAAAGCCGTTAAAAACATTACAATAACTGTTCAAAAACCAATCTTCAATAAATTACCCTAAAATGATTTTATTTTAGAAAAACAAAGGTGCGCTCTTATTTATCATTTAAAGACTTTACATATGTCAATTTCGAACAAAATCGTTAAAGCCATTTTCCAAAAATTTTACATTTTCAAAAATTAGCCGTTAGTTAATTACCTTAATTTGAGAGCTAGCATAACAATTTTAAAAATGCCCTGAAGTATTACCATATGTCATATAAATATAAAGTTTGAACAAAATCCATCAAACAATTTTGGCTATAGCCTCAGGTTTGTACTTAAAGACAAACATGGCATTTAAATTTTAAACATAACTTTGTTTTTCACTAAAAAGGCAAAAACGAATAGAACAGTGGGATGGGCGAACTTAGAACATAATCAAACAACAACTAATTAAAAAGTTGTAATTGAAGGAATATTTGTTACGGAGGGAAGAAATAGTGAGGTATTTATAAAACAGCTAAATAGAGTTTATTTCGAGAATAATGTTAGCTCTATTGTACCACTAGTTTTTAAATTAGTACAGGGAATGGTTTATTCCAAGATACTCATATTTCAAGATTTAAGCCTACACACTTCCCTAAAAGCTCTAAAAGCGATCCGAAGGGGGTATAAATAATCGAGATTAGGTCAGCTAATCCCCCATTTGACCTGAACTGCTGATTATTTCGTATAATGATGGAGGGGTAGACTTTAAAGACATAGACTACAAATACGATCTAAAGGGCCAGTTTCATAATCAGACTAAGTACCCCTCAAGTGTGGCTCGGTACTTAATACAAGATATGCGAAACTGGCCCATTCAATTCTGGTTTGGGTCGGTGTCCTCTTGTATTAAGTACCGAGCCGCACTTGAGGCCTACTTAGTCTGACTATGAAACTGGCCCATTCAATTCTGGTCTGGATCGGTGTCCTCTTGTATTAAGTACCGGGCCGCACTTGAGGCCTACTTAGTCTGACTATGAAACTGGCCCATTCAATTCTGGTTTGGGTCGGTGTCCTCTTGTATTAAGTACCGAGCCGCACTTGAGGCCTACTTAGTCTGACTATGAAACTGGCCCATTCAATTCTGGTCTGGATCGGTGTCCTCTTGTATTAAGTACCGGGCCGCACTTGAGGCCTACTTAGTCTGACTATGAAACTGGCCCATTCAATTCTGGTCTGGATCGGTGTCCTCTTGTATTAAGTACCGAGCCGCACTTGAGACCTACTTAGTCTGACTATGAAACTGGCCCCAAGTCTTTTGAAGATGAGGTTGAGCCAGTCAGATTTAATCAAGATTTTTGTTTTAATATTACAAAATTTACTAAAACAATTTTAATATATTCATAGGTAAAGTCATGTGATATAAAGCTGTTACTTTTTACAAATAGTATCAATACATATAGAATAATAGTAATAATATTGTAGTATGCTATCAATGTTGGATGTAAAAATATGTTTTTATTTTATATAACTTTCTTCCTATCAGCCTTCTATATGGACGGAGCGGAGAGCGGACATAAAGTGATGCGAATCATGATGATTGCCAGCTCTATTATTACCTTCCCTGTAGTGTGGCCCTCCCCCTTCCCTCCTCTTATCTTAAGTTAGGGGATCAATCTGCCGAGGTCCCACCATCAATCTTCTTATTGATCCCTGTCAACCCTGGAGGTTGAATAAACTTCCCACGGGGCTGTATTCATCCTAATAGCCTGTACGACCTGAGTGGACTCCCATGAAAATAACTATTGGTCGCTAACAGGAATCAAACCAGGTACCCGCGCGTTAGCAGGCAGAATCAAAGGAACTTGAGGATAAGTAGAATGTAGACGATACAAATCAGTTCTTTACGGAAGGAACTCCTGATTGAGTGATTTTGTTTCGGAAAAAGTACACCTGGACATGGATTTGAAACATTTTCCTACGGCTTTACTCACTGGTAGTCCTACCAACTGAGATAACCAGGTTCTTATCCTGGTCAGTGTATCACTTAATTATGGCAATCTACAACTAGGTTTTATGGAGACACTTTTGTATTTAAAACACGAAGTACTAAAAATAAATTGAATGAATATTTAGGTTTTAAAAATGTTGCTAACACACCAAACTTAAAAATCCCTAAATCACAAAAAAAAGGAAACTAGATACCTAGCTATGATTCATGAGTGAGTGATGAGTTAGGGAGAGTAAGTGAATAATAATAATAATAATATTTAGCACCGCGTCTTACTACCCGTTCGGGTTATACGCTTAAGTACTAATTACACTAATGGATTAGGAATTGGGAGGGTTGAATTTAGAGGAAGTGAACCCGCATTTGCGTGGAGGGAGAGTGGAAAACCATTTAGTAAAAACCACCCCCAGTTCACCCGACCGAGATTCGAACCTCGATCTCCCCGTCCTCGGCGGTCGAGCTCAACACGACAAGCGCGTTAGCCAACTACGCCACCGAGGCGGGTTAAACGAGTAAGTGAAAGAGAAAGAAATAGTGAAAGAGAAAAAGTGAGCGAAAGAGCGAGTGAGATAGAAATATTGGAGGAGAGAGAAAGAGTGAGTAAGAGAGAAATAATGAGTGAGAAATAAAGATGAACGAGAGATAATGAGTGGTTAAGAGATTAAATTTAGTGAGAGAGAAGGAGTGAAGGAGAGAGAGATTGAGTGAGAGAAAGAATGAGTGAGAGAAAAAGAGTAAGTGAGAAAAGTGAGAAAGAAAGAGTGAATGATAAATAAAGAATGAATAAGAGAGAAAGAGTGAATGAAAGAGAGAAAGATTGAGAGATAAATAGTTAATGAAAGAGAAACAGTGAGTGATAGAAAAAGAGTGAGCGAGAGAGAAAGATTGAGTGGGGAAAAGTGAGAAAGAATGTTTGAGAAAGAAAGTGTGAGTGAGAGAAAAGGAAAGATGAAGTGAAAGAGATGAAGTGAGTGATATGCAGTGAGAGAGATGGGCTGAGAGAGAAAGAGCAAGTTAGAGAGAAAGAGTGAGTAGGAACGTATAAGAGAATGATAAAGAATGAGTGAGTGAACACTTGTTTTATCTGATTGCACAAGTTAAGAGCTGCACTGTTCTAGTAAATATTGTGCACTGTTTATTTATGGCACAAGGGCTGGTTTTCTTCCAAACTCTCTTTTGAAAAAACAAAGCCCTTGTCATAAATAAACACGCCATAAAACTCTTATTCTTGATTAATAAGGAAGGAAATTATTTCAATTAGTTTGTTATGCTTTATACTAGTTTTACAAAATAAAGTCTTAAATTAGTGACATTTTAAACCAGCTGGTGTAAACGTTCTTCGCACGAGGAATGTATGAGTAATATTATTCTTTTTCATTATATTTAATTATCCTCATAGAAGAATAAACAAATATTAAATTATGTTTAAATAATAATCCAATATTGGTTTAATATAAATTTGGTTATAACAAAACGAGAAAAGTAGGCTTACTTAAATACGTAAGAATAGATATATAATCTGTGCATGTGTTAAAAGCTGAATTTTTTTTTAAAGATCAAGTTATAGCTTTTCTACGCACAATATTTGAAGTCTTGTTTGTTGGTGCTAATAAAAAATGGAAGAAGAATGACAAAGAATAAGTATTTGGTTGTTAAAGAGTTCAAAAAAATTTAAGTTTCATAGTACTGTAACAGTTTATAATTTAGAAAAGGAATTATTCATTTTCAAAGTTTCCGAAATAAGTCGTTCCGCTATTTTGAATCTGCCATATTAAATTTTGGTTTTTTGAACTTTTCTAGAGAAGATTAGCTTAATACCTATCGGCAAAACAAATTTTAGATTTAAAAGATGTTTAGAATTGTTCGAATAATTCATGTGGCATAGAGATATCAAAACTTTATTGAATTAGGTTGTTCCACATCTGGCTGCACACTTTATGTATTTTATTCTTTTAACATATCAAGATAGCCATGGCAATTCTAAACCAAATATATCTACCACTACGATTTAAAAACAAGCTTTGAAACTAAATATAAATCAACTCATAGACTGAATGCACACATTAATGTAATCCATTGAAAACTAAACGTTTGATTAAGAAATATCAACGTGAAAATAAATTATATTCATTCTTACAAAAACATATTGGAAAAAAGATCATCACAGTTTAACAAAGATGAATGAAATAATCAGCTGTTGAAGAGACAGATTGGTCTCTGCAATTACCTGCCAAATTTCGATTTACTACCACAACAAAGAGTTGTTTTTTCTAATGATTTGTGAAATTTTGAGCCACCTATTTCTTGGATACAGTTTTCAATTGTACGATTTTCATTATTTTATGATTATTTGGGGGTGGTCTTTGTACATGTACATGATTTCATATATTTCAATTTTTTACCCTACATAGAAGGTTTTTTTTGTATTGGTTTTTGAAATTCTCTCACCCCTCCTCCCTCCAACCCTTCCTCTATTTTTCCAAATCTTAGTTATAAAATTAAAAAAGTTCATACTTTTCTAGTTATCTGGGGTGGTTAATCCACATTTCTGACCTATTTCCATTTTCTACCACATCACAATTATTTTTTTAGAAATTTTCACTTCCACTTCTCCTCCCCCTCTCCCCACTCCACCGACTCTGTTTTGTAATTATGAATGTTCAGACTCTTAAATATTTAAGGTTGTTCCTCTGTATGTATGTAAGTATTCCAATTTTCTACCATACGAGAAATATTTTATTCTATTGGTTTAGGAAATTGGAGGGGGGGGGAGTAGGTGGGGGTACCTCTTATTTGCTTTTTTTGGTAATTTATTTTGAAATTTCAATCCTTTCATAGTGTTTAGGGTGGATCTTATACCTTCCTGACGAATTTCAATATTATACTACATACATTTTTGAAATTTTGAAATCCCCCATTTCATCAAACTCTACTTAGAAATTTCAAATATTTAAGAGTTATTGGGATATTTGGATTAATCCTAGTACATTCCTGGCATTTAAAAAAAAATTATATCTACTAAAAGTAAACAGTACTTTGGGTGTAATTGATCAACAAACAGACATACAAATTTCATTTTTATATATTAATTGGCTTAGAATTATTATACAATAAGAAACTTTAAAAATATGCATCAAAAATATAAAAAATATGCACTTAAATATTCGCTAAAAAGTCAACTAACTAGAAAAAATAAACAGTTTATTATATCAGTACATTCTATTAAAATGAACAATTTTTTTTAAATCCTAAATTATTTGATGAAAATTAATCAAAAAACACAAAATTACTAAATTTAAATTAATTAAAATATGAAAACAAATCATAATCGCACTTAATATGTTTGTACTGTGAAAATACTCTTTCGACATCACACGACATTATTAGTACAAATTCGAAGTTTACAACTAATGACACTTAAATGTTCATTTCTTGCGTCTAGGGTTGTACCATTTTGCAACATCCTGCTTATATTTTTCAGTTGTTTCTAGCCCGTATTTTTTGACAGCACTTCATTTAATTTATTAATGAAATGTTTTACTTGAGTTTAATTAAATCCTTACCCAATATATTCCACTATTTCAATGTCGTCTTGTAAAGATAATCCCTTCGCTTCTAGTTTAGAGATTGCTGTTGAAATGCAAGCCAATTATGCTCGAATAAAAATTAACATTCTCTAATAACTTTTTTCTGTGCTTCTTCAATGCTCTGAGCGTCTTCAGAGTCGAATTTATTAATAATGTTCTTCACAATTTCAAAATGTTCAGCATAATACACATCATCGTCAATCCAAGTTAGCCATCTTGTAATGATTGGTGCAGGTGGAAGTGGGACTCCCTCCACAACTTCAAGGAACTTCTTCACACGACTCGATGCTTCGAGAAAAACTTTTTCACAAAATATGATATTAGCACGTTAACATCTGAATAAAGGTTGTGAACTAAGTCAGCTGCTCTGTGTGAACCATGTGATAAACAGATCACGTGATTGGTGTTTGGGTACAACATCTGCAGTCCCCGCGTTGCTTTGCACATATATGGTGCAACATCACCACCAACAACTGCCAATTTTTCATATACAATCCCAGACGGCCACAATAAGCTTAGAGAATCGTTGAAAATAGCAGAAATTGTTAAATGATTCACTCCGTCCAGCACTTTTAAAGTCAGTGGATATGATTTTTTTTTTCTACGTTAACCTCTAATTTACCAAACACAAAATTTGCTACGCATATTTGACCTTAGTCGGTTATTTCATTCAACGACACTCACATACTGTGATACTTTACTATTTCTCTTAATTTGTTTAATACTGTTGTGTATAACTCGGAAACATATTCCCCCCCCCTTAATGTCGATTCTTCTGGAATATTCTCTATCCTGTACTTTTCAAAAATATTGCAAAAAAACTTCGTTCTTTAATTTATCCAACGGAATTTCAGTGCAAATAAAAGCCCTACAAAGTTCTTCATTGAATTCTGAACGTTCAGGTCCAGTCCTTGGTAAATAATTGAAATCAGTGTAACATCGTTCCCGAGCTACAGGTCCATGAACATTAAAACATCCAGCAAATAATCGATACATAATATAGACTGTTTCAAACTTACCATGTGCCCCCATGCTAAGATGTTGTCCCGAACTGCTCGTTGGCCACTCTCTCTCTCTCTCTCTCTCTCTCTCTCTCTCTCTCTCCCACAATGGTACACGTCCGGTCTCAATAATATCCACGGCTTGACTCATAGATAAGAGGCTAGACTGAACGATTCAACGTCATCGCCAAATAGTTCCCACCAAGAGCGCTGCGAGGCGCGAACCTGGTACCACCTTCTAAAAGCGTCCAGATGGGTATTCTGGGTTGTTCCAGCCCAAAGGAGAACGCGGATCATCATATGTTTGGTGTCTTCCATTCTCCTACCCGCCTCTCTCTGAGAAATCTGACAGGATATATACTGCCGGGAGTGCTCAGTGACAAATCACTCTTGGCAGGGGTTTTATTCCGAGGACACTGGTTGTCCTATAACTATGTGAAAACAAAATTATGTTTTGGCTTATATAATTCAAAATTCCTTTTCAGCTATATTATATATTTTCTTTTTTTTTTTTTTTGTTAAATTACGGTTCAATTGAAAGTTGTTTGTTTTTAAGAGTTTTTTTAAGAGTCCAGTTTTGAAAAGATAAGCTAATTCGTATCTCAAGGAGTTTCAGACATATTATCAAAATCGGTAATTTCACTTGTGTCAAGTATCTTAAAAGTCATTTTTATGGGAAAATGAAATGAACCATTTTGTTTGTTCTGTTAAACAGTTCTTAGATACGAATTTTAATCAAAATCGTTTCGAGCCAATTTTACGAAATATATTTTTTTTTGCTCTTTTCGCCTTCAAGTAAACTACTCTTAACTTTAAGTTCTTCTAGATAATTCCTAAATTACTTGTAGGGAACCTTATGAAAACACTAGATACGAAGTTTTAGCCTGATAGGTAAAATGGTTTCTTCTCTAGTCCCGGTTACAGACAGACGTTATTGCAAAAAAAAAAAAAAAAAAAATGGGGTGTGGCTGTGTCATGGACACGGCCGTGTGTTGTACGTGAATACGTTTATGTAACAGCTGACGATTAAAACTTAAACGAACATCGTAGCTTCTCCGAGTCAAAAATTATACTAATTGCAAATCTCGATACGCAGCAAAATAACCTCAAAATGGGGGCGCTTCCCCCTCCACCGCGCGCGATGCGTCACTGTTCTCGCTTATCGTAATGAATTCTTTGATCCTTTAGCTATCCAGTGGTATAATTTAATTTTGGATGTAGAGGAAAGATTCGAAACTACAACACCAAACTGTATCCCCCGATTTTGTTATCATTAGGTTTTTGGATTGCCCCTGTATGGTAGCAAATTTAAAGACGTATTCACGTCAAAAAATAAACATATATTTTTGGGTTCAGGGGGTCATGAAACGTCAACATCCCTCAAAATATCGCATTAGATTTTTTTTCGCGATCATAAAACTTTCACTCTCCGAGGGGTCACTGCAAAGTCAAAAGGGTTGGTGAGCTATTAAATTAGATTCAGAATTTACATAGTAAGAATATCGTGTACCTATGAAAATTCTTGGAATGGAAAGCTACGTTTACAATTCATCAAGGTAATTGAACAAAAATGGTTGAATCATCTGGATATACTTACACAACCTTACTTTTGTCTGCCCGCTATGATGTAGCGCTCTTTGACATTTTATTAACCTGGCCATCAGCTCGTGTGGGCTGTCAACCTCCTTCCTATTGCACCCCACACCCGTATACTTTCCTCACACAACTTTATTAAATATAAACATATCCGTAGTGGAATGGATGTTTGTGTTTGAAACTCTTCATAAAAGTGAGGTCCTCCGGGAGGTTGAGTCCTCAAGGAAAACATAAATTTATTTTATTTTTAAAATTTGTAATATTTTTACTCTTAGTTTTCACAAATTGACGTCATTTCTCATTTTTTTATTTAAAAAGGAGCACACAAGTTCTTGCTATTTACAGAGGCTCTAAAGGCTCTTTTCACGGTGGACTAAATGTTGATGAGCACTTTAGATGAAAATTTAGAGCGAATCTGCTTGAGTGACGCAGAAATTCAATGTATGTTGACCCATGACGCTTTGAAACACAAACTAGAAACAGCTGGTTACCGATATATTTTTTAGTTTATACTGGATAAACATATTACATTTTTTAGATAGTATCGTTGACCTCAGTGGTGCTCGCCTTAGGACCCGATGTTCGTAGGTTCAAACCCAGCGGGAAGGATGGACTTTTCCTAAACGATAAAAACCTGTTGCAAAACTTCCTTCGGAGGGGAAGTAAAGCCGTCGGTCCCGTGTCGATTATGGTGTGTATAAGAACCCTGGAAGGTATGTGAAAATACCTTTCCCGGCAAAATTGATAGACTCTTTCGCTTTCACTCATAGAAATTCCCGTGTGCTGATATAATAATTAGGCGGTTCAATTTCACGTAGGGCCGAGTGCACTACACCGATGATACTGACATTTTGTGATTGGGGTAGAGCTCGTCACGTGATTACGTTAATGCTATTCTCTTGTTTCTTTTTGGGAAAAGTGTGAGTTCACATTAAGACGTCAATATCATCTGGTCTGGTTTTCTGGTGGGTCAGTTCTACATACCCAGCCGGGTGTACTCTGGTGGAGTTTTTCACTCTCCCTCCTAGCAAATGCTGGTACATTTAATAAAAACATTAAATGGGCTAGTAATATGTAGGGTTATATTCACAGTAAGCTGTGTATTGCTCAGCACGAGAAGTCTATATTTCGACCTTGTAATGATATGAACTCAAGTCTCCGAAAAGTGACTACTCATTTGGAGGAACTCTGAGCTCTTGGCTAGAGCCGTGGCTCTAATCCCTGACGATCTCACTATGAGCGTGTCTCCTTGCTAGTTTGTGTGAAGAACTCTTGACTAGAGCCGTGGCTCTAATCTCTGACGATCTCACTATGAGCGTGTCTCCTTGCTAGTTTGTGTGAAGAACTCTTGGCTAGAGCCGTGGCTCTAATCCCTGACGATATCACTATGAGCGTGTCTCCTTGCTAGTTTGTGTGAAGAACTCTTGGCTAGAGCCGTGGCTCTAATCCCTGACGATCTCACTATGAGCATGTCTCCTTGCTAGTTTGTCTGAAGAACTCTTGGCTAGAGCCGTGGCTCTAATCCCTGACGATCTCACTATGAGCGTGTCTCCTTGCTAGTTTGTGTGAAGAACTCTTGGCTAGAGCCGTGGCTCTAATCCCTGACGATATCACTATGAGCGTGTCTCCTTGCTAGTTTGTGTGAATGTCGACGTGAACTCACACGCGGCCGTTGTTTCCGTAATTAATAATTCTGTAAATAATATCTTATTCAAATGATGATGGCAACTATCAAAAAATAACCAGAAACGTAGCTACTACTAAAAATACAACGCTCATTCACACAATAATTGTGTTCATCCTTATTTAGCTAAGTTTATTGGCAAAAATATAATTATTTTCAAAAACTTGTGTGTGTGTGTGTGTGTGTGTGTGTGTGTGTGTGTGTGTGTGTGTGTGTGTGTGTGTGTGTGTGTGGTGTGAAAGCGCGCGCTTGCGTTCATGTCCACAAATTACAATTTTATGTATATTTGAAAAATTGGGTATATTTTTGTGATTATAAATTTATCTTTAAAATAAATGTAATTGAAACAATTTCCATCAAACATTCTAACAAAGATATATCCTTTTAAATCTTTATTCAATTTGTCAGTATAAGACAACTTGTATCGCTCCTACGCATGCACCTGTACTTCTGAAAATTAGGACCTGCGCTAGTACCAAATTATGTACAAGTTTCCCTGATAGTTAATACTTGTTTTGTTTAGAATCGCCAACATAGTTGTTCATCCACACTATAATTCACTTTTACTGGATTCAATAGTGAATTATGTACGAAAACATTGCCCATGTATACGCGGCATATAAATAAATATATCAACATTAGTCCCAAGTTGCGATGTTGTCTGTGCGCTGCGTCTTACCAGCCAACCGGGCCATCAGCATATTGGCGCTAATGTAGTAGCAGCGAGAATGAAGGTAGAATTTAGAAGAAGTGTATAAGTATTTTCGAGGAGGGGGAGAAGGAAAACACTTAGGATAACACCCCTAGTATACCTTACTGGGATTTGAACTGTGACCTCCATATCACTGGCAAACTAAACCAGACGAGACTGGCGCCTTTGTACGCATACCTTTTTGGTGGAGGCTAATTTCATGTTAAGGCATCGCTTGGAAGAATATATACCTTTACCAAGATAAACATTTTAAAATTTTGTCTAGCACTAATAATTTAATTGTTTTTTTCTTGTGATTTAACTTTTAAGTCTTTGAGACAGTATTTTTATTGTTTTTATGAATGAACTACTAATTGAATTATTGGGGTATATGTGCAGTTTTAGATTTAGGTTAAGTCATCAAAGAAGATTAATGTGTAAAATAAGACCAATATAAAACCAATTTACATTCCCCCATCTGACAGATTAAACCAAGGAAACAGTAATCAGCTCTACCACTGGTGTCCAGGGGGAACGTGACTATTGAAATACAATAGGATTCCAAGATTGAGTTTAAGGGCGGTATGAAATACCAAAACTGAATGTTGTCTTAGTGTAAGTGTTAATGTTAATGGGTTAAAATGTTTAGGAACAATTTTAAATATCAATAATAATGATATAGTGGAAATTAAGAAAATAACAGTTGGATATAATTCGGTCTGTAAGTTGTTACCATCTCGCCTGTTGTCAATAAATGTGAAACTTAGAAGTTACAAAACCACAGTTTTACCGGTTTTTCTTTTTGGTTGTGAAACGTGGTCTATTACCTTGCATAACGAGAATAAATTTAGGATGGTCGAAAACAAAACTAATTAGGAATATATTTGGTCCAAAAAGGGATTAAGATAATAGATAATCGAGGAAGTTACATAATGATGAGTTACATATCCTGTACTCCTAGTCAGAAATTGCTCGGGGAATCAAAGTTCACATTTTAGGGTGGGTATGACATGCAGAGTGAATGGGATGAATTAGATCCGTGTTGCGGGCGGGGTATTGAGGGGCAAACCCCATGGGAAGAGGCCACCGGGAATACCTAGGTGCAGATGGGAGGATAACATTAGAATGGACTTGAAAGAGAGAGAGGGTGTAACGAGGTGGACTGAATGGAAAATAGGATGTTCTTTAGTAAGGGTGGCAATGAACTCTAGAATTTCTAATACTATAAAAGAAAGTAGTGTTAGTACTAGTGAAGTCTTAATGTTAACGTTATTTTAATATTAGTGCTAGTGGAATTTCAGTGTTCGTGTTGTTTCTGTGTTGGTATTAGTTAGTTAGGGGAGTTTTATTTGTTTGTGTTATTTAGGTGTTAGTTTTGTTTTAGTGTTAATTCTAATGGAGTTATTAGTTTTGGTGATAAAGGAATTTTAGTGTTAGTGCTACTTTAATGTTAGTGGAGTTTTATGGTGGTGTGCAAGAACCAAATTTGGTGTTGTCTTAGTGCTATTGTCATGTTAATGACGATATTTGTTTGTTAAGAGGAGTTAAAAGAGTGAATGGATATTGATTGGCAGGTTAGGGATAGTAATTAACACTCAAACAACATTCAGCCTCTTTTATACAAATTACTTTAAAACTCCACTAGAATACACTAACACTAAAATTAGACTACCACTCCAACAACACTAAGCCTTGCACCCCTCCCTCAAACTCCACTAAAAATACACTAACACTAATGCTAACACTAAAACTACACTCAACCTCGTTTTCATATCCTGCCCCAAGTTTAATCCTTAGTTTTTTATCTTCTTGGAATCGAGGTAAGCGTCCCGACGCTTGTATGAACGTTGGTTTATTCAAACGCGTAGCGACGGTTGTCCAAGCGGTGGACTGTAGTGGGTGGATTGGTCTCAACTAGAAGGAAGAATCAACATTTACTATAGTACATTAAGGGTCCGGAAAATGGCTGGCTTGAAGAGAGACTTTGATTTATTTATTTTTAAAAAGCACACTTTTTTTTTGATCAGCGCTATACTTCAACTCGGACAAACACGAAAATTACACGTGTTTAACACACGTAAAATATATTTATATGGGTTAACCAAAGCCGACTGACTATAACATTCAAAGCAACTCGGACGTGTAAACCTACAGTAATTAATTATCGCCGTTTGATGAGATGTCTTTATTTATCTAAAGTTTGAAGACTGTCCAAATGTTCGGCAGGTGAATCTATTTGACCGGTGACGTCGTGAGTAGAATGACATAAAACGAACGTGTAAAACACCTCGAACTGTCTACTGAGCTAAGAGTACCGGGTTCTATATCCGACATGGCTGGAAAAGCTACCATTGGTGAAATTAGATTGTTTCCTTTCGCAGTTATGAGTTTACGGCTTGAGAATTGGGTGCTGTATCTGTTCTCTAACTAAGTTAGTTTGTAGATCGTGTGCTGATCTAATCAATTTGTTTATAAAGTGCACATAACATTCCACTGATTAAAAACTGTTTGTATATGTAAAATGCCGGCAAAGTTGAAATTTTGTTTTAAACTTCTAATTCTATTCTAATCAAGGCGTCCAACACAATAACACTTATACATGTTTATCTATTTATTGTTGGTATTTAACGTCCATTTTATAAACCGACTGATAATTTCTATGAGTGAGAGCGAAAGGCCCTACCAATTTTCCCGGGAAAGGTACTTTCACAAATCTTCCAGGGTTCTTTTACTGCCACAATATACATGGGAACGACGATTTTACCTCCTCTCCGAAGGAATTTGTGCTACGGATTTTTATCACCCGGCTGGGTTTGAACCCACGGATATTGGATCCTGAGGTGAGCACTTTACCTCAGGACCACCGGGGTCCACAACGGATATATAAGTTGGTAGAAACTACTGAATCTTTCTAACTATAGGACACTTATATGCGCTGCCTACAAAGTTCACAGGTAGCATGAAAGCTATGCAGTTCATGTCATGCCTCAGAATATTAATTAATAATTTTTTGTATTCAAGGTACACTTTTTAAACTGACTGGTTATATCTGCACATGATTTAAAATTATATTAATTATAGAACAAACACCACAACCATTGGGCTGTAAATTCATCGTTTGGAAATGAAAAACCCTAATTTCACAAATGATAATTATTTCGGCCATGTAGGGAACTAAACCCAGGACCTTGAGCTCAGTAGGATGTCGCTATATGGATATTAACAGACCAATGGGAATGAAAAGTCTCTAGGAAGGTAAGATCAAGTATAGCTCCATCCTCCTGTGGTTGAACCGGGTTTATGTCAGGCACACAGCTCTCCTGGTGATATTCTACACAGTCGTGTTTTGAACCATGCCCCGTGCGGTACAAGAGATAACATTTGAAAATATTATTTATTGAATTATTTTTTCATCGCGTCTTACCACCCGTCCAGGCTATCCACATATTTAAACTAATGGAGTAAGGATGAAGAAGATAGAATTGAAAGGAAATCTATCCACTTCATTTAAGTAATAAAAAAACTTCAGTACACCCAGCTGGTATTAGAACCTCGACCTCCCCATAGTCAGCAAACTTGTCTAGATGAGCTTGACATCTATTCCCCGAGCCTGCCGATGTGGATTAGTCTAAATAGCACTTAGTCCGGTGTTGAAAGAGGTATCACTGATGTAGATTTTTAAAGCTACTCTCACTGTGTATAAGACTATTTAAAAGTAAAATCTTCAAAACTAAACAGACAAGGCTAAACAATTTTTTTAATTAAAAAACGAAAATCTTTTGATATTTCTTTTCTATTCTTATACGTGCTTATTTTTATTTAAAAATATAATGGAAACCATATAAAATACATTCTTTGGATAAAATATCACAGTAAAATGTGTTTCATCTTACAACGTCGACTTTCCCCATTAAACATTACCTTGTGTCATGGTTTGGACCTGTAGCCTTGTGTAATAGCTTGGACCTGTAGCCTTGTGTAATAGCTTGGACCTGTCTCCTTGTGTCATGTTTTGAACCTGTAGCCTTGTGTAATAGCTTGGACCTGTCTCGTTGTGTCATGGTTTGTACCTGTAGCCTTGTGTAATAGCTTGGACCTGTCTCCTTGTGTCATGTTTTGAACCTGTAGCCTTGTGTAATAGCTTGGACCTGTCTCCTAGTGGCATGTTTTGTACCTGTAGCCTTGTGTAATAGCTTGGACCTGTCTCGTTGTGTCATGGTTTGTACCTGTAGCCTTGTGTAATAGCTTGGACCTGTATCCTTGTGTCATGTTTTGGACCTGTAGGCTTGTGTAATAGCTTGGACCTGTCTCCTTGTGTCATGTTTTGGACCTGTAGCCTTGTGTAATAGCTTGGAGCTGTCTCCTTGTGTAATAGCTTGGACCTGTCTCCTTGTGTCATGTTTTGTACCTGTAGCCTTGTGTAATAGCTTGGCCCTGTCTCCTTGTGTCATGTTTTGTACCTGTAGCCTTGTGTAATAGCTTGGACCTGTCTCCTTGTGTCATGTTTTGGACCTGTAGCCTTGTGTAATAGCTTGGAGCTGTCTCCTTGTGTAATAGCTTGGACCTGTCTCCTTGTGTCATGTTTTGTACCTGTAGGCTTGTGTAATAGCTTGGACCTGTCTCCTTGTGTCATGTTTTGTACCTGTAGCCTTGTGTAATAGCTTGGACCTGTCTCCTTGTGTCATGTTTTGAACCTGTAGCCTTGTGTAATAGCTTGGACCTGTCTCCTTGTGTCATGTTTTGTACCTGTAGCCTTGTGTAATAGCTTGGACCTGTCTCCTTGTGGCATGGTTTGTACCTGTAGCCTTGTGTAATAGCTTGGACCTGTCTCCTTGTGTCATGTTTTGGACCTGTAGCCTTGTGTAATAGCTTGGAGCTGTATCCTTGTGTCATGTTTTGGACCTGTAGCCTTGTGTAATAGCTTGGAGCTGTCTCCTTGTGTAATAGCTTGGACCTGTCTCCTTGTGTCATGTTTTGTACCTGTAGGCTTGTGTAATAGCTTGGACCTGTCTCCTTGTGTCATGTTTTGGACCTGTAGCCTTGTGTAATAGCTTGGAGCTGTCTCCTTGTGTAATAGCTTGGACCTGTCTCCTTGTGTCATGTTTTGTACCTGTAGGCTTGTGTAATAGCTTGGACCTGTCTCCTTGTGTCATGTTTTGTACCTGTAGCCTTGTGTAATAGCTTGGACCTGTCTCCTTGTGTCATGTTTTGAACCTGTAGCCTTGTGTAATAGCTTGGACCTGTCTCCTTGTGTCATGTTTTGTACCTGTAGCCTTGTGTAATAGCTTGGACCTGTCTCCTTGTGGCATGGTTTGTACCTGTAGCCTTGTGTAATAGCTTGGACCTGTCTCCTTGTGTCATGTTTTGGACCTGTAGCCTTGTGTAATAGCTTGGCCCTGTCTCCTTGTGGCATGGTTTGTACCTGTAGCATTGTGTAATAGCTTGGACCTGTCTCCTTGTGTCATGTTTTGGACCTGTAGCCTTGTGTAATAGCTTGGAGCTGTATCCTTGTGTCATGTTTTGGACCTGTAGCCTTGTGTAATAGCTTGGACCTGTCTCCTTGTGTCATGTTTTGTACCTGTAGCCTTGTGTAATAGCTTGGAGCTGTATCCTTGTGTCATGTTTTGGACCTGTAGGCTTGTGTAATAGCTTGGACCTGTCTCCTTGTGGCATGGTTTGGACCTGTAGCATTGTGTATTAGCTTGGCCCTATCTCTTTGTGGCATGGTTTGAACCCATAGCCGATGCGTATGTGAATGTAGAGAACATACCATAGCAAATAATGATTTGCGTAGTTGTTTGAAAGCTACAGAATATCTTGTGTGTAATGAAGTGTAAATCACAAAATAAACATCCGCATGACCTCAAGTATTACCTCAAGGCGCGGCGTCAGAAATTTAAGTATAATATTATATTGAGAGAACCCCTGTGATTAAGTATTCTACAACCCGCATTTCAAAACTGTATAACATCTAGTATTTTATCTACCTCACGGCGTCAGAAGTTTAAATATAAATTGAAAGAACATCTTTATCTTAATATTCTACTCCAAACATTACACACCTGTAGTACAGCTAGTATGTTATTTACATCATGACGACATATGATATATATATTATTATATTATAATATCATTATTATATTAAATATATATAAAATAATATTTTTTTGAAAGAGCCCCTGTATTTTAATATTCTACTTCACGCATTACTTAACACTAGTACATCTCGTATCAGCTCTCTCGTACGGCGTCAAAAGTTCAAATAAATAACGATGGACCCCTATGTCTTATATTCTATTGTATTCACTACACAACTGTATGAAATCTAGTATAATTCTTCCGTATGGCATATAGAAGTTCAAATATATATTTTGGAAAGTGTTGGTCTCTTTCTGGTAGCTATAAACTATCTAGTACAAACATATCATTTATATTTCAATTTTTGATACACGCCCTTCACTTATTGCCTTATCATATAACATTCTTTGAACTGGATGAGGAAGACAAATTTGGAGGGACTGTGCTTTAAAAAATGACAAAAAAATGTAATGTAGGAAATCACTACTTGATGCAGATTTTGGATCCAAGCCCTTTTTAAAAATATAATTTTACACTGGATCGACAACTCTACTGCCCACTTAAATATTGATATATTTTATTGAAAAATAAATTGTGTGATTTTTTTTTAGGACCGCTTCTTATTACCCATTCGGGTTATAAGGTTACGTACTAATTGCGCTAGTAGTTTCAGGAATAAGGAATGCTATATTATCAGGAAGTGTACTTGGATTTGCGTGAAGGTAAAGTGGAAAACCATTTTTTTAAACGCCTTCATACACCCGACCGAGATTCGAACTCTTATCTGCCAATCATCGGCAGTCTAGTCTACTGCGAGAGTAGTGCCTTATACCATGCGGCCACTGAAGCGGTTGTATCCAATTACTCTTCTAATCAATTAATCTAATTAGAAAGTGGCTGATAAACAGTTAGCGTCACATAACAAGGCCACACTCTATTTTGAAGTACATATTGATTTAGGCGGTCTTTGTGTTCTATAGAGGGTTGGTTGATCTTGTTTTTTAGCACCGAGTCTTACCACCCATTCGGGCTGTAAGTTGTTAATAAAATCACCCCAACCCCCCTCTTAGTAACTATTTGTTCACACACTCGAGATCAAATTAATCTGGTTTAAGGGGGATCTTACTCTCTGTTACAAGAATGATATAACCTTGAGTGACTGGCCGTATTTTCTGTCGTTCATATCAGAAGTATAAATGCACATTGGCACATTGATTTTGGGGTTGTTGATTTTCTTATTACTATTATTATGTATGCATTTAATGAACTCCTAATCAGGTGTAACTATCTGCATATTTACTCACCCCCTAAAAATAAATTTTAACTCACCTGAATTAAAATTAAATCTCTCAAAGGTGATTAAAAAATTAAAATAACCCTCATCAAAGTTTATTTCAAATATAATACACTGTTCACTCACATCCATAACTACCCTCATGACCTTCTGTTAAGAAGAAGGAAAGAGAGGTCTTAAGATCATCTTAATACCTTTATCCCAGGGGTATATCTGGTAGGGGATACCTTAAAATTCCCTTAATACTTATAACCCTGAAGTACCGCTTCTAGAGGAGGCCTTAAGATATTCTTAATATCTTTACCTCTGGGGTAGCTTTGGTAGGGGAGTCCTTAAGATCCTCTTAGTACTTTTACCACTGGGATAGTTCTGGTATGGGAGTCCTCAAGATTATCTTAATACCTTAACTCCTAGGGTAACTATAGTAGGGGAGTCCTTAAGATCCTTTTAATACTTTACCTCCTAGTTTGAATCTGGTTGTAGAAACGTGCCTATGTTCATGTTCACTAGATTATATTATTATTATTATTATTATTATTATTAATTATTATTATTAGCACCGCGTCTTACTACCCGTTCGGGTTATACGCACTTACGCTAATGTGCAATGGTAGGGTGATTGTGAGATGAAATGGAGGACTTACAGTTTAACGTGGGATCCGAACCACGGTGGAGGCCTGACATTCCTCACATTCCCAAGCTGTGATTAATACACATCTTGTCAGAGGTGAAGGAAGGGTTTGGCACTAGATTATAAGAAAGATTCTGGCTTTCATATTTTCACCCACCCCCCCTCCATTTTTTCATTCGTTTCTTACTTCCTCTCTCTAAGGCATATCTTTTCCCCTTTACTTTACTTTTTGGGTTTGATCGTTTCATTAATTTTAATTATATTATATTTAAAACTCTTATATTATAGTTATCTAGATACTACTATTTATTTGTTGTTTCTGGCACCAATGACAGGTTTTGTGTCGATATACTTCTAAACATTATTTGTAATAGTATTAGTAGTCTGAAGTACAAACTTCAACGATCGAGACCAGTTTTTCCCAAACAGAGGGCACGTGACGTGACATAGTTTTGATAATCTTTGGTCTAATAAACAAATGAACACATGATGTCATGAAATTTGTCTTTATTTCTCTTTATCAGAAATGTATTCGTCTTACTAATAAAGCTATACTACAATAACTTGGAACAACCGTTTATACTTTACAAGATAACAGGTATTTATTTCCCTTTTTTTATGAAGACTTAGAAGGGTTACGGGGCTGTCAAAGTTTGGGAAACACTGATCTAGATTATGGTCTGAGGCCATCTTCTAAACACACACACACACACACACACACACACACACACACACACACACACCACTGATGCAGATGATACAGAATGGCTACATTGTGTGGAGAAAAGCAGCCAGGATTAACGATAGAATAAGAGGCACTGAGTGGGGTACCTGTCGCTAGAGAGGGCTAGATCAAAAAAACCCAAGCAATATTAATAAGGTGTTTCTAGGAACCTTTACCAACGGAAGTCTATCCCTGAAGCCTCAAATTTGTGTAATTACCCCCTTCTGATGACATTCACTTCCTTCATCAGCCTGAGACTAATTAGGAAATGGCTTGATTGACCAACGTTTCGGGTCATTTCCCCGTCTTTATGAGTGGACTTTCCGCCAGGGAGAAGGAAAGTAGACTTGACTGAGGGTCTTAGTAAGGATTGGAAACACTTGACCCCGGGTAACCTTACACAAACTTTGGGTTGGATTCACAAAGGACAGTCGCATCCGTCAAATAAAGGGAGACTAGCCAATCCCTCGAAAAACATTTACCATTAGGTCTCGTATTGTCTGGTTTGCCAGTGGTGGAGAGATTGGGATTTTAATACCGGCAGGATGTATTGAGCTAGTTTTTCCTAAATCTACCTCCACTCAAATACGTGGACTTTTTCAATATTCTACCGTCATTATTCTAACCCTACTAGTTTAAATATGATAATATCCTGGATCTATACATTAGAATTTGAGTAGAAAGAACATTTTTAGAAAATTGGAGCACATCATTTAGTTTTCGACAGTGGTATTATTAGTGTTATTTCATAGGTAATTATATCATTTAGAAAAAGCGACAGCTACAAATCATATTACTTCACATATGGATATATACATCAAAGTAGTTTTAGGAATTTATAGAACTGCCAGATACTGTTCTTCTGAGCAGAATCTATAGCAAGACGTGGAGCAGAACAAAAGAGAAGAAACAAGATTATAATATTAACTGGTGTGAGGTGTCGCTCTGTAGCTTTGTGACCCCTCAGGTCATGTAGTAAAGTCGCAGGCGGGCTCCTCTTGAAATGTCAAAGCTACTCGTGACATAAAGGCCTCGAGTATTTTCTCTGGATATTATTATCTCACAGGGTGACTTGTGTTCAGCAACGAGAGAAGATCGTTATCATAATCTGCGTAGGAGGCATAGCGCCAATTTTGTGCGACAAAATTAGACATCATAAGAAACTAATAATAGATTTATATTTTAAAAGTTTATGAGGCTAAAAAAACGCTTTGCATACTACCCAGATGGGTAGTGAGATTCAGTGCTAAAAAAAATGCTTACACAATAATTCTATGCAGATAAAATATATTCCCTACGTATTTTAAAGCTGATATTTGTTTCTAACATATTTAAAATAAATAAATAATTCTTAATATAATTTTATAAGCTATCCAGACAACTTAGTTCATTGATAGCGCGTTTGTCTATCATCTACATACATATAAGTCTCGGATTAGATTCCAAGCATGTATGAAGAATATGTTTGTTCAAGAATTAGGTTTTTAATTCTTGTTCTGATATATTCAGTTGGTTCTTAAAATGCCCCTTTAATATGCCCCTCCCTCAAAAGTTATTTGTATATCTGTGTTCCCCAAATAAAAATATATAAATTCACATAACATCAGTTCATTAAAATAGATTCTGATAGTCTGTTGAAATGTGTTTAAAGATACGTGCAGGTTTGGGATCTGATTCCTGATATTTAGACTTGGCACCCCAACCCACTGAGCTACTAAAGACACCTTTTTAGGTTTCAGCCAAGAATCGACAGTTGTAAATATTACTACAAGTACCCACTGAAGTAATTTTCAGCTGCTTTATCTGAGATTGTATAGTGTTTACCCTGCAAGTGGGCAACTGGTTTGAATCCCTGCTCAAGTCATATTTTTAAAATTACTCAAGATTAATGTAATACATAAATTTATTTTAGATAAACTCACAAAACTAGTGACGTATCAATCACATGAGGAGATTTAGCTTTATTTTACTAATACTTTCACCACCAAGCTTATTAACGACTTATCATAAAGGCAGGGATTTAGGAGGAAAAATTAAGGCATATGCGCCAGAATTTGTGTGGAGAAAATATGGAAAAATGACAGTGATACATCACAAATGCCTCTTAGTGTGTCAAGCTGAGATTCAAACCCCAACCTCTACGTCACTGGCAATACCGTATATTGTGAGACTTACCCTGAAAGTTTGTAAGTAAATAAGAGCACAAG
The DNA here is from genome assembly GCA_033556935.1 of Timema podura. NCBI lineage: Eukaryota > Metazoa > Arthropoda > Insecta > Phasmatodea > Timematidae > Timema > Timema podura. Next base: position 120,188,863 of record JAVRXN010000009.1, on the reverse strand, counting down.
AGAAGATTAATACAATTTAACAAATTATAATAACTTTCTCGGATTTTCCCTCGCAGATCCTCCGAGACGTTGAGGCTTCAGCTGTCTTCCTTGGGATTTACATACATTTATCGCCTTAATATCTCGGCAGCCATTACTGAATGTCCCTCAGAAGCTTCGTGTGGCGTCACAAGTCTGTGATGCTCCAAATGATACACCATCACGTGAGGTTTCTGCTGATAAACTGATTATCTGGGGATGAAGGTGAGTAGCTAATTCATTCCCTCATATACAGTTCGAATTTAGATTTTTTTTACCACCCTCCACGTAATTAAAATACAATTTTTTAATATCTTTCTCCTATCGCTTGTTTTATCGGCTTTTCAAAATGAGTATTGATGATTATTGGGTCTAACTGGTTTAAACATTCTAAATCTATCACAAAGCAACAATTTTATTTTAAATACATTTTTACATCCTACATATTATGTTGATATATGCATTTACAAAATTAATATAATACATAAATAAGTTCAATATATATGACTTAATGATATTAATGGCGGGGATATTGATAGAAGGCATTATTTGATGAAATGTGTTAATTTTTTTTTATAAATTAGACCAAAAACAGTCTAGGTTTGAACAGATTTTGGATAATTTTCATTTCAAGTTTGACAGTTGACAATATTAGATACTTAAGTTAACATAATTAGAAAAATCGTGATTATAAAATTCATTGGATTTGATTTATAAGATGATAAAACAAATGGTCATATTGTGACTGGTCTTATTTTCTAAGCGGACAAGTTAATTACATAAACAATTTTTGTTTTGAATAAAGGACAATATCGATACTATGAAATACATAAAATAGGACAAATATTGATGGTATAGCTCGGAAAAGAACCAATTTTATAATATTAGCAATATAAATTGTCTCGTCCCAGAAAAGGACAAAATGGTTGTTGATACTGTATTATCGGTGGCGGTCTTCAAGTCTGTACACAGTTTTTTTGACTTGTGCTGGTTTGCAACAAGTTTAGGAAGGGGTGAATTAAATTAAGTAAAATGTAGAGGGGGAAAGAGGGAGTGGAAAAGTTGTACAAGTACAGGTTGAACCATAAGTCGTGGACTATAGAGATTAATACATTAAATCACAAAATCATTATATATTATTTATGCAATTCTTTCTTCCTAGAATTACTTAAACATTATAATATTTTAGTATGATAGAAATATCAACAATAATAATACATAATAATTATGGTTGTTTTATACAGCTCATTTATAAGAAACTGTACGTGACATAATTTATCGTGCATACAATATAACCACAACATTACATACTGCACTACTTTATTCTTGGCTTTATTTTTATAATAATGTCCAAATTGTTACTCTGGTAAAGACAACAGTACTGCGTGATGTATAACTTGTTGGTCCTGTTAGCTTAATTAATGCGAGATCATATAATTATATTTGGTGACAAGTGCTGTTTACACTCCTGAAAGTCTATACAGGTCACACTGTCAGTTAGTGCTGTACTGAAAGTCTTCAGATAATGATGTTGGATAGGGCTATTCTGAAAGTCTGAAAGTCATGCTGTTGTCTAGTACTAGTCTGAAAGTTTACAGGTCACACTGTCAGCTAGTGCTGTACTGAAAGTCTTCAGATAATGATGTTGGATAGGGCTATTCTGAAAGTCTGAAAGTCATGCTGTTTTCTAGTACTAGTCTGAAAGTTTACAGGTCACACTGTCAGCTAGTGCTATACTGAAAGTCTTCAGATAATGATGTTGGATAGGGCTATTCTGAAAGTCATGCTGTGGTCTAGTACTAGTCTGAAAGTTTACAGGTCACACTGTCAGCTAGTGCTGTACTGAAAGTCTTCAAATAATGATGTTGGATAGGGCTATTCTGAAAGTCATTCTGTGGTCTAGTACTAGTCTGAAAGTCTGCAGACTATGCTGTGGTCTGGTGTTGCTCCACAAGTATCTAAAGTCCCACTGTAGGCTAGTGCTGCTCTGCAAGTCTGCAGACCGTGCTGTTGGCGAGAAGAGCGTCCTCCAAGTGGTTTACCCCCGCCAAGCGCAGCTGGTTGTTGACTCTATCCAGGTCCTCCTGCTGGTAGCTGCTCTGTCTGCCAAGGACGACCGTCCAGTCGTATTCCAGAGGTCTCTGACAAACACTAACAGCCAGCAGGGAGGGGTCCTGGAATACCACCACCGCAGCGCTGGCGACATCTGCCACAAACACAGACATCCATGAACCAGCTTTATTTGTCTCTGTCTCGTATTGGCTTATATTAAACCGCTTTAGGAATGAGTTAGGACCCATCTTAAAGCACAACCTAACCTCTTTAGTTCATCTCTAATTATTGATAAGATGTATTAGATGAATTTATCTGAGGTTTAATGGCATATGAATTATAAAATGCAGAGGAAAGACTGAGCTTTAGATTTAAGACAAAATGACCGCCACGTGTGGATGTAAATAAACTTGTGTTGGTTCAGTAGCCTTAAGTAAAACGTCAACTATGTTTAGAAGCAGTGTTGCTATCTAGCCAATACACAATTACCTCAAACGTAATTTTGTATGATTTGTTTGTCTTTCCCATGGCAGTGATAATTGTACTTTATATGACAGTGATACTTGTTTACCAAATTATAGTGCTACTGGCGCACTAAATGGCAGTGATATGTCTGTACCATATGGCAGTGATATGTCTGTACCAAATGGCAGGAATACCTTGCAGATCCCACAAGTAAGGTTCTTCCAAATGGTTATTGATGGTCACAGTGACGTCATCGTCATGGAGCAAAGGCTGACCCACACGTTGTCTGGTGGCGAGCCAGGTCAGGTTAGACAAGGAGTTGAGGGTGAAGGAGTATTTTCTGCATTCGGAGTTGGACCTCAAAGGTACCGGAGACAAGTACTGTAGACCGTACCATAGCCCCAGAACCTGCAACACACTGGTATTTGTGTCAGTTTTATTTTCTTAAAATTATTTTGAAATGTAAAGAGTACAAGGCCATAAATATTCTTTTAAATATATATTGTTTGGCCACACCAAGCGAAGCGTATATATAACTTCATATTAAAAGATGAATAATTTCCCGCCTAGCTTGATTTATTAATAACATTTTTATTCCTTTGAACATGTGTTCTTTATTAATTATAGGCTTACCTTAAAATTAAAATGATACAGAATGACGTCCAGCAAACAGATAGTTTATTATGTTATATTTTAAACAAATCTTAATCAATAAAGCATAATCTAGAACTATGACATTCAAAAACAAGTATTTTTAAAATTTGAAGTCAAATAAGAAACTATCGGAGTCAATTACTACACAATCATTCTGTATCATTTTAATTTTAAGGTAAGCCTATAATTAATAAAGAACACATGTTTAAAGGAATAGAAATGTTATTAATAAATCAAGCTAGGCGGGAAATTATTCATCTTTTAATATGAAGTTATATATACGCTTCGCTTGGTGTGGCCAAACAATATATATTTAAAAGAATATTTATGGCCTTTTACTCTTTACATTTCAAAATAATTTTAAGAAAATAAAACTGACACAAATATGACATTGGATTTATTTAAAATGGAATCATTTAAAATAAATCTTAATAAATAAAAATGTTACGACACACTGCAAAAACTTTCTCGCTCCTTTACCCCTAAAATGGAGAAATTTTCTAGTAGCTTGGACACTGGGAAGTAGCCTACCTTCTATATACTGACGTAGGAAAAGATTATATACAAAAGATGTAAAGAGAAAAGTAATTCCAAGATAGTTATGACGATAAATAAATTCAAAAAAATTAAAAATTTGAAACAAAATTGTAAGTAACCCTATCTATAGCAACTGAGTACACAAACGGCTGGAATCCATATACATAGCAATGTCTGTCTAACATCATTCATGAGATTAGTGAAACGAAATAAAATACATTGACATAGAAAAATAATGGGGAAAAAAGAACATCCCATTTCACCAAAGATATACACAAAAATAAGTAATAGGCCGCGTTACAAAAACATTATTTGTTCGGTGCGTTTTCGACTTCCCATCTCCAAATCTTTTCTAAAAATCTTTGCTTATATCTCGGCAAGATTGTGTTTATAAAATGTTATTTCAAATAAAAGCTTTTTTATCTTTGATAGTCCCACATATTTTAAACGTTAAGTTGTTTTAGTATATCAAAGAGTTGCGAAGATATTATCAAAATTGGAGGTATCCGACAATATAAAGAACCCTCCAAGCCATTTTCATGGGAAAATGAGCTGCACCATTTTGTTTATAAAGCTAAACAGTGCCTAGATACGAATTTTAATCAAAATCGTTTGAGCCGATTTCGAGAAACCATTTATTTTATTTTCACCCTGAAGTAAGCTACACTTGATTTCAGGTTTAATTGAAGAAAAAAAACTCTGTTAAACCTTATGAAAATCTTAGATACGAAGTTTTAGCCCGATCGGTAAAATAGTTTCGTCTCTAGGACGAGTAACAGATAGACAGACAGACAGATGACATTGCGAAAACCACGGTTAGGGTTCAAGAGGGCCATGAAACATCGACCCTCATCAAAATATCAAATTCACAATACTTCCCTTGTCCCAGATGTAGCAAGATATTAAAAGTGCTGACATCTACACGTCCAATTTAATCTACATTCATCATAAGAGCAACTTATTTGGGAGAATTTACCATTCTACAGAATGAAGTTGACTTGAACAGATATTTTGAAATTCTTTGTCAAGCTTGATGCGGATAGCTCTGTGGTGAAATTGTGTCTGTGTAAGAGCCTTGTGGTGAGAACTGTACCTGTGTAATAACGTTTAGTGAGAACTATTTGTGTGAAAGCTTGTGATGAGAACTATACCTTTGTGATAGCTTTGTGGTGAGAACTGTACCTGTGTAGTAACGTTTAGTGAGAACTATTTGTGTGAAAGCTTGTGATGAGAACTATACCTTTGTGATAGCTTTTGGTGAGAACTGTACCTGTGTAGTAACGTTTAGTGAGAACTATTTGTGTGAAAGCTTGTGATGAGAACTATACCTTTGTGATAGCTTTGTGGTGAGAACTGTACCTGTGTAGTAACGTTTAGTGAGAACTATTTGTGTGAAAGCTTGTGATGAGAACTATACCTTTGTGATAGCTTTTTGGTGAGAACTGTACCTGTGTAGTAACGTTTAGTGAGAACTATTTGTGTGAAAGCTTGTGATGAGAACTATACCTTTGTGATAGCTTTTTGGTGAGAACTGTACCTGTGTAGTAACGTTTAGTGAGAACTATTTGTGTGAAAGCTTGTGATGAGAACTATACCTTTGTGATAGCTTTGTGGTGAGAACTGTACCTGTGTAGTAACGTTTAGTGAGAACTATTTGTGTGAAAGCTTGTGATGAGAACTATACCTTTGTGAGAGCTTTGTGGTGAGAAATACACATTTGTAAGAGCCTTGTGGTGAGGACTGTACAATTGTAATAACCTTGTGGTGAGGACTGTACCTTTGTGATAGCTTTGTGGTGAGAAATACACATTTGTAAGAGCCTTGTGGTGAGGACTGTACAATTGTAATAACCTTGTGGTGAGGACTGTACCTTTGTGATAGCTTTGTGGTGAGAAATACACATTTGTAAGAGCCTTGTGGTGAGGACTGTACAATTGTAAGAGCCTTGTGGTGAGGACTGTACCTTTGTGATAGCTTTGTGGTGAGAAATACACATTTGTAAGAGCCTTGTGGTGAGGACTGTACAATTGTAAGAGCCTTGTGGTGAGGACTGTACCTGTGTAAGATTGACGTCTAATTGGGGCTGAACGGTGGAGCACGGCCACCAGGTGGTGTTGAAGAGGCTCTGCGTCGCGACGCTGGACAATATCAGGGACGCCAGCAAGAGACGTCGTGGTTCCATTGTCTGTGAGGGTCGACCAGTGACTGCTCGTGTGGTTTCTCGTGTGTATCTCTCACAGTCACGCCCCTTTATCGCGAGATAGCACCCTTGGTAGAACAACAGGACAACCACCTACTGGATATATCACAGCACACTTGAATAGTTAACTGTCGGGCGTAGTTTTGGTAAAGTTATTTGTGTATTATTTAGAGACAATAATCAGTAATTGTTGAAATAGATTTTAATAAAGATGATATTATAGTTATAACTTAAATAATTCATCATAACAATAGAAAGTGTAAGCTATTCGATATTAAAATAATGTAATGTTATATTTTATATGTATAGTTGTAAAAATTAAAGAGTTGAACAATATGGATTGATTAATTTATTGTTGGCCTATAACACGATCGGGTAGTAAGACGCGGTGGTAGAAAAAAATCTTGTTTCTTATCTTGAATGCTTTTCTCATTTGGTTTGATGGCTGTGTTGGTTGCCAAATATTTAATGACTAGTTTCAATGAATAGTGCGCATCATCTTCAGGTCTTGGTCTTGTTATTCCATTCTCATTACAACACAGATTGTAATAACTTCTGCCTCAATGAGACCAGGACCTGAAGATGATGTCCACCATTCATTGAAACTAGTCATTAAATATTTAGCAGCCATCAAACCAAGGGAGAAAAAGATTAAAGATAAGGGGGAAAATATCAAGTCATATTATTCAACGCTTTAATTTTTCAATTATATTATATATATATATATATATATATATATATATACATATACATATATATAAATAATATTATATCATGGATATACATACGATATAATATTAAATTAGTTTACCATCAAATATCTTACATTCCTTATGTTTTGATTAATTCTTTAAATTATATAAATTATTTATAATTTATTTATTTATAATATGTTTATAATTATATAAATTAATATTTTTCCACTCGTAAAACTATCTCAATTATGAGTTTTAATCATAAATTTTAATATGTTTACTTTATTAACAAGGGTTTTACCTACATGTTAGGATACCATTTTATACCATACATAACTTTTTGACCACCGTTTTCAACAATTAAAATCCATTAAGACAAAATTAAAATTTATTTGACTAATTATTAATTAATTCTTTAAAATAACAAACAATAAATCTCCTTATTAAAAACTAAATATGTTATTCAAAGTTATTTGTAGCGTACAAATATAAAACGGTATTTTGGTTAACTGAAGGACAAAATCAAATAGAAAATATTCACTTTATTTTTATAGAATGAACTGAAACGCAAACTCAAATGCTGCTCTCATTTCCCTATCACATTCCTCGTTGAGATTAATGTAATTTACTTGTTTATCGTGAAATTATCTAAGCTCCAAGAGGTTATAAACCGTTCTCCTACTAACCATCTTGACTCCAACATGTGATATCACTATTACCTCCTTGCTAGCCATCTTGCCCAAATATGAGTATAATCTTACCTCCCTTTCTAGCCATCTTGTCCCAATATGAGGTATCACTCTTACCACCCTTTCTACCATCTTGCCCCAAATGAGTATCACTATTACCTCCTTCTAGCCATCTTGTCCCCAATATGAAGTATCACTATTACCTCCCTTCTAGCCATCTTGTCCCAAATATGAGTATCACTATTACCTTCCCTTTCTAGCCATCTTGTCCCACATATGAGTATCACTATTACCTCCCTTTCTAGCCATCTTGTCCCAATATGAGGTCTCACTATTACCTCCATTTCTAGCCATCTTGTCCCCAATATGAGGTATAATTCTTACCTCCCTTTTAGCCATCTTGTCCCCAATATGAGTATCACTCTTACCACCCTTTCTACCCATCTTGTCCCCAATATGAGGTATCACTATTACCTCCCTTTCTAGCCATCTTGTCCCCAATATGAGGTATCACTATTACCTCCCTTTCTACCATCTTGTCCCCAATATGAGGTCTCACTATTACCTCCCTTTCTACCATCTTGTCCCCAATATGAGGTATCACTCTCACCTCCCTTTCTAACCAACTTGTCCCCAATATGAGGTATAATTCTCACCTCCCTTTCTAGCCATCTTGTCCCCAATATGAGGTCTCACTATTACCTCCCTTTCTAGCCATCTTGTCCCCAATATGAGGTATCACTTTACCTCCCTTTCTAGCCATCTTGTCCCCAATATGAGGTATCACTATTACCTCCCTTTCTAGCCATCTTGTCCCCAATATGAGGTATACCTCTCACTCCCTTTACTAACCAACTTGTCCCCAATATGAGGTATCACTATTACCTCCCTTTCTAGCCATCTTGTCCCCAATATGAGGTATCACTATTACCTCCCTTTCTAGCCATCTTGTCCCAAATATGAGGTATCACTCTCACCTCCCTTTCTAGCCATCTTGTCCCCAATATGAGGTATCACTATTACATCCCTTTCTAGCCATCTTGTCCCCAATATGAGTATCACTATTACCTCCCTTTTAGCCAACTTGTCCCCAATATGAGGTATCACTCTCACTTCCCTTTCTAGCCATCTTGTCCCCAATATGAGGTATCACTATTACCTCCCTTTCTAGCCATCTTGTCCCCAATATGAGGTATCACTCTTACCTCCCTTTATATCCATCTTGTCCTCAATATGAGGTATCACTCTTACCTCCCTTTCTAACCATCTTGTCCCCAATATGAGGTATACCTCTCACCTCCCTTTCTAGCCATCTTGTCCCCAATATGAGGTATCACTTTACCTCCCTTTCTAGCCATTTTGTCCCCAATATGAGGTATCACTCTCACCTATATTGCCAGCCATCTTGATCCAAAATGTGGTATCACAGAGAATATACGGGACAGTATCGACCACACGGGGATCTTTGACCCAATCTGGTTTAGTTAATGTAGGAGAATGATTGCCATTCTCACCTTGATTATTGGTTCAACTCCCCGACAGTGCACTCCCGAGTATTGACATTTTGATTGATGACCGAAAGCTCCTACTATGTATTTACCTTACCCTCGTCTCTCCAGCATGGTACTAATAAACAAGAATTACCTTCGGCGTGGATTTAAGCCCATGTTTTAAATTAAGGGGAAGTGACGAAGCTGTTGTAGACTTTTACTGGGATTCATCCGAGGCAATAAATAACATCACTAGTAGGTGCAGGAATAGATTGTTCCACATAACATCAAGTTTATAGGAACTATTAACATCACTAGTAGGTACAGGAATAGATTGTTCCACAGAACATCAAGTTTATAGGAACTATTAACATCACTAGTAGGTGCAGGAATAGATTGTTCCACAGAACATCAAGTTTATAGGAACATATTAACATCACTAGTAGTGCAGGAATAGATGTTCCACAGAACAATCAAGTTTATTGACTATTAACATCAAATAGTAGGGCAGGAATAGATTGTTCCACAAACATCAAGTTATAGGAACTATTAACATCACTAGTAGGTGCAGGAATAGATTGTTCCACAGAACATCAAGTTTATAGGAACTATTAACATCACTAGTAGGTGCAGGAATAGATTGTTCCACAGAACATCAAGTTTATAGGAACTATTAACATCACTAGTAGGTACAGGAATAGATTGTTCCACAGAACATCAAGTTTATAGGAACTATTAACATCACTAGTAGGTGCAGGTCTCACAGAACATCACTCGTAGATGTAGGGTAGGTAGATCCGTCTCACCAAACTTTGATTATATCTTTAATTATAAAATCACTAGTAAGTACTATTTGCTCATAGCCCGGAAACTGGAAGGTACTTCGTTCACTCTGAAAGATAGCAAACCTACCTTGCATAATTCCACTATGGTATGCATAGCTTATAAGCTAGGGTAGTAGTGTATCCGTCAAGATAAGACTACCCGCTTCGGTGGCCGCATGGTTAAGGCGCTTCTCTCGTAGCAGATTAGACTGCCGATGACGGGAGATCGTGGTTTTAATCTCGGTTGGGTGTACTGACGTGGTTTTACCAAAATAGTTCCACATTTCTTCCCGTAAATGAGGATACATTTCCTCTAAATATAACCTTCCTAATCCCTAAAACTATTGCGTAATTATTAAATAATCGTATAACCTGAACGGGTAATAATACATGACACTGATATATAAATAATATATAAAATATACTACCTTCAGGTACCTTGCATGACCCCATGTAGGAAAAGACTATTTACAAATCATGAAAACAGAAAATAATATAAAATCCCAAACGAATTTATAAAAGTTAATAAGCTTAAAGAAATAATAATTGTAAGCAAATCAGTACCTATCCCCCCTGTATAGCAAATAACTGATTGCACAAACGGATGGAATCCCCATACAAATCAATTTATGCCTAAAATAGGTCAAAAAATAAACGAAACGAAGATTAATATTCTTTATCATAGAAATATAATGGAAAATAAATAACATCAAATTTCACCAAAGAGCATACATTCAAAAATAAACACGGCTCCAGGGTCAGATTTAGAGCTGTTGAAGCCCCGGGGCGGTAAAAAAAATTGGAGGCCTCAACATTAAACAAGTTTTATTTTTTACCCAGTGTTTAAACATTGTAATTTTTATTTTTCATCTTAAAGAGAAAGTATTGTAATCGTGAATATTTTTGTTCTCGATATTGTGATGAATCTGTAACGGGCTAACCAATTCAGCCATATACTACCCAAATTTGCTGTACATAATCATTGCTCAAGAATATTTATTGTACTCTATTATATATACAGTTCTATTAATACATAAATCTCCATGTGTTACACACCACATCTTGTATACATCATGGAACAAGAACGACGCCATCAGAAGTGCTAGCCGCCCTCGCCGGTCTGCTAACACTGCACTTGACTGGTCGGAGCAACAATAACAACTGACTGCAGCGGGTGGCCTGCGCGTAGTTTGGAGCCTACGTAGAGGGATGTCTCTCCCCCCTTCTTTCCTTCCCATGATTCATTGCGTTCAGCAACTATAAAGCTCCACGGTTCGCTGGGGACCACCAGTCAAATAGTCGACACTCTCCCACGTCCTGTAGCGTTTATTGAAATAACCACTACAAGAAAAGATTAAAACATCAACGAAGCACTGGTGAAGTAATACTAAAGTGGACTTACCATGCCCCATCGCCCTATGTTGTTGTTATCACGTCTCCCGAGCCGGCCTCCCGAACTACACTCCACTATAAACTTTGTGCTAAGACTGACTGAATGAAGCACGGAGTTCAAGTCGGCGCAAGGTGTCATGGGAAAAATAGTGTGACGTATGATGCCATGCCCGAGACGTCAGTGAGCGATAGAAACTTTTAGTCTGGGTCATTCTCCATGCTCCACCACGCTTCTAGAACCGTCCTTTCGCGTCTAGATGTTCCGTCCCTCTTATGTCATGTGTTGTGTTTTTCCTTTGTTTTGGCGTTTCCCCTCTCCCCCCTCCCCGAGCTAAAATATTGACATAAATACTGGTGTAGAATAGAGGAATAATTACTCTTGTCTGGACTTCCTCCAGGAACACGTTGGTGTTCAGGATGAATACTAAAGGTATAAAATTCTTTTTCGGCAATTGTGTATCAAAATTCCCTTTTGGCTAACATTTGAAATTTAATGAACAAGTCCAATCTTTCAAATAGAAACTTAGCATTATTGTTGTTGTCTTGTAGACACGGAGGCCCCTTCCGGGTTGTGTCGAGTAACATTTGGTAATATCATGGAAATGTTAAATTTTTTATGGTTAAATTTACAGCCTGTTTGGCTTAAGAAAAATTAAACCTACTTAGAATAATTTTGCGGGAATTAATGTTCCTTTGTAGAATGTAGGCTAAAAATCCCCTTTTGGGTTTTTGTCAATATCTATAAATATTGTTGGAAAGCTAACCTTTTATTTAAAGACAAGATTATAGTCTGTACAACTGAGAAAAAGGTATTTTGTATCTTAAAATATTGATTTGGTTCTTTACTCAACGTGTTTGTTTTTGATAATTGTGAGTAAGAAATAATAGAATCACTGCTAGATTGATGCAGAGCGTTGTCATTTCGCAACATAAACATTAATGACTTAGAGCCATCAGCTCACTTGTTAGATGCCTTAAATGTTTACATGTGTCATTTTACGACTTGAACTAGATTGTAAAATCACTGCTAGATTGATGCAGAGCGTTGTCATTTCGCAACGTAAATTTTGTGGACTTAGAGCTTTCAGCTCACTTGTTAGATTTAGTCTTTTTGTTAATGCTTTTGAATGTTTGCATTTGTTTTTTTTACGACTAGAACTATTGATGATTGAGACGATCATGGATGATTCATATTATTATGAGTTTATTATATAACGTTCACACATATATATATCCTTCTGTATCATATTTAAAATATCTATCTTTTATATATAAATAAAATACCTTATACTGTTACCTATTCTTTATGTCACTTTGGTACCCTAGTTTCATCTAATCATGGGAAGTTTTTTTTATATAATGGCAAATATTTGAATTGTTTCTAATAATAAATATTTGTAGAGCGGGTTCGTGGAAACAAAACTCAAATGGATCAGTGTACGGTCCTTTTGTTTGATGTTAGTACTATCGGCTCCTCTGAAATATTTGTTTTTTTTATATCTTTGAAATTTTCTGCTAATGGTATCGTTTTTGTTGTTGTACGCCGGCCTTAATTCGTTGTGGAATTGAGGAGGTCGTTACAGTCCTTTCTACAAGTCGACTGTACACAACCTGTGATCGTGACGATGACGGTGACCGGATCGACGAAAGTAACATGACGTAACTTTGAACATTAAAAACCGTGAGAAGTAGGCGGCTCTATGGACGGATTCTAGTTTTAGGTATTTTTTATAACTTGTCGAGAGTATTAGCCACTCGCGTCTTAATTTTTCTATGTTGTTTAGGTTAGCCTTTTCGTGACATAGTTTACTCGTACATGTCGTGGAGTGATTTTGTACTTCATATGTTTTCTGCTTGGTCCTTAAGACCAGCAGTTTAAATAGGGATGATTCCCACACCTTAGCCCGCTTGACCATGTTATAGTCAGAGAGGCAGTTAGTCGGGAAAGGGGCTGTTCAGGTTTTTCCAGGCTAGATAGTTATACCTAGTTATGTTTGAGTATGCTCTTCTGAGCCAGTTTGTGGTGCTCCAATTGTGGGTAGTTTCTGCCCATCCGGCATGGCTCGCGCTTGGTATATTATTTAACTTGTGTTGTTAACCAGTTTGCGGTGCTTAACTTGTGGGTAATTTCTGCCCATCCGGCATGGCTCGCGTTTGGTATATTATTTTAATGTTTCTGGCTCAGACCAATTGGTCGTGCGCCAGCTCATGACAAAACAAGGCCTAGAACGCTGGGTTGGAACTTACCCTATACAATTAAATTGTTGTATATTTTTGGCTGGTCCATCTATGACCGGAGCTGACTGCCAACAGTCTAGTACCTTGATAACCTATCCATTTATGTTCTAGCCAGCTTCCCTGGCATTAATAGTCCGGCTCTCCTTTCATAGCATTGCTCACGCTAGGTTTTGAGTAGAGACCTTTCGTTCCTGCGTTTGTGTAGTAGCTTGCTAGTCATTAGTTGCAACTAGTTATAATTTATTATTATTATTATTTCGTGCTAGCCTGGCAATACATATTAAGAGGAGGAGGATAATTTAAGCCTGAGCTTAACCTGTCTTTCTAATTCGTTGGCGCTTCACGCCAAACTCTCTCTCAGAGAGTATTTGTTTTTCAGCTATCAGTGTAGCTAATTATCTTGGTCAACTCTATGGACCGTTTCTATATATATTGGTTTGTGTTCTGAAGATACTCTTTGTACTTTCTTTACCTTTGTTACATTAAACTAATTTGTTAATATGTATTTATATCTCTTGCTTTCAAGTGTATTCTATCATGTCTATTTACCATGTTTATGCAATCGCCGTCTTTGGTGTTAAAGCGGTGGTTCAAATCTTTACATTTTTGTATTCCCGAACCTAAGAAAAATGGATTCTACATTTATTTCTGTCCCAATGTCTGTCTGTCCGTCTGTCCCTGGTCACAGATCTAAAAAGTTTTGAGATGATTTTGTTTAAATTTCACATCTAGTTGCTATGTGGCTATTCCTCGGGATTTATTTTTGATTTTACCTTAGCCCTTAATTTAAGGGTAGTTTACTGATGAGTGATTTTTTTTATTCAAAATCTTTCAAAAAAGGAGTTAACGATTTTGGTTTAAAATGGATATCTTGGGAGTTTTTGACACCCTAAATAACACTGTAAACTTGGTTTCGGGGTGAAAATTCGCTAAAGGGTATTTTACTGACGAGTTATTTTTGAAAATTTGAATTGTTTCGAAAATAACTATAAGATTTTGTCTAAAATGTGTATATGGGAAGTTTTTGACGTGAAAAATTATACTGTATACGCGTTTTTTGGAAAACAAAAATTGTTTAGGGCTAGTTTATTAATGAGGGATTAAAAAAATTGCTTAAACTATTTGGTAGAATAATGGGCAGTTGATAGGTTTTATAATATATATAATGTTATACAAATTTTTTATTAAAAAAATGATTGTATAGTGGTTAGCTCATTACTGATTTTTGAAAAATTTGAAATTGTTTGAAAATAATTACATCGAATTTGTTCAAAATTGGTATTTGGGGTCTATTTTTATTATTTTACATGAATAATAATAATTTTTGTTTATATTTATAAAAATAATTTAAAGGTAGTTAACTAATGAGTAAATGACCCATTTCTAGAAAATTTGAAAATTTCAGGAAAACTTTGAAGATTTGATTCAAAATGGGTATCAGGAAATTGTATCATATTATAAATAATAATAATAATATATTTTTATTATTTTAATACTTTCAGATTAGCATAAAAATAACTGATTTTTGAAAATTTGAAATTATTTAAAACATTTTAACAATTTTTTGAAAAATTTATAAATGAGTGTTTATTCTAATTAACAATATGATATGTTTGTTTTTCTAAGGAACGCTTTCTTAAGGGTAGTTTACCGAAAACCTATTTTTGAACATTTTATTCCAAGCTATTATCTACTATATGAGAATTTTGTTCTATTGTGTCTTAGCATTTATTTATTTAAAAAATAACTGTTAATAGCTCAATGCTAAAAGTATTATTTGAATGAAGAACTATTGTAATTACAATAAATTAGACATGTTTAAAACAAAAAATATAAACAACACATATATTTATATATACAAATATACATTAATATATATAAATATATGTATTTTTATCCTTTTAAATTGAAAAATTACACCCCTGCACATAGGGATCGAACTCAATACCTTTGCTCTAACCACTGATATAGCATAAGTCGTTTCGTGTTAAGGCTATTCTTCACTCATATTTAAAGGCAGAGTCTGTAATGGACGTGTGGAAATCGTCAGCTACATATGATTGATCAATTAGAATCACGATCTATCAGATGACGCAACCATCTTCGACTCGGGGCGGTTTTAAGCTGCCAATGGTACAATAATAATTGAATGAATGCGCATATCACGATGGATTAAACGTCTTAGCTATTATATTTGCTAATTACGGCTATAGCTTCATCTAAATGTCATATATTGTACCAAGCAAAAGGTCCCGGGTTCGATTCCCACGTCCAGCTGTCATTTTTCAATTTAAAAGAATATGATATTTAGATGCGGCGATAACCGTAAATCCCGTAACTATCAAATATAGTAGATTTGCTATTTAATCCAAATATATTAATATCTATACATAATATGTGTTTATATGTATTTATTTATATTTGTATATATTATTTAAAAGTACACTCTATAAATTAGAAAACATTGATTTTATAAAATATTATCTCGAATAAAAGTTGTTATATTTAATAGTTCTACAAAGTTATTTCGTGTCTCAAAGATTTGCATAAATATGATCAAAATTGAAAATTTACGTCCATACAAACTCCCCTCAGATTTATGTTAGTGGAAAAATGAGATTAACAATTTTATTTTTTTATTTCAAACAGTACCTAAATACGAATTTTAATCAAAATCATATTAGTCGATTTTAATAAAATCAATTTTTTCTCTCTTTTTGTCCTCAAGTAAAACCCCCCTTAATTTTAGGGTTGTAAAAATAACTCCCAAAAATCTCACAGGAAAACCTATTAAAGCCCTAGATACCAAGTTTTAGCTTGGTATAATGGTTTCGGCTCTAGTCCCAGTAACAGACAGACAGACAGACAGGTCGGTATTGCCAAAACCCCTTTTTTGGGTTAGAGGGGTCACAAAACGTTGACATTCATCAAACTATCTAATTTGATATTTTACTATCACAATACTTCCTTTCTCCTAGGGGTCAGGAGAAAGTAGAATAGATTCATTCATTTGGATAACTAATTAAAAGCTTCCGAAAATATTAAGAGATAAGGAATAAAAGAAGTGATAATATTTTCACGCACATTGAGTGGTTCCACCACTTTTTTTTTCTCTGTCCGGTATTTTGGCACCCTATTTTTTATTATTTTTGCCTCAAGCTTGGGGTGTGGCTTGGGTGCAAAATGTAAGTCTCGTATGGGGCGGGGCGGGGGTGCAAGACACCTTTGAGCTGGCCCTACCATGTCAGTGCATATTATATAAACAAACATTTATCTTAAATAATGCTACACTAGTTATTTTCAACTTATAAATGTTAGCATTTTAGAAAACATTATAAAAATATGTGTAATATGTATGTGAATGTTAAAGTTAATTCATTAATTAATGCAATCGTTTGAACAGTTTCAATATTTTCTAAAACGATTGCTTGAGCAATCAGATAAGATAAAGTGTGGATTGTAAATAAATTGCAATCTGCCTTCTAAGAGAGTGTAAGGAACGCGAGTAAGGGTGATGTTTAAGTTTTCATCTGGTGAACTCAACAGTTGTTGAGTATCTGTCAAAAGTGTCCTTGAATTTAATGACAACTTTTATATTAATTTAAAAAATTTGTCATCTAATGTCACTATGGTCATGACAAAAAATATTAAAGAACTGTTGATATATGAATAAAATTTAAATCCTATGTTTCTACTGAATCAATATTTTATTTATTTTGGCCAAAGAAATGTTTTGCTAAGAAAAACTTGCAATAACACTGATTTTTTATCGCGTCCTTTATAATTCCACCTTAATAATATTAGCTACGGCATCGGTAATTAGTAATATTACTTCTCGTCTAGAGATTATCAACGGAAGTTGGTTTTATTGTAACAAATAACAAAACAAGGTTGAAACTAATTTTGACACTCATATAGCCGTTTACTGGGGGCACCATAAGTCAATTAAAATAAATATTCTTCTTTTCCCCATGTCCAGGGCTCATTTTTTCAACTATATTTTATTTAAATTAAATAACAACATGTATCGCTATCGTCATGAAAATGAGATGCTCTGCGCCTACAGATCTGACTGTGTTGTTTGCGAGTCACGTTTTTCTGTAGCTCTTGATTCAAAGAAAACACGCAGAGAAGTTTAGATTGATGCCCCAGGGTGAGAGGACGGGGGAAGGGGTGGAGGAGGGATCGTGAGGTGAATACATAGTATCGAATAGCAATATAGTTATGCACACAAGTGTGTATTTAGAATGATGATTATATCGTATAAATTAAGCTTTATTTGGATTTATAAATAGAAAGTTTGTTTCTAAGAATTTATTTATAATTACAGAACATCAATATATTTTAGTATAAATAGATACACTATTAAAGCTACAGACTACACACACTAGCCCTGAAGGGATCTATAATGCTAACCACTTCGGAGAATGGAAAAGAATATATATATTACACTTAACACTTTTGAACACCTTTGCGGGCTGATTAAAAGACCCTTATTTGGGACAAAAAATCTAAATCGAAAGTATTACAATCAATATTTTATTAAATTGGTAATACACTGAGAGAAAAAAGTATCATAAAACACTAATCATATGGGGACATTAAATGGAAACGTAACAGCTTAAGTTTCATATGACAGATAACAATGGAAGCGTTAGCGTATAGCTCGAACGGGTAGTAAGACGCGTGCTAAACACACACACACACAACACACATAAAACAACACACACACACACACACACACACACACACACACTGGAAGAGCTTGGTTGTCGCAGCATTGGACCTGAATGTACCGTTAAATTGGATTATGTTTATGATAAATGTTGCTGATATTCATGTTCTCATTATCTTATGACGTTTTTAACTCACTTAAAAAATAATAACCCCATATTTTAGGTCAACTTATATATATTTATTTGTATGTTATAATGAAAAATATCTATATTAACTTTCTCAAACAGAGAAAGTAATGTTATCGAGAAAATGTTCTACCTCGAGATTAAAATGTATATTGACTTTAACTTTTAATGTCTTTCTATAACTGGAGCTTCATTTGAAACGGTTTGATGTATTTTTTTCAAACTTGACATTTATATGCTGTGTGTTCATACATCGAGAATAAATTATGATTTTAGTTCTAGCTCTTGAGTTTTCTGAGGATTGATTTTTGAAAATTCGAAATAGTTCGAAAATTGTCTCTAACGATTTTTGTTCGAAATTGGTATTTGGGGAGTTTTTTACATGACAAAAATAACTTTTTTTTTTATTAGGAAAATAATTTAAGGGTTGTTTAATTCTAACAATTACTTTGAAAATGTTGTTCCAAACTATAAGAGATACTATTGTGATGTACTTTGTGTCGGTTCGTTTATTTTTGTATGTAATAATAGTTGTCATTTTCAAGAAGTAAACTTGGTACAGTACATAGATAAAAATAACTCTAAATACAAAAATTAATATTTTCAAATCACGACTATCATAAATAAAATTATAATTGAAAAGAAATACCCACATAGCTCAATTGTAAACGCGTTGGCATAGTAAACCAAATGTCTTGGGTTCGTTCCCAATGTCCAGGTTTCATTTTCATAATTATTTGATACTCCCGTACCTCTTTTTAGTTTGTTTCAGGTTCGGAAGTGACCTAGATTATCACTGAGGGGATTGGATTAAGAATGAGTATAAAGATTTACAACATTTGTTATGAAGAGGAAGAGTATTCTTATAATAAAACTTATTAAAACACCTCATACTCTACCCCTACGGGACCCACATAGGTGAGCGCATGGACTAAGGCGTCAGTATCATCTAGTATAATTTACAGGTGATGGGGAAGAAAGGACTATCAAACATCCTAAGATGAGATAGGTATTCTTACAAGACCTCGATGAAAACGTTTGAAACAGAATAGTGAGAATAAGAAGAAAATGTGTGAGACCCAATGCCTTCATTGACGAGTGATTTTTACATTCTCCTCCGAAGAAAATAAGGGTGCATTACTTCCTACTTGCTCCTGTACTCTTTTTATTTCACTATCAAGCCGATAGCCTCAACGTGTCAAGAAGTTAGGGTTGACATTGGGACATATTACAAGGAGCTGTTATCGTCCATCGTTTGTTCTCCCAACCCCCTTTGAGGGAACTGTGTTCCTATCTGGTTGGGGCCAAAGGTCCAATATTAGTGAGATGATAAATAAGATGAGTTACGAATGAGACGCTGATAAGTGTGTTTCCAGGTAGTAATAATCCAACTTATGTTACGTTCCTAAAAAACAAACCTTTAGTTTAAACTATCAAGTTCAAATGAACGATGCCGGAGCACTGTTCTCACAGCAGAATGGACCTGGATCTGACCGAAGCAATGGGGTGGCTTGAGAACACTACACTTCTCCGCAACTATTCGCCCTCTATAGCCCCAAGCAACTGCACGCAGGTGGACGAAGTGACCCTCCCTGGGTTCGAATTGCCCCCCTTGGACTGGCTGCTCACACTGAAAGTGGTCGCTCTCGCCTTCATGATCCTGCTTACGATCGTTGGCAATCTGATCGTGATCGTAGCAGTGGTCCGTAGTCCTTCTCTGAGGAGCCCCACGCATGCGCTCATCATCAATCTGGCGGTAGCAGACCTGCTTCTCGGGGCGACGGTGCTGCCCCTGTCGGCCACCAGGGAGATTGTGGGAGTGTGGCTCTTAGGTACTTTCTATACTAGGTTACAGTGTGTGTGTGTGTGTGTGTGTGTGTGTGTGAGGCTCTTAGGCACTTTCTATACTAAGTTATTGTATGTGTGGCTCTGATCTACTTTTTTACACTCGGTAAGGGATCGGCCAGACTGACAAGCGTGCGAGCGAGCGCGTGATTAGCTGATACCTCTCGTTATTTGTTGACGAGGAGGCTCCAAATCTTGGCTGAGTGAACTGAGGGTGTTTTAACAAGTGATTTATTGTTGTGGTTTTCTCCTCCTCTCTCCACGCTAATGGTGATTCTTATTTGTAAAGGCCTACTTTGATGATATTTATGATCTTAGCAATTAAATTAGACCGTTAGTATCAAGTGTGCTAAAAATAAGAATTGAATAGTCAAACGGTGACCTGGTGGTCTAGGGGTAAGGTGTCTGACTTTTGTGCTGAGGGTCCGGGGTTCAATCCTCGGTCCCGGCACAGATTTAGCTGATTGCCAAACCCTTCCTTCACCTCTGACAAGACGTGTATTAATCACAACTTGTGAATGTGTGGAATGCCAGGCCTCCACCGTGGTTCGGATTCCACGTTAAACTGTAGGTCCTCCATTTCATCTCACAATCACCCTACCATTGCACATTAGCGTAAGTGCGTACAACCCGAACGGGTAGTAAGACGTGGTGCTAATAATAATAATAATAAAATAATAATAATAATAATAATATAAAATAGTCAAAGCTATTATTTATGCTTTTAGTGAGGATTACTCCATCTAAATATCATATTCTGAAAATTGAAAATTGACACCCGGACACGGGAATCGAACCCGAGACCTTTGGCTTAGTGCATCAATGTTCTAACCACTGAGCTATCCAGGTGTCATTTTTCAAATTTAAGAATATGATATTTTGATGGAGTAATCTTCACTAAAAGCATAAATAATAGCTTTGGCTATTTAATTCTTAATATGCAATCCCGCACGATTATAATAATTGTACAAATGGCAGCAATAAGCCAACTACCGAGTCGCAGATGGCTGCGTTATCTGATAGCTCGGGATATTAATATAATCACACATTTGTAGCCGACGATTTCCGCACGTCCATCATAAACTCTGCCCTAAAATATGAGTGAAGAATGACCCTGGGCACGGGACGAATCCTGGATAGCTCAGTGGTTAGAGCATTGGCGTACTAAGCCAAAGGTCCCAGGTTCGAGTACCGTGTCCAGGTGTCATTTTTCAATTTCCAGAAAGTGTGCTAAGCCTATCGATAGTAATAAAAAAACGTCAAAATGAGAAGTTTTCCTAGCACTCGATGAACCATCATATAATTATATTGCCCAGCACCTGTAAACTAGACTGTACCGGGTTGAGCGCGCACGCTTGAAAAATAGAACCAGTTCTATCTTTCAAGCGTGCGCGCTCAGTCGCTCGCTCGCTCGCGCGCTCCAGTCTGGCCACCTCTCATTACAACCCATGTGTTCTATTTTATATTTTAGTCGCTCGCTCGCTCGCTCAGTCTGGCCGCCCCCTAACAGTGTATGAGTGGCCTTTTGGCAGTTCCTATACTATACAGTGAGTGGGGCTTTGAGGTACTTTTTATATAATACAATGTGTGTGTCTCTGAGGTACTTTCTATATTAGATTACAGTTTGTGTGTGGCTCTTCAGAACTTCTTATATTAGGTTACAGTGTGTGATTCTCTTAGGTACTTTATACCCTGTTTTTGGTACGAAGAACAGTTTCGAAAATTCAAACATATTTCCTTACAACCAGCATTGATAAAATCTTACTATATTATTTGTGTTATTTTATAGATATTTAAAATATCTATCAAAAGTTAAAGGTGCAAATAATATGATTTGATGTATGAATATATTGAAATTGTTTTAGTAGCTTTAGTAACTAACAGATACTGTTCTTCCTACCAAAATCCGTCTATAGTTTAAAACGTGTATGATCAAACTTTATTAAAACATTAGGTCTGCTAGAAATTTTGCTTTTATTTGACATGTGACCTGTTAAGCTATTATTGTTTCCCTAACAATATGGTTGTTGCCTTCCTTAGCAAGATTGTTGTTGTGTTTTTCTGCCAAGATAGTTGTATTCATTGCCAAGATGAGTGTTGTGTTTCTTGGCCAAGATGAGTGTTGTGTTTCTCTGACAAGATAATCGTTGTGTTTTTCTGACGAGATGGTTGTTGTGTTCCCTGACGAGATGAATGCTGTGTTTCTCTGACAATATGGTTGTTGTGTTTCTCTAATAATATAGTTTTTGTGTTCCATGACAACATGTTTGCTGTGTTCCTTGACAAGATGAATGTTGTGCTTTACTGACAAGATGATGTATTGCAAAGGTCCTGAGCTGTGCTCGGTGTGGACAACCCTAGACGTGCTGTGCTGCACAGCCTCCATCTCTCCCTATGCGGTATATCTGTGGACAGATATATAGGGGTGTCCCGCCCTCTGGCCTACTCCAGGGTCATGACCCGGAGGAGGGTCAAGGTACTCATTGCTGCTATCTGGGCCCTGGCTCTCGCCATTAGTGTGGCGCCGCCCCTGGGCTGGAGGGAAGCGGAGGGCGTGGTCCAGGCGGAGGAGAGCGAGTGCCACGTCAACAAGCAGCTCGGGTGAGTCGCCCGCCTCCTCCAGTTACCTTGGTCCCGATTTTCTCCAGGCAATTCACCCCATCTGTAGCTTATAATCAGAGGACAGGGTGGGTCTGCGCCGAGTTGTGGTTGAGGCACCATTTTCTGCCACTACTCGCCACAACGTCGTGTTGACTGACTACTGTGTGTGTTTATTGCACAACTGTATTATGCAGTACTCTGCGTCTACTATGTTCACACCCGCCTCGGTGGCGTAGTTGGCTAACGCGCTAGTCGTGTTGAGCTCGACCGCTGAGGACGGGGAGATCGAGGTTCGAATCTCGGTCGGGTGAACTGGGGGTGGTTTTTCCTAAATGGTTTTCCACTCCCCTTCCACGCAAATGCGGGTTCACTTCCTCTAAATTCAACCCTCCCAATTCCTAATCCATTAGCGTAATTAGTACTTAAGCGTATAACCCGAACGGGTAGTAAGACGCGGTGCTAAATATTATTATTATTATTAATATACTATGCTCACTCTTCTTTGTAACATAATCTAGCAAAGACCAGCTCCATGATTCAAAGGAAACTATAATGTAAACATAGTTTCTAGTCATTACTAAACAATATTTAGTGTCCAAACTGACTATTCTTTTAACAAGAAAGAGTTTAACGGCTTTATCTGAGGGATAACGAGTAGGGGGGGGGGGGTAGTTTGAAGAAAATACATCTGTTTCCGTGTGAATATAGGTAGAGAAAACCCCTGTGATATATCATATTTGGAAAACCACTCCTCAGTGCATCAGAACTGGATTCAAACCTGGAACTTTCTGCCAAAGCCTGTCTTGTGAGTTTAGTATCACGGACAGGGCGGCCACCTGTACAGATAATCAAAGGTAGTTTTCGCATGCCTCTACCATAGTCCAGGACCCTGGAGAGTGACGAACCCCCTCTGAGAGAGTTTGGTTTTATCCTCTATGGGGTTGTAGTGTAGTCTTTGTGGTAGTTGCGGACGAGGGAATCGAAGCTCACTCTAATAATTAAAATCTCTGATACTAATAAATGTAACCATGTCGAATGACTGTAAGACATTGTGGATGACAGAGAGGAAACACCCCGAAATGCGCCTGGATGGAGTAGGGGAAAACCACTGTACTTCTTCCCCTAAGGTGCACCCAGTAGCTATTGAACCCAAGTGTTCTGTTGAAGGTACGTGATTTTCTCCGCGTGCGGCTCGTTCTACCTCCCAGCCTTGGTCATCCTGGTGCTGTACGCCCTGGTGTACAGGGCCGCCATCAGGCACTCCAAGTTCCTTGACTCGGGATCCAGGGTTACCAGGTCAGAGGTCACACTGCGGGTCCATACGGGGCCCAGTCGCACTGGCAGCCTCAGGGAACCTAACGGTGTGCGGGACAAGGTGAGTGTACCCCTAGGATAGTAAGTACATTGCTCAAGAGCCCACAGGATAGTACTGCTCCGGGACTCACATAATAATAGACTGATCAGGGACCCCAGAATAGTACTGCTCAGGGACTCACATAATAGTAGACTGATCAGAGACTCACAAGATAGTACTGCTCAGGGACTCACATAATAATAGACTGATCAGGGACCCCAGAATAGTACTGCTCAGGGACTCACATAATAGTAGACTGATCAGAGACTCACAAGTTAGTACTGCTCAGGGACTCACATAATAGTAGACTGATAAGAGACTCACAAGATAGTACTGCTCAGGGACTCACATAATAGTAGACTGATAAGAGACTCACAAGATAGTACTGCTCAGGGACTCACAAGATAGTACTGCTCATGGACTCACACGATAGTAGACTGATCAGATACTTACAGACCAATGAAACCTTTCTACCACATTAAAAAAAATAACAAAATTTAATAAACATATTTAAAAATTTAAAAATAGAACTATTTCATTAAACCCAATTTCGCTGTTGTTAATGAAGAATGTACTTGGATTCCATTCCTGAGGTTAGTCTTGTATTTAAAATTTCGACCAGGCTCTTATTATTACTATTAGCACCGTGTCTTACTACCCGTTCGGTATTGTACGCACTTACGCTAATGTGTAATGGTAGGGTGATTGTGAGATGAAATGGAGGACCTACAGTTTAACGTGGGATCCGAACCACGGTGGAGGCCTGGCATTCCTCACATTCACAAGTTGTGTTTAATACACGTCTTGTCAGAAGTGAAGGAATGGTTTGGCAATCAGATAAATCTGTGCCAGGACCGAGGAGCCGAGCGCCTATGAAATGGGCTCTTAAACGTTAAGGTTAGATTTTCTGGAATTATCAGCAACTGTACTCATGTCCTTGGGGGAAGGGGGAAAATAAGAGCGGTCCTATTTGTTTGGACCCTAGTACATAATTTTGTCCCGTGTTCAGACAAATCACACTGTGTGAACCGCACAACCTGAAATTTTGGTAGAGCGTCCTAGCAACATTATTTATAGATAAGGGGGAAGGGTTGGTTGAGGTATAATCATTGAGAGAGGTAGGTTGCAGGTATAACACACCTTAACCTGATTGTCTTAATGAGCTTGCTTTCTTCATATTCGGTTACCTTAAAACATGGCTTAACCCTATCAACCCTAACGATATTTTGTCACAGGTTTTACTAAAAGGGGAGGTGTGGTAAGAAACCCTTTTATTATTTACTATATTTATTTTAATATAATTCTGATGGTTTGATTCTATTTTTTAATATATTCTATTAATAATTACCTAATCTATAAAAATTAATTGAAAAGGTTAATACATATAATATTTTATAAAAGAATATAAGCTCTGAAAAACTCCTCACTAATCGGGTTGTTAGTAGCTATTTGGTTCACAAAGGTTTGTGCAGACCACAGGTGGTCTTTACCTTTTGTATATTTTAAATATCTGTTTACAGTTTCATGGTGACCTGGTGGTCTAGGGGTAAGGTGTCAGACTTCTGTGCTAGGGGTCCGGGGTTCAAACCTCGGTCCCGGCACAGATTTATCTGAATGCCAAACCCTTCCTTCACCTCTGACAAGATGTGTATTAATCACAACTTGTGAATGTGTGGAATGCCAGGCCTCCACCGTGGTTCGGATCCCACGTTAAACTGTAGGTCCTTCATTTCATCTCACAATCACCCTACCTTACACATTAGCGTAAGTGCGTATAACCCGAACGGTTAGTAAGACGCGGTGCTAATAATAATAATAATAATAATACAGTTTCATATTACTCAGTGCTACCACAGTTAACTATGTAAGCAGTGCTGCCACAAATGACAAAACAAAAAAATCCTTCCATTCTAAGTGTGAGGGTTTGCACTACCTATACTATACACAAATTCAACAAAAAACTAACTTGTATAAGCAAATAAGAGTCTAGTAGACAACTTCATGAAGGTTGAGTTCATTCATATTCAAATTAGTGGGTTAAAATGATAAAATATTGATGTATGGGCTCGACGACCCCCTCTACTCCCCTTTAGGATTGCTAGGGTTAAGGGCATAGGCGTGCGCAGGGTGTGGCAACTGGAAGATGAAGGGGGAAGAATCAAACCACTCCTCCCCGAGAATTTGTTAGAATTTTATTTTTAAACAATTACAATAAATTAAAAATAAGTAAGAATCAATCGTTAGATTATTCTTTGGAAAACAAACATTATAAATTACAATTATTCACAGAAAAAACAGTTTTGTATATGTTACAACAGATTTAATGTTTAGTTTGATCATAACAAAATCATTTTGTAGACCCCATTCATTATATAATGGTAACCTGTACAAAACTGTTTTTTTCTGTGTTCCATCCGCCGGTTGAAAGAAACAATTTTTTTTAAACTCGTCAATAATGGCATCCAAGTTCGTATTCACAGCCAGCCTTTGTTAAAGTAATTGGACCATGAGGTGTATTAGCTCAAGCCTACATTAAACATGCACTACTGTAGCTACCTACTTCATTCATTTTCCACTCCAACTTTTCCTGTTTGTTTTTTTGCTAGTGGGGGTGCCATGACACCCACAGCGCTTAGATTATTTTACAGGTATATAAATAAAGAGACACGTATATCCAAATATGCTGGGTTGAAATACCAGTTTAAGCTTTATAGCCCTGGCCACCTCCTATCATATTATATAATCCGGATACCAGTAGTCTCCTCTCCCAGTCCTATTTGAGACTCTTGGCCACCTCCTATCATATTATATAATCCGGATAAGTAGTCTCCTCTACCAGTCCTATTGAGACTCTGGCCACCTTCTATCATATTATATAATCCGGATACCAG
Source organism: Timema podura (assembly GCA_033556935.1). Classification (NCBI taxonomy): domain Eukaryota; kingdom Metazoa; phylum Arthropoda; class Insecta; order Phasmatodea; family Timematidae; genus Timema; species Timema podura. The sequence continues at coordinate 120,162,056 of JAVRXN010000009.1, read as the reverse complement.
TAGTCTCCTCTCCAGTCCTATTTGAGACTCTTGGCCACCTCCTATCATATTATATAATCCGGATAACAGTAGTCTCCTCTCCCAGTCCTATTTGAGACTCTTGGCCACCTCCTATCATATTATATAATCCGGATAACAGTAGTCTCCTCTCCCAGTCCTATTTGAGACTCTTGGCCACCTCCTATCATATTATATAATCCGGATAACAGTAGTCTCCTCTCCCAGTCCTATTTGAGACTCTTGGCCACCTCCTATCATATTATATAATCCGGATAACAGTAGTCTCCTCTCCCAGTCTATTTGAGACTATTGGCACCTCCTATCATATTATATAATCCGGATACACTAGTCTCCTCTCCCAGTCCTATTTGAGACCTTGGCCACCTCCTATCATATTATATAATCCGGATAACAGTAGTCTCCTCTCCCAGTCCTATTTTCATATTGTGTAGCCCGGGATACAAGGAGTCACTTCCCCCACTCCTGTTTGATGATCTTGGACACCTTCTCTCCTGCCATGTATCCAGGATATAGGGAGTCACTTCTCCCACTCCTGTTTGATGATCTTGGACACCTTCTCTCCTCTCATGTAGCCAGGATATAGGGAGTCACTTCCCCCACTCCTGTTTGATAAGTTTAGCCACCTTCTCTCCAATCATGTAGGCCGGTGCCATAGTGTGACTGGCTGGTATTAGAGGGATGATAGAGCAGTCTGCTACCCTCAGTCCCTGCACCCCTAACACCCTCAACCGAGCGTCCACCACTGTTGCCGGGTCTTCTGGTGGACCCATGCGACACGTACCAACCTGGAGAGAACAACATTAAACTAATTAACAAGTATAGATATTTATCAGGTATGTAGGATACGAGGGGTTCCGTAGCCACAGGAAGCTGCTGACGCTACCTGAGACATAGGGTGAAACAAAAATAAAACAAACATTATAACATAGGCGTCCGCCCCACGGGTTCTGTGGCTGCCGGGGAGCCCCCACTAACTACACACACCAAAAAAAGTAGGAGTGACAAAAGAACAGTACCTAATTTTTTTTAGAAACCGTATCGATGGATATTCCAATGGTAGTGGTTAATTGTAAGCTTGAGATCCTGTTTTTTGCCGGCCGATGGTGGAATTGTAATTTATAATATTTGTTTTACATAGAATAATCCTGTAAAATAAAATCAATGATTTTTTGTTGTTTCAAAATGTTTGTAATAGTTTAAAAAAAATCAACCAGATTCTCAGGTGGGATCCCACTCCCTTAGCTGGTACCCCTATCAGCCACACTCTGCACACGTTTATACATTCAATCAAACCTACTCTTTCCCACCTTTCCACGAAGAGGAGTCCCCATAATCCATCCTGGTTGAAATTTAACCTTGAATTAACCTGGGACAATCGCTTGGTGTGTAGGCTGCTACGTCATCAGAGTTACTCCTCTCCCGTTTTCTGTGGTAGCATCCAGCCTAAATCACCAACACAACGCATTTGTACCTGGTGGTGCAGGCTGGTGGTGAGCTGCCTTATTGCGCATGCCCAATATTGGTCGGTGCCATGCTCGAAGGACTCGCAGCCGGGGCAAGGTGCTCGGTAAAGGGTGCTGTTGTAGCGTTGGAAGGCCGCACTCTCACCCACCGCTACTGCCTGAAACAAAGTGAGAAATATTAAACTTCAAATTCTCAAAGCAAGGTTATGTCAGTTCACGACTTAAGGATTAGCTTAACGTGGAGCAGAAACACTTAACACTACGCACCCAACATTTGATAGCTATCATGCAATAAAGATCCAGACAGATAAAATTCCAAATGGTCAAGTTAAAACAGAACCTCGCTGCTCTTGGTCAATTATGTTGCTTGTCGAACTAAATTTCAATAAACATTTTTATTAAAGTATGTATTTTTAATATATTGCTTTTTTATTTCCTAGCAGTTTTAATAAAATGTCAAACGTATTTACTTTCGGTATGTCGTAAGTATTTATTATCTTATATTCATATTATTTATAAGGGAAAATATAGCCTACAAATGAACAAACTTAAAATGCATACAAGAGGGCAAGTGGACAAAGGCGCATGTCTCGTTTTGTAAGGTTTGTAGATGACGGGGAGATCAGGGTATAAATCCTAGTTGTGTGTTTTGAAGTGTTTTTTTTTTCTAAATAGTTTCTCACTCCACCTTCGCTCAAATGCGTTCTAACTCTGGATAGGTTGTTGAGACGTGGAGAGCGTGAAAATATAATTTAATAATGAAGGTAAATAGGTCAATTGTATGGTAGTGCACTAATCCTATTACTAAGCACATTATTGTACAATGATTTAAATAATTCTGTAAACTAAAGCTAATCATTAATTTTTACAAACATCTATTATCAAACTGCAAGATAAATATGTCTTAACACACGGCATAAAAGAGGGGAATTACTCTTGAAATAAACCGCTTTGTCTTTTCGGATGAAGCCACAGCTGGCTAAGGAATCCCGAAAGTTTAGTGAAGTTTACAATGTGTTTTAAACGTGGCCTTTCTAAATACACACATAATAACATAACGCAACTATCAAACTAATGTAACTTTAGATAGCTTGACCCGTATCAGCGGGCATTGCGGATTAACCGTCAAAGTTCGTCTAGTCTCGTTTGCTGGTGATAGAAAGCTCGGGCTTTAATCGGAGCCGGATGTAATGAGATTTTTCTAAATGAGTTTTCACTCTCACTTCATACAAATTCATATACATTTCCTGTAAATTGTATTTTCCTCATCCCAATCTAATTTTGGTTGTAAAACAAGGCTAGCCTGGCTGGATAGTAAGACGTGGTGGAAAAATAAAAGAGTAGACAGTACCTCTGTTACTACACATTCAGGCCTCGTGCCTAGGTAGATAAATATCTTAATCAGTACTACCATGAATCGAACGAGGGCTACCTAGAACTATGGTTTACCACTGTAACTACTTAGGGCTAGTTTCAAAGTCAGACTTAGCTCGCCTCAAGTGTGGCGCCGTACTAAATACAAGATGACACTTACCTATACTCGAAATAAAAGGGACAGTTTCACATATGAAACTAATTGGCCCTTAGTTACAAGTACGTGTCGTGTATAACAGTGGGAAAGGGGGGTCAGATAGTTGGACCAGTGGAATACTAGGCTCAGGTGGTAGGTGGCGTTATTCCTCGAGGAGATATGTCTCAACACCCTTGTACTACGATCGTACACACCTGTTAGTTCAATTAGAGGGGGATAAAGCATTGCTAAAACACGTCACGCACACAGCTACACTTCATTCCAATAAATATATACTTACTCTTCTAGAAAAGACTACACTTCCTTTCCAGAGATATAGAGCCTTACATCTTCAACTACTGCTACACTCTCTTTCAAGAAATATAGAGACTTGTCTCATGATATGCGACCTATATGATGACTTGCATGTCACTCTCACCTAAAAAGTAGTTGGGGTAGATAATAGGCCAGTGTAAGGGAGGAACTCACCATCTTGACACCCTCCACCAGGACCTTCATGTCTCTCTCGTCGGACAAGTAGTTGGGGTAGATGAGAGGCCAGTGGAAAGGGTTCTTGCTCCTTAGTCTGATGTAACCTTGGCTGTGTGGCCTCAAGAGGACAGGGACGATGCTGAAAGCCTCTCTGTCCTGTATTGGACCAAAAAGCTCCTTGTAGAAGTCGTCTCTGATAGCAAACGCCTTCCTCAAACTGCCAACCGTGTCACTACTGTAGGCGCCTGGTCCGAACACCAGCTCGACGTCCGGGACGCCCTCCTTTGCAAATTTGGTACGTACAAACGCCAGGGCCTCAGCCCCTCCTGGAATTGTAAGGGGGCCATTCCTATGGACGAGGTAGTCCACCGCGTACTTGGGTTGGGACAGGATTCTCTTCTCCAAGAGGGTTACAGACTCGTTGACGAGGAAGGTGAGTCCCGATAAGGTGACATGGTCTTGAAGGTTGTCCCCGACCGGTAGATCTTGTATCACCGGGATCCCCAGCTCCTCCAGATGCTCCCGTGGCCCCAGGCCGGACAGCATCAAGAGCTGTGGGGAGTTGAGGGTACCCGCGGACAGGATCACCTCCTTCCTCACCCGTACGATGTGGGCCCTTCTGTCTTTAACGTACTCCACACCAAACACCTTCTTCGTGGTGGGGTGGACTAATATCTTGGTAACCCTGGCTGAATCAGCCAGCACCAGGTTGGCCCGCTTGCAGGAAGGTCTGAGGTACGCCTGCCACGCACTGAAACGGGAGCCATCCTTTATTGTGGCCTGGACGTACGAGAACCCCTCCTGGGACTCACCGTTGGGGTCGTTCACCTTGTATCCAAGCGCTTGTCCTGCCTTGAGGAACAAGGGGGCCAGAGGTGTTCTGAACGGGGCCCTCTCAACAAGAACTTCGCCATACTCGGAGTGATAGCTGGAGTTGAGCAAGTCAGGTATGTTGATCTGCTCTGACTTGAGGAAGAGGGGTAGGACGTCGCTATACCCCCATCCTGGGTTTCCCAGACGCTCCCAGTCGTCGTAGTCCCGTCGGTGTCCCCGAGTATAGAGCATGTAGTTAATAATGGTGGAGCCCCCCAAGGCACGTCCCGATGACCACCTGCATCGAAAAAAAAACCGGTCTTACATTAGGTTCCCCGAGCTCACTGTAGTTTCACGCTTTACTCTAACACACAAAATGTTTCCTCTCAGTGATTTTAATCTCCCTGACTTGTGAAATGAGATTGTTACCAGCCCTGGAAGTGATAGGATTAGTGTGATCTGGTTTGCTATTTCCTTCTAACCCCGGAGACAGAGGCTGGTTATGTAGGGGGTTCCCAGTCTCTCACTGATTACCCGTGTGCCAGGAGCCTCTAGGTAGTCCCGGTGTGGGACAGTCTTGCTCTACGTACACACCTGCATCTGTGGTCCTCCATGGCTCGACAGAAGCCCGGTGTGGGACAGTCTTGCTCTACGTACACACCTGCATCTGTGGTCCTCCATGGCTCGACAGAAGCCCGGTGTAGGACAGTCTTGCTCTACGTACACACCTGCATCTGTGGTCCTCCATGGCTCGACAGAAGCCCGGTGTAGGACAGTCTTGCTCTACGTACACACCTGCATCTGTGGTCCTCCATGGCTCGACAGAAGCCCGGTGTAGGACAGTCTTGCTCTACGTACACACCTGCATCTGTGGTCCTCCATGGCTCGACAGAAGCCCGGTGTAGGACAGTCTTGCTCTACGTACACACCTGCATCTGTGGTCCTCCATGGCTCGACAGAAGCCCGGTGTAGGACAGTCTTGCTCTACGTACACACCTGCATCTGTGGTCCTCCATGGCTCGACAGAAGCCCGGTGTGGGACAGTCTTGCTCTATGTACACACCTGCATCTGTGGTCCTCCATGGCTCGACAGAAGCCCGGGTCAGGCTCGGCGCTGTATCCCCAGTTATAGCCTGTGTTGAGCACGTAGCTGGCCATCAAGGGTATCTCAGTGGCTCGATTCTCCAGACCTCCAGCCTCCAGGACGAGCACGGTCCATCCGGGCACCTCAGATAGACGCCCGGCCGCCGCTGAACCAGCCGTTCCACCGCCCACCACTATGAAGTCGTACTCCTGGGCGACGCTCCCCGCACAGTCTAGGGCACTCAGACGTCCAGGGCCTGACCTGTAGAACTCGCTGAGAGATTTGAATATTGTCCAAGGTGGGGCACCCACCCCCGCGGCTGAGGCGCACACCGTGGCGCAGAGGGCGAGCCACCACGAGCATGCCTCCATGGAAAGGCACTTTTTACAGTTTCCTTGAGTAACTTTTCAATAAATAAGATTAGAGGAGTACCAACTTCATTTCAACCGTCAGGAAAACTTTGTTCAACACACTCTCCGTGAGTCACGATACGTTCTAATATAAATCAATCATTTTAATAGCTGCCTTAAACTGTGTTGTATTAATATTTAAACAAACACGTTCTTTCAAATTACATTTTGATGGAATGTTTGTACAAATTTGTTGTATTTATATTTTTGAAGCGATTACACCAAAGAACTTTGTAGACAAATTACACAAATCTTTCGCAACTTCCATTTAATGAAGTCCCCACGGTGTCTTCAACAAACATCTGACTTGCGTTTCATAAAATAATGCCGGTATAGCGATAAACATAAAGTTCACATCGCGTAAATAAACATAGTGTGTTATCAGAATTCAAGTAATGTGACCTAACAACTCGAGAAAAACACAGCCAAAGATTTGAATTGTTTGAAAACAAATTGTTCACTAAAATATAATACAACCAGCCAGGGCTGATTAGGGGACAAGTCCTTGTAATTGAAACATAATGGAGATATAAAATAAAACGTAAAAAGAGGTCACACCATTTCGGGGGTCGTGATACGTAGACAAACTAATTATACCGAAGAAGTCTTATGCACACAATAAACAAAGTTCTAAATAGACGTGTCGACTTTGATAGTAACATAATTGGCTGTCAGAAGCACGTGATATACTTCATGTAAAGTAACGTGGATGTTATCCTCCTTGCAGCTCTTATGTTAAGTGAACATTATGTTGATTATGATCTCGATATAGCTATTCAACAAACACGTACTCATCTGAAATTATATTCGACCTAGTCTCTTCCTATTACCACCATGGCCTTAATTTATGTTTTATGAGCCATCCTCGTTAGTAAACTCGGCGTGGCTATGAAGCTAGCAACTCTTCACACCGCTATGATAATTATGTTACTCTTCTTTTTGACCTTGCCTCTGTTTTATAATACACCGTTTTAACAGACTCATGTATCCATAACATTAACTCATCATGTGCTCCGACTATACATATGGTACACTCTTAATTTGTAATACATGTCGTGTGATTTTGTGTCATTTTGGGTGTGCTGGGCTGAAAAACTGCACACTAAACACTTGTTTTTTATTTTAAAACATTCAGAAATGTAACTAACACTTGCAGTCAAACATTTTACTATTTACAAGATGATTTATTCGACACGTGGTCATAGCTGACCTGACCTATCGTAGTAGAAAGAGGTTATTTTCTAGGACCCCACGCAGCTTCTGGTGCCATTCCTTTGGATTTGGTATTCAAATTTTGGAGAACTTGTTTTCTAATCTCTTGAGTTACATAACGTGTATGTATATTTGTGTTTGTTCTAGTCACAAATATATTTAACAATTTTCAAACATTTCCCAACTATTTGTCGCTCAGCTAATCACGAAGTGGGCAGGGCAGGCTCTACACATGTTGATGGAGACTGTTGACAGTTGGCGGAAATTGTTGACACATATTACCAATAGTGTTGACACCCATAGATGACTTGTTTTTACACTCAAATATCAGTCTTCATTTGAAAGTGTTTTGGAACCTGAAAAATAAATACAACTATTTCAAAATTAGTATTGCATATGGTTTATCTATAGATACAGTTCAATTTGATAGAAATGACCTTTTAGAAAATACAAACTTTTTTGTTCACAATGTAACATTTGACTATTTTAGGGTCCTAGTGTAATTTTATAGGAGCATGCTCAACTTGAGGGATTTAACAATACCCTAACTTATAAGCTATACCATGGTGTATGATGCAAGGTAAAGCTTGTTATCTTACAGGGTAAGCAAAGGGTACATTAATTGACGTCTGAGTTGGTGATATTAGATCTCGTAACGTTTCTAGCTGTCATACAAGGATATTTCCTTTAAAATTGAACAGGAGATAGTGTTCAAAGAAGCCGACTACTGTTTTAAGTTATTTTTATCAAATAAATATTTGTTATTCAGTTTAAACGCAGGAGTAATTTAACGGTCTGATCCGGGGGCTAAGAGTGAGGAGGGTAGTAATAGAAAATATACACACACTAGCATGGATAGGGGATGAGAAAACAAGTGATAGATCATATGCATAAAAAAAAAGCCCTCAAGTGAACTCGGTCAAGATTCAAACCACAGTATCCCTGTCAAAGATAGTCCATTGTATTGTGAGCCTGACATCTGAAACTATGTGACTACTGTTGCAGGTCTTTCTCGTGGCTGAATGGTCAAGGAGGCCACATATCTAGAATAACTTGATTACACACTTTCGTTTCAATGGGCTGTAACGTGTTTCTCCGGTCTTTCATTTGGTGAGCCCACGTTAAATACCCTCAAACCCGTGTCCACGGTTAATAGAGAAGTCCACGAGCTTGTGTAATGATGTCAAAAAATAAACTAGCCAACAAACAACCTCGGGTTACTCTCGGCCGGTTAAGTAACTGCGTGTTAATAGGACGAGGACGACTGTTGATATGCGTAACTTGCTGCTTGCTAACTTATGGAACAGTCAGAAGGAACTTGGCAACAACTAGCGCTACCCAACCGAGCATGTTATTCACTGATAGAATTGACTCAAACACATATTTTGATAGTTTGTCCAGGCACATAGCACAATGCAATGTGGTATTGGTACCTTACACCTACTGACAAGGTGCTTTGTCGGTTAGCGAAATGTAGTCATAGTTGTAACATCGTGGTGCGGTTTTATGCATAGTGGAATTTAGACCAGTTTACAACATTTACAAGAATATTACAAATTAAAAAATTAATTATTTTAAAATGAAATTATTTCACTGGTCCCGATTTCATTGCCAAGTAAAAAAAATTATAAAACCGCAATTCAAAGAGGTTTCTGGTTCGATGCCTTGTGCGATAATTCTTGACATAGTTTGTCCTTTATGAAAAAATAAGAAAATAATAACAAAACTAAAATGTTGGTAGTAACATTTACCTAAAATAATAACACTATAGAAAGGAAACAAAAAAGTTATGTGTGATTAAAACTCTTAAAATTGCGTTTCATACGAACATCTAGCTAGTAGGGTGACCTGGTGGTCTAGTGGTAAGATGTCAGACTTCTGTGCTGGAGGTCCGGGGTTCAATCCTCGGTCCCGGCACAGATTTATCTGATTGCCAAACCCTTCCTTCACCTCTGACAAGATGTGTATTAATCACAACTTGTGAATGTTTGGAATGCCAGGCCTCCACCGTGGTTCGGATTCCACTTTAAACTGTAGGTCCTCCATTTCATCTCACAATCACCCTACCATCACACATTAGCGTAAGTGCGTATAACCCGAACGGGTAGTAAGACGCGGTGCTAATAATAATAATAATAATAATAATAATAATAATAATAATAATAATAATAATAATAATAATAATAATAATAATTAATAATAATAATCTAGCTAGTAATGTATCATATCAAAGACGGAGCATCTAAGTTAATTGTAAGGTTCTAATGTCAGAGAAAATAATAAAAATGCTCTCGTGAGCTAAGAAATTTGTGTACAGCCACACACTTATTATGATCAAATAATTATCCCTTCCTGGTATCAAACCAGGCCCTTTACAGATAAGACACACTTGCCAGCTAAACAACAATGCTGGGATATCTAGTATCTCAGTGAGTGGTAAACGTAGCCTTAATTTTAATTGAAAATCAACCCACGTGTTTGAGACTTGTTTATCCGCCAGCGACACAAACATCGCCAGAATCAACGACCAGAGTTTATAGCTTGCCTGCTCTCTTCCTTCTACTGTACCTCTCTAATCTTCTTGTTTATTATGCTTTCCTGATCTTCTACAGCTTCACTCGTTCGAGAATGTCAAGTAATTAAAATCTTTGCGTGTTTCGAGAAGTTATCTTGTTCAACAGGAATCCAGAATTTAGAAAGAAAGGGGATTCCGCTATTTTAAGGACTGCATATCAATAAATAAATAAAAAAGGAAAAGAGGGGATATTAAATTTTGATTTGGAATGTATTTAAAATATTTTAATCAGCCGGTTTACACAACCATTTGAAAATAATATAGCAATTTTTTTAGAGAAATCTTTGTATTTGTGGGATTTTTTACCTCAAGATGATGATCGACCTTAACTTTTGATGTGCCCCGAAAAAAAAAGTGAGTTATACAATTATGTCGGTCTGTACTGTAGCCAGAGAAAAATATTTTCCGGGAAATTTTGAATCGGAAAAGTTTCTGCAGTGGCGGCTTGCGGAGGAGGGGTTAAATGTGGAGGTGGCACCTAGAACCTAGAGAGGTATGTTAAGAGACGAGTGGGTTATAAGAAGGGGGAGGAGGTACGGGGGGGGAGGGGTTAATAGGAGGAACAGAGGATAGGGGGGAGACAAATGTAGGGCCAACCTTAAAATTATTTTAGTTAACTTATTGTTGATAAAAAATTGATGTATGATTTATGAACAAAACGGGTCTACAAAGGCTCGCACTCATTTGTTTCTTTACTACTTTTTTTTAGCACCACGTCTTACTACCCGTTAGGGTTATAAGCCTACGTACTGTACTACTTACGCTGATGTGTTAGGGATGAGGAGTATTGAATTTAGAGGAATTCTACCTGCATTTGCGTAGAATGAGAGTGGTAAACAATTTAGGAAAAACCATTCTCAGTGCACCACACCGGGATCGAATCCCAATCTCCCTGTCATTGGCAGTCTAGTCTATTTCGAGAGTGACGCACTTGATCATGCGAGCCACTGAAACTAAACCACTGTTATGGTTGTGATTAGTAATAATCACAAAGTATTCTACTTTCAATTTGTTGGGATGAGCGTAATACATGTGTGAAATAACTAATACTGTTATTGGAACTCGTTTGATGATGTTTCTGGTGTTAACGCCCTTAGGAGAATTATTCACTGCTGTTATTATTATTATTAGTATTATTATTATTATTATTATTATTATTATTATTTATTATTATTATTATTATTATTATTATAAGCACCGCGTCTTACTACCCGTTCGGGTTATACGCACTTACGCTAATGTATAATGGTAGGATGATTGTGAGAATGAAATGGAGACCTACAGTTTAACATGGAATCCGAACCACAGTGGAGGCCTGGCATTCCTCACATTCACAAGTTGTGATTAATACACATCTTGTCAGAGGTGAAGAAGGGTTCGGCAATCAGATAAATCTGTGCCCGGGATTGACCCGGACGAGAGTCTGACATTGCCATCCGGACCCCCTAGCACAGCACAGAAGTCTGGCCCAACCTCTAACCGCTAAGTCACCCTTAGGAGAAATTAATCTTAATATAAATGTTAACATTTGGAATATCTTTATCTTGATTACATTCGTTCCATTTTCAAAACGCGACGACAAGCTTTTCGGATGTAGAGATGTAGAGTATAAAAGGACTCATTTGTTCCCAGTGATTTATAAAAGGCGGCGGCTTTTGCCGTCGTGTGTCGCCGGCATAAAACGCCAGCATAAAAGGGCTCTTAGGAGGTGTTTATCGATCAAATATCTGGTCAAGCTAGCCAGCCAATTATCTCCCATTAACTGTATGATTCTCCGATCAACATGTTGATGGGAAACATAACCTCTAAGTTAAAAAATTAAATTCGATTTTGCATCCTTATTTAAGTGATTAATCAAAGTAAAGTCTGTGTTTTATATATTTATTTTGAGTGTGACTTATTTTTGAGAATAGTAGATAGTGTAAAATATGGTGTTTCAGATGAAGTTTTTCAACCATACGATGAAGTTATAGAGAATAGTTGAGGTCCAAGGTAGCCCTAGAAATATATTAAATTTCCTTTAATCAAAGATAAATAAAATTTGAGATGATGTTTAGACTGAGTAAATTTTAATGTTTGTATATTTTCATTAATATTACCACAAAATTGCTTAGAACATTTTTCTTAAGGAACGTGCCCGAAATTTAAATCTATTGAAACTGATAATATAGGCCACCAGAAACATAAAGGTTACACATAATAGACAACTTTATGTAAAGATTTAGGTAATTTTATAATCAGATTTCCCAAATACAGGGGTTTTCACCGGTGTTAGCATGTTTGTTTTATTTTATTTTTAAATAATCTATGCTCAGATGATCAGAGATTTTGATTCCTAATTAATTTTATTTAAAAAAAACTACATGGCACCAGCCCGCAAGCGAGCTATACAGACCGAGCGGCCGCTGCATGTTCGCGAAGATAGTGCCAACATTTACCAATATAGGGTTTAATGTGGTCAGCACAGCCATTGATCTCCGTTTTCTAGGTCAGAGCCACTACTTATTTATTCAAGTAGCTCCTCAATTATCACAACGAGATTTGGTTGAACCCGTTACCAGACCTATTGCTTCACAAAACAATTCTATAAGCGGCGGGGATTGAGCCCGAGATCTTGAATATGAAGCCAGGAACTCTGAACCACTAAGCCACAGAGGCAGTCAACTTTGTTAAACCCCAAACTTTTATTGATCTAGGATCAATCTTATTGACAATCTGGTGAGTGAAGAATAAATTATTTTTTGCAACCAGCAATATGTGCAAACTTTACTTTCTCAAAATGAATTATTTTGCTCGTGAAAATTTTTGACTCCGAGATTACTTTGAATCTTGAAGTTTATTATGTACACCTCCAAACTAAAAAAAAAAGTGGGTCTTTGTTTATTTGTACCGGAATACCATAAAAAAGGTTTGATGGCTTTCAACCAAACCTGATATTTGTATATTGTATTGTCATAATTTAAGGCCAAATTGTAATTTTGATACAGATGACCAATTTTAGAAAATTTAAAACTTTTCGAAATTGATTTTAACAATTTTCAATTTTGTTCAAAATGTGTATCTGAGGAGATATTTACATAGTAAATAAGAATGTATGTCTGTTTTTCTAAAAATAATAATTATATATGATTAGTTTATTAATGACTGATTTTTTCAAATTTGATATTTTTCAAACGTGATCTTAAAGATTTTGTTCAAACTGTAAATCTGGAAAGTTTGTTTATATTATAAATAATATTTAGTTGTTTATAAAATAAAAATTAATTTTAGAGTAGTTTACTGATTAATAATTATTTTAATTATAAATTTTATGATGATATTTATCTTACCGGTTAATTTTTAGAAACGTATTTTTTTGTAGATTCATAAATAGTTTTCCTTTCAAATAAAAATAATAATTAATGATCGGTATTTTTTAATATATCAAGTTACTAAAAGAGAAGCATTGTTATTGAATGAATGAATGAAATGTTTTCTAGGTTCATAGCTCCCTTGATGTTTCCGATATTTATAATTCCAGTCGGGTTGGAGTCACTCAGCCGAATACAGTTTCAAAAACAGGAATTCAAAACATGGATGAGAGGGAATATGCGCATTAGTAATTTAACAGCCTCAAAGAGCAGGAAACCTGCCGCGTGATATCGATAGTAAGACATCTGTTGGGTTGGTAGTCCTGCAATCTGGGGGGCGTACATGTACAGTCTGTCTCAAAAATAGGTACACTTCCTCACGGATGAGCTGCAGTTTTATAAAACATGGAGTTTACCCCGTCGAATATATTGTTTTGTGGTTATTGGGTATGTTAACATTTCGTTTCTAAACACATCCCATGACTCACAAACTAACTTAACCTAAGACAAAAACACACAAGCACCCAACTAACCCACCCCTCCAGTATTTGTAACATATTTGTGTCCACACCAGTGGGCAAGCGGACTAAATGTCAGACCTATATAGTCTGGTTTGTTGGTGACAGAGAGGTCAGATTCAAACCTAACATCATTATATTTAGCTAGCTTCAACCCTCTTCGGTGGCAGCATGATCCAAAGCGTCCCTCACCCAGTAGACCACACTACTAATGACGGGGAGATTGAGGTTCGAATCTCGGTCGGGTGTACTAACGGTGGTTTTCCAAAATATTTTTCCACTCTCCCTCCATGTAAATGTTGGTACACTTCATATAAATACAACCTTCATCTCTAAGACCGTTAGTGTAGCTAGAATATAAGCGTATAGCCCGGACAGGTAGTAAGACGCGGTGCTAAAAAGAAACTAGCTTCAAGTGTCCGGTGTTACTAGGGTAAAATAAGTTTTTTTTTTAATTTCTTGGGACCTAAGGTTTAAAATTCTCCTTGGAGAATAATTTCACTTGAAAATTAATCGTTACACACTTCCCAATAGTCACGTGGTATAAGGCATTAGGCTCGCCATATTTAAAAAAAAACTACACCCGACGTGCACATTTTGGGGTTTCACTAAGTATACGTTCAAAGGGTGACACCTTTCTATGTGTCTTGGTTTTGGAACTACTCACACTGATGGTCACAGAGTTTAAGGCGTCAATGTATATACCTATATATAAAAGTAAAATAAAATACGCCAGAAGTGAGTACACCCTAATGTTTCTTTGAGGAAACACAAGTCTACCCCAAGTTTCATATTGGTATTCCTGTTGATTTTAGCAAAACCCTAGCAGTGGCTACGTAGTCTAAGATTTAATTAAGTCTAGCATTACAAGTGGAAGTAGAATAACTGTGTGCACATTCTCAAGATTCTCTAAGCACACAATAATGCTAAGCTTTCACATTTTTTTTTTTAAACTATCCACATAAATCGTCAATTGATTTAAGGTGTTGAACTCGCAAAATGATGTAAGAGTAAAAATAATATGCACAATAATAATATTTAGCACCGCGTCTTACTACCCATTCGGTTATACGCTTAAGTACTAATTACGCTAATGGATTAGGAATTGGGAAGGTTGCATTTAAAGGAAGTGAACCCGCATTTGCGTGGAGGAAGAGTGGAAAACCATTTAGGAAAAACCACCGCCAGTTCACCCGACCGAGATTCGAACCTCGATCTCCCCGTCCTCGGCGGTCGAGCTCAACACGACTGGCGCGTTAGCCAACTACGCCACCGAGGCGGGTAATATGCACAAGATGGACACTCTCTAAGATTCCTTAGTGATGTAATTCAAAGCCACAGTTAAAGCTTTTATTTTATTTTCGAGTCAACCGATCTCGTGTTCAAGCGGTCTAAGACTTTAGATTCAAGAAATCCCCCCCCCCCCCTCATGCCGGGATCACGATCAACTTAAACTTAATTTAACGTAACTTAACGTAAAGGATCTCCTCGTATGTTTAAATGGAAGCGATCACGATGCACTTAACTTAACGTTGACTTGCAGTTAACTTAACGTAAGAGATGTCCTGGAAGGTCTTTTACTTTACTTTACGTTACTTGAAGGGTATCACGTGATCTAGCCATCCAATCATTATGCGAGTGACGTAATCAGGGATATTTAGTAACTCATTTGTTGGTATTATGACTAATGTTTACTCTTTAGCGTAAGTTCTAGTGATCAGACATTGAAACAAAATAATTACACTAAAATAGGAAAGCTAAATTTATCCAAAAATATTTGTAATAGATATTTATTATATCGATTGAAAACTGTAAACATTCACAGATCATCACTGTAAAACTAGTACAAATCACAGATCATACTCGAGAATGAAGATGTTTGGCTCGAGTTGTTACGTTAAGTTACGTGAATCGTGATCATACATACGTTAAGTTAACGTTACGTTAAGTTACGTTAAGTTAACGCTAAGTTGATCGTGATCCCGGCATCAGGTTTCTAAAGTATTTTAAATATAATCTTTCTAGCTCTATTGGTTTTGGAGCTACCCACACCGGTTGTCAGGTGGTTTAAGGTGGGATATAGGGGACGCGAGAAAATGTCAGTGTTTTTGCAGTTTTTATAGCAAAACTATTTTTGGCCGAAATAATTAAAATATTTCTTCAATAGCAATATTTAGTTTAATTTTCTTCACATGGTGATATCAACAGTTGTTGATTATCTGTCAAAAGAATACCGGTGTTAAATGAGAAACTTTTAAATGAAGAGAAAAAGTGGTAATTAAATTCCAGGACATCCTTGACAGATATTCAACAGCTGTTGAGGTCACGCTGTGAAGAAAATTAAACTAAATGTTGCTACTGGACCAATATTTTAATTATTTTGGCCAAAAATTTTTTTTGCAGTAGTACTGTGCTTACTGGCAGATGATGTGGGCTGTAGGTTTGAGTGCTTGTCCAGCTCCGGATGGATGATAATCGCATCAGGACCAACCCTTGGCTTGACGACTCATCCTAAATTATATTCATACCATTGTTTGCGTGGTATGACATAATCTTAGAAAAACAAACCATCAATAATTGTATTGATTTTAGAGGGAAGCATATTTACATATATGTTCATCCTTATAGTATAAGGAACATATCAGTGAAAACCTTGTCTAGATCGGTTCAGCGGATCTCGAGTTTATGGCAAGCTTACAAACACGTAAACAAACCTCTATATTAGATAAGTGAGCGATAATTAACTCTCCAATGTATAAAAGTCAAGTTCCATTATATAATATTTTGACCTTCACTTTCAACCCAAGATAAGTTTATGGACAAAAACCAGGTTTTGTTGATAAACCTGGTGTTTAAAAAACAAGCTATTCCGACAAGCTAGACCTTTCTCCGTTTCATATTATGTATGAACCACTGTTTTTTTTAGAGAAAGCAGGACAATCTGAAGCTAGCCTTGGCATAGTGTTTTTTAAAGGTAGCGAAGAAAAACTGTGTCAGATGTTATTCTTCCCTGAGGGTCGTGGAGTCGAGTCAAATCATAAGTGGGACTGTGTATACCCCGTCACCAGGTACGGATGTGTAATAATTACTCCTATTGTGTTTCCCACCGTCACAGGTATAATGTGTAATTGGCACTCCGATTGAGTTTTCAATAATTAATTAAGGTATACAGAAACAATGTGTAGGCCTCTCCGTCTAAGTTTCAATAGCACTGTTAAACACTATTTTTTGTTTCCTTATATATGATACATTCTTTCAATGCGTTTTTTCTTGATGATGGCAAATTCAAAAACGAAACTTTTCTATCACCCACAGGCTTTCAAATTTCTCAAAAAACAATTTTTTATTTAATGTAAATTTCAAGTATCTTGTTTATTCCTGTAGGTCTTATTTGAGCTTTTCCTTATGTGCATATGTATGTATATAATTTTTTAATTTAATTAATTTAAGTTACATATTAAAATATTAAACAAAAAACAAAATAGTTATAGGCCTATTTTGTGTCTACAAGTTGAAGATAAAATATAGAGAGTTGTAATATCAGATTAGTTGTTTGGTTTATTGTTACCCAGCAAACGTTCGATTCCAGACAGTTTCACTAAGACTTGATTCACTAACTCCACTGTAAAATGGTTTCAAAGCCATAAAGAAGGATGGCCCTGTTTTTTTTATCTGCAGCAGAAATCCTTCTCCTTGAGTAAGGAAAAGGTAAAAGAAGAAATTTGTTTTGCCCGACAGATAAGGAATCTTGGCACAGATAAAACGTTTGATTCTACTCTAAATGAGGTTGAACCAGTAGCTTGAACATCGTTCAAAGATGTCTACAGAAATGTATTGGGAAACGATAAAACAAACAACTAATAGGAAATTGTGGGAAAACTCTAACAGTCATATGACTCAATGGGGTGCAACATGTCGCTAAAGATTCACTCTATACACTCACATTTGGTTTTATTCCCGCAAAATATTGGTTTAGTTACGAACATGGAGAACGTTTTCACCAAGTCACTGTGCTGTTATGAAAAAACTGTACCAAAGGAATTAGAGGATTAACAAGCTGGCAGATTACTTCGTAAGTGGTGGTTTCCAACCATTTCCATATCGCGGTCCCTTTGTACCCTCCACCTTACGAGGTGAAATTAAAAACTTAAACACACATTTCTAGTATTCTACTTAGCCCAGTTCATAATAATAAAAGAAAAAGTCAAATAGTAATGGGGAAAAAAAACATGCGTTTAGATCAATTGTGAATAGTGAATATTTTTTTAAATATTTGGGGTCGTCCCTAGATTACGCAAGGGTTGTTTTTGGGGAGAAGGAGAGAAGGGGATTCAGTAATTTCTGACATTTTCTTACGAGGGGTGGGATATCCGTAAAGGTTTATTATTAAGGTTTATGGTGAGACGAATTCTAAAATAAATTTTGTCCGAAAATCTATATATTAATTATAAAATTTCACTTATATTTAATTTAATCGTAATGTTGTCTGGTGCCTTCTCTGTAAATCCTGTTGTCTAGGGTAAAAACCTCACAATTACACCAATATGTGGTATACCCGAACGTGTTTATGATCCCCAGGATGTGAAGGCCTGTCTTCTAATACACCAAATGTCAGTGGTGCACTCTAATCATCACCCGATGTGAGGGGAGGGGAATCTCAAAGTTTGTAAGTGATATGTTGGATTGTTATCGAAATGTCAGCGGCCTTGTTTCGATGTCTGAGGACAAGTGTAGATTAGTCACTTTAATATGTGAAGTTCAATGAATCTCAGACGAATAATACTATTATTAGGTTTATTAAATAAAAGTGCACTGATACACAGTCGTAATAGTGACAAGCGTCAGGTTCATCCATTCCCGGTCACCTGGAAGCTTGAATCACAATTTATAGTTCGGTTTAAGTCCTCAAGCCCGTTTGAAGGGGTGTCACATGTGACCAGAGCTTAAGACACATACGTACACTCGGCAACTGCCCATCTCTAACTCTCTGTTCTAACCAAGTCATAACCACTGTGTTAACCCCTGTCTTAACCATTGTCTAGCCACTGTCTCAACCCTTATTGTACTCATGGCACGGCGTCGCTGGGCTCACACATCTTCACGACACACTCTACAATAACTGTCTAAAACAGGGGTCCCCAACCCTGTGCCCACGGGCGCCATGGCGCCCACTGAGCCTTTTGCGTCTGCCCGCCACTTTTTGACCACAGCTGAAAAGTTCTTTACTAATAATTTTAATCTGTCACTTTTCCGACAAAAATCAAGTTTGTGCTTATCTCCAGGTATGCTGTTCTCAAGAAGTTGGTGAATGAAAGCCCCCTCTTTCCAATCCCTCCCTCTCGTTCCTCTTTCTTTGCCGGCTAATTTACAAAGTGTACTTTTACTCGGAACCACCGTAGTTTCAAGCTGAATGGTTTTGCTTTTACCTAATCTCAAAGACCTATCCCCTTCCATCATTCTCTTCACACTCACTAATACCATCCTAATACTTCCTATTT
The DNA here is from genome assembly GCA_033556935.1 of Timema podura. Classification (NCBI taxonomy): domain Eukaryota; kingdom Metazoa; phylum Arthropoda; class Insecta; order Phasmatodea; family Timematidae; genus Timema; species Timema podura. The sequence goes on along the minus strand of JAVRXN010000009.1, from coordinate 120,143,110 downwards.
CCTTTGTAAATATCTTGGCAAGGGTCTACCCAGCTTTGTTGCCCGAATAAACACAGAATAAATATATATTTTAAAAATGTACCAAGCACCAAAATGGTGGTGAGTAGTTAAATTGTTCCTTGTGTCTTTATTTTGGTCTTGTTAAAACTGTAAATAAAGCAGTAATTTTTAATGTATTTTTTGTCAACTTGAAAGGGGTTGAGCCCCCCCTTACCCCGCATGGCTACGGCCTTGAGTATTACCCACAGCCACATATAATGTCACAATCGCTGTTGGAAACTTAACACGGCAGTTGACCGGCCGTGTGTATAGCGTTGAGGCTGACCTCTGAGCCTGGCGGGAGTTGGTAAATTCGCCTTGAAAAAGTGATTGGTGCCCGCCGTACTACAGTTAGTTTTGAATGTGCTCTAAGGTACAAAAAGGTTGGGGACCTCTGGTCTACAACAACTGTCTAGAACCCTCTCTTATAGCCAACTGCCATAAACTCTGTGTGTCACAATGGTTTGAATCCCAGAAGGATGTATTGAGGATGTTCTTTCCTAAATGGTTTTCAAATCTAACTCTCCATCCTCCACGCAAATGCGGATACACTTCCTCTAAACTCTACCCTGACCACTCATCTAGTATAACACGGACGGATTAGACACCGAAGAAATAAAAAAATAATTGGTAAACTGGACGAACACTTCCGTGGGGATGCAAACTATGTGTATTTAGAACATGCTTAATGGGTTAGGGAAGAATATAAAACTTAGAGGAAATGAGCCTGCATTTTCGTGAAGGGACATTTAAAACGCATTTAAGAAAGACCAGCGATAGAACATATGGTGGGGAATTGAACTTCAACCTCATCACCAGTAAACCCGACCAGATTAGACTAACGCATTAGTCCGCATGTCCAGTGGTGCTAACCAGTATTTAGTAGTAGTAGTACTAGTAGTTAGTATATTGTCCTATTGAAAATACCTGATGTGATGTATTTTTGTCCCCTCCTGTTTGAATTTTTTGAGAAAATTAACGATCTTTGGTCGACGTTGGTGGTCTTGGGGTAAAGTGCTTACCTCGAGACCCGAGGATCGTGGGTTCAAACCCATAGTACAAACTAACTTCTTTAGGAGACGAAGTAAAGCCATCGGTCCCCCGTTGAGTGTGGCGAGTAAACTAACCCTGGAAGGTATGTGAAAATACCTTCCCCAGCAAAATTGGTAGACCCTTTTGCACTCGCTCATAGAAATTCTCGTGTGCTGATACAATCAGTCAGTTCAACAAGTGCACTTTAAATACCTCAAATAAATAATAATAATAATAATAATAATAATAATAATAATAATAATAATAATAATAATAATAATAAACTAGTTTCGAAAGAAATTTTAATTCCAATTACACTTCCAAATAAACATCTTAGGGTTGTACATTGTTTGTTAATCTTCCCTCGGGATATTAATCTGGCAGCCATGGTTGAGTAAAAGTAATACATTTGTTTTAGTTTAAAAAGGTTTAACAAAAACCTGAATTACACTAAAAAACGCTCAATGAGACGCAGTAGTAAAAATAAAACCATGGCGCTTTGGCCTGAATATAAAATAAATATAAAATATAATATAATATAAAATATGATTTAAAAAAAGTTTTAAATTGGACAGTTGACGAACACATATATATTTATTTTATGTTTATTTCAATATATTTTGATCTAACATAGTTAAATTTTAATAATAGTAAAATCGTGAATCAGTGGACACGCAGACTTTAGCATAAAACTCCTCGTGTGTAGTTTGATGAAGACATAGAGATCAGAGTTCGAATCTAGGCAGGGGAGTTTTTTCCTTAAATGGTTATCCATTCCCCCCTACACTAATGTGTGTACATTTACTCTATAATTCAACATTGATCTTCCCTACCCCATTAATGCAGATATTCGGTGAGCCTGGACGGGTAGTAAGATCAGCTTCAAGCGACGTGCAAGGTATAGAGTGTACTCACCTGTTCGTGTTTCAGTAACGTCCCCGCATGTCGTGACTCACTTGTCTTGTCGCTTCTGTGGTCCGGGTATCACTGAAAACTGACCCGGTCACACATACTCTCTGGTGAGTGAGGAGCGGGCAGGTACCGTTACATAAGCGCTTTTGGTGGTCCTTGGCAGCACACGTCCAACCAGTCGACACACTAACTGGGTCGTCCTCAGTATGTAGCAGAGGAAGGAGGGGTATCCTCTGTTGGCCTGCTAGTTCTTTTGGCCGTCTATGTCACCACACCATCAACCACTCAACATATTAATTGGTTGGTCCTTGTGACATATTGAGGGTTAAAAGGGCAAGCATTACCTTTGACAATCCATTAATACTCGTATAAGAAGAAACAAACGAACTACCTATGTTACAGGTTACCAGAACTTTATTAATATCATAACGCTCAAAGGTGAGCAAGATCAAGTTAAGTGGAGATCCGGTATCGGATCCCAACCGGGTGTGCTTAAGGTGTTTGTTTTTTTCCTAATTGGTTTCACTTTCTTCCTTCATGCAAATGCGTGTACATTTCCTATACATTATATATTTCTTATTATCACCACACTAGTATTATTATTGAAGGAAGATTTCCCTGACGTATGCTAAGACGCAGGGGGGGGGGGGGGGCACCACACAATATAATATCTCAATTTTGTCCCGTGGCTCAATGGTTAGAGTTTTCGGTGGTCCCATGGTTTCAACCATCACTCCCGCAATGTACTCAATTATGTTAGACGGGTAGGTTTGGGTTCGAAACTTGACCCCGGTGTTAGTGATAATAGTGTATGAATAATGTGATTGTCACTGTCCTGTTCCCAGGGTGGGGGTGGTTCTCCTCTGCTCTTATTGCCACCCTCGACGCGGTCTGTGGCCGGTGAGGTTGCTGGGGGTGTTCGCCGCCTCACAGGGGCGGGGGTGTACGGCCGTGCGGCCAAGTTCCGGCGTCAAAAGAAGGCAGCCAAGACGCTGGGCATTGTGGTGGGCGGCTTTCTGCTCTGTTGGTTCCCGTTCTTCGTCATTCTACCCATAGGTACTCCTCTGACTGGTTGTGTATTTGTTTGGTATGTCATTTTACAGCTCTGTTTTTAATGCATATGGTAAAAAGAAATGGTCAATTTACTTTAGCGGTAGCACGCTTTTATTTATGTTATGTGTGTATATACCATGATTTTACTAGAAATCCCATTTTGGAATGCCTAATTTCCTACCAGAATCCTATTGAATAATAGTATTTTGGTAGTATAACAGCCTTCCAAAATGGAAGGCCTTTTATCCTATCCAAAATACAATATAGCAGTAGAATTGTGGCCATGGGTGTAACCATGTGTGGTCGGCGAGGACTGCTGCCATCCACTTAATTAAGTAATTAAATTAAAATACTTAATTAAAAGTAGAAATAAAATGTACGAGGGGAAAGCTAAATTTGGACATAATTGGTTTTGGAATCCTTTAAATATGGCTATACCCACCACAACATTACGCCTTTATCAAGCTCGTCTCTTATTCTAAGTTGATAAATCTGTAAATTGAATTAAATTTTATGTGTTCATTTTAGCTTTCGCAAACTCAAAAATCAAATTTGTAAAAAAAAAAAGTAAAAACCCTTATTTAATTAGAATTTTTACTTTTATTTATAATTTGAAAACCTTTCCACAGTATTTTTACATATTTTTAAATAATAATAAATGTAGATTATTCTACAATGATCGAGCTGGTATGATATTTGGTGAACATTATGCCATGTCATTTTCTTGCAAATGTATCGTTTATTTTGGTCAGCCAATCAGAATATTTGAAATTGAAATACTCGCTGAGGTCACTTGGATGTTGTTGTAGCACATTCTTTCCCACGATACAAGCATTTAAGATGAATTTTGCAAAAATCATGCTTCCAGTCACTGGCACAAACTGCAGTCAGTACAGCCAAAGCCTTCGTGGAAGAAGTGCCTTTCGATGTTCAGATGGTATCTGCTGATCACAAGGAGCTAATAGAAGAAAACAAAGAGATCTTAATGTCGATAATCTCCACAGTTATGTTCTGTGGTACTCATTATTCACCTCTGATGTGAAAAGAGCAACATGGAGGTGTATTTAAAGACCTTCTCAATTTCCAAATTGATGTCGGTGACCATGAACTGAAACATCAGTTTTATAAGTCTACTAGTAAAAAAAAAAAGCGACATACGTGTCCCCTCAAATCCAGGATGAAATTGTTGATCTATGTGGGGCTCTTATAAAAGTTGACATAATAGAAGATGTGATGGTTGATGAGACAGCTAATATATCAGGGAGGAACAGTTGTCCATACGGCTTGGATTTCTTCAACGACAAGAAAATGAAATGTCGAAGGAGTTTGTGGGTTTTGTGGAGCTTACTGCCTCGACGCCACCACCATAGCGATAGACAAGTTCCTGGAGGAAAAAGGATTTGACCTGGAGAAATGTGTGAGCCAGGATTATTAAGGGGGTTCGGCTATGGCTGGCAAGGACATTGGCGTGGAAACAAGTTTAATAAATAATTATGAGAAAGACTTTTTTTCCATTGTACATCACACAAACTGAATATTATAGAGAACGACTTGAACAGTGTTCCAGAAATACACAACACCATCTCCACTATCAAGGACATCATAACGTCCTTCATAGAGTCAGTATTGAGAAGAAAATACGCTCCAAACATTCCACTTCGCTGTGAGATTGATGGTCCCAAAAGCACAAAAGTATTGCAGTTTTCAACTAGCATTTTGTGACCATCGTTGAAGGTTAAGAGATGATCACTAGAAGGGAAAAGGCTAAACGAGGAAACAGGCATTCCAGCTATATTATGCCGCCATCAAAGCTCAAATCATTGTTGCTGTCGCTCTTATAGCCAAGTGTTTTGCCTTATTCGAGCCTGTGGCAAATGCTCTACAGTATAAATGCTTGGACCTGCTTCAATATTCACAGCACATCAAACGGATCCTTGGAAATTATAACAACTCAGTGCAATGATGAAGACCAAGTTGCTACAGAGCTCGTAGAGGACGCCTAAAAGATTGCTGAGGAAGTTAGAAAGGAATTGATGGTGTCGAGATCTGTTGGAAGACAGAAACGTCGCTCCAGACCTCCAGCGTCCATTCCTTTAGAGTACTGGAAGAGAGACTTAGTAATTTCTTACTTGGAATCTGTAGTGTCTTTGTTGGATCAACGTTTTTTTCAGAAGAACATTAACCTTTTTATTTATGACTTCTTGCACCTATTTATGACCATGTTAATGACCATTTATGACTTCAAGATGAAAGACAAGCAGTTTTCGAGTTTTTATAAGTTGCAAGACTTCGACTCCAAAATTGAACTATGATACACCATGTGGAAGGAGAAAAAACTCAGTTAAAAGAGCTGAACATGCAGACCTAGTGAAAGAGAAGGAAATCTTTTACCCTACCTCAAAAAAAGCCTCTGCTCTTCTCTCTAGCCATACCATAGAGTGGTAATTGATTATTTTGTGGAGGGTAAAGACCTGGTTAAGTTTGACATGCAGGGAGCGTCTCAATGGGCTACGCCTTACTGAGTATGCACAGAAAAACGACATTGTAAAAAGGGGAGGAATTTGAGGGGTGGTGCTAAAAAGATTTTCAGCAAATCTAAGTAAACTTTTTTTATTTTAAGATTTTTTTGATAAACGTTCTTTGTAATTTTTAATCCGAGAAAACTAGTCTGAATTAAGATCATTCTGTAAGTTTGCATCCAAAATAAACTTGTTTTGGCTTAGATTTTTTTAATAAGATGTAAAAAAGGCGTGTTTTTGTAATTTTGCAAAATATACTCTTTAATATTATTGAAGGTACTCCCTGATGTTAATTTCTATTTAACTTCCTAGTTTTCAAATTCTTGAATATTTTGGACAGATCTTCCTGAGCACTTGCTTGGGTGTAGCAAGGATGGTACAAGGGCAAACGTAAAGTTAATGTTTTGCTTTTTTTTAGTACTTCATTACAGGTTGACCGTAACGTTTCGGCTCCCCCTCCCCCGGAAAAAATCTTGCCAATGATCTTGATTTAGGTAGAATTAAGACCTTCAAGAACGGATTCCTACGAACATTAGGGTGTTGTATGTGTGTAGATAATTTTTTATGCACCTGTATGCTATATATGTAGATACTGTATGTTTGTAATTACAATTTGTTTACCTGAAAGGAAGCAAGCTTACTTTGCATATTTCCACTATGGTGCAGCTTATACGACAGATCCAAAGAGGAGTCCTCAAGATTACGACTGCAAATTACCAATGTAAACAGAATACATCTGCATGGAAAATTACACTATTTTTAATTATTTTTGGAATCGAGAACATTGACCTTTGTTTTTAAAATGGCGATGTTTATCAGAATTATCGCCAGGACAATGGTCTCCTAGAAATAAGATCTTAATAATGTCAAGAGATGAGATGACTATTGTTGGTTTATAAATAGGAAGTTGGTTTCCATGGTATCCTAACATTCCGATACGGTTTGTTCGCTTGTGGTGATTTTCTTTTTTTTTTACTGTTTAGCAGCTACATGTCATAAAATAACAAAATAATTAAGTATTCAAGCCATAAACATAAAAAAACGTTAAAACTGCAATGATTAAATTGCAGCTTCTTTAGAAACATATTAAAGATAATTTTAAGCTCAAGTTATAATACCGATCCTTATGATCGAGCAAAAATGGTATCCCTTGACCAAAGTTTCGACGCGATGTATAAACAACTGGAGCTGGACGAGTCCCGCTACGAAACCCTTAAGCATCATATTGACTACATCAAGATGCTATACACAAACGTCAGCGGTGGACCTGTCGGGGGACTTAAACCCAGCACCACTGCGCAGGAGGACCACCCGTCAACGAATCCAGTCGCTGATGGAAATTCGGCAATGGCAGAAGAGTCTGAAAGAAGTAAAGACGTAACTTGCGAAACAGTTGACCTGGGTGACAGCTCTTGTAATCATTCTAACGTCTACCCTGGTGAAGTCGCAATAACTAACTCAGGGGAATCAGTTCGAAACTGCTCTATCGAAAAAGTGCTTGAGATAACTCCTACAGAACATTTGAACGATAGACGACAAAAATGCAACCATAGTAACAAATGTAGCTCAACTTCTTCAACTGAGCCTTCAGATGGTAAACGCGAAATGAGTAAAAATTATCAGGTACAAGGTAGTGCTGAGCCTAAAGAACAACATCCTTCTTGTGATTCAATCCAAACTATTTCTAATGAAAACAAAGATGGTGGCGTGGGGCTTTTGTGTGAGGGGCAGATGTCGAAACGAAAACGGTTTTTCGAAATCGAAGTCGCGAACGCTGTTCCACCTGATACCGGTGAGGCAGAGGAAGAACAGTCAACTTTAAGCGCGAGGTCTGCCAATAGTCAACTCTTTAGCTCAAGATTTCTATCGCCTTTGCAGTCTGAAGATGAGAGGCGAGGTAAGAAATGGGCTAGTAAGTTGCTTTCCCCCCTAAAAGATGTCGGGGAATACATCGCGAATATATCCACAAATAGAACATGGACAATTTCCCCCAGAAAGTCTTCAACATACAATGAGGTCAAACTTCCAGATTTGACAAAGAAATCTTCTCGTTTCCGATACAAAAGACAGGCATCGTCTAGAGACCGCTCGACGCAGACGCAAATTAACTCTAAAATTATTAACGATAAAAAATATTCCAATAATAAAAATATCATACACAACCATAGAGAGTCAAACGTTGGAGACCTAGCGAGGAACAAACCTTATAAAACCAGATTGAAGATTAAACAACCCACGGAGGGCATCCAGAGAAAGATCAACAGTAGAGTCGTGAAAAGTTGCGACGCGTTTTGTGGGTCGGTTCCCAAGAAGGAGCTTCGGAGCCGTGCTATGTCCACTGGCCAAGGCCAGGTCCCATCCCCGCCCACACTTCGCCGCACCAAAAATGTTAGTGACCTTAATCACAGGAGTGCGCGGGGGTCTGATGACAGTGGAACCACTCACGTACCTTCCTCGTCATCTTCAAGGTCAAAAAGAGGTACCCATTTCACTTGGAAACCATTGGAAATAAATAACGCAATGGAACCAAAGAAGGAAATAAATAAAATGACTAATAAAGTTTATAGTAAGATTAAACTTAATTCGTCAAAAGGTTCAGATATACTGGAGTGTGGTAATTCTTGCAAACAACCGATATCTAATGTCTCAAATTTATTGGTCTCTAAACAGTTGGTCGTAATAGATAAAAATATCGCAAACCATAAACAAACATCTTGTGACCAGAAGAGCGTGGAATTTTCTAAAAGATTAATAAATGTTGAGCTTTCTGATAAGGAGCATTTTAAAAATGTAGATTTCAAGACAATACCTTTTGTGGCGGGCAGGTCAACTGCCCCTAGTCACAACTTGAAGCTAAACGTACAGCAGACTCGGCACAAACTTAAACTGTCAAAACCTGAAAGAAAGCTATCCCAGGTCAGTACGAATATCAGCAATGAGAGCCTTCTGCCTCAGATCTGCAATACACCCAAAATTATAGAAGGGAGAAAATCGCATTGTGCTTTATTGAACAGGGAAAGGCTTCTTGGAAGAAAATCCTACCGTGATTCACTCAACCAAGAAGTTTTTGTCGAAGTTTGCGATAAACACGTAGCCAACAAGGCTTCTTTCAAAAGTACTCCAAACAAAGATGATCAAGGAACAGATGATTATCATAAAAAAGAAGACATCTGTATTGCTAAACAAAGAGAAGGTGTAAGCTATGAAAGTTCAAAGAAAGAGAGAAGACCACACAGTTGTGATTGTTCCATGAGTAATTATTTGCGCTATCACAAAGTGTTAGAAGAGTTCCAGGATCGTGGAGATCAGAACTCTCCTGGGTACAAATTTCCCCCAAAGAGAGGTCCTATCACTTTAAGACACAAGAAAGATCCGAAGTTAGCGTTTGTCAACCGTTCTTTTGAGCACAACTCTACCACTTCAGAAAAGGTCGGGGTGCCACCACCAAAGAAATACGGCGAGAAATGTTTGAAAGGAAAAGATAGAGGGGCAAACTATCCAGAAGATGCTAAAAGTCTTGGAGTCTTGCTGCAGGATTTGTACGAAGAATTCTCCCGGCTGCACCTTAGATACGAAAGCTTGCGGGCAGATTCCCGAGAGGAAGAGGGAAACATGCTGGAAGAGCTATGGCGAATGGAGGAAGAGCTGGAGGAGAAAGAGGAGGAGATAAGTGTCGTGACGTCACTGTTTCAGGAGGTGAGGTCACTCAAGAGCCAAGTGCAGGCCTTGAAGAGAAGAGCCAGTGCCACTAGTGTCATTGCGTCCTCCTCTCACCCCGCCAACTCACAGTCTGCATCTCTAACCCGCACGAAGAGGCTGATTCAAGACATCCAACACTTTCAGACGAATAAATGATTGTTTCATTTATTTTGAGCTATTATCTTAAATTATTCGTTTTAGTTCATTTGTAATAAAATTATGTCATCTTGAAATATTAACTTATTGTTTTTACAACAATCATAGTTTTTGAAGCAAAGGCATATCTAAAAATATATTGGTCCAGCTGCTACGATGACTACTGATTACCTCAGTATGACCATGAGAACACCTCAAACAAAACTGTGCGTATCAATACTTTTCAACATTTTTACCGGAGTGGCCACCTTTGGCACAGCTTTTATATTTCGGCCTAACTTTGGAATAATAAGTCTTTATGCCCATCCGTTATGAGCTAAGAAAGTATTTAGTAGGAAAAATAGTAATAAGAAAAAAAAGCATTTTTCAAAGGTAAGACTTCTACCTTCCAGGCCACATGGAGGGTACAAACAAACGCTCTTCTTATTGCTTGTGTTCCCAGATGCGGCCTGTTCCTCGTGCGATCTTGCCGGCATGCCCTTCAACTTTGCTTTCTGGCTGGGTTACTTCAACAGCTGCATCAACCCGTTCATATACGCCTGCACGTCAAGAGAGCTGCGGCGGGCGTTCCACGGAACTATCTGTGGGAGACATCGTTCACTCCGTCGGCAACCGACGTCTCTATTGTACCGGTCTCGTGCTCCCAGCCTCACTAGCAACATCAGCGTCAACGCGCACCAGGCGAGCTGACCACAAGGAGTTCGACTGCAGAACTTACACACGAGCAGTGACTATTAAAACTTTAACGATCTGAAAACAGATAAATGTTTAATTGTTAATTTGCTTTATATGCAAACAACAAATTACGTCCCTATTTGGGTTCTCATCATATAAGATGTCTTATTCACACCCTTCTAACACGACTACTCCTAATATTGCAACAAGGTCAATCAACCTAATTAGTAAGTACATAGCTTTATTTGGCAAGAAATGACGACTAATGGTTGGTCTGCAATTATTGGTGTGAGCTTAGTCGTAAAACGCGTTTGGTTTTCTACTTTAAAAGTCAGTTATATATATATATATATATATATATATATATATATATATATCCTTAGATAGTAGACAATATACCACACATCAATATACTACTGCACTTACGACAAGCGAGAGATACTGATTTTAGACAACGTCACCGGAGAATGCAAGTGTTCTATCTCCAAAATTGTTAAATTTGAGACATTTGGTGTTTATGTTTATTTGGAATGCATATGATTCACTTGCGGTGAGATTTAGACTACTATATAATTATTTAAGAATATACAAACTCGAGTTGTTATCTAGTAACATTAGTTTTATATACAAGGTCAAACTTCAATGCTCTTTTACATAAAAGTGAAATATTGGACATAGAACATTTGCATTCTCGGGTGACGACAAGTCATTGTTGTGGCAACAAAAGTGTTTTAAAGTAGAACATTAAATAAGAGGTATCTCCCAAAGATGGCATTCCCTAATTTATTCTCAATTTCCTCACCAAATAATTTGCCACTCACTTCTCCGCCGACACAAAATATTCACATTTTGAAGTTGAGTCATTCTCTATTAGTTTCAATGTGATGACGGGAAAACTAAGTGCTCAACATTTGGCTGACGTATTTTTATAATATTAATTAGTGGTTTGTCTTTAAAAACTTTGTGTGGGTACACACGCACACATTACATTGAAGTTAGTGTGTGATCTTTATTCAGCCGTAAAGGCAATTATAAGAGTCGGAGTTTGTTTGGTTTTTAAAAAAGACTTCTTCGAACAAAATATAGTTGAAAGCGTAATTCATTACAATAGTAATTAAGATTAAATTATAATAAACGTAAAAGTACGTTTTAATTTATATAACCTAAATGACAGACGAAATTTATATTACGTATCCGATCAGTTGGTAAGATTGATTATAGTTGAGTCATAAACGTCATTATTGTTGCAAAATATCGACTTAGAATAGTTGAGCCACCAACGTCATTATTGTTGCAAAATATCGACTGATAGTATTTGAACCAAAAACATTATTGTTGTAAAATATCGACTGATAGTAGTTGAGCCATAAACGTCATTGTTGTTGCAAAATATCACAAGATTTGTTAATCCTATTCTACTCTTATTTCTTACTCTACATTTACTACCAGTTCCGTATTTAACTTCTTACAACATTTTTACAATTTGAAATGATATTTTTATCAAATTAAAATGAGTACCTACTCCTTTAAATATATGTGGTATATATATATTGTCCTAAAATCATTAAGTGTATTAAATAATTTTTGATTTATGTGTGTGTTGATATAATGTTCTTATAATATGTTTATTTGATAAATAAAATAAATACTGTACATATCAACATGTATAGCAATGTTTTTAACTATGTCTTACAGATATCACTATAGAGTCGCCAAGCTTTTCGTAAGTAAATATAGTTTTATTCGTGAGGAACCCGAACTACATACCAAAGTATTTATCTACGACCAGAACCGGATCGTGCCCTTTGGCTGCCCAAAGCATGAAAGTTCCACTCTCCTCTCCTAAGACATTTAAAAATACTCCAGATCCAAAATGTTAGGGATATCTTAGATTCGATAGAGTGAAGTGAAACCTGGTGCTTTGAGTGTATGTTTGTATGTTTTAACTTGGAAAAACTTTTCTCGGAGCTAGCAGCTGTTACATCAGTTTAAACCAAATATTTGGTAAACCCTCCTGCGGTCCATTTATATATACATAATTTATACAAGAAAGACATGTTTTCGCATAATGAGGTAATTTTATTATATTCATATCTAATTGTCTTATGATTCTTTACAAACTTCCTTTTTTCTTCCTTTTGCGTTGTTTGGTGTTCACTTTTAAAAAGTTGCTTTGGGCGTTTCAAACTCCTTTCTGATGAGTTCTGATAGAATGAAACCTAGGTCGGGGGATTGGGGGGTAGCGATTGATTTTCTTTAAGAGGCAACCATTACCTATTTGTACATTGGCAGCAATGTAAAGAGTGAATTTCGTTCTTCTTTTCATTGTAAAAGCCATATTGTGTTCGTTCCTTTTATATGTTCCCATATATGTTTTACATGTTTCCAGTACCTTCTTCAAAATATAATTTATACATAATTTAAAATATCTAGGAATTGTGACAATTAAGGTGATATCAACTTTGTGATCATTGTCAACTTATGCTTTAAGTTTAGGACGTCCAAATCTTTCGAGTTTCCATATTATTGTAAAGCGGATTCTGATTTGGGATTTGGGAAATATGAATTTTTAGTAATCTTAGCATATTTTTTAATAAACATGATTCCTATTCTAAATACATCTTTTTGAAGAATTTCTTTTTTTTTATACAACCCATATTTGTACTTTATGGGTACTTGTAGTAAATAAATTTAATTGAATAAAATTACTATATTTAATTTTTGCCGCGTTTCTGAATCTGACGCTCTAGGCAACTGCCTGTACTACCCCCGACCCCTTATCCCTCACCCCTAAAACCGGCCGTGTCTATGATTACATTTAAAACAGAGGGAAATTAATGAACACGAATCTATAGAAACAAATTACTATTTTAACAATATTATTTGACACTGAATTGGGAATGGTAATTATTACATTTTGATAGAGAGGTTTCCAAAGTGCAGCTTATGGTTGTAGTTATGCTCGTAATTTAGCACATTATTATAATATTTTGTACTTAGGAATAAAGAGTTTTAATTTTTTACTTTAAATCTCGAAAAGTTCGACGCGTTCACAGAAAATAATAAGCCGCATATTCCGAAAAGTGTACATGGTAAACAGCTGTGTCAGAATCTTTTGTTCTGAGCTGTATATTTCAATAGTTGAGTAATACATTTTCTTAGCGTACTTGCCAGATTAATAGTATATTTCTACTTAAACCCAAAAATGATGTGTGCCGCATCAACTATATTTAATTTTAAAACTAATTTCAACCAATTATTTTGGGATTCCTTGTCATAAGTGCTATTTATTATGGAATAAAACTCATTAAAATATATTAGATGGGGATAGGATGCGACGCCCCACCCATATGATACGGAATCTAAGCAGGGCTGTCATACAACAAGCGTGCATCTAAGCCACTTCTGGAAACTAGAAAATCTTTCAAATGGCGTTCGTCTGTTTGATTACATTATATAGATAGTTTTATTCCCTTTCTTGCGTTTCACCCCCCGCCCAGACTATCCGTTTATACTAAATGATGTAGGAATAGTGATGCTTATATAACATTTTGTTTTTATTTAACTTCTAATATTGTCATGAATATTATAGTATCTCAATAACCGAAGCAAACATATAACAATTCCCCTTTATTTTCAATCATACAGGCATGCAATCATAGTAATTGACGTTAACACAAAGACAATTCTTTAATAACCAACAAGTATGGCTATCACAAGGCGTTTCAGACATCAACACAGTGGCTATAAAGTTAATAAAACAAATTAAATATATTCATATATCAAGTCGTGCTATCTGCAACTGTCAATTTTGATATATACTATCAAACCTATAAAATAACACTAATAATATTGTAAAATGTTATCAATGTTGGCCGCAAAAAATAGTATTGAATTTTCTAAACTGTTCTTCCAACCAAAATCAGGGTGTAGTTTCCGTATGCTGTGTGTACTGGCGTTTAGTTGGCTAGAGCTCCTCCATCACCATTGGTTCATTTAAGGACTATCTGTGCTAAAGTACATTTATATTATGTATAAAGCTAAAGTTAAATCAACTTTGTGCGTTGTGAACTATTCACTATGCATCGATTACAAACGCACTCATTGTAAATAATATATTTCAACTTCTACCACACTAATTATTATTATTAGTTGTGCGCAGCGGGCATTATACTATCACTGTAAAGTTACTAGAATTAATATATAAACTACAAAGAACAGGTTTTTGCTTCATTCTGAACGCAACTAGTAAAATTATAAAAATAAATAATGTTTCTCTTTTTCACACACTCGTCTACAACATTTAGCCACGTCTTACATGGCCTACCACTTCCTTTAGAGTCACACATGCTTCCTTCATATATTTGCTTCGTCACTCAAGCCACACTCATCCTCTCAATATGCCCAAATCAGCGTAAGACGCTTCTTTCATACTAACCTATTGGATTCCATTTCAAACCGCAACCCTACACCCAGGGGTAGATTTACGACTCTGCCGGCCATAGGTACTAGATAATTTGCCGCCCAATTTTCCCACCTTAATTTCTAACCTTCCAAATCCCCGTTTCCCCCCTATTACCCCTCATTCACCGATACATATATACCATATACACAAGTGTTATCTGTGGAATGACAGATAAAAAGTGCTTACATTATTTTATTATTTATTATAGTGAGGTTTTAAAAGTAGTAAGAATCTAAGTAAAGACTTAAAAAAATTGAAATAAAAACTTTTACACTATCTTAACACACAAATTCCAATATTATATCATTTAAAAATATAAAGTCTGCATTAGTAGACTATAGAACATGTCAGTATATATAAAATATTAACATGATCACAATAAGAAAATAGTCCATACTAACATTCGATTTGATTTCTGCTGAGTGAACAGGTCGATGATTCCAGACAAATCCATTTTATCCAATAAGTGACCTTCAATTAAGACGATTGTCAGTGAATTAAGGCGATCCTTTGTCATGTTGGTATACAGATAAAGAAATCCACAAGAATCACACACACGATGAAGCAATAGAATTATTTTAACCAGCAGAAAAATATATGTAATTTGTTTCGTCATTTAAAATCTGCCTCCCCTAAAATCTGCCACCGTAGGCAAGTGCCTACTAGGCCTGTGCGTAAATCCGCCCCTGCCTACAGCAGTCATTAAATACTACGTCCATAGTAGTTTTTCCACATACATTTCTTAGATATCTTACTTATTCCCATCACTTTAAGCTTATTCTTGTGAATCTCCTGATACGCCCACGTTTCACATCCATAAAACAAAGTTGGCGTCAACCCACTTTTATATACTGCCATCGTTGCCTCTTTCAATACTATTTCATTATTTGCAAAAGTCCACATGCATCCAACTACTCTCCGGGATGCATTCACCAGTCTGTCAATTTCACCATCTATCCTTCCATTTTCACAGAACATTATTCCCAGATACACAAAATTGTTCACTTATTTTAACAGTTTTCCATTCATACTGAGCTGACAATCATTTCCTGATACGTCCTTACCAAAAACTATCACCTTAGTTTTGGATACATTTTATTTATACGATGATCCATTCTGCCTGTCGCCACATTCAAACGATTTGATGCATTCTGTAAGTCACTTTAATTCTCAGCCATTAATACAGCATCGTCTGCATATAAAGGCATTCTCAAATTCACATTTTCCATTTGTACAACAACCGCGTCCTCACAAGCATCCCTCATACACTTAGCCAAGTAACCATGGGGATATAGCACAACCTTGTCTTACACCCTGTTCTATGTCAAATCATTCTCTCAAAGCCCCATCAACCCTAACGCACGCTTCACTTCCATTATTCACTACCATAATTATTGCATTTAATAACCATGCATTCATACCATACTCTCGCAGAACATTCCATAACACACGCCTACCGGTATTCACCCGAGCGTACGCTTTCTCCAGATCAACGAACGCACAATAAACTTTCTTCCTTACTGCCATATATTCATTTTATTAATCTCTTGTTGCAATGCAATTACCAAATTGATTTATAACTGTTTCTAGAACAGAAGCTTTGCTTGAAGAAGAAAATAAAAAAATTCTGAGCAAGCTAGAATATTAAAAAAGATTAACAGTGTTTTCTTGC
Source organism: Timema podura (assembly GCA_033556935.1). NCBI lineage: Eukaryota > Metazoa > Arthropoda > Insecta > Phasmatodea > Timematidae > Timema > Timema podura. The sequence goes on along the minus strand of JAVRXN010000009.1, from coordinate 120,126,888 downwards.
GGGTACCCATAGCTATGCGTTATGCATTAACACAAACCCAGCCTTACTCGACCGGTCTAAAACTTCAATGAAACATCTTTGTATTTCTGAAGGAAAATCACTCGTATTAACTAGAGTCTTCGAGGGAGTTAACATTTGAGTTGGTTTTATGTCATATATACTTATCTCTTACACTGTTAACTAGTTTCCTGTGAGATCAGCTAATCTCATCATTGAAAAAATCATTACTCCTGCTTAACCCATGGAAACATAGCCCAATGGTTCTGATTTTTTCTGATGATTCTTTTAACTGTATCGTTAGTATTTCACTTTATTGTAACAATCAATTTGTTTTATTAATTTTAATATTTATTAATAAATATCAACACGAGAAAAACTTGCATTTTTAAGGTAATATACTTTAATCAGATCAAACTTATATTGGCTTTCAGTAAATTTATATAAGCGGCCTATTTACTGAATTATATTTTATTTTGTTCTCAAATAAAGTCAATAATATAATAATCCACGTGCCATCTTGATCAAAAACCCTTCGAGATATTAAATTTGAATAGTGTAGACTCCTTCTAGTTAAATTAGCCTTATTTGGGTTTCGCATAGTCAAATTAGCCTTGACTAGCATAAATTTGAAAATCGGGAAAAGGTTTTGTAGGCATAAGTTTGGATCGATGCGCTTTATTGATGTGAAACATTGACCATTGGTGAAACTAAAAGGAGACTATTATAAACATAGGAATGTGGTGTTATCACAGGCAACGTTAGTGGGGTGGACAGGGGGACCCACCCCTTCCAATTATCTGCTCAGATAGGAAACGTTTCATAAATTACTCAGTTTGGAAAAAGCTGGTTCTCACAGGGGGGGTGTAAATAGGTCAATTTCAATATTAAAATCTATAGTACCTATAACATATTTTTGTAATATCTTAATATATTTAATTCTTTTGTACGTGTGTATGTCACTGAACTCCTCCTAATCAGCTGGACCGATTTTGATGAAATTTTGTGTGTGTGTTTGAGTGGGTCCGTGGATGGTTTAGATTCACAATTGGACCCGGTAGGTGGCACTGCAATCGGGTTCTAGGATTATTATTTTTTATTTGTTTGGGGGGGGAGAGGGGGGATTTTTTTTTTTTTAGATTTTTCATATCAGAACATGTAACCTCAAAATTTCACCCCCCCCCCCAAACCACCCCCAATATTTATAATAATGAATATAATAATAATTGACCGTTAAAACCTGCCTAACAATTAGCAATAATTGGAGTTCATTGTAGATTTGTAATTGTGATGATCACATAGTATTTGTTTTATTATCGAAATCAATTATGCCACCCAAACGAAAAGCCAACGTTTCGGGCAGGACAACGTCTGTCGGGTCCGCTAGTAGTATATATTTTGTAGCTTGACTTCTTGGTTAACATTGATTGGCCCTTTACTTTCAAAGTTTCTAAAATAATTATAAAAGACCATCTGTAATTTTTATTTGTCTTGGAAATAGTTCCTTTTTCTTCCCAAACTCTCCGTTTTCCTAGAAGGAACTATATCCTTTGTTTCTCTCCAATATTTTCAGTGATTAGTTCCAGCCTGTGTTGCCAAGTCAACGGGTTTTTACCTAAATCTGTTGATTTTAAGAACTGTCACAAAATACAGTGCTTACCATAAATATAAGGACACCTTGCGAAAAAAAACCACAACATTAAAATTATCAGGTATTTATTAGCTCGAAATTACAATTAATTACCTGGAAACAATTTTAGAGTATTCTAGTGTTCTTTAGTAGTCGATTGGCCCAACTTTATTACATTTGCAGTCTCTTACACGCTTTGTTATGGAGTTCATTAGATTGTTACACTCCTCCTTTGGGATCTGACACCACGGGCTAAGGACATGTAATTTATTTTATGTTCTTGGACGCTTATAACATCTGGCTGTCATTTGAAGAAATAATTGCCCCTAGCGGAAGAGATTATTATTCTCGTTTGGTTTTTTGGTGCCAAATTTAAATTAATTTTAGATATGACTTATGTTTATATGTCCAAATTATAATGTTTAATTATCTTTATAGTAATACTTTCAATATTTAAATAGTTAAGATTGTTTGTTTTATTCTCTGTTATAAATCTCAGCGACTATATTTTCTCCTAGGCCGGAGATTGTTTATTTAAAAACAAAAAGAACATGTTTGTGTTTTGTTAAAGTTTTTGTTTGTTGACTCGAAAATTGTTTTGGGAAACGTAAGCAAGGACCCGATCTGGGGATCCTTTAATGATATTTTGTCATGGTTAATTGTAATTTTCATTAGCCAAAACTTCACTAAAAGTAAGGATTAACCTTTGAGGAAGGCCAAATGCAAGTTTACAAGGAAGATTTTGTTGAAATTTAAGGCCTGGAATTTAATTGTTGACGGAGCCTTGGGACAACATTCGCAATAGAGCGGACATTTTTGGGTGAAATCAAATTCATCTATAATCATCCTGTTAGGTGTTTAAATAATTTACTATAATATCTAAAATTATTAAAGAAGGATAAGTAACTTCAGTTTTCAAACCATAAATATTACAGTTTGTCAACCTCAGAACAATATTTTGTTTATTAATGAATCATAACCTTATTGTTACATATTATAAAGGATAATTTTTGTTGTTGTTAAAATCCTGTTATTTTATTTAAAGAAATATTCCTGTGTCAATAATGTTATATATAAATAAAACATTATTAAATATAAATATATATATATATATATATTATCCTCACAATTCAAGTGAGAGTTTAACATTTTCAAGTATTGCTCAACAATATTTCTATTAATTTTATAACATAGGAGGCATGCCTTACTAGGTAGAGTTTATTTAAGGATATAATTTACAACCATAATTACAATCACTCTTTAAATTTAATTGTGTCTTTTTATTTATTTATTATATCAATGTACATTGTATTTTTTTTAAACTTGCATCTCATGTATAGATATTCTCAGTAGATTGTATGTCCAGGGCAAGAATAATAATCTGCTTCAGGAAGTCTTCAGTTGTAAGTGTCCAATTTGAGTTAAAACTTTAGGTAAAGTCCAAGGGTCTTGAGAGAAAGGGTTTTCGTCTTACCGCTTAGCAGTTTATGGGGATAAATTTATTTAATGATAAAAATCTACCTACTTCACAAAATAAAAGTGGTTGGTAGTTGGCGCCCAACATTATATATATTATATATTAAATTACATTTATTCGTATATTCATTCAGAATAAATAAATAAAAATAAATAAATATAAAAAATAAATACATCTTTTTTTTTTTCACCACACGGTCGACAGGTTTCAGGCAGCATTTTACCGCTTCTTAGGGTTCAGTGACCGAATAAATAGTAAAAATAATAAAACTGTTTGACTAGAAATTGCATCTTTTATTAAAATCCTATTTATTTTAAACTTGTGACGTGAAAATAACTAGTCATATATATAGATGTAGCCAACGTTGAATGTAATTTGAAATGATTACAAGGAGATATAGGTGTATTGTGTGCTGTGGTAAGGGTGAATAGCTGAGTTGCCATGGAAAATAAACAAGATTTTCAACAAACTTAAACTAGGACTTAGAAAATGGGACATCCCAGGAGTAGACATTTGATATTAATTGTGTAATATTTGGATCTACATACATGGCTAAGATATATTAATAAAATAGTGCATATGTGCCAATGTGTTTATTTACTATAAACCTTCTAGTTTACAACAATAAAAAGGCCAACATTCATTTGAAGAAGAAATTGTATAAATTTTAGTCAAGTGGGAAATATTGTGTCAAGCTAATTAATCAATAGCCCAAGGAAAGCAAGTATTAAAATAGTTGGGACGCAACAATATAAAGGCCCATTCGAAATATACATAAGGAAAATTTGCTTTTTTATAGTTGAAACTGGAAGCGTTGTGTAACTCTTAAGGGAGTAAAGGGGGTTACCAAAGCGTTACGGAGCGCGATATGGGGGGAATCGGGTCAAAAATTGCCTAGAATTACGTTACGTAATGCATGTATGGCCCTTAATCTAATACAATCTAGAGGGAAAGGAGACCCTTTTGATGCCTTCTGGCGGATATTTTGGTAATGTGAGTTGAAAACACTGCTTTGCTCATGTCCTAGGCACAGATTTAGACAGGACCTATAAACAAACCATGCCGAATAATAAACGTAAATGTAGGCCAAAGCGAGAATCCTATGAATTTTTAATCAGTTTCAATTTTGGATATTTTAGGCATGAGTTTAACATTAGGACCTATTGATAATGTGGCCACAAAGATATGCAAACAGAGAGCTAAGGTTTATGCAAAGAAATACTAGCCTATACCACTTGTGAGGTTAGTTTATGCTGGCACCACACTCAAATACGATATTTATAATAGGGACTATATTTCTCTTAAGACCAATAAAAATAGTTATAACACAGTGCTAATTAACTATGGTAGATTATTATAGTAAGCTTTACCGTGTCTTGCCCTTTAAGAAGAAAGTAGGCCTACTTTTTTGAAGTTTTCCGCCTTGTCAAACATTACATTTTAATTTTGATAAGGTTAAGTTATATTTGATTAAAAGTCTATACAGACGCATTAAAAATAATACACATGTAGAATAAATTAAAATTAACTATAAAATATATATTTAACTATTGTGTTTATTTATGTAAACATTGTTGTGCTCATATGAAAACATTATCATTCAAGCAATAATTGTATACTTAATTTGATTTTTATATTAGAAAATTTTGAGAATATATAACTTAAATATTAAAATAATACTTTCAAAACATATTTACCTATACCATAAAATCGAAGACCCGGGATTGCCTAGATCAAAGGTAGCACAGGATAATTTTGTTTTGATTTGGCCCGGATAGCAGTAGGACGATGCCGTTCATCACCATTTCCTTATTGAATCGAAACTTTTCTAATAAATTCCCATTCGGAATATAATTTGACAAGGTTATCCGCATCTGTTAGATATCTTTTTGGCTGAGGTACATCCCCAATAATCCGGATAACTTTTAAAGGGTTGATCAAATTGTAATTGGAAAACCAATCGTCCCCCATATTGGAAGTTGAAAAATGTTGGTTTATTGTGAATTTAGTCTGGTGATTGCTTTGCTAAAGTTCAAACTCAAAATTTTCCTATCACGGGACTATGAAACGAGTACTTTACCTCTCTTTAAATTGCTTCACCTGTGTTTAGGGAGGCTACGTCATACATTTAGTAGTGTGTCTTACTTGAGGCGTTCTAAGTCTGACTATGAACCGAGGACTTTTAATTTGTTTGGTGTTACGGCTTTCTTCTGTTGGTCGTGTGTTGGACTAATAATTTAAGTTTGTTGATTCTCCCATCTAGCAGGCGTATGCGAGAATATGACCAAATTTTATAGCTTAAAACTTAAGACTTAACTTATTGTCCATCCTTTGTGGATACAATTCAGTTTTTTTTTTTAAAAGTTGTTTATTTAAAAACTGTCTGAATGTAGATTAATCAGTTGTTTATTTAAAAACTCTCTGAACGGAGATTAATCAAGAGTGGACCCTAATCAGGATTTGGTGGATATAATGCAGATAGTGCTAGTGGATACAATTCAGGATTTTTATTAAAAATGTTTATTTGAGAAATGTCTGATTGAAGACCATTCAGAGTGGATACAATTTAATCTCCTCTCTTTAGGAAGGTGAAAAAAAATATTTAAAAACAAATGAACAGTTTGCTAATAAAATGACAAATTCATTGCCTCAAGTTAAGTTTAATTATTTTACTCAAAACTTAAATCTTGTTGATTTATGAAGGTTTGATCGATTGCAGAATTGGGCATGGATGTTGTTACAAAATTCCTCTAATTGTTTTGATAAAAGAATGACATTTAAAATGGAAGTATAATTAGGTATACAATGAATAAGTTTATTCATGTTTTGATTTAGTTGGGTTTTTTCCCTTATGCAAGACTGTTTTATAGTTCATATGACCATGATCATTACCTTTTTGTTACACAGTAAGGTTCTCAACAGTTCATTCCCATGTGGAAAAATCATATCTGACCAGCTGGGTCAGATATACCCAGATCTGGGGTAGATCTGGGCTAGTCTGGCATTCCCAGATCTGGCCAATTTCAGTTCTGGGTCAGATCTGGCATTTTTCCACATGGGATCGCCATGTGATTAGTGTCTGTGTTAAATATATTTATACTGTTTCTCCCTAATAGTTTGTCTTACATAATTATGGATTCCAACGTTCACTATATCAAAAGCTAGTTCCTTACAAAATTACTAACTACACAGTTTGTGATGTAGGCCTTTTTGGGTTGTATTTGATTCTCCAATAATCAAATAGTATATCTGCTAATTGATTTCATACTAGATTAATAAGTTAGTAGAGCTGCATTTTACAAATATACAATATAAATTATTATTATTATTATTATTATTATTATTATTATTATTATTATTATTATTATTATTATTATTATTATTATTATTATTATTATTTAAGCCATGAAGGGACAATAAAATATAAACGAGAGTAATTTCACACACATGTATATTTGCAAGTAGTCGTGAAATTACGATAGTTGTATCAATGGTATTAATCTAATCAAATTAATAAAAATAAACATGCGTGATACAGACTTAAAATAGACAGACCATGTTACAAAAACACCTTACCTTTTTCTTATTCAAGTAGGGCTTCAGGAAAATTTTATACTATTAAGATAATTTTACGCTCATGACAAAAACTATTTACTTTTTTGTATTGGTCACATTGGCATGTGACTGGGAATTTCTGAATTTTATATTTTTATAAACTAAAATTACTAACCGCTCAACCATTATTACATTACTTGTTCATTAATCATCAGTAATCATTGAACTTTGAAATTGAATTTTTTTAAATGCCTTACCAAGGTCTTGCATTTGCAGTATTTATGGGTATTGGAATAGTAACTGCTGCGCTTTTATATTTTTTGGATCATCAACCTGAGATTGGTCAGACTAGGCAAAGAGGACTCCCTGAGCCTCCCCCTACCAGGACAGGATGGAGCAACAGGCAGCGAAGTCCTCCGCTGGAATCCACCTCTAGAACGCAAGAAGAAAATCGACACGATAGGTTAGCGGTTATAGTACACTTCACATAGGCCTAGAGCATATAAATAGGCTTTATTATTTTCTTTGTTTTATTATGATGTATGTCATTTGTATTATTATCACCCTCAAGAAAACGGTAAATCGAATAATATTTTATTTATAAGGCTTTCGAAGTTTCTATAGTTGTACACTTTAAACAAAACTGGACAAAATCCACATAAACTTAAATATTTACGAATACACTAGTGTTAAGTGATCACTGGACTCAATAGGTTCATAAGCATTTCACTTTTTATGATTTCAACCATATATTACTTTGGGAGATTTTAAATTTTCTATTTCATCAATATTAATTGAAATTTTAATTTTTAGCGCATGGAAGGCTAGACCCCTATATATTAAGTTAGCCGGGTAAGTACCGTAATAATATATCCATAAATAGTTGCATGTTTCTCAAGATTTCATTTGTTAGAGGGCTCATTTGTAATTGATCGGACCTATGTGACGGTTTATTTGGTGCTATTTCATTAGATGATGTTCAATATATTCTTAAAGAAGAGTTTGGAGTGCTACGATCTCAATTAGTTTTCAAACATTTTGATCGGTTTGTTTGGATGAACACTTACACCAAGCCTCAAATCGATGTATTTCAGGTCTTTTTAGGCCTACCTAAGTGAGTTAATTTTAATATTTTCTGAATATATACAGAACCTATACAGGCCTATAACCTACACACATACATTCTAATCAATTATTTGTATTAATTTGTACATATACCGTAATAATAAAATATCGATGTTTTGGTAGAAAAACAAATTCCTGAGTTATATGCTCTAGGATATATTATCTCCTAGGTTTTGATAAAACCGAGTCTCTCCCTATAGTAGGCCTTATTATAGGATTATAAGTTGATTGCAATCTTGAGACGCTTGAAATGCAGGACTGCTTACTATGTTTAGAATTCCAAAAAACACGCTACGTTCCAGAATTATGAAACGACCATTGCCTCCCTCTCCCACTTTTCCTTTGAGCGAGGCTTAGGTTGTTGCCAAATGCCAATGCGACTGGCTGGTAGGGGCGGAGGCCATGTTTATTTTCTGACCTTAGTTCAATTGTATTTAATAGATGGTATGAGCTTCTTGATTGTGACTGGGGCTGGTTTGGAAATGGGATTTAAAAGTATATATTAGGTATGTGTTTGATTTGGGATAGTTTTTTATCATTATTATTACTGTGGAGCCTAACAACACTTAAATTTAAGTCGCCCACAATTAATATAATTCATTTGTTAAAACTGGTTAAGAAAATGTCATTTGAATACATCCATAATTCAATATTTAGCTTTTATCATAAACTGCCTTAATATTGTTTAAAAATAAATACATTTTACTTACTGAGTGCATCATTTGACTTAAGTTTGAGTAACCAGAAGAGGTTTTGTTTTTGTAGAGTATAAAGAGTGTTTGTTGTGCCTGTGGCTTGTGTATGATTGAATGTGAGAACTTTTGGGAAGCTGGACCTTGGGGGAGTGCATCAAGGTAATCCACGTCCAGTTCGCGACAGTGAAAGAGAGAGAGAGATAACATATTATTTATTTTTTATTACTGCTATGTAAAGCAGGCTCTTAAATAATTTTATTGTACTTTTTCTTTTGTTATTGAAGAGTTTTTTTAAAATTAGGATAGCCTTATCCATTGAAATGGTGTTTTTCTAAGAATGTATGTTAATAGGCCCTACTTTTTTTTTCAATTTAATTATATTATTCAAGTCTCCTTAACTTTTCCCATTGTTGATGTAGTGTGTAAATAATGTTGGTTTCTTCGCTGGAGCAATTCAAATGATATTTAAGTTTCATTTGGTTTGTCTATTGTCATTTGTGCAATGTTGTTCCTTTGTCTCCTAAGTATTTAGGGAATGACCCAAAACTGAGAACCCTCTTAGCCGGAGCAGGCTTCGGGTACCCAGTAACTTGGAATAAAGCCCGTGACTACTCTCCATTGGCGCCGCCAAGCTGGCAAATAAATTTATTTGCGAGGAAAAGGGATTTGATTCTCTTTTGGTGTGAAAATACTCTCAGAAGGGGTGTGAACCCTTACAATTCCATGCATAGGAAACCACCAAGAATATTCTTCAACAGCATTAGTGGCACACCCGCTTTTATGGCTGCTTGGTCTAAGGCATCACTATCGCAATAGAGTAGATTGCCGAGGACAGGTAGATTGGGGTTAGAATCTCGTTCGGGAGTATTGACGGTGGTTTTTCCAAAATGGTTTTCTACCTTCCCTCCATACAAATTCAGGTACACTTCATCTAAATTCATCCATCCTCATCCCTAACTCATTAGCTTAGTTAGTAGGCTACATATGAGTACAAGCCGAAGAGGTAGCAAGACGCTGCAGAAGCTGCCAAACAGCATATTTGCATATTCAACAACACTTCTCCAATGTCACCATCAACAGTCACAACAGCCAACTGAGGCTCACATGTGTGCACTTGCCCCAGACTGATGCATTACGGTGGTAGGGAAGGAGAATATTATGCGCCAACTTCAAAATACTGTACTGTACATTAAAACTAAAAGCTTAATTTTATTCTAACATGTGTCCTAAAATCTTTTGAAATAGGACACGTGTTCATTTAAACTTTTTCTTAGAATGAACTTCTAGAATACTGACCTTTCCTCCTGGGACACCCTGTATAGTAAATAATATTAAAGGTCATTAATGCATTTTCAAACCCTCGCCAATTCCATGAATATAAGGATTACAGTAAGTGTCTATCTTTAAAATTTATGGTTAAGACATTTGGGAAAATGTTCACAGGATTGTGAGCTAATATTTAGTTGCTTTCAATGATGTCCACAGGCTTAACAATCATACACTTGATTCTATTCTCAGTCCCAGAACGTAAAGGAGGTTGTATTAACCTCAGGGTTTCAGTTTTAGTTACTATTGACACTTCTGATTTATTTTAGAAATCAATATATTGTCACTTTTACATTTGACAGTACTTCAACTTTATAAAGCTGTATTTAAAAATATAGTCTTAACAACACATACACAGCTATAGTAAATAGTGTTTCTTTTTCCTCCACTAAACTTTTCTAAATCATAGTCCCCAACACTGAATTTACTACGTTGTGTTTGTGTATTAGTTTCATTTTCAAAATCTTCAAACACAACAACCCTACATCACATCCATTCCTCTTCTGAGCTCTCGGAATCCTTGCTTGCTCTTCCTATCTGTTTCTCAAATGTAGGCTAATTTCACAAATTTTTTTGTAACCCAGCTTTTGTTTGTCCTTTTTTGATCATGCTTCTGAGTTACAACTCACAGAATATTATCAGTATTTTATTCTCTTTTTTAATATTGGTTGTAATTTTAGGCTAAAATATAGCTTTTTAAGAAGTAATGGAGATTTGTTTGGTAGAAAATCAGTTTATTTGTATGTTGATGGGCTGCTTTGAAAGTAGCCTAAGGTGTTTAGACACAGCCGTAGGAGTTTGCTGAACTTTGGTTGGTGAATTAAGCAAGGGAAGGGATTATTCTGGTCCTAAGATGGTTTCATTATTTATTTGAGTTATTTCTAATTTTTGTTACTAAGTTTAACATTTTTATGGATATCATTCACTCTATTTTCTTGGTTTAGACTTACCATTAGACTATTTGATCACCAGAGTAGTCTATGAGTAATATATTTCCAATACAGGAATCAATAGCATATACATTATTTTCATAAGTATTATTCTGTGTATTAAGACAAATTATAAATATGGCCCTACCAGTCTTTGTCAGGGTATTTCATTAAATGGCAAATCAGGGTTATTATGTGCCCATAATTGACACCACCCTTAAAATTAAAATTATGATTAATGCACTTAATCAAATATAACTAAGTACTTACATACAATCAAAATTAATCGTATCAACACACATGCACACATGTTCATTCTAAATATATATATTTTTTAAAAGATGCTAGACTGCCGAAGAGAGGAAGATTGGTGTTTGATCTCGGTCAGGTTCACTGAGGGTGGTTTTTCCAAAATGGTTTTCCACTCTCTCTCTCTCTCTTTCTTTCCCTCCATGAAAATACAGGTGCATTTTCTCTAAAATAAACCTTCCTAATCCCAAACACATTAGTGTAATTAGTACCTAGGCGTGTAACCCAAATGAGTAGTAAGACGCAGTGCTTAAAAATAAAGATGGGACTATGTTTTTAACAAATTAAAACTTAGAAATCAGGAATTTAAAAAAATCAAGATCTAGAAAAACATGTTATTTGGGGACAACTAATTTACTGAAAACTACCCAACCAAAATATATATTTTGAGAGTGGCATCTGGCCTACATTCATAGGTGTGCATATGGGGTCTAATTTCTAGAAAACTCTTTGCGTTTTAAACTTAATTGCATGATAAACCTTTTATCTTTGAGTTTTAAAATACAGATAGTATCTCTTACACATTAAACATCAAATTGAGTAATGTATAGATGTTGAGAATTACATTTAATGGGCAATTTTATCTAATTAATTTTTTTAAAGTAAAATTAATTGTTGATTTAAAGAAATCATTGGAGTGCCTACAGGGCAAAGGGGTGCCTAGGCTATGGACCCCCCCTAATGTTGTTTCAATATGGTTTTCAATAAGGCACACATACAAATGTAAGACATAATTGTTTGGTAGGAGAAGGATGCATTCAACTCTAATTTCAACTAAAAAACAACTCTATAGAGCTTCTAGAGGTATTTAACTTTAAAAATATATCCTGTTGAGCATCGCTCCATATAAATTATAGAGGCATTGAATTTTTTTTTTAATCTGAGGGTGAACCACTCTAAGCAATTTTTAGAGACATCTTATATTTTTTAAAATTCAGGTGATGATAGCCTTTAGAGACATCTAATTTTTAAAATAAATCCAGATAATGACCACTCTAAATAGCTCAAAAGCTTCATGTCACTAAAACATTGTTTGTAAATGTGAACACCATTTATTATGGTGATTATATTTGTGTGAATGTTTTATATAATTCAACCATATTCCTTTGTCAAGAGCATTGCACAATATCTACCGCACGCAGAAGTTTGAAATTAAAAAAAATTATTAGCCCCTGTGAATGAACTTGTCCACCTAAAGGCCCGAATTTTAAAATTTTGAATATAATTGTTTAAATTAATAAAAAATCTGGTTGGACACAAAGTAATATTTTATATATATATTAAAAAAAGTTGTTTGTTACTATTTCATGCTAAAAACTCTATACCATTTATGTTGAAATCTCACATGGACATAACTTGGATTCCTAGTTAACATATAGTTTAATTGATATCTAATTAATTCCGCCATTTTGTTTCAAGGTAGCGGCTACACTACACTACTTTTGGGTCATTTTCTCAGCTTCTGCTTATCGTATTTTCATTGGATCAACTTTGGAAGGTTCCTGAATATAGGATACATATTATAAAACCTATCATGTAAAAAAGGGGTATTTAGCTGGTGAATTATATCCATATTAGCTACATTATTAGTTATTTGTAAATAAAACATTTCTTTATCATATGCCACTAGTCAACTTGAAAACTAAAATCATCAAAATGAATCTTTCTGTTTTAAAAGACTAGTTGGTATTAAAACATTTGAATTCTCCGTAAGGCCATTGGTCAGTATTGGAAAATAAGAACACTTGTTTTTTTGCCTGTGTGTCTAGATCCGGACCTTCGAGGCTTGGAGCTCACAAAAGGAACCAGAAAACAAGTTCTCAAAATGTCTCTTCTTGCTCTATTTGCCAGGATACTTCGAACAACAAGGGTTTCAGGATGTTGTCGTGTGGGCACTCCTTCCACAGCTCCTGTATCGACCGCTGGTTCGAGGTAGGCCTATGTCACAATTATTTAGCTCTTGATGTTCCAATTCGGGAAAGCATATCACCCAAAGCTTGTTTTTAGCTGATATCTTTGCCTATTATTATTATTTAGCACCGCGTCTTACTACCCGTTCGGGTTATACGCTTAAGTACTAATTACGCTAATGGATTAGGAATTGGGAAGGTTGAATAGAGGAAGTGAACCCGCATTTGCGTGGAGGGAGAGTGGAAAACCATTTAGGAAAAACCACTCCCAGTTCACCCGGCCGAGACCGACTAGCGTGTTAGCCAACTACGCCACCGAGGCGGGTTCTTTGCCTATTGATGTATATACTGTACACTAAAAGGGTAGGGGGGGACAAAGGTAGAATTTAGGGGAAATGTACTCGGATTTGTGTGGTAGGAAACCATTTAGGAAATATCACCTCGATATTCTTAGCCAGAATTCAAACCCTGTTCTTCCTCTACTGGCAAACTAGTCAAGGTAAGACTGATGCCTTTGTCTACTTGCCCACCAGTGCAGATAGCTTTGTGTGTTAAGACAGTTCTCTGCAAACTTTTTTAGTCCACTGTATACTTAAAAAGCCTATTTTGTTTTGGCTATACGCAATGGCAGCAGAAAATGCATTATGACCCAGTCCAATGGTTGTACAGTAAATTAAAATTAAGAAAGTATACTAGACTAATTTTTTCCTGGCGTAACTTCAAATGTTCTAAGATTAAAAGTTGAAGTTATTTTTCTGTGCCTGCCTTTTTATCAGCTGGAACCATTTCGTTCAAACCATTACTAATTTGGGTAAACCACGACTGAAACTTTGCGTGAAAGCTTTTGATTTTGTCATATGTATTTAAAATATTAGTAAACATGAGTAAGTAAGAAATGTGAACATACGGCTGCTGCTCTTACCAACTTCATTCGTATTCTTATTGAACAGCGTTTGCAAGGCGCTCCGGGGTGTGGCACACCTAATTTGCGCACCATGAACACTAGTGTGCCACAGCACACCATTTGGGGAACACTTCAACCCAAGCAATTTTATTCAGGCATTTATTTTAGTTCAGTTCCTATGTTATTTAATCACTTATGATCAAATATTGAAATATAAAATAGTTTTGTATAACTTCATTCATTGAAAACTTAGTTTCTCATTTGAAGCACAGTTGGAAATGGAAGACGATGCCGTCCTTACAGATATAGCTTTGTTCCCGTCCCTTGCACTGGTAGGGCTGTGCATAATCCATCTTGAAGCTAACCTGAATTGAATACAGTGTAACCTAGGTTAGTTTTCATCAGGGATCTTAAGGGGAAAAAAAACATGGATACAGGCAAACGATATTTAAAATTACTGGAGTAAAACATTCAGATTTTCCTCTATGTATTTACTAAATTAAAAAATGTTATTGTTTCCACTGTCAAGTCCACTTTGTATTACTTCTTTTTACGAAGACATTACTCTTTGTGCGCAGAAGTAAAGTCAATCGATCCTTCACACTATTTGCTTCATAGCAGGTCTCTCCTTTCAATGGCAGCATTCGGTCTTGCAAACGATTGAAAAAAAAAAAAAGACCAATTTCTTATGGATTATAAATTACTTTATCTTCAGACCAGAGTTCTGTGGCGTTGGTATCTACAGCAGCACTCTCCTGGCAAATTTTTTAAATACCAGGCCATGGTATTGTTTTAAGCAGGAGACCCAACCGTTTGAAGTTGAAAAGTTCTCAACCCCTATTTGTTTAAGCTATTTTGAGGTATTTCTCCCACAGAATGCTTCCATCTACAAGAAAACCTGACGGAAAGAGGATATTTACCATCTTGCTGTAGGTCGACCCATTTCCTGTCGTCTATTTCTTGGCTGATGCGCACCACAGCCATCAACTGGCTCTCTGGTCTTCTTTTCCTTCGCAATAATTATATTTAGGGTTGATGGTGCCAGGCCTAGTGGCTTGGCTACATCAATTCCCCTTTCTCTGATGAGTTTTCATCCACCTTTTCTATGATGCACAGTCGTTATTATAAATCCCAAATAGTTTCACAGGAAATGCCATGTGGGGTGAAAATATAATTATGGCAATAATAATAATAATAATGTTGAGGATTGAACACACGTGATGAACTGCGTACTTCACTAGACAAAAGCGCAAGTGAAGAGAGTCACACTAACATACAGGCAGGTTTTCCCAGCTCGACCAGGGTCTCACCATCCCACTTTCCCGCCAGCTCGACCAGGGTCTCACCATCCCACTTTCCCGCCAGCTCGACCAGGGTCTCACCATCCCACTTTCCCGCCAGCTCCACCAGGGTCTCACCATCCCACTTTCCCGCCAGCTCCACCAGGGTCTCACCATCCCACTTTCCCGCCAGCTCCACCAGGGTCTCACCATCCCACTTTCCCGCCAGCTCGACCAGGGTCTCACCATCCCACTTTCCCGCCAGCTCGACCAGGGTCTCACCATCCCACTTTCCCGCCAGCTCCACCAGGGTCTCACCATCCCACTTTCCCGCCAGCTCCACCAGGGTCTCACCATCCCACTTTCCCGCCAGCTCCACCAGGGTCTCACCATCCCACTTTCCCGCCAGCTCGACCAGGGTCTCACCATCCCACTTTTCCGCCAGCTCCACCAGGGTCTCACCATCCCACTTTCCTGCCAGCTCCACCAGGGTCTCACCATCCCACTTTCCCGCCAGCTCCACCAGGGTCTCACCATCCCACTTTCCCGCCAGCTCCACCAGGGTCTTACCATCCCACTTTCCTGCTAGCTCGACCAGGGTCTCACCATCCCACTTTCCCGCCAGCTCCACCAGGGTCTCACCATCCCACTTTCCCGCCAGCTCCACCAGGGTCTCACCATCCCACTTTCCCGCCAGCTCGACTAGGGTCTCACCATCCCACTTTCCCGCCAGCTCGACTAGGGTCTCACCATCCCACTTTCCGCCAGCTCCACCAGGGTCTCACCATCCCACTTTTCCGCCATCTCCACCAGGGTCTCACCATCCCACTTTCCCGCCAGCTCCACCAGGGTCTCACCATCCCACTTTCCCGCCAGCTCCACCAGGGTCTCACCATCCCACTTTCCCGCCAGCTCCACCAGGGTCTCACCATCCCACTTTTCCGCCAGCTCCACCAGGGTCTCACCATCCCACTTTCCGCCAGCTCGACCAGGGTCTCACCATCCCACTTTTCCGCCAGCTCCACCAGGGTCTCACCATCCCACTTTTCCGCCAGCTCCACCAGGGTCTCACCATCCCACTTTCCGCCAGCTCCACCAGGGTCTCACCATCCCACTTTCCCGCCAGCTCCACCAGGGTCTCACCATCCCACTTTTCCGCCAGCTCCACCAGGGTCTCACCATCCCACTTTCCGCCAGCTCCACCAGGGTCTCACCATCCCACTTTTCCGCCAGCTCACCAGGGTCTCACCATCCACTTTCCCGCCAGCTCGACCAGGGTCTCACCATCCCACTTTTCCGCCAGCTCCACCAGGGTCTCACCATCCCACTTTCCCGCCAGCTCGACCAGGGTCTCACCATCCCACTTTCCTGCCAGCTCATTGTTTGTTTAGCATATAAAATGCACAACTCTAACTTGCCGAGGTCGGGGGAGTTTGAGGTTCGAGTCTCGGTCGGGTGAACTGGGGGTGGTTTTTCCTAAATGGTTTTCCACTCTCCCTCCACGGAAATGATGGTTCACTTCCTCTAAATTCAACCTTCCCAATTCCTAATCCATTAGTGTAATTAGTACTTAAGCGTATAACCTGAACAGGTAGTAAGACGCGATGCTAAATAATAATAATAATAATTGCTACACCACATTCCATAATCAACCGCTGCATACCGCTGCATACTTAACATTTATGTTTATGGTGTTGCTCTTTCATAATAAACATCAATCCTGGATTCACTTTCTTCCAGATGAACATTGTTGACCAATAGATGTGGGAAAACAATCGAGAAACGATTGTTGCTGGTTTTATTAAAAAGGTTGAATAGTATATGTTAAGGCCCATGTAAATCGAATGGTGGATCTGGGAAAGCGATAAATTCGGGAAAGATAGTGAGGTTTGAATGTATAATATGAAACACAGAGGCAGAATCAAAGTATAAATAAGTGTAAAACCTGAACGGATAGTAAGCTGCAGTGCTAAAAAACAACTAATGAATATATCTTATTAATAATTATGGTTTTATTCTGTAAAAGTATTGATGTATTTATATGTTTTTATACACTTAAAATCATTCAGTTTGTGGTATTTAATTCTAGGCTGATAAATACATAACAACATTTAAACCAATTACCACAGATTTTGGTCAAATTAACATTAATTGGTAATTTACATAACTACAAATGAACATAAACGAGGATTTTAGATGTCGATAGATTTATTGAAGAAGCTTTTTGTTATATTTTGAATAAGGCACAGGAAAGATGGATGGAAATTAAGGTTGGGCTCTCGACTCCTTTGAATCCTAAAGGATGGTCGAGATTTGAGGATTCGGGAATATTTCGGATTAGAGACTCAAATCCTTTAAAAAAAAATCTTTCAAGTGAAATTTGTCTTATAGCTCTTATACTGCTTATTGGTAGTTCAGAACTATTTATAACCAAAGGACAAACTCAACAACCAGGCCCCAGACCAGTAATTTAACACTTAACTGAATGTATAAATGTTATAATGAATGTATTATAATAAAGAATGTAAATATTTAGTTACTATTTCTTTTTTCTATTCTATTATTTATATATCCTCTTATGTTCATAATTTTTACCGATATTTGGATTTGTAAAACAATTGATTCAGCCCAACTCTAATGAATGTACTTTATTAAATGCGAACAATCAATCTATTTAAGTTAACAAAAGTAAATTACTCTTTGTACCATTGCACTGTTAGTTTCCTGTGTACTGACAGTGGTATCACAATGGTGGCGTATTTTACTGTACTACAGCACATTACTCGAATAACATAAATCTTAACTTACATAAAGTTAGGGTTTTTAGGAATCTGGAATCCTATCACTAAGCGAATACTTATTGCTGTTAATTATCTGTACACTCTTTGATGTGAAATTTAGAATAACTGTAATTGAATTTAATAATTTTGGGGGGAAATGTGAGGCCCGGGGCAATCGCCCCCTCCCTCATCACCCCCTCCGTGATGCAACCTTGCATATGAAGAAAATAAATAAAGTTAGTTACATTTAATTCCTAAAAGAAAGTCATGATTGTGGCAAAAGTCAATGTTTCCAGAATAGGATGTACAATAAGTTTAAAGGAAAATGTATTTTGTCAGTCACTTGTTCCTTACATGTCACAACAATTTATAAATAGGAGATTTGGCAACACTTAACAGAGATAATGAAGATAAAGCTTTCCTCCATAAGACCTGCAGTTCCTTCAGAGCTGATGGTCAATGTAGAACAAATGTTTTTAATTCATGTGTATCACAGACTGGTATGTGATGATTGTCCACTGAATTAGTTTGTCCCGATAGATGATTAAAATTTAATCTAATGAAAAATTACAACCTTGGCACAGGGATTTGAATCCTGGATCTTTGGCTTTGCGAGCCAGGGCTCTACCCTGAGTCTTCCTGGTTCATCCCATCCAGAGCTGTCTATCACTAGTTGTATTGTTACCAAAATTAGACAAATAGTGAACGACACCAGGATGGCTCAGTGAATAAAGCATTGGTGCTCAAAGCCAAAAGCCTTTGGTTTGATTCCCGTGTTCAGATTGTAATTTTCCCTAAATTGGATAGAATAAATGTGTCATGATAGTATAAGATAGCAAAATTACATCTTATTCATTATTTTCAGGAGAAAGTGATTTGCCCCATTTGCCGCAGCGCTGTTTAAAGTGGAGCGTCCTCTCAGGACCATGGCGACACAAATACTTTATAAGACTTTGGCTGTTTTAGTATTTGATCATTGGTATTTTCTAAGAAAACTTACTAGCTACGAGCAGAAATAATGTGAGGCGTCCACAATCACGTAGGAGGGCTTATATTCTAAATTATTTGAATAGCTATCTTTCAGGTGGGGTTTTGTATGTTTAGTTCAAATAAGGGGAGATTATGACTTTAAAAAAATAAAATAACTTAAACTTGTTTAAATAACAAAAACTTGCTTAATAATTGTGAAATGTATTAAAACAGTGTGGAAATACAAACATTTTCAAGAAAAAAATCAGTGTTTTTCCACTTTTTATATCAAAACAAATCAAATATTGCTTCTATACAAACATAGTTTAATTTTCTCCCTATGGTGATGGCAACAGTTCCTGAATATCTCTCAAGGGTGTCCTGGAATTTAATGACAACCATGTGAACAAAATTAAACTCTCTGTTTGTATAGGAGCAGTATTTGATTCATTTTGACCAAAAAAATGTGTTTCTATAAAAACTGCAAAAACACTGGTCTTCACAGTTAAACATGAATTTTTAAAAAATATTTCTCTTTCATATTAAGAAAAACACAAAATAACACACACATAAAAGATGTTACTAATATTAAGTTGAAAAGCTCTAGGGGCAATATAAACTTGCAGTGTTGCAAGATAGGCGTAAGTAGTATCATTATATTAATGTGTTATAAAACATTGTAAGTTTCATTTAATCTCTAACTTTTCAAATATGTATCTGCCATCTTTTTTGTTCGCTTACTTTTCTGTTTTTCTCTTATTCTCAATACAAAAAAGAAATAAGCTATTTCCAAAAATTGAAAACTATATGTAACAATAAAAGTGATCATAAGATGTAAAGCCCTGTCCACAGAGTCCCGTAAGCTCCGCATTCGTATAGTCCTTAAAAATGGAAATTGCATCTACACAGCCCGTATCCTTAATCACATAACCGTGTCAACCAATGAGAATTCCAGAGATTACATCCAATTAAACTCTCCAAAATAAAATTGGCTAGAGCAAGGTGCAAGCAGACATGCTATGTGAATTGGTGGTTATATTATAAAGAATACAAAGGGGAGTTTAACCCTATCAAAGTAACGCCATTATTTATGAGAACTTGGTATTACTCAGAAAACTATTTCTAAGATGCCACACTTCCCATTGTTTTTAGATTTTCAGAAAAATATTTCTCAAATAGTTTTGTTCATAAAACTATAATTTTATTTTATGTTAGTTTTTATAACAACAGATCCTTGTGCTGCCATTGGTGCTTTTATCCTGATCTGAACGCACATATTTACTTTGCAGTGGTTGGTAGTCCTTAGCAATCCATATTGACTAGTCCTTGGAACAGGGATTCCCAACCTTTTTCACTTCAGAGCACACTTAGTTGACAATATTTTCACGGCATACTTGTATAAAAGCTGTAATATGATACATTCTGTTATTAAATTTAGATGAAAATTAAAATGATTAATATCTAGATGAGTTGTCAATAATTGTATTTTTATATCAGTGCTCTCATCAACTTGAAGACTAAATTGTCTGTATGCTTTAATATTTTTTAACAACATTTGGATTGATGTCCTCGGACATTTCAGCAATATGCCGGCCTATTATACTATTGGAAAAGGCACTTTGAAATTTACTCTTTAGATTCTCTTATAGGCCTGAGCATGGTTTCACCATTGACCTGAGGAGATGGTCCTTTTTTATTCTCGCCGATAACATGTGGTTTTGTGTTTTTTGTGATCAATAGTTAAGGATAGAAACTGGTCTGTCACAATCTTTATTCCAAGTGAAATTGAAAGAAGCTAAATAGCTATTGCTATAACACTTTAAAAGGCTTAAAACTGGACCTCACAGTAGATTTATCACAAGATGTTTGTTGGATTAAAACCTTGAGGAATTTTGGCAGCACACTTTCAAAATTTTGTGGAACACTAAAGTGTGGTGGCACACCAGTTGGGAACCACTGCCTTAGAAAGTTTGTTAAAGTTGAGTGAACCTCTACAAAATGGTAAGGACTAAGGATACGGACTTTGTAAATGGTGAAATATGTTGTCGATCTCTTATGAAGTGTTACACACCTATTTTATTCGAGAATGGCTTCCTTACATACCACCTACATTACTCTTAAGCTTGTTTATGTTAATGGAATTTACATTTGGGTTTTTTTATGTTGTGATATTTTATTTGATATTATTGTTGATAGTTCCTTATAAAGACACCTTTAAATTTTCAATTTATTAGGGGTGATAGTTTAATCGCAAGCGTGAAATAATTTACATTTAGATGGGGAGTGGGAATCAAATATTTCACAGGACTTAGGTGATAAACTTTAGCACATAAGTCCTGTGAAACATTTGATTCCCACTAATTTTTCTAATTTTTTGAAAAATTTTGATATTCATATGAAATGGGTTGGCTTGTTTTAACAGAGATTTAAATTGTTGTTCCTTTTTAACGTGTATTTTAAAATTGTATTTGTATTCAAATGCTCAACATTGTTTGTATATATTTTTTTCTGTTTGATGTATATACTTTTCTGTATTTATAAACCAAGTTGAGATTTTTTTAAACTGTTCTTTTATTAATTAATCCTGAGTAATCCTATAGCCATAGATATAACTAATACATTTGTCAAAATGAGCGTCATAACTATTTTAAATAATATATTCTAGGCCCTATGCACTTTCTAAATGTGCATATTATAACAATACAAAACTTACAAACTAACTTAATCTAGTACAGAACACTTAGTACAACACAATGAATCCTGATAATAGTAAATAGAATATCTGGGCAATAGGACACACATGTGGACAAATACTAAATTAATTTAGGGGACCCTGAACTTGAGTCCAAACCAGGGTCACATAGTAAGTACCTGCACTTGAGACCAAATCATTCACACAGTACCTGCACTTGAGACCAAATCATTCACACAGTACCTGCACTTGAGACCAAATCATTCACACAGTACCTGCACTTGAGACCAAATCAGTCACATAGTACCTGCACTTGAGACCAAATCAGTCACATAGTACCTGCACTTGAGACCAAATCATTCACACAGTACCTGCACTTGAGACCAAATCATTCACACAGTACCTGCACTTGAGACCAAATCATTCACACAGTACCTGCACTTGAGACCAAATCATTCACACAGTACCTGCACTTGAGACCAAATCATTCACACAGTACCTGCACTTGAGACTAAATCATTCACACAGTACCTGCACTTGAGACCAAATCATTCACACAGTACCTGCACTTGAGACCAGTGGCGCAGGAACGTATTTATTTGAGGGGGTAAAAATAATCATGTGCTTTTATAAGGGATAACATTTTTGAGATTAAAAAAGACCAGGGAAATGTAATACAGCTGTCCCTCGCACGACGCGAGTGATTGGTTCTGATAAATAATCGCGTAACATGAAAACGCAAGTGAATTGATTTTAACCTGGGTGAAATAGGGATTACTCCAAAGGAAAAAAGTAAATAAAAACATAAAACTTGTAAATTAATGCAATTTTTATTAATTTATCTAACTAGTACAATGCTATAGGTAGCCTACGCCTATTGTCAATCTTCAATCCCCTGAAATTTGTAAACAAACACAATTTTTAATTAATTCATCTAATTCATACAATGCTACAAGTACACCTACTCTTAATCTTCAATCGCATGATAAATTAACTGGACTTGGCAAACTGGGATTATCACTAGCTTGTTCTTGACGGTAGGCTCTTGCTCTATTGACGGCCCTTGGACGGGAAGCTCTTGCTCTCTTGAAGGCCCTTGGACTGTAAGCTCTTGCTCTCTGGAAGACCCTGGGACGGTAGGCTCTTGCTCTCTTGAGGGCCCTGGAACACTAAGCTCTTGCTTTCTTGATGGCCCTTGGAGGGTAGGCTCTTGGTCTATTCAAGGCCCTGGAATAGTAAGCTCTTGCTCTCTTGAAGACCTTGGGATGGTAGGCTCTTGCTCTCTGGAAGACCCTGGGATGGTAGGCTCCTGCTCTCCTGAAGGCTCTGAAATGTTAAGTTCTTGCTCTCTTGAAGGCCCTGGGACTGTAAGCTCTTGCTCTCTTGAAGGGGTTAAGACTGTAAGCTCTTGCTTCTTGAAGGCCTGGACTGTAAGTTCTTGCTCTGATGGCCCTTTGACAGTAAATTCTTGCTCTCTTGATGGCCCTTGGAGGGTAGGCTCTTGCTCTATTGAAGGCCCTGGGACGGTAAGCTCTTGCTTTCTTGATGGCTTTGGGACGGTAAGCTCTTGCTCTCTTGATGGCCCTTGGAGCGTAGGCTCTTGGTCTATTGAAGGCCCTGGGACGGTAAGCTCTTGCTTTCTTGATGGCTTTGGGACGCTAAGCTCTTGCTCTCTTGAGGGCCTTGGAACGGTAAGCTCTTGCTCTCTGAAAGGCCCTGGGATGGTAAGCTCCTGCTCTCTTGAAGGCTCTTGCCTGACAGTTCTTGCTGTCGTGAAGTGCCCTGAGTCGTTAGACTGAAGATTTTCAACTTTTTTTGGTGAAATGGTCAAGAATCAACTGACGGGCAGCATTCTTCCTCTCTCTATAGAGTGCTTTGTAGCAAGCCAAATAACTCAATCTCTCGGGTAACTTTGGCACTTATATCCAGGTTAGGATCATTATCTTCAATGATTCTAATTGCACTGTCAATGTATTCAGCAATTTGTTTTGTTGAAGTTTTTTGATAAGCTCAACAACATAGGGATCTTCCTCTTCATCCTTTATGCCGTTCTCCATTTCTAGAAGATCTTCATTGGTGAGTTATATTGAGTGGGATTGGAGCAATTCATCCACATTTGCCTGGTCTACGTCCTCAAATCCAACATCTTGCTACGTCAACTATGGTATGTCTTGAATTGGAACGCTCGTGTTCAGGATCAAAATTACGGTCAATCAGAAACTTGAGGCCAAATATTTTTCCAAACTCCCTTCATACAGGACTGTTTAACTTCTGTCCATGAACCTCCAAGGTTGTCAATACTACCCCCCTAACACCAAACTGTACTGTAAAGATCTTTGTCCTTACTGGAATGTGCGTGTAAAAGATGACATCACCACTGCACAGGGTAACTGTGGAATTACAGCCGACAATGCGTTATTTTTATTATTTCTTAATTGTGTTTTAGCGAAAACGCGTATAGTGATATTGCTTATAACGAGGGATACCTGTATTTAACAGTCTCATTGTGCATTTTTATTATTTATTTTAGTCATGCCAAACATTAGAATTAATATACACAAAACAAATTAAGAAAAATTATATCTGATGTGGCTTAGCTAAAAATTATGAAACACCGAAAATTAAAGTAGGTTTCCATATACCTTTGCCCTATATTCGTTACTAGCTATAAGACCACTAACTAGTTTTGCAATTTTCAAGTTTGTTGAGCCTCTCAGGGTATGCGTTCAGCAGAAACAGGTGATTTAGTCTACGTTGCCTCATCGTGCAGCGAAGATAGTTTTTTTTTTTTCGCTGTTGATTCATCACTGAAAGGAGATGCCCAAATTACACCAATGATAACATTTTTCGACCAAACTGGGAATCAAACCTGGGAACCTTAGCTCACTAGATAGACCTACCTGGATTTTTGTTCAATTTTTTCCAGATAAACTTTGTTATTAGAAAATGATTTTGAAGTAAACCTTGGAGCACATAACATGCATTAACTCCAATAAAACATGTTATCTTGACCCTATGCTCTGATGAGATTTAAACCCCAGAAGGTCCCACTCCTTAAATCTGTAGCCATTCTTTGTGATCTTAATAAAATGTTATCTAATTTACTTATATATTTACTTGTTTGTTTTTTCTAGTTGTCTATTTGATTGCATTTGTCATATATGCTTTCTTTAGCAACTTAAGTCAACATTTGCATATTTGTGATATGAAGAGGAAAATAAACCAGCTCAGCCTCTTTACATAATATGTGTCCTTGAATTTGACACATGCCATTTTATCGCCGTTTTTTTTCTACATCTGTGTTGTATTTTTGTGCTCTCCTTTTTTCTACTAGGTAATTTCTATCCATACACCTCACTTTATTAAACCTTTATGAGAGTTTTCCAAGTGATCTAAAGAGTTTGACTTTAACTAGCCACATACCATGATTTGCTTCAAAAGGATTGCAAAATTGTGGTACACACCCAATTATGTGACATTTTGATAGTCTTTGGTTCACATCTGGATGGAGACACTCATATCTACACCATAAACACAACTAAAGTGCGTTTGAAACTTTTTCAATGGCCAAATGGTCTAAGGCATCACTCTCATGTTAGACTGGCTTGTTGATGACGGGTAGATCAAAGTTTGAATCCCGACCGGATCTACTGAGGGTATTTTTTCCTAAATGGTTCCCTACTGGCCTTCCATGCTAATGCGAGTATATTAACTCTGAAATTAACCTTTCTCATCTATACCTCATTTTAATTATCAAATATGTGTATAACCTGAACAGGTAGTGAGATACAGTGTAAAAAAAAAAAAATTGTTTCTCTATTTTAGTTAACACTGTAAAAACTTTTGCCTGGAGGAAACCTCCCTCACATGTCACTTAGATAGGAGAAAGAAAACATGGATGAGGATTCATATTTGAATGAAAGCACACAACTTATATTAATAATAACTATTAAAAACTAGCTAATGCGCTAGTTTCATGTTGAGCAAGACTGCTGAGAACAAGGAGACCGAGGTTCAAATCTCACTCGGGTGAACTGGAGTTGGTTTTTCCTAAATTGTTTTCCAATCTCCTTTCATGTAAATGTGGGTTCACTTTCTCTTTATTCAACCTTCCCAATTCCTAACCCATTAGTGTAATTATTACTTAAGCGTATAACCCGAACAGGTAGTAAGGTGCGGTGCTAAATAATAATAAATATTAGTACTATAATGTCAAAACTAAAGAGACAGGTTTTTTTAAATAAAAAAAATCCTGAAAATATTCTGTAACTTCAAATGGGCAGCCATACTTTTATATTCTATATTTATTAGCTGCGACTATGCAGCATTTCTGGTAAAATAACGACTGGTACTTCAGACTCGACTTCTGGAGCAAACATTTTCTGTCATTCTCTTCTGTTCCTTGGAACAGCCTTTGTGTGTTATTAAAGTTATGATGCCTGTTACATCTTACTCACTGACTGCATCAACAATATTGGTATAGCAGTCATTCAATGACTTGGAACTAGCTTTAAATTTATGAGTATCCTTGGATATTTGTTTTATTAATATTTTTATTCAGTACTTCTTTTAAATTTATACTTGTAGATTATTAATGATTTTGTAACCTTGTTAGGCTTAAGACAAGATTTCAAAATATCATAGGCCTTCAATAACTATAGAGCTAAAAACACATCTTTAAATGCACCTATAAACCACAATAGTAATAAATTATAGTTATATTAATTTTCTTTTAAATGTTATTCGTGTGACTTTTTTTTAATGTTACAATTTATTCATTATGTCGACCCTATTTTACCCACTTCAGTAGCCAAATGGCCTGACTCTAAGTTGTCGCTCTCGTGTTAAACTGGCTTGCTGAAGACAGGGAGGGAAATCTCGGTTGGGATTTACTGAAGGTCAATTTTCCACTCTCCTTCCACGCAAATGTGGATAGTTTCATATAAAATGTGTCCTGCCTCATCCCTACCTCATTAGAGTAATTATCATATATGCATATAACCTGAACAGGTAATTAGGCACAGTGATAATTTTTTTGTCGATGCATCTGATGAAATCATCATAGTGGTTGTATACATAAAAGCTTTTTTTCCACCTTACATTATAACAATACTTAAGTATATCACTGATAAAGAGCTGTCACATTTCTATTTACTTATCTATGTTAATTTTACCATGCTTGGGCTATCTCATGTAAGTATTCTTTGTGGCATGGATGTAAGTGTGAAGTGATATAAGCTTCTTTTTTTTTTTTCTTTTGAGGCACTCTTTCTGTCCAACTTGTGTGTGAGCTCAACATTGTTTGGAAGTTACAACAGTATGTGGCAGTAACAAAAGTAGGTAAAACGTATTTCATACATCAAGTCATGTAAACCACAGCTGTCATTGTCCAATTCAGTTTATATTTCAACTTTTTCACAGTGCTGTCTAGCTTTGATTTAGATTAAACCGTTTCAGCGCTCTGTCCACTGTTTGTAAATTCACAGTTAAAATATAACATTATTATTATTATTATTATTATTATTATTATTACTAAACAGTAATTTCTACCCTTTCCACATTGTATTTGACATAAAAATAAATTCAATCATTATTAATTAATTAATTGGTTCAACTAGTGTTATATATAAGTGATCAGATTTGAGTTTCATAACCCATAACTTCTTCTATAATTTAATGTAATTGGGTTTATTTCACTTTCTTTTCTTATTGACTTAATATTTACCAAATAAAACTAGTTTTTGCTCCTAGCTAAACCCATGAGACTATTAAATTATTTTAAGACCTAAATATCATTATCTTACAATAATCATCAATAAATGATGCCCAAAAATGTTGATTAATATGGAGGTACTAGTTTCACACTTTGACCCCAAATAATTTAATGAACTACTCATGTGCACAGCACACATGCACACACAAACCAGGGGTATAGCTAAGTCTCCACGAACCTTGCAATGGGCACTTAACAGAATAAATACCACTTAAAAAATACTCACAAAGCAATGAAAGTGACATAAAAGCTTTTAGCCGAGAGAAAATACTATTTTCTTCTTTCACATCCCCAATTGAAAGTCACTTTAATTTGTAACCATTATTTAAAAATAATTTTCATCTGTCCTTTAATAGCCCTTCTTCTCTGCCCCTCTATTCTCCAGGGTTACCACTATTTAAACTTGGGTAGAAGCTAGTCTCAAAGTGTCACCAGTAGAATCGTTGTTAATATGTGACACTAACATGATTTTAAATTGTGGATGCTTGTAATGTTATACATATAGACAAACAGTTATATCTTAAACAATACAACACTAATTATTCTCAACTCATAAATGTTAGTTTATTAAATTTATGTGTAGGCCTATCATTTATTAATATTTTTGATTTGTTTTTAAGTTTGTAAAATGTTTTAAATACTGCTGATTATTAATATGAGGCTGTGACAAGGGAATAATAGGGGGTTGGATAAGAGAAGAAAGACATGGCATAAATGGCCGAGGGGAGGTTTGTTGATATTTAAGAAAGGCTTTCTGTGAAAATTATCTTGCCCTACTTCTAGAGATAAAAACGTTTACTTACTTTATTTACAATTCATGATAAAATTGTAAAACTAATAAATTCTGGTTGAAAATTATCATTATATTTTCTAAGGTGGTAAGTATTTAAATGCTACTGATAGACTAGAATCATGGGTACAGCTTTGACATATAATGACTTAAAGACGTTAGCTATTAGTTTATGATATATGTATAGTTTATTCTAAATTATTGTTTCATTTGTTTTTGTATATATTTACTAATGGGAGACTTTTAACTGCCAAGATATGAACAAAGTGATGCGTCATGTAAAACAAGATGAGCCGTCATGCCTAGAATATAAAATTATAAAGTAAGAACATTTATTTAGAATTTTAGTTTCTCTCTTATTTAAAATTTAGCTACGCCACTGATTAAAAAAAAATATGTTAAGACATGTGGCTATGTAGTCCTGATTCTCGCAACATTTGACTTAAACTTGGACGTACTGAGTCTTAATTCTATCCTGTGATAACACCTTACTGTTGCTTGGTGATTGTGCAACATTAGCTTCTGGACACTACTTACTTCGACATCTCTTGACATCCTCTGATGCCACTACTATTCACACTCTTATTGCAGTACAAGCGCTTAAGGACACAATCTCTTTCTAACACATTGGTTTCACTATTAGTTCTGTCCTTTTTTCTACCAAGTGGTGTTGTCATTTTGTAGCTTAACAATTAAAATAGTTTGTTTTATGAAAAAACATAATATATATAACATTCAGTGATGCAGCTAGTGAAAGCACTATAGACTAAAAATTAAATCTCTTAATTTTTTCAATAATTTTATGGCGGCTAGTAATAGTCATGAACAATGCCTCTAAGCCTGAAATTAATATCTTTTACACGAGGTTTGAAAAAAATGTGAAAAGTATTATACTCCTTCAAACGTTTGAAGTAAAACATGAAAAGGTTGTATTGTTAGAAACTTTTTTTTTTACAGATATATTATTATTATTAGCACCGCGTCTTACTACCCGTTCGGATTGTACGCACTTACACTAATGTGTAATGGTAGGGTGATTGTGAGATGAAATGGAGGATCTACAGTTTAACGTGGAATCCGAACCACGGTGGAGGCCTGGCATTCCACACATTCACAAGTTGTGATTAATACACGTCTTGTCAGAGGTGAAGGAAGGGTTTGGCAATCAGATAAATCTGTGCCGGGACCGGGGATTGAACCCGGACCCTCATCACAGAAGTCTGACACCTTACCACTAGACCACCAGGTCACCTTTTACAGATATAGTGTGTTAAAGAAATTGTAAGAATAGTTGAAATTTATTTTAGAAAAAGACTATGGGCCATTGGTGCCACACCTAAATTTACTTACATCCATTACTGTTTCCAGCCTATGGTCTGGGTCAGTTTTTTATTCAAGTCATATATTTTCCACTACCAGCTTGATAGGTCTGTCGTAGCTTCATATGCCTTATAATATAACTTAAGATTATGACAGGCACAACATCCAGTCCCCAGCCGTTAATTTATCAATGTGAGAGCATAAAACCACATTTCACGAATGATGAATTTTTGGCCATGCCGGGAATCGATTCTGGGACTCTTAGCTCAGTAGTCAGACACTCTATGACTGAGCTAAGATGTCGGATTGGTGCCACATAAATGAACGGTGCTATTTTGAAGTTGCAGAGAGTTATATAGCTTGATTTTAACCCCACCCGGTCTTGAAGAACACAAAATTGTTAGACATTTGTGACATTAAAAACTGAAGTTATGTCAGCTCATCCCATACATATAAAAATTGATAATATTGGCTATATGTATACAATGTTTAGTCAACTTACATTCATTATATACTTCTTTGTAATTTCAATAGCCTGGATTTTGTAGTACTTATCAAGACTGCTAAATATTTAAAAATATATTTTATGTGCAATGATAATTCATTATAGCATAATATACTTTTGGATAACTAAATCCACTACCATGGTTGAACAATTTAAGCCTTTATACGCGAATTATACTTTTTCACCATTAATTGTCAGGTCAGGGTTAGAAACCTGGTCAAATCCACTGGCATGAGTCCAAAATTCGGTAGCACGTGTTCCAACTGAGCTAGAGGTCCGAATTGCATTCCCGGCATAGACTAATATTTAGATTTTAGCGCTACATCTGACTTCTCGTTCGGGCTATACGCTTTTAGCATTGTTACATTTTTGAGTGGGGACTGTATGTTGTGTTATTTTTTTAGTTTTAAGGTAGTCTGTGTGTTGATATAATCAGTGTCTTTGAAAAGTGTACTTAATATACACCCAATAATAAAACTTATTATTTAGACTTGGGTTTTATCAAGTGATTTTTCCATAGCTCTATGAAAATACTGGTGCACTTTCTATAAAAAAACCTTACTCATCCTTACTATATTTTATTATTAATTTTAAATTATTTTAAGATGCTGATACCCAAAACAAAGACACCACATGTAGCACTACATATAAATATAACCCTGCTGAACCTAGCATCATTGAATCTCCCAATTGATAACAGTCCGGAATGTGAACTAATGTCCTCTTGAAAGGCAAATCACAGCATTTGAAACTAACAAATAAGTATTTACATCATTCGTGAGCTATTGGTTAATGTTATGTTTCAGTCATTATTTTGGTGGACTATATAATGTTTAGGGGTAATTACCCTCCCAAGTCGCAGATAGTTGTGGTAACTGATAGCTCACGATAATAATTGATCACTCATATGTAGCTGACGATTTCCACACGTCTATCACAGACTCAGCCTTAAACTATGAGTTATGATGACCCTGAGCACAGGATGAATCTTGGATAGCTCAGTGATAGAGAAAAATTGACGCACTAGGTCGAAGGTCCCGTGTTTGATTTCCATGTCCAGGTGTCATTTTCAACTAATTTAAATTAATTGAATTGTCACCTCCTCAATACGGACATTCCGTAATAATGATTTACAACCTGTGTGGTGTTATTCAACTATTACATATTAAATTATTATCTTTAAAACTTATGTTACAACTCATTATTATAATCATTCTAATAAGTACGAGTTAGATAATTGTTTAAGAAAGTGTACATAAAATGGATTTAATTTTTTTTTATCTAAACTGACTTGGGAAAATCATCTTTGGTTCACCATGGTAGGATTTGATCCCTAAATTACTCATCACAGGGGACATTGTGTATTGTCTATTTAAAGTGGGTTTAATATAATCTTAAGTCAACATAATAAAACAAAATTATTGAAATAAACCAAACTTAAAATGTATTTCTAGAAAATATATAAACTTTTAATAAATTGATAGTTTCAAATGAAAAAACAAGCGGTAGGCTGTTCTGCAATTATGGAACAGCCTATAGTAAACTTGCACACTACTAATGTATAGTAGAATACATAACTACATTTTCTCACTCACAACAATGGCATCAGGTGTTTTTTTTTTTAAATTAAACTCTTTCTGACTGTCTATTTTTGGGTTGTGACATCAAATATATTCTTTATACAGGACAGTAGCCATTTATTCTGAAAATATTTTCCCTATCGTTATATTTATTTTGTGATCAACAGATTTTTTTTTAAAGTAGAAATAGGGGCAAGGGGACTTGAGATATGTTAAATTCTTAAAGTTGTGTGTGGTATATTTTAATTTTGGCAAACAATCCATCAAAGATACACTGGGCAGTGAAATATCCACTAAACATAAAAATCAATTGCGTGGTTCTTGTTCCAATAAGATTAAAATACAAATTAAATAAATATCAAACGGATAATATTTTGTTGTCAAAATCTCTAATTATAAAACGTTGATCTGTGTAATCTTAGATGATAAAAAGTTAATTGTTTGTCTTTGGGATACAACTCAATTTCTACGTTTCTTGGCTTTCGACTCATCAAACAAGAGACAATGGATGTTTCCTGTGCAGTCAAATTGCTTAATCTGCCTCACTATTTTATCTCTTTGAATAAATGTGAATTATATTTACTCTTGTTATCAGAGAAAGACAAACGCTATGCACTTGAAAAAGTTGGTTGATAAAAATTTGCTCATAATAACTAGTCTGGAGAAGCACAATTAAAAAAAAATCTCTGTGTGACAGTAAGTCTTGAACCTTCGCAATAGAATTGCTATGTTTGATAGAATATAGAGAGGTAATCTGTGTTTTTGATGAAAATAAAATTTTACACTTAGTTTTAATTATAATTGGGGTAAGTTCTTAATGTGCACTTTCTCAATCGACTGATAATACCAGCAAACAACTTACAAATTAGCTCGATTCTAGGACAGACACAACATCCAGCCCCTTGGCCATTAAAGTCCTCACTGTGAAAAAGGAAGTCTCAATTTCAGAAATGCTGAATTATTTGTATTTGTTAAGAATCGAACCTGGGACACTTGGCTCAGCAGCTATGCTACTGAATAAGGTTAGAATAACTCAAAGGGGAAATTCAAAACTAAGCTCAAGGTTTTTTATTTTTTAATGACCTAAGGTATGTTTAAAAGATATTATTAACATTTAAAAATCAAGCTCGTTAGTTATTATTATTATTATTATTATTATTCATAGTATTAGTAGTAGTTAGTAGTAGTAGTAGTAGTATAGTAGTTAGTAGTAGTAGTGGTAGTAGTAGTAGTAGTATAGTAGTAGTAGTAGTAGTAGTAGTAGTGTAGTAGTAGTATAGTAGTAGTAGTAGTAGCAGCAGCAGTAGCAGCACCACATCTTACTACCTGTTTGGGTTATATGCTTTTTAGTCATTAAGTTTAAGAGGTTTTTAATGCCTTAATTTGTGTGGAGAGTGAGAAAATGACTGAAAAATCACACTAATCCAAGTGCATCTGCCATAGATTTGAATTTTAACCCTCTGATACCAGCAATCCAGTCTATTTTTAGAGTGACACTTTAGACCTTGTAAGAACTCGTATATTGTTTGAGTTTTGAAACGAGATATTTAACAATCCAGATCTAAATGACATACAAACTTACTTAACCTAGTAAGCTAACACCTGTGGAACCAAGAATAACAACTGGGTAATTTTTCTAGTCCCTTTTTTAAACACATAATTCTTTCAGGCATAAGTTGGAATCAAACCAGTGTTATTGTGTGAAGGGAAATTCAAGAATCTCTCTCTATAAGTGGTTAAAAAAGGGTATTTATGTTTAGTACCAGGAACTATACTTTTATTGTGCTGTCAGTTATCACCTACTTTACACCCCATGCAGATTTTTATACACCATTGGGATTTCAAGAAAGTCCTCTCCCCACAACATCCTGACTATAGTATTATTATGAATCAGTCGTGGCTATAAACAGATGTAACGTCATGAGAACACCAGGGTGCTTGTCTAGAGCACTGAGGGTCCCCAATAGATCATTCACCGACTGTACATCTTCAAGTATACAAAAAAATATTAACTACCCAAGCATAACTTATAACAAACAACAATTTTAGTCTATTATAAAATCTTTCATAAGTGTTTAATGAAACAATTTGTTAAATATTTTTAGTACATTTTCTCAAGACATGTCCCTTTAAAAAATATCTATCTCATATTGATCAACTTACAAATATCCTAAGAAATAGTGCGCTTTTGAAACATTCTTTTTAAGTTTATTGTTTTGGAGTCAAATACATTAGCTTGGTCGGTAGCATGTCTGTCTATTGAGTTGGTCCCGGATTCGATTCCTGCCATGCCCGAAAACTTAGTCATTAGTGAAATGTGGACCATTTCACAGTGAAAAGTTAACGGCCAGGGAGCTGGGTGTTGTGTCTGTTCTGGATTTAAGGTGGGGTGCTAGTGAGCGCGAGTTTAGTGCATTAATTTTGCAGTTTTTATAGCATAAACATTTTTTGGCCAAAATAAATGAAATTTTTCTTCTATAGACTCATAAAGCTTAGTTTTCTGCACATGCTAATCTCAACAGTTGTTGAATATCTGTCATGAGCACAGTGGCATTTGGTGACAAACTTTTTAAATGAAGAAGAAAAGTTGTCATTAAATTTCAGAACACCCTTGGCAGATATTCAAGAACTGTTGAGATTAGCATGTGTAGAAAACTAAGCTCTCTGAGTCTATAGAAGAAAAATTTGATATATTTTGGCCAACAAATGTTTATGTTATAAAAACTTCAAAAATACTTCCCTAAGCTCACGCTCACTAGCACCCCATCCTAAGTTAATTTATAAGTCGTGTGCTGATATAATCAGTCTGTTCAGAAAGTGCACGTTAAGTACCTCTATTGATTGAAAACAAAAAATATTGTTTTGGTACTTCAACAACATTTGGACATTCCTTACTTTTATCTAAAAAAATTATTTTAATGTTTTCTATGGGACAACATATTTTCTCTATAGTCCAACCAGGCCCATATTTATCCGGGATTTATGTTGGGGGGGCAGGGGGGGCGGACCCCAAACAAAAATTAATTAGAAATATTTTACAACACAAGGATTAATATTTTATTCCACTCATATTTTGTAAGAAAAATGGGAACCACCTAAACTGATAAAACCTTAAGCTCTCTTCCAGTTTACTATATATGTGCGAGTCGTGAGGTACTGGTATATATTTGCTATACTATGCAAATCATATGTTCTGTTTCTTACAACATAGCTGATACATACAATAAAACATAGTATCGATCAGATTTTCTACAAATGTGCTTTAAAGAACTGAAAAAGTTACACATAAATTTGTATACATATGTTGGGTCTGCTGTCCATAATTTTGGTGACAAGTATGCTCAAACTAAATATCAACAACAATCTATTCTATGTTTTCACTAGAAAATTAAACTAAAACATTGATGATAAATAAACGAATTACTATGTTTGATTTCAGACATTTCTATTTGAAATGACCTTGGCTTAAACTGATAAAGTATTGGTCAGGTGAACTGTGCAAAATACATCTTAGGAAAGAAACAATTTGAAAATAACTTACATATTAGTTTTTCACTATTCTAGTAAAAGAATTACATAAAAACTATTGTAAATAATAGAAATAACCACCAATATTAATAAACCTGACCAAACACTCAAACAAAGAGTTGATTTCCCTACTCTTTACTCAAGGGTGACAGTAAATTTCATAAAAAAAACCTTGACACACCTGTATGTATCTTACAATTATTACTTAGCACCGCGTCTTACTACCCGTTCGGGTTATACACTTTAAGTACTAATTACACTAATGGATTAGGAATTGGGAAGGTTGAATTTAAAGGAAGTGAACCCGCATTTGCGTGGAGGTAGAGTGGAAAACCATTTAGGAAAAACCACCCCCAGTTCACCCGACCGAGATTCGAACCTCGATCTCCCCGTCCTCGGTGGTCTAGCTCAACACGACTGGCGCGTTAGCCAACTATGCCACCGAGGTGGGTCGATATCTTACAATTGACCCAGTTCAATATAACCTGGCCTAATTAATCATGCTCGTGTTTGCCATTTAAAAATGCGAGGATCTAATATTAAACAATTTTACTTTCCGATTAATATTTTACAGCCTAATAGGTGAAATAAAACAAAATTACAAAACAAAATTATTTTTAAATGTACTCAATAGTAAACAATAAAACTGGCTTCAAGTCAACACACAAAAACATTAACACTTACAGGCCAAAAGGTCTAAACAAGAATCTTGCCAACATTAACAAGGTAAGTGCGTGAGAATACACCTTGTGACCTTCATAATAAAGGTGCGCGCGCACACACACACTAAGTCCACCCCCCCCCCCCCCCCATCACGCCATTGACAGTTTTTTCTCCATCATTTTCTTACCCAAACTCATCCATTCCAATAGAACAGGCGCACACTAACAGTTATTCTTTCTTAAAACTTAATTTCTACCTCATTCACCTCTGGTATTTTTTTAATTATATGTTTTCGGGGGGGAAGGGGGTTATCCCATAAACCCGCCCCCACTTAAATATGGCCTTGAGTATAACTCATGATTGGTTAAAAGCACCAATTGTAATTTATTTCTGTCTCCACTTGACAATGCAGTGAAATAAATTTTTCATTCTAAAATTATTTTTTATATGGTAAAATGGTTTCACTGGGGGCTCAATTACATTGTTATTTTTTAATAAAGACCACATAACGATGCAAAATTTGGTTCAAACTGTACTACTTAAGTTGCGTTATCCGTGGGGTGAGACCTGCTTTTAAAAAATACTTGTTAGCAAATACTATTTTGGAAAAACAAGTCTAATTTATGTGAGTAAAACTTTTTTATCATAAATATGTAATATGAACTTTCTAAACATCACATGGCTTACAAATTAGCCTACCTCAATACCAAAGCTCAATCCCAAGAAAGCTTGTGCGGAGCTCCAAAATTTTGAATCTTAATATTTGACAGATTCGAATCAGATTTAAGATTTCAAATACAAATGTATCCCAGAGAAACTAACTTTGATTTATTACTAAACTATAATCAAAAATGTCATAGTATTGAATTTTGTCAAATCATTAATCTATTAATTGTTTGAAAAGATTTTTAATATTTTTCTTTGGAATCAATTAACAAAAGATATAATTTAGCCTTATATTCAACCTATATATAAATTGCATTAATCAATGAATTTATGGACATATTTTGACAGGGTTTCTGGTGTCATATAAAAGAAGTAAAGGTTCTAAAAAAAGGTCTTGAACCTTAAATTTGTACAAAAATCACCAACTATTTGAACTGTCACTTAGCCTTTTGCAAACATTGTGACTTGCACAAGAAAACATATTGATTTAGTTTTCACCTGGGTATGACAGATAGCTTAGATTTAATTAATACAAAAACAGTTTTAAAATAGCTAATTTGTAGCTCTTAGCTTGGCCCAGGAGACGAGTCTCTCTGGGAACTCTCCGTTAGCGATGTTGTGCATGTTGCAGGAATGAAGGGATCACGACTCCGTGTAATGAGAATTTATGTGCTTGTGGGGATGTTCAACTTCATGCTAATTACTACCATATTGTTGATATTTAAGGACACAATGAAGCTCAACAATTTGGGGGTTCACCCGCCTTGGGCACAGAGAAGGAAAGAACAGATCCCCAGCCGCCAGGTTAAACGTGTTGCACTCCTTTTCGAGGCTTTACTCCCTCAACGTTGGGATCGCTAGGTGCGATCACCAGTGACTACAGCGCAATCAAGTGAGCATTTTTTAAACGACTCACTTTAAACTCGAATTTACTAGAAGGAAGATACAAAATATGAGCTCTTCGAGTTAACC
The DNA here is from genome assembly GCA_033556935.1 of Timema podura. NCBI lineage: Eukaryota > Metazoa > Arthropoda > Insecta > Phasmatodea > Timematidae > Timema > Timema podura. The sequence goes on along the minus strand of JAVRXN010000009.1, from coordinate 120,089,513 downwards.
TGTCGGCTGGCTGTCACCGAGCAAGCTTCAGGTAGCACCCTCCCCCGTCCCTCCCCCGTCCCTCCCCCCTTCCCTTGTCGCTAAGTAACATAATCCTGCCACACAAATAAGTTTACTCGGACAAAGAAAACTTTAAATAAAATTAACCTTTTTTTTAACCAAGGGACTGGCTGTCAATGGCTAATATTTGTTTAAAGAGCACTGAGGAGAATTGCAGACTTCTAGAAATACCAATTTATTTAAGAAGTGGTTAGATATTTTTTAACATTGTTTTCACCAAAATGAGGGTGAAAGTTCTGACCAGTTAAATAGTTTAAATTTTTACTATAAAGTGTTTTTTAAATGGTGATATCTTATATAGAACCGTATAAAACAATCCCACAAATTGTTACCCTATCAAAACATGAGTATTTGATCAAGGAAGGCTAAATACCATACCGCATGACCACTAATGCAGGTCTATAATAGATATTTGATGCTATGTATTTAAAATAATTAATTTATACTTGGAATAATTTAAAAACTGGTATTTTCCCGGTGTAAATTAAAATTTACACACTCAAGTTATTAAAGTTAAAACACAAATAAAGGATAGTTTTAATAATTCTGAGGGTTTCTGTTATTTAAAATTACGAAGTAAACACTAAAGTTAAACTATTGTATTTTGTGAGAGTACATGGACGCAGGCCGGATAGTAATATAAAGATATTGCAGACAAACGGGCCGGTCAGCTTGTCTCGCGGGCCGTTTGTTTGTGAATCCTGCCTTATCATTCGACCTTTAAAGGGGGTTGTCTGTTAATAAAAGTTAAATCAGTTCGAAAGTTTAATTAATCATATAAGGCCCATAAGCATAGATAAAATTATGTACAGTTTATTGAAACAATTATTTAACATATTATATACCCTACACTCCATTTATCTTAAAAGTTAACAAGCTTTATTTTATGAATTACTAGCAATCCCGCACGGCGTTGCCCGTGACCCACTGTGTTATAAGAATTATAAAAGCACCCCTCCCCCTACCCCTGGTGCCCGTACCTCTGAAACGTAATTCTAAAGCAGATAGAAAATATTTTCTTCAAAAATTTGTTTAAAATAGTTTAATTAAAAAGATAATTGAAAATTTAAAAATCCTGCTTCGAAGTGCATTCGGACCCCCTTCCGTCCACCTATGTTAAAAATTTCAGATCTCTGCATGCCGTATATTTGGCTGGGCATCGCACATAAACAGACAAACACAGACAAACACTTCCTTTTATTATTATAGACTATGTTGTAGCATTGTGGTTTATAAAATACGGCCTTAGGCTAGTCTAGTCCATTAAAGTATTGATGTCGCCTTTCAGTGTGATACGATTGTAGGCTACATAAATATTATTTTGATACGTGGGATATAAAATAAATAGGTATCTCAAAATGCTTTCCTATTTACTATTTAACATATATTGTTATTAAATGAATGGTATTTTAAATAGGAACTAATGAGTATGAAAATACACATACAATTTTAACGTTATTTTATCATCACAAATTAAGATTAGATACTTATTGGTTTTACTGTTCGATCTTTTAAATATGTTGTTGGCTATCTTGCATACAAGATAGAACGAATTTCACAGTAAACTGCATGAATACATTAACAAAGTGTGATACCAAAATGAAGTCTTGACATGATTATTTAATTTTTCGTAGAGCATATCTCAATAAAGGGCAAGGTGACTTAGGGAATCTCAAATCCCTTACAGATATGTTCACACGCATATCCTAGAAACATTTATTGAGCAATTTCCTTATGTGCAACACAAAGAAGGTATTGTACATATAATGTTAGGAAAGGCATTGAAGAAAATAAGGATAATTTACCCTCTTTGGCTTAAACAATGCAAAAAGCACAAACTATTTTGCACAAAGCTACCTCCTTAAAGTTAGAATCCACAATCACTTGCTGTGGACTGCAAACGAGAATATTTTATGTTTATTGAAACCGACGCAGAAAATATGAAACGTATTACACCAATAATCTCATCTCATTGAGTGGACTTTGGAGAGTTGAGTAATTGTGACTTTAAGCTGATTTTGATCCCAATTAAATGTAATAAATTAACTGTGTTTTGACATATTTCTATGAATCTAGACTATTGTCTCAAAAGTAATATTTGTAGCATGTTCCATTTTGAAACGTTTAAATAATGTAAGAATGTATACGTAGTTTTAATGTTGAATAATTGTGGTTTTTTACAACAAAAAAACAGCTGTTTGGCTTAAGCTTTAGGTTAACAACTTTGGCTTTTAAATAGTAGGTTTTTATAAGAGGTATGTTTCAATAAAACACTTAAGTTGTTAAAATGTGTAAAAGCTCAAATATGTATCGGTATTTAACAAAACACTCTTCATAAGACTGTCTAACTATAGTTGATAGGTAAAAATAAATACAATAATCAAATAATGGGACATTATGACTGTATAAACTAAAAAACTTACATAAGTGGCCAATGTAATCTTTACTACTTTTTGCTTCTTAAATTGTGATTATTTTACTCCATAGTGTCATTGAGCCCTTAGTTGAAATTAGTTTTAAGAATGTATAGAAATGTGCTTGCACCGTTGGAGCGTATAAGACTATGATTTGTGCTCATCTATAGGTAAATAGACAATTTTTACTTTCTCTCAACACCTTGAAGAGAAAAGTACTTTGCTCGTAAAAAAAAGTCCAAATTTTGACAACTGTCAACCCCCCGAAACCGAAAAGTTTTTTTTTTGTGATGCCTTCTGCCTGTGTGTCTATATTTAGGCCTAGAGCCGACACCATTTTACTGATCAGGCTAAAACCTGGTACATATGGTTTTTATAAGGTTCCCCAGAGGAGTTTTTGGAGTTAGATATCCTACCCTACAATTGAGGGTAGTTTACTACAGGTAAAAAAGAGAAAAAACAATCTATCTCGAAATCCGCTAAAACGATTTTTATTAAATTTCGTATCTGGGCATTGTTTATCATTATAAACTAAATGTCCGTTATAATCATCCCATGAACATAATTTTAAGGGTAATTTATATAAGCAGATATTGCCAATTTTAATCATATCTTTGCAAGTATTAGATACACAAAATAACTCATTATTTTAAGGTTGTAACAAAATTAAAATTAAAAAACCTTTTACTTGAAATATATTTTTATAAAACCAATAGGGGGCTGTCCATAAATTACGTAAGGATTTTTTTTCATTATTTCAACCCCGCTTCCCCCCAAACCTCCCTACTTAGGGGATCGTAAGATTTTTCGTTCCCCCCTCTCCCCTTACCGATCTTACGTAATTTTCTTAAGATTTGGTAAATTATATTATTTTATATAAAAGGATTGGTGATGTGAAATTATAGAATACTTATCGTAGTGAAATTAGGTATAGCACATCATAAATAAATGACATTTTATAGCTATGTATAGCTGTATACGTCTATAGGCTACGCTTCAGCGCCACCTGTCATCGTTAGGTACAACCTTTTTGACCGCGCGTCTGTAGAAGTGTTTTTTTAGATTTTGTCTCACCATAAAAATTGATAAAATCCTTAGTTAAGTTAAATTCTACCCACCCCCATGAAAACGAAAGAAATTACTGATCATCCCTACCCCCAAAAAATTCTTATCTTCCGAGATATTGGTAAAAAAAAATTAATTGAGGTCTCGGAAAACGAGTTTATTATTATGCTTTTTGATGAAAATATGTAAAATCTGTAAAATATGAATAATGAACAATAGGTTTCTTTCATGCCTCTTTGTGGAATATGATGCTCTTTTTTTCCATCATGTTTCTGCAAAAAAAATATATAATCTGGTTTCACAAATCTTATGAGTTTTAAGTAAATGTTTCCATTTTTAGACAAAGGAGAGAGAAAGTCTGTGTGGTACACCATACCATTTATTTATTGAGGTAGGCTTAGTTATTGGCTTTAATAATATGAACACAAGTTAATATTATACAACTTACAAACTTGTTTGTAGTTTCATCTTTATTAAAACATTATTTCTCACTTAGTGGATACCAAAACTGATATCAAAGAAGAATCATCTATTGAAAACATTTATCTAGAGTTAATTTCGACCAAATATCCCATTCCAACCGCAATTTAAAAATAATATATCTAAATATTAGAGGTATAAAGCACAGAAATGAGGATTTGTTAGGTTTTCTCTCTTATATTAAACTAAGTATTGATTTAATTATATTAACACGAGTGTGGATATACGGGTATAAGATATTATTGCTTAAAATTCCAAACTACAAGGCCAATTTTGCCTGTAGAGACAATAAATGATGTGGGGGTATGGGGGTTTGTGGTTTTGTTAGAAGATCTTAATGGTTTCAAACATGGACATTTGAAATTTTTAGTAAAAGTTCCTTTTTGGCTCAAGACCAGAGCTAGGACCGAATTTTGTGAAATTCATCAACCTGTACGAGATGAAAAAGGGGGTTCAAAAGTTTTCAAAATTCACAAACCGTGCACTTTTTTGAACTAGTGGACATAGAGCCTTGAAATTTAAAATGAATGTTTCTTTATAGAATTGAGTGAGAAATTTTTAGTTTTTTTTTTTTTCAAATTTAATAACCCAAAGGGTTGCAAAGGGGGGGAAAGGGGGGTAAAGGGGCACTAAATTATGTTCTCCAATCAAGATGAAATTTGATATCTGGGGGTTTATCGGGTCGCAGAGTACTAATACGAAATTAATTTATGTACGGCATCCACACGATGGGTCCTAGAGGTGCGTTGGTAAAAAAGTGTGTTCAAGACTACCAAAACTAATATAAATAAGTAGGCCCTACTTTCCAGGGTGAAAGAAGATTGAAATTTTTCAGACAACCCACGGAATACTCCAAATAATTATAAAAGTATGAACATTTTTGTTTAATAAGTGGGACCCTGGGACATAGGGAAGGGGATATAAACAGAATAAAAACCTTTTATGTGTGCTAGCAAATTTAAATTTGACAGTCGTTTAGGAGGACTACTCCAAATAACCAAATAATCCTTAAAAACGAAAATTTCTAAATGATAGTTAGAAAAATGAGCTTAAATATTTTAAAACTAATAGAAACAACTAATTCCCAGTGTGGTAGAAAATTTAAATGTACAAGTAAAGTTAAGGGATATGTAAAATTACTATAAGTCTGTACATTTAAAATTTTAAATGGAACCCCGGGAAATAGGGAGGGTGTAAGGGTTTATAAAAATAAAAACAACTTTTAGCGGTGATAGAATATTTAAATTTGGCAAGTTGGTAGAATGACCTTTCAAAATAACCAAATAAATCTTAACATTTGAAATTTATAAGTGGGAGTTGAAGAAATGTTAGTGAAAGGGGGCGGGCTCGTCATTTACAAAAATTAATACATTCAACTACCTCTCTGTGTAGTAGAGAGCTTAGATTCGTTAGATTATTCTAAATAAACAAAAAAAATGTGAAAATTTTAAATTTAAACTATGAGAAATGGGGGAGGGGGAAGTTACAGCTAGAAATAACTTTTGAGATGAGGTTAAAAATTAAAATTTGAAAGACAGGTAGAAATGAAACTTCAGATATCCAAATTTAAAAATTCTCAAAGTGGATTGGAAAAGTGGGTTGAGTAGTTAAAAAACTTACAAAACTACTAGAAATAACCACTTCTAATTGTGTTATAAAACTAAAATTCTGCATATAGGCAAAGATACCACTCCAAATAACTATAAAAGTCCAAAATTTTTAAAGTTTATGATGGGAGTCCAGGAAAAAAAAGGGAGTTTACAAAAATAATTAAGTATGGTAGAAAGTCTAAATTTTGCATGCTGGTAGAGGTACGACTTCAGATAACCAAATAAGTCTTAAATTTGAGATTTTGAAGTGGGAGTTATAGAAATGGGGAGGGGGAGGCAAACATTTTCAAAACCAGTGGATAAACTACTTGTACGTGTGGTATAAAACTGAAATTCGTCAAGCAGGGATAGGGACCACCCAAATTAACTATAAAGGCTGAACATTTTAAATTTCAAAATGAGACTACAGGAAATAGCAAAGGATGTGGTGGGGAGAGGATAGGGTGTACATGTAGGAGGTAGAAATTTTAAATTTGTCAAAAATGTAGAGGGATAACTTCAAATAACCACAAACACATTTTAAATATTAGTTATTTTTAAGGAGGCTGATGATATAGGAGGCCTTAAATTTTTACAACTATAAGACTAAACTACTTCTCAAAGTGTTAGATGATTGACATAAGTCAGGTGGGTTTAGAGACCACCTAAAATGGTATCAAGGCCTGAATTATTAAATTTAAAAATGAAGGCTTGGAAAATAGGGAGAGATGGCCTCAAAATGTTTATAAAGCTATATAAATGCAATTTTTGTAGATATAAAAGCTTGAAATGTCGTCATTCATTTTAATAATAAAACCGGTTTGAGTCGCTAGACAGGGATACATTGTTCACGTTAATTCATTTAAAAAGTTTCTCATCTAATGCTGTTATGCTCATGACAGATATTCAACAACTGTTGATATCACCTAGGGAAGGAAATTAATCTATATATTTCTATTGGAGCTATATTTATTAATTTTGGCCAAAATATTTTGATTAAAAAACTGCAAAAACATTGGCATTTTCTCGCTCTTCCTACACTCTTGAACAAATGGAATTTCAAAATTGAAGCCCAGGAAACGGTAGCGCTTAAAATGTATACAACCAAAATAGAACATTATTTACGATGTGGTTAGGTTAACATTTGGTAGCCACGTAAAATATCATATAAGATAGCCAAATAAGTCTTAAAATTTCAAATTGGAATTGTGGAAGCTAAGGAGGGTGAGGGAGACAGATGGGTTTGGAAATGAGAGTAAATTGACATTTTCCAAAGAAAATATACTTTTATGCATGAAAGAAAATTTAAATTTGCCAATTTGATAAAAGGACTATCCCACATAACCATAAAAGTTAGAAAGTTTGGAATTCGAAAATTTACTGCTGGGAAATGGGAGGGGCCTCTAAAATTTCCTAAGCTATAAAAACTCGATATGTTCCAAATGCGGGTACACTTTATACTAATTAACCTTCCCTCGTCTCTAACACAATAGCATAATTAGTAGTACATAAGGTATAACTCGAACGAATATTAAGGTACGGTGCTAACAAAAATAACAAAATAGAAAATGTTATTGATGTTGACAGCAAAAAAAAATCTACTTTCTAAAAGTCTCTTTTTATAAAAATTTGTTTGTAGTAAGACATTTGGAACACTAAATTTGTAAAGGAAGAGTAAAAAAGTTTAAAGTACTAAAAATAAATCAACACACAAACTAAATCCTATCTTAAAGTGGATACATTAGATTTACAAATATATAGCTATTATCGCATATCTAGGAGCGACATAACAATTAAAATAAACCAATCTAGACGACATAACTTGATGACCACGATTCTCTTTGGATAATAATGATGCTTCATATTTAATATGTTTCTGTAAGAGTATAATATTTAATTTATGCTCATGGTGAGATGTGATGCTCTTTTTTCAAACATGTTTCTATTATCGTGCTTAGGTAAAGTTAGCATTGTCAATGGAGTGCGACGGCCGCCCTGAAATTGCGCTCGTTTAAGCACTCAGATTGTAAACTAGGTAATATTTTATTTCTAAGATTTTTTTATTTGTTAATCGCCATAACTGGTTTGGGATTGCCATAGTTAGCTTAGGATTGTACATGAAGGAACTTTCAAAATTATGACAGCTGGATGTTCACCAATAAAGCAAGAATGCTATAGCGAAATACGTCAAAGCTCGATCTAGTACATTACGAAATCAAAGTTACCAGAATATTATGAACTATATCAATGTCCAAACTTGTTTGACACATATTTTAATCAAATTTATGTTAAATCTTATTTATTTATTATTATTGTATTAATTTTTTTATAATAGTGATCATAAGTTAGTTTCAAACCTATCCAAACTACATAATCAGAACTTTTTTCTTTACTTTAGTAGATAATTTTTATACCAAACACTTAATAACTATAGCTGTGATTAAAACAATATTTGGGTATAGTTAAGAATATATATTTTTCATATACTTTGTATTGTCAACAATTTTACTCACTTTAATAAACTCTTTTATTGTGATATAAATATTTATTTTTTAAAGAAAATCTGCAATTATTGATTGTAAGAAAATATTGTTCTATTATAGTAAAATAATCTTATACTGAAAGATATTTCAGTGTACATTTTTTTAAATGTTTATTTCTATTCCCCTTTATTAAAATTAAGAGATATTTAATTTTCCATACATACACGAGAAGGTGTTGGACAAGTGTAATTGGACAAAATATTATGAGCTTTTTGTTATGTAATCCTAAAGCGCGTTTAGGGAGATGAGCTTCATTTTCAGAAAGATTTTACTATAAACTGATTTAAAATTGATTTGTTAACACTCATTGCACATTAATATAAAATAATAATACTAATACTTAGTACCGCGTCTTACTAACCGTTCAGGTTATACGCTTACGTACTAATTACGCTAATGGGCTAGGATTTGAGAAGGTTGGATATAGAGGACGTGAAACCACATTTGAATGGAGGGAGAGTGTAAAACCATTTAGGGAGCCCAGTTCAACCAAGCGAGATTCGAACCTCGGTCTCCCCGTCCTCAGCAGTCTAGCTCAACAATAAACTAGTGTGTTAGCTAACTATGCCACCGAGGCGGGTATTAGTATAAAATAATTTTGAATATAATCATTCCAGTGTTTATAATAAGGGGGTATTGCCGATGCTAAATATATACTTAGAAAACTCTTTTCATTGTATTTTCCATGCTTTTAACTTTTTTTAGTTTATAAAGTAGCATATAACTTGTATATTTTGTTTGTATTAATTTGACAACAAAATGTAAAAATAAATGCAACCTTTAAAACATAAGTATTTAATTTTAATTACTGATATATTTTGTGCGCCGTGTTTTACTTCCCATTACAGCTATCCGCGTATTTACTCCAGTGGAGAAGAAATGAGGATGGCAAAATGTTTGGGAAATGTGCCCGTATTTGCGTTAAAGGAGAATTATAAGCATATTAGGAAAAAAACACTCTCAGTACACCCAATCGGGATTCGAACACTGATATCCCAGTTATTTGCAGTCCAATCTAACGAAGAAGTGAATCCTAAAGAATTGTGATCACATAAGATGGTTCCAAAAATTTAATAATTCATTTACAAGTGCATTTCCAAGACTCGTGTCACGTTTAAACTGTAGAAGCTCTGGCATTGTATATTTGGGTCCAACACCCTCAATTGTTTGAAAAGATTTGTTCAATGAAAAGGGGGTGAGGCGGGGTAAGGGGTTACCGCTACCTGACCTATTGTACTCGGAGAGACGGCAGCTCTTAGCTCTTAGCTTGACTTTCTCACCAAGAACATTTTGCAAGTGAGTTGTTTTAAAGAATTCTCACTTGAAAGCGCTGTTATCACTGGATATTTTAAGTTCTACCTGACTCGAGGAGCGCAACAAATCTCCCGTAAGGCTACGTATCTGTTATATCCTTGTCTGTGGCCTTGGGTCAGTACCTAAAACTTAACAGTAAGACCTTACAGTTTGGATCTCAATTTTGAAAGCGTGTTTGGATTTCTTAACCATTTTATGGGTATTTTATTTTTATTTTATAGTTTGCTTCAACCATAATATAATATACGATGTGTGGTTATAAACATAATAATGTATAATAATGTTAATATCAATAAAATTGTATTTTATTTTATTGTAAAATATGTTAAAATATATTTTTTAACAAAACACCAACTATTATTGTGAAATTAATATTATTCTTTATACTGAATATGATTCTCCATGTGCAAATACCTATAACTTATATTTCCTAATAGATAAGATCTATTTTAGGGAGAAAAGTATTTTATGTAAAAAAATATTTATTTTCGACTACAACTACTGTCAAAATGTTACTTTTTAAGTGAATAAAAAAATAACATTATTGCTATTGATCGTGTTGAGTATTCAATTCAATTTTTTTTTTTTTCATTCCTAGCCTCTATGTTTGAGTCAACTCACACAATACAGGAAGGGTAGTAGCCCTAGTGTAGACATCATACTATTAAGTGATTGGTCACAATAGTGGCATAGAGTTCTGTTCACCACCATTTCACGTGCTTCTATTTTGTTTGCAAGGCTGTAGCCAGCCAATAATTTCACAGGGGGTTTGGTGGGCACATCCTCCAATTGCCGGAGGCTAGAAAAAATTCTAAATATTGAACACTTCTAGAAGCTCTCTGAAATGCTTTTTATGGTAACACAGCCCCTTAATTTGTATTTATACCTTAATTTTGATATTGTTTGAACCATAAATAGAGCCATATATACTTTGTTTATAAAATTTCAGGGGGGGTTTAAACCCCCAAAACCCCCCTTGACTACGGCCTTGTTTGTTTGTGTATTTATTTATATCAGTGTGAGTTAAACAACCGTAAAGAACATATTATATATACAATTGCTAAAGAAATCGGCAGCCCAAACTTTGATATGTAGTAGACATAAGTATTAAATTTATTTGTTATAATTTAATTAGATTTTTAATAAAGCTGAGATATTCTGGAGGAAAAAAACCCTGATCAGATCTTCCTCCATATATAATTTGAATTAAGCGTTTTTTTTAATATTATTCTTAGATTCCCTGACCATTACATTGACTAAAAGGTATTCATTTAATTACAAGAATATTGTGGGTTTTTTAATTGAATCTTTTTATACTTCCGGACTATCTGATGGTAGAACTACAAATGTTCATGAATGAGAACAGAAGAGGTCAGTTTTTTACTTTATTGTAAAGAGATTTAATTTAATTTATGTTTAACATGTCAAAAATATATATTTTGAAAAAAAAGGTTCATTAATTAAAGCATACTTTATTTAGTCCATATGTTATTGTCGACTTAATTATTAATATGGGATGGAGGTAGCTTAACTTTTTATACAATTTGTTAGTATTTGCATTAAAACAATATTTTAACAATGGTAGTCAAAATCATAAGATTTATTATGTTAATAGTCTTTTTTGTGTTTTTGTATAATATAATCAACTATATCGCAGAGCGTCATCGCGATTTAGCAATGAATTTCAATTTGCCAGGTAGGCAAGTACATACTGCATAAAAATATTTTAGACAATCAAGATGATCTTGCCATATTTTATTTTACTAGTTTGTCTTTTAAATAAGTTATCAGAACAATGCTTATTTGATCCAAAGAGTTTGACTAATCATTTATTGCTACTAAAAATGCATTAGCATTTGCCTTATCATCGTAATTTCCAGTAACAAGCTTATTTAGTGCAGTTTTTTTTCTTTAGTTCTTGAATTGTAAATCCATCTAATGAACCACCAACCATATTCATAAAAAAAACATTAGAGATATTACATTACAAGTCGGTAGACCCCCTTGAAATATACTGCTCAAGTTTGGTTCACATGGTTTGGTTTCTAAGTAGTTTGGGATACTATTATTATTATTTTTATATTATTATTATTATTATTATATTTTATTTTTATTATTAGCACCACGTCTTACTACCCGTTCGGTTTATACGCACTTACGCTAATGTGTTATGGTACGATGATTGTGAGATGAAATGGAGGACCTACAGTTTAACGTGGGATCCGAACCACGGTGGAGGCCTGGCATTCCTCACATTCACAAGTTGTGATTAATACACGTCTTGTCAGAGGTGAAGGAAGGGTTTGGCAATCAGATAAATCTGTGCCGGGACTGAGGATTGAACCTCGACCCCCAGCACAGAAGTCTGACACCTTACCCCTAGACCGCCAGGTCACCGTTAGGGATACTAAATGGATAACTGGAAGGGGAAGGGGGAAGCACTCGATATGCTGAAACATAATTTACTCAGGAATAACACCTCCAGGACATTGAATAAAAAAAGACACAAGAAAGGTTTTTGAGGAGCATGCTAGCTGTCACCAGGAGCAATGGGATTAGAAATCATGATGTTTGGGTAAGATTTGGACTAGAGGAAGTTCATAAGATGGTATGGACATGTAATGAGATTTGAAAAGGAAAGGATTCCAAGGATAATGATGTTATTGGAGTTTGGAGGTAAAATACCATAAGGGAGACCTGAGTATGTATTCCTGATTGCATTCTTGAGCGGTTTTCCCTGTAAAGTTAAATGGGGGAAATCCATTCTGGAGGACTATGAATGTACTCAGGAATACACTCCCAAGGAAGAGATGGAGGAGTAGATAACAGTGAGAGGGGAATAATGGGGAAGGAAATGGAGGCATTTTACTAAACTGACCCGGTCACAGACTGGAAACAATGATCATGATGATGATTATGACTTTGTGGCAAGCAATATAATGGTTTCTTTGTGTCCTTAGTGCTAATATGCCATTTGTCAACACATTGTTTATAACCACACTAATATTCCACGAAGGGATGTGTATAGATACTCGCTTTGCTCGTTGGGGGCGGAGCCCCCAAACCCCCAGTAAGGTTATTTGCAAGTGAATGTAAACTTATGTAATTCCAGCATTGTTTTGAACGTAACAACTTAAAATTACCAGTATTGTATTATATTTTTCACACATTATTTTAGTTTCTCCATACTTATAGGGCAACTAGAATCATAAATTTGGCACGCTTATAGCAATTGAATGTACCAATACGCCTGCCAAATTTTATGATTCTAGCTGTCCCATAAGTGTCTCAGAAAATTAAAAAATGTGTGGAAAATGTGCAAAATATTACCTAAAATCAAAAAAATCTGGCTCTCTCTAAGGTATAACCGATGGAGATACGACAAAAAGTAATAGGACCAGACTTGTGGATCCCGCCAAATCCTTAGCTGCTGGTGCAATCCTTTTTTTTTATAGGTCTTACCGTTTAGCCGCAAGAGAACTCCAAAGAAAGGTCCACCGACTTTAAAGTTGATCCGCCACTTTGAATTTTTTTTCGGGGGTTAAAAATTAAAATGTTTAACTTTTTGGAATTTTCCCGTCGGTTACAGGCTAGAAGCTATAAGTTTGCCAAATTTCAAGTTTCTAGCTCATCTGGAAGTGGGTAAACATTAATGTCAGTGAGTGAGTGAGACAGCCATGTGGCTTTATAGTAGTATAATATATATATAATAAAATAAAAAATAGGCCTAAAAGTTTTTTTTTTGTAAATCTAAAACGGATAAGACCTCCCTCAAACAAAAACATCATAAAGAGTGGTGTTTCTGTTCAATCAAGTAATAAACAAAACTTTGACAGATAAAACTAGTTAAGAATTATTGGCTAGTAGAGGTGGGGTAATGGATTTAAACCTACCACCTACCCTGGACACAAAGGGTGTGCAACAATGGGAGAAATGACTCTATTGTGTTTGGTAGATCATTCATACCTTTACCTCAACAAAGAAGTCAAACACTTGAGTGGGGGCAGACTTTTTTTTCTTGTGTGACTATTTGTAAGCGTTGTGAAGTGTTGCTGCGGTTTACAACAGGTTTTGTATCCAATATTGTTTGTGAAAAACACCTGACCTTTTTGTTTTCTATTTTGAAACTGACAGGCCTAAGTCAAAAGTACATTCAGAGGTTATGCATTTACTGTCTTGTATTTAAAAACATAAATTATTTCCTCTCATTTTTAATTGTTACCAGTGTTAATACAGCCTCACCACTGTAGTTTTACATTGTAAAGATTTATCAAACAGCATGATAATAATTTGTTTTTATTGTTACAGAAGTTATTAAGTAGCATCAATTCAAATGAAACAACCACCGACTTACATTCAAGAAATCAAAAAGTTAAGTCTGTAAGTGTTCGGTCTTGGTTGTAATTATAATATTTATACTGTAAATTATTTATTTTTGTGTCTGTCTAAGGAAGGAATGCTTGTGCTGAGTTTCTTCAATGAAATATCTTCCTCCTGGTTGGACAGTATCTTTTTCCCCACGTTTTGTCTTTATGACAGTTTATTATCACTTTTGATAGATATTATCAATACCTTTAAGATAACACTAATAATATATATTAAAATGTTAGTTATCAATGTTGACTGCCCACTATTTTGATTTAATGTTGGCTACCATAATGTTGAATAAGTGTGATTTCCATTAACAACTATATCTGAAGCAGGTTTTGAGTTACTTTTTTGATAATTATGCAAGAATTATTGTCATCCTTAACATTATCAACTTGTTTCAATAATGGCAGTGTTATCTTTACAAAAGCGTGCTCAACTGACCTGGAGGACTGGGGCTTAAATTCTTGGAAGTCAAAAATGGGGTAGGTTTATTTCCATTAATGGTTCTCTATCTTGTCTTTGGCTAGTGTACTTCTTAAAATCCACCTTTATTATTTAACAAATAATGTTTCAATAATAAATATTCTAGTAGAGTTAAAATTCTTTTTGGTGAGGATTATTTATATTATTTACCATATAAACAGGTTAATCTGAGGGGTTTGTAATGGGGAGGAGAAATTTTATAGAATGTAGCTCTACACCCCCACTACATATGAGAGAGATTCAAGAACGCAACTCTCCGCCACAGGCAACTCAGTATATTGTGAGACTGAACCCTCAGACTGTGTGACCAACAATGTGGGTCTAGTGGAATGTTGTTGCAACTATCAAAATCACCTAAATATTGTGTTTAGTGCTAAGTTAGATAAATATTTTGTCATGATTACAATAAAGGGACTTGAACCCTGTATTTCAAAGCTATAGAATATTTTATTAACGGTAGTCTTAATTTTGAGTTTCGGATAGTTTCTAATTTTCGAACTTTTATTGGGTGTATATAATCTTCTAACCTTCATTTGGCATGTCTTAAAACTTAGCAGCAATCGTGATGGTGCTAACACAGCAACTATTGACTTAAACTATAGGCCAAGGCACCCGCCTCAGTGGCGTAGTTGGCTAACGTGCTTGTCGTGTTGAGCTCGACCGCCGAGGACGGGGAGATCGAGGTTCGAATCTCGGTCAGGTGAACTGGGGGTGGTTTTTCCTAAATGGTTTTCCACTTTCCCTCCACGCAAATGTGGGTTCACTTCCCTAAATTCAACCCTCCCAATTCCTAATCCATTAGAGTAATTAGTACTTAAGCGTATAACCCGAACGGGTAGTAAGACGCGGTACTAAATATAATATAGGCCAAGGGAACAATATTTACGATGAATTAAAAGACACTACACCAGCCTTCATCTGAAACAAAGACTAAACATTATTTTTCTTGGTTGTCTCTCAGACAGTACAGTACCTGGACCCTAGCTTGGGGATGTTGGACTCTTCGGGCCGCTACGTGGCTCACGTACACTCAGTGGTGGGGTCCAACTGGATGAAATTGTCCAAGAGGGCACTCTCATTGGCCACCCATGGATCACTTGAACACCTCCACTGGGTAGCGGCCATGGTGGCAGACTGGCCTGGGCCCGTCTCTATCGCTTTGTTTGTCCCAGACATAGAGTACCACTTAGCTGTCACATACATTGCCTACCTGCAAACCTGCTATCCTACTGTCCAACAACAGGTGAGCTCTATTTCTGACAAACAGTACCATCTGCTACCAGATTGTTCAGCAACGAGTTGAGGTGAATTCCCTCATCGACATATCACATACATTGCTCACCAAAATGTATTTCAAATTTGTTGATTTTAGTTCGAAGTGTTATTTTTGATATAATGATAAAGAGATGCTTTGAATCAAAATAAATTGAATTTCTAATTTATTAAAAATTGTATTTTGAACCAATTTCATGGCAATAGATGTCTCATTAACTTGCCCTTTGATGAGATGATTTGTTAGTAGTCCTTCTCCACCGATTCATTCAAACGCCAAAATCAATGTTTAGGTGACAAAATAATAAATTATGTAGGTTTGTTGAGTTCCTGTGGATGAGTATTACAAAAATGAGCTAGGCAATTTAAAAGTACAATCTTGTATAATAATGACTGTAACACTTCATGATCCACCTTTGGAGCAATTAAACTATCTTACAAATATAATTAGTGTGGTAAATGCCTTTTACAGAGCTACATTTTATATATATTAAATTTACTTTATCATCCATTACCGTTTCCAGCCTATGCCTGGGTCAGTTTTTTTATTCAAGTCATATATTTTTACACTGCCGGCTGGCTAGGCCTATCGTAGCTTCATATGCCTTATAATCTAACTTATGACTAGGACAAACACAACAATCAGTCTGCAGACCGTCAATTTTATTATGTGAAAGGGTAAACCCATATTCAATGATACATTTTTGGTCATACCAGAAATCAAACTCGGGACACTTAGTGCAGTAGGTAAACATGCTATTGACCGAGCTAAGGTGTCGGAAAAAACATATTAAATATAGTAATATAAATATATTAAATATAGGAAAAGTGAAACCTGGACAGTGGACACGATAACTGAACCTGCGACTTTTGGCTTAGCACGCCAAACCTCTACCACTGAGCTTTCCAGGATATGTCCTGAACTCTGGGGTTATTAATTATTAATATTGTTTAAAGCATAGTCTATATGGATGTGGGAAATCGTTGGATACTTATAGCTATTATAAACTCTCTCCCCAATGACTTTGGGTCAACATTTACTTGTAAAAGTTTTAACTGTACGTACATAGTTACATTTGGCATAATTGACTGGAATAATCATTGGTAACAATAAACTGCCTTTACCATGTATATAGTAGAATTCTTTTAATCAACATAAATACTATTATTGTTTTTAATTAGTGCTTTCAAGTAGGCTAACTTTATACATTTCTAAAAAAAAATGCATATTTTGCTTCACAGGTGAGTTTCCATTTTGTGTACCCTGTTGATAGACCTGCTCAACTATTCTCAGAAGCAGATCTGAAAGATTGACCCTAGAATGTAGCATCAATCCAAAGAAAGTTCTGGAAGAACTGCTCGCACGCCGGCCATTGGACTTGCTTACCTCCTGGCGTGAGCAGTTGCTATACCCACAAAACATTCTGCGCAACATTGCCAGAAAAACCAGTCCGACAACCTTCACGATGTGTGTGGACATTGACATGATAATGACATCTGCTGCCATGAACGAAGAACTGGAAGTGTTCCTGTCAAGGAATAGTACTGGTGGTGCTCGTTGTGCTTACGTTGTTCCAGTGTACGAAATTCATTCCAATGTCACTTCGCCACCAAGAAACAAGAAGGACCTCCTAAACCTGGTTGCAGAAAAAAATGCTCGGCCGTTTCATATAAAAGTTTTCGCTAAAAATCAAGGGATTTCCAATTTAAATCGATGGGAAAAACTTGCCGTAAGAAATGAAGTGCGAGTAGCTTATAATGTGATAAACTTTAAATATTGGTATGAGCCCATTTATATCGCTGATAAAAGTGCACCTTTGTTTGACGAGAGGTTTATCGGCTACGGCAATATCAGGAATACTCAGGTAAAGTACTATATTTACTCATTTTTAATCTGCACATTCTCTCCAGATTTGTCAAGCCTCGCACAAGGTCTAAAGCGTTAAGCCTCAGGTGCTGACCAACCATTTCTAGTTTTAATCCTAATTGATGGTATTAATGGTAAATATTTGGATTCCTCTATAAGTGATGTTACAAACTTAATAACAACTCCCACATTATGAGTCGACAAATTCGATATTCATCTATCTGGTGTGCACCTATAAATAAAAAGTTATCAAAAAATAAACAAAATAAGTCAATCCACAGTCCAATTTTCATAGGAAGGGGCTGATTTGACAGCTAAAAAAAGGTACTAAATCTAATTTGACGTATTTATACGTTGGGTCATATCATCTGCAGCTGTTACTTTTGATAGATATTATCAATACCAATAAAATGTATTTGTATTTTCTTAAAGACCTTCCTATGAAAATTGGACTTTATGAATGTTTAGCGAAGTGCTGCCCACTTTTGATATAATATTGAGTTCGTTATAGCTACAAAAAAAAACCTAAATGGCTGGTCCAATAAAAACAGGTAATGTGATTGTTTATTTTTTATTGCAAATATTTAAAAATTGCTTTAAAAAACCCCAATTTTAACATGCTTGGGTTACCAGTATCTGGTACCTAATAGGTTTATCTGACTTCGAACCATTTGTATTTTTCATGATAAAATCTACAACTTGAAAAACTGAAATTTGAAGCTCTTGGAGCTCTATTAGTCCATTTATGGTCATTTGGACCTTTTCTGATATTTGAAAAGTTACTGAAAATAGTTCTGAGTTTTCCTACTTTGATTATGTCTTGTCACTTTTGACACGCGATGTAAACTGACTTTATCCAAGTGGTTGATATTGATTTGTTTATTACATCTTGATCTCAGGTTATGTATTTTCAGAGCTATGAGATGTTCTTGAATCAATGGACATTTTGTGTGTTGGATAACGTCTTCTTGGTTCATTGGGGATTCCAGCAGCTATCCCAGCACCCTGCTTGGAGGACTGAGCAAATTAATAAAAACAACAAACTGCTCACAGATTTTTTCCGTGAGATGGCTGTTCGCTATGATGCAGACCCATTCCATTTAATAAAAAGATTTAAAAAGAAATCTCCACAAGTCTTTGTTGTTTACAAGCCATCAAAGGTGTTTAGTTATTGCTTAGTCACAAAATCATATTTCTGTGTCACTTTCAGTTAAAAACTAGTTTGTATAATGTTAGTTAAGTATGAAGACAAAATTTATGTTTATAAATCTCTTTTTTATTGTATATTACTAACTGTTCACATTATATGCATGTTTTAATTACACTAATGTGTTAGGGATGAATAAGGTTGAATTTAGAGTAAATGTACCCACATTTGCATGTAGGCCAATTGAAAACAATATTAGGATTATTACTTAAATTAATGGCTCAATATTATATGCCACTCTTTGGAAATGTTAACTCAAAAATATTATACAAATCAATTTACTGTAGTTTTAATGTCAAATGAACTATTTTCTAACCTTTTGTTTCTTTTGTTACAGAAAAAGAAATTGATTTGAATCTGTCATCGCACAAAAGAATGCTCCTATCATTTTATTAAGTCATCCTAATTTAATCGTACCAAGTTAAGTTATTCGTAAATTTTGAAAAATGACACTTGGATGTGATAATTGAACCCAGGACCCTTGTCTTAGTGTGCCAATGTTCTACCACTGATCCATCCAAAATTCATCATGTGCTCAGGGTCATTCATTCTTTGTGGTTTAAGGCAGAGTGAACGTGTGGAAACTATGAGTGAAAAATGGCCCTGAGCATGTGATAAATACCGAATAGCTCAGTGGTAGAGCATTGGCGCATTTAAGTCTACAATTCCCATGTCCAGATATGTTTTTTCAAAATGATATATTGTATTTTATGTGGTTGTATCCATACTAAAGATCATTTCAATCTCCCTTGCTTCACTAGTCATGTACAATTAATTGTACAATCATATTATTTTTCCATTAATTTTAGTTGTATTCATTTTAATTTAGTAAGGAGAAATATGAAATTTGTAATATAAGGAACGTACATGGATAGAATTAGTTTAAGTTATTATGACCACCACACTTTGTATCGTCCGCTAGTTTTAGCTTCGACATCCACCTCGGTGGCGTAGTTGGCTAACACGCTAGTCGTGTTGAGCTCAACCACTGAGGACGGGGAGATTGAGGTTCGAATCTCGGTCGGGTGAACTGGGGTGGTTTTTCCTAAATGGTTTTCCACTCTCCCTCCACGCAAATGCGGGTTCACTTCCTCTAATTTCAACCTTCCCAATTCCTAATCCATTAGCGTAATTAGTACTTAAGCGTATAACCCGAACGGGTAGTAAGACGCAGTGCTAAATATTATTATTATTATTATTATTATTTAGCTTCGATTTTGCTTCTAGCGTCAACGCACAGAATAAAATCAGTTTGCATTAAGAGTTAGCAACACTTTTCCAAAGAAGATTACTTTTTAAGAAGTTAGAGGTTAGAAATTAGGTAAATTTATTTTAAAATGCTGGTATTGATGACCGAACATTATTCATATGTTTTTATTTTCCAAAACAATTGATCACAAGTCATATTATTTGTAAGAAAACTTTAACCGAGCTTAATTTAATAAATCTCTCCTATCATTTTGTTTGCTTACGGTTTGAAATGAAAAAATACTAGGCCTACATTATTCAATACACACAACCTAATATTTTAGTCAAAAAATCATTATGTAAAATATTTATTCAAATAGTAATGTCACACGGGGAAATGAATTAGTATGAGAAGTTGGCCAATAAAGAAACAGTGTTTTTTTGGTAATATGTATGCTTTACGACCCAATGCTTTATTTTTCATATTTGTGTTGATACTGGAACAAGTGTAATATGTTGTGTGAAGATCTTAGAAAATAAAACTAGTTATTTAAAGTTGATGAAAGCGTTCAAGAACTCCCCAAAAATAGTGTTTACACTGAATATTTTCAACAACTTAATGTCAAAACAATGGGCATTTATATCCAGTCGACCTACTAAGTTAACAATAAAGTGAACAAGAGGGTGGTTTGGATGGTTAAAAATAATAAAATTCATATTTTATTTAAAGGGAATTCTTGAGACATTAGTTAAGTGACTAAGAATATAAGGATTTTATATTTCTTTATAAGGGGTCGTCCATAAACCACGTAACGCTTTTTACCTACCTTTTTAACCCCGCCTCCCTCCCCCCATGTAACACCATATAGACATTTAGCCTCATCCACCCCCTTGTTATGTAACTTTTCTCACCAAGAATGAATGTCATTATTTCATAGGGAAGTTTTGTGATACTAAAGGAGGGATTCTGAATTATTACTTCTTAAAATCTATTTTAAATCCTGAACATAAATGATTTCAGAGAGTATTATTATTTATGGATAGCTACACATACAAACAGATAAGACAGACAAGTACAGACATAAAGACGTCGTTTTCAAATTCCTCAGGTTCATGAGGAAAAACCTCTGCTATATTTATGTTATGAATGTCAGGTTTGCGATCTGAGTAAGAGCCAAACGGCACTATTATGTGCTGACTAGGATGGCCCTTTTCTATAATAGCGCTCGCTAGATGATGATGTTAAAGTGCCCACATCAGATGCTTGACGCTGGGGGAAGACATCTTTCTTAATATTGTGCACTTTTTATTATAGTCATATTATCATCATATAGAGAGTTGTTTAAAGAATTCTAAGTATACAACTTTTCTAAATTATTATTGGATTAATCTACAACTTTACTTTAATTAACTTATCAATACCTAGACTTATGTTTCATTCCAACATCAATTCTGGATCCTGGCTTCACTCTTGAAAATGACTAGATGGCCAATGAAGCGAGATTGGGGTTCAAATACCTGTCGGGTGTACTCAGAGTGGCTTTTCCTAAATGGTTTTATAATATCTCGCCACGTTAATGAGGGTAGATTACCTCTAGAATTCTACCTTCCTCATTTCTACTCCATTAGATAATATAATAAAAATAATTAGAATAACTACAATTTGACTATACCACCCTACAAAATGTATACTAAAAAAGGTTGAAATTTAAAGAAAATTTACCAGCATTTGCATTGAGGATGAGTGGGAAACCATGTAGGAAAAGCAACCCTCAGTAGCCTGACTGGTATTAGAACCCCATCTCCAAACATCAGCCGTCTAGTCTACTGAGAGAATGACTATTTAGACAATGCAGCCACCTAGCGTGTATAATGTTGGATTTATATACATACACATTAGATTTATCAGAAGAAAAAGGTATAGGCTTCAAATACACCTACCTTTTGTGAATAATAATGATATTTGAAGCTTTACTTTTCATAACATTCTGCTGGTATGAAGAAATAACACTATTGATGGACTCCTCAAACTTGCCTTGAGATAAATTCTGTACTTTTGCTTCTTTCCATTCACTACAACATCTTTTTGAGACTCATTCCACTATTTTTTCTTAATATCGCTTTTTATACGCAAGCAATGAACAAGTCTCCTCTTTTTGAAAAAATATTTTTGTTTCTGTACAAACACAAGTGATTATTCATGGCCTATGTAAAAGAATGTGCAGTAGGGATTAAATTATACTCAAACTCAACTCTACTTATAAATTAAGGCCGCTTCGACTGACAGCTGCTATCCAACGTGAGGGGGTCAGTAGTTCGGACAAATCTAAACAAGTACCGTGAGTATAAACATGTCATGGTCATTGGCATGAAAATATGTGTTTTTGACTGTGCTTGGCATTCATAGTCTAGGCAGACAATGCCATCTAAGCGAATTCGAAATATTGATGAACAAAAAGTAAGTGTAAGCTTGCATTTTCAACATCACAGATATACGGAAGTTTTATCCATAAGTACACTTGATGAATTTCAATAAAACAGAGCATAGTAGACATTAAACATAAACCCCCCCTTCCCCCAAAGTGTTATGTGGTTTATGGCCGACCCCTAGACAGCATGGCTACCAATAAAGCGATGACAAGTGTGTGAAATATTTTGTCAAATATAAATGAAAGTGAGCTTAGTGATCTTACAACAAGTGATGAAAATACTTTCATAATAACGCCAAGCCTTTTAGATGTGGATACACCCCATTAGAATTATTTTAGGCTCTTCTTTGACTGCAAAATGTTAGACCATTTATGTGAGGAAACTAACCTATATGTTGGCAAACCATGCTGACTTATAATACCACATTATGATTGAAACATTAAAATCATGTTTTTTTACTTGAGTTTCACACAAGTAAAGTAAAAATTATCTATCTAATAAAAACTAATTTTTTTGATATAATTTTGGTTGGAAAAAATTGAGCATATAAGGATAAAGCTTATTATTTCCATCAACACTGGAAGGTTTAAAATTACAAATTATTTATGTGGGCAAAGTGGTGGGCAAAGAAAGGAGCCGTTCCTGAAACAAAACTATTTTTTTTGTTAATTACAAAAAATACACTTTTTAAGTATTTTACACTAAGTAAAAATAGGTAATTTAAAATCAACCATAAAGAATTCTAATTTGTTATCATATACCTAATCAGTCATAACATTTTTCATCAACAAACAAGCTTCGTTTTTTAGACCGGTAGAGCTGAAGATCAGCTATCTTCCCGCCGTCAAACTGTTCATTCTCGATAAAAACGTGGCTTTGGCTTCTCCATAATACCCTCGTTTATTGAGGTACTCTTCGTATCTGAAAAAAAGAGGTCCACATGAAAATTCTGTAACATCACAATCTACACACATACCTAATCATGCTGCCCCCTTAAGGGGTGGACAGGAAGAAAGTTAAAAACAACTTTGTACTTATTGATCCACTCTAACTTTCTTCATGATACTCTATCTTTGATAACTCCCCTCACTTCGACAACATCCATATAGTCATACATGCCCTTTAATTCTTAAAAACTTTTAATTTTTCTCTTTTTCTTTCATTCCTTTTGACTATTAGATTAACTTTCAAACCGCAATCTTTCAGCATCCATTCATTATGGACATTCCAATGAGTTTTTTCAAATATTTTTTTTAAAATATCTCATTCCAACTGCATTCACCTTTCTCTTGGGTTTCTCCTGATATACACAAGCTTCACATTCCATACAGCAAAGTTGGCGTTAACACACTTTTCTTTTATACACTGCTGTATTAGTCTGTTTCTATACTACCTCATTCTTAGAAATAGTCCCATACACCCAAATACTCTCCGAGATGTATTCACCCGTCTGAGGTGCTTAAAAGCTTTTAAAGTGTTGAAGAATGGCAAAACTGTGGGTGTAGATGGGATTACAAATGAAATACCAAAGTGTGGAGGTTAGGTACTTTTTGCCAGATTATTTGAGCTTTTAAATGTATGTGCTGGAATTTCAAAAGTCCTAATGATTGGAAGAATGCTGTCAATGTTCCTTTGTACAAAGGTAAAGGCAGTAAGGGAAATGCAAGAATTATAATGTGTAAAAAAAACTGAGGACAAGATTTGGGGTGCACAATGCGGTTTCATCCCAGGTAGAGGATGCAGGAACAGATATTTGCGTTAACACAAGTGATTGAGAAATGTATGGCAGTAAAGAAGAAAGTGTACTGTGAATATGTCGATTTGGAGAAAGTGTAATCGGGTAATAGGAGTATGTTGTGGAATGTTGTGAGAGATTATGGTGTGGATGCGTGGTTAGTTAATGCAATTATGGCGGTGTATGTTGGAAGTGAAGCGTGCGTTAGACGAGTTTGGGTGTCTCCATGGTTGTTTAATGTATTTTTGAATAAGTGTACGAGGAGTGCGTGTGAGAATGAGTTGGTATGCAATTGGATAGTGGAATGTGAGAGTGATGTTATAATTATGCAGAAGATACCATATTAATGGCTGAGAATGAAAGTGACTTGCAGAATGAATTAAATGTTTGAGTATGGTGACAAAAAGGAAGCGATTTCATATAAATGTTTCCAAAATTAAAGTGATGATGCCCTTTAATTTTTAGCCACTTTTTTTTATTTTAACTATTATTAGCTTTATATAATTATTTTTTCCTCAATTTAAAGTTAATGAAGATATGAGCTATAGTTCCATGCAATCAAAAAAGAAAAACTAATTAATTTTCAAAAATTTGCTAATCGAAGACTCTCCAAATACATTCTAGGCATTTAAATTTCAAAGATTTGCCAAGTGAAGAGCACTCCAAATAGCTTATATTTTTAAAAATTTGCCAAGAGAGGACTACTCCAAATAGCTTCTAAAGGTATCTAAATTTAAAAATTTTTCTTAGGAATAATCCCACCAAATAGCTTACAGGTGCATCCAAATATTAACATTAGGCCTATAACATTTTACTTTAAAGGGTCCTCAAGACTCCCCTTTGGACTGGAGCGGAAACCCTATTTTAAAAAAATATTTGGCTAACTACCTCCTCCAAGCATTCATTCCGCAGAAATTTTATTCTGGCTACTACTCGATTCCCTCCCCCCCACCCCCCCAAGTAAATCTCTGGGTATTACTATTAGCACCGCGTCTTACTACTCATTCGGGTTATACGCACTTACGCTAATGTGTTATGGTACGGTGGTTGTGAGATGAAATGGAGGACCTACAGTTTAACGTGGGATCCGAACCACGGTGGAGGCCTGGCATTCCACACATTCACAAGTTGTGATTAATACACATCTTGTCAGAGGTGAAGGAAGGGTTTGGCAATCAGATAAATCTGTGCCGGGATCGAGGATTGAGCCCCGAACCCCAGCACAGAAATCTGACATCTTACCACTAGACCACCAGGTAGTAATAAATCCAAGGATATTAGTGAATTATGCCTATTAATTAAACATAAGTGTTTGAAATTGAGGGTTCAGTAATCAGTTTTCAAATTTACCTACTTGAAATAGTCATATCTCTTGGATGGCCGACTTTGTTTTGTTGTAAGGTCCAATGGCGAAGAAAAGCCCACATACTTTGCTAATATCTTTTGAAGGTGTGTACTGCTGAAAAACATAAAATTATGTTTATATTATTGTAAAGATAATATAATTGTAAATAAGTAATGCTAATTATTATATAAATAATAAAATATTATTATTTTCAAATTGGGCGTATATACACATGTCATGGTTTATATTTATTTGAAAAATGAAACTATAAATAATCTGAGGTTCACAAATATTTAAGCACAAGGATGGGACCAAGGAATAAGGTTTCAACTTCAATTTTTACTGGGTGCCAGTGATGGACAGGTGGAGGTTATACCCCCCAGGTACACTGGGGTTGGTTCCCCCCATGTAATTTTTCAGTGGGTTTCCCATATCTTGTCTTTTTTTTTTTAAATATTCAGCACAGCCATGGTATATTAACGGGCTTTATTTAAATCAGTAAAGTCACTATGATTGTTCCAAAAAAAAAACAATGTGATGGCTGAAAAATTAATGAATAAAATATCTTATTAACAACAAAATAATTTTGAGGACTAAATAATCAGAATATTCGACTTAAAAGCAAAATCATAAACAGTGTTGCCAATGACTTAAAAGTGTTGTAGCTAGATTAATACCAGAAAGTCACTAGATGGTCACTAAACGAAAAATTAAATGTCGTCAGATTTGTCGCCAAACCAAAAATGCATACATTAATCTGAACTGAAAGTAAGATACATCAGTGGACTAACTGATCCCCGGATCCGGAACAATGTCATTGTGATTATTTTTGTGAATAACAGTTTAGAGCTGTTCTGTAGACCAAAGCAATAAATTGCAGTGTGGTAGTTTATAAATCAAAATTCTACAGCATTAAAATTTAAAATAATACACATGAACTTGACAGAAAATTAAGGAAAGTTGTCAGTCGCCAGATTAGTTGTTAGGTAGTTGTTAGGCGGTAAAAAAAATTAAAATTAGTTGTTTCAGACCCATAAAAGTGGATAGGTCTAGCAACAACGTCGCTAAATTGGACAAGCTGATCATTAACAATGTAAAACATATTTAAAACAAAGAGTCAGGTGATATGTGTTCTATTATCAATTTTATTAATACATATGGATAGTTATGTTAGATAAAATTTAAAATTGGTTGCTTATCACAAACACAGCATTACACTATCGAACAGTAAAACCCATAAAAAATTGATTCACGGCAATTCAAACATCACTAAACGCCGACACTACTGTAATAGCTTATGACATCACCAGTTACCAAGCCGTACGCAGTATCTCGAAAACTATACATCGCATGTCAAAGCAAAAAAATGTGTCCCTTTTATTCTGCTCTTCTAATTAAATATAACTTAATTTCAGGCCAAACTGCTCCTTAAATAAATCTTATAACCAAGTGTAATAAAAATAGTGAAATTTTGTTGCTGCACATGTTCTAGTAGTTAACAAAGATTAGGCCTATTCTGATCATTCGTACTGCGTTGTATTGAATTAAAAAATATTTATATTTTGGTAGGAGGGGAAGTGGCAATGCGGATTGCATAAATTACTGTTGTAACCATCGTTTTTTAACACACTTAAGTTTATATATCTCATATTGGTATAGTTATATAAATAATTCCTTAGCTATTGTATTTTCATAGTACTCGAGTGAGAACTTGAACAACTATTTTTGGGCAATATACACCTTACGTAAACAAATAAAACAATGTATTATATAATTATTAGGATGCCTAATATAAACAAAAGTTAACTATACATTTTGTTCCGCCCATTAAAGCTATGTATAAATAAAATATTTGTTTGATAAAATATAAATATATGTTAGTTGTTATTATAAATCTACCCATTCCAATCACCATCAACCTAATTTTTGTATTAAGAGCTGATTTGACAAAGTTTATTTTAACACACTGCAAAAGGGTAAGTTTCAAATGAAAGAAAGATGTGTTCAGAGTTGCATATTAATCATATTGCAGTAAAATATCTAGTTATTCAGGTATTAGCTCAGAAAATTTATTTTTAAAACAACCAAACATGAATATTATTTAAAACCAGGTTTTATTTACTGGCATTTTTTATTTGGCTTTTTTTAAACTATAAAACATGGGAGGAAAATCAAATCGAGGATTCAGGTTCACTCAATATTTGAATAGCCCGCCGATTCAATGATTAGTTCTGCAACCAGACATCGCTAGCGCTGGTTCAAATGTTGATCCTCGATACAGAAAGATCTCGATCTATACACTTCTTTATCTATGCCCAGTATCCTAAACTCCATTGAATAAATGAAGGTGTGTTTGTGACTTTGTGTAGAATTTTAGCTAGGTAAGTGACCGTTGTATTATTTATGTCGGTAATAAAGCAATGCTATCTGTGTTCATACAAGTAGTAGTTTTTTTTTAAAAACGAACTTCTTTTTTCACAGTGATATTTTAAATTCGCCTTTTGTAAACTACATTTTGAAATATTTTATCAATTTGTCTTTAGGGAAAATAATTATACTTTAAATATTCAGACTAATACAATTTATGCTCATCGGCAACATTTCCTTTAAACACATTGCCATTCTTAATATTAATTTCTTGCATCATTTGTAGGCAAGGTCCAAAAAAGGCTCTTATGCTCTTTTTACTATCCTGTGCAGGCTAATGATTTAAGTATTGTGTGTCATTTTACTTGAAGCCCTGTAATATAAATCATATTTAGTTCTTTCGCCATTTCATTTGATCTTGTAGATAGGCCCTATTATGGGTTAATAGTTCGTCGATTCCCTCATACAAGGCTCTTGTTTTTATTGACTAAATCATAATTCATAACCAAAGATGATTATTGAAACGACTTTCAGGTTTTTATGCCTAGTGTTTAGTAGTTCATGCCAAGTAGACTATCCATAATTACTGTACAAGGCCACATATTGTATACCATTCCTATAATAGAGCCACATGGCTCTCTGGGACATAAAATGCTAATGAATTATAAATTTTAAATATACATTATTTAATAGGATTAACCTGAAATGTACTGTATATTAAAGATATTGTGAATATGGAGTAGGCCCTATGCAAATAGGGTGGCATTCTTTATGGTGATATTATGCTTTATCTATCCTATTTTAGGCACTTTTTCATTGTTATGGTTTATTGTTGAGTTATTTGACTCACTCTATTATGTACACAAGTGTACGTAGAAACCAACTTCACTGGTCACAATTTAAGAAGCTACTTTTTTTTTTCATCGGGTTATAGGCCTACGCTTATGTACTAATTACACTAATGGGTTAAGGATGAGGAAAGTTGAGTTTAGAGGAAGTGTACCTTTATTTGGTTGGAAAAAGAGAAAACCATTTAAGAAGAACTACCCTCAGTACCTCAACAAGACTAAACCACAATCTCCCCATCATTGTCAGTCCAGTCTTTTATGAAAATAGCGCCTTAGACTACGTGGACACTAAAGTGGGTTTAAGGCGATCCACTCTCAAAAGACTAGATTGCTGATGACTGAGGAGTTCATGGTTAGATGCCGATTGGGTACACTAAGGTTTCTTCACAAAATGTTTCCCACTCTCTCTCTGGCCACAAATGCAGGTATACTTCTTCTAAAATTCAACCTTACTCATCCCTAACCAATTTGCGTAAGCTTTTAGCCCAATTGGGTAGTGGGGTTAAACAATTTTTATGTAGGATCAAATGACACCAAGATGTATACATGGTAATTATTGGTGTATTAACCCACGTTTAATTATTAAATTAAATAGTTTATTTTATCTTTAATTATTTAATTTATTAACACATGAAAGGTTAGGCTTAGCTTGGTTGTGAGAGTGACATAATTATGAAAGGTAAGGTTAAGCTGGTTTGGGAAAGTGTCGTAATAATTAATATATATTTATATAAACTAGTCTTATTATTTCCATGATGTCATTATATTATGTTTAAGAGGTTTTACACTTCTTCTAGAGCAGAGACGGCCAAACTTTTTGCCCCGAGGGCCTTATGGACATCTGTAAGGTATCTAGCTGGCCGCATGTGACAAAAATCTGACTTTACTTAACTATGAACTTTATTTTCAGACAAAAATACATTTAATGTTTGCACCTCAATTACCGTAAACACAAGCTTAAGCTTGTACACATGTGACATTATAAATGAGCTTGCTCATTTGTTCACATGTTTACAAACACACATTGATTATGTATGTATTTAATTTGTCATTTTTGTTAATAAAATCACAAAAGTTTTAAATTTATGTGTGGGCCCCACAAAATAACATTGCGGGTTGTAGTTTGCCCAAGGTTTTTCCAGAGTTTAGTTGTTATGGATACTTGTGATCATCTACATCTAGTTGTCACTTGAAGATGAGTGAATATTTTTTTAAAAATTTAATTTAAAGTGTTTTTTTCCCCAAATTGATTTTAATACTTTTTAGGTTTGGAAAAATGTACGACTGATATCAATATTTTGGCTATTTTAAGAAACAAATGGCCGAGAATGAGACATATAACGTAGCCTACTGTTCCAGTATGTACCTAATTTCTTTATCAAATTAGAGTACCAGGCCTAAATGAAATAATTTTTTTGTATCATCCATACACACATCAATAGAAAATTTCCAATGATAACAAAATTAATTTTGGGAAACAAATTCAAATAAAAATGTATAAAATTAAAACAAATGAAACTAACATAAACATGTCATCAAATGAAATTATCACATGGTATTAAAAATAGGTAGTTAACTTTTTTAATACACAGTAGTTAACATTATTTTGACTGGTAAACCCAATGGTAAGAGACCATTGGGAAGACCTAGACACATGAGAGGATAACATTATAGTAGAGTGGACCTGAAACAGCCTGAAATGAGGTGGTCTGGATATAACTAGTTGAAGATATGGATAGGTGGCATACTTTTGAAAGTGGGGCAATGAACTTTCGAGTTACCAATGCCATAGAGTAAATAGGTAACATTTTTATTATAATAAAGTATCACAACCTAACAAACCTTCCAGGCATCAACCTATTTTTCATTAAATTTCATGATCAGACCTGTATCACACTAAACTACTATATTGACGCATACCCCGTACACTATTTTGATCCGTGCTCTTCAATTATTGTACTTCTCTTAAACATATTTTTAAAACAAATGAGTAAATTAACTACTTCATTGCAATTTTTACTTATGACCCATGAAAGATTTGGTTACTGTATGTTAGGTTGGGATAGTTTTCATACGCTTTATTACATCCAATGTCATAGAAATATATTAATTTTGGGTTTTTTAATTAATTATAAAAAAAATACAACACTAATTTTGTTCACAATGAAAATTTGCTAAATTTAGTTGTTTTTCCATAAAATAGATGATACAAAATATTAAATCCAACATGACATTGAAAAAGAGTAAGGAACTCCTGTAAACACAGTAAAACTTGGGGAGGAGAGAATGAAAGCCATGTTGTTTGCTGATGACTTGATGGTATGGAGGGAGAAGGGAGAGGAAGTACAAGAATGGAATGAGGAAGTGAAGGAGAGTGTAATAAAATTTAGCATGGCAAAGTGTGAAGTGATGGTAATGACAAGGAAGATAAGGACTAGTAAAGAT
This sequence comes from Timema podura, assembly GCA_033556935.1. NCBI lineage: Eukaryota > Metazoa > Arthropoda > Insecta > Phasmatodea > Timematidae > Timema > Timema podura. Next base: position 120,058,490 of record JAVRXN010000009.1, on the reverse strand, counting down.
ATAAGTTTAGATAGAGTAGAGCTGAGAAATGTACAGAAAGAAAAATATCTTGGAAGAGTGATTGGAAGTAGAGAGGATTTAATGAGAAGAGGACATTAGGGGCTGTTCTATAGGTGTGTGACATGCTCTGAAGAATAGAAGTGCCCATGAAGTGTAATGAAGTGCTGTACAGGGCGTACTTTGTACCCATTGTCACAAATACAACAGAAACATGGACAATGAATGTAAGAAAGACTAGGAAAGTGGAGGCCATGGGAATGATGTTTGTGAGGAGCATGCTAGCCGTCACGAGGAGAAACAAGATTAAGAATGAAGTCGTCTGGAAAAGAGTGGGAGTACATGAGATAGTAGAGCTGGGCTGCCCAAATACAATCAATCTGAGGGCCATGCATGTGTTTATCGAGGGCTGCAACCTGACAATAGTTGAATCTGGCTGGTTACATTAATTTAATTACATAAAAATAATAATGACTATCATTAACACCTTTCTTATTTGACAGGTGAATGACATAAATTTGAAACATTTTTATTTAAAAATATATAAGATATAAAAATTGACACTTTATATCATAAAATTTTACCAATTTACCAAATAAAATAAGACAATCCTAAATCAATAAAAGAATGTTGATTGTGACAAATGGGGTCATTCTGCAGCATTTACTAGTGCAGGGATGTCCACATCAATGCCCGTTTACATCAGTCGCAGTTGGTGCAGCAGAGAAGAATCTGTGCGACTAGTTCTAAAACGGTTCTTGATGAACTTCATGATGGAGGAAATACTTTCACAAATGTGTGTGCGCCCAAACATTGATGTCAGTTTTGGTTTTCGAGGTTTGGAAAGTGTTCATTTGAAATCAGTTTGAAGACTGCTCGTCCCATATCTGGTTTGGTTTGGAGAAATGCATTGGCCTGCAGGTCACCTAGTTCAAGTTGTAGGTTTGCTGGTTGATCTTGGATGGTTACTCCAAGTGCATTATTAAATAATAGGATACTGCTCTTTACTCTTTCAAAATCTTCAAACCTTGAGTTGAACACGGTTTTGATGTTCTGAATGTTTGCACTGAACTCAAGAAAAGTTAATTGCTTTATTACCATCAAATTCCTCTTGAAGTTGCCTGCAGCAAGGAAAGTGTGCCAAGTCAGTGTTCTCCAAAGCAATGTTGAAGAGCTTCAGCTTAGTGCGAAATACATTTGTGTGTCCCACAAATTCTGAAACCAGCTGGTCCTTTCCTTGGAGTTTCAGGTTGAGTTCTTTCAGGTGACCAGTAATGTCTGCTATGAAGGCCATTTGTCTTAGAAAGTTGATTTTTCGAAGCTCATATTCCAGGTGTTTAATGTCTGATGAAACAAACTGATTAGGAAATTCAGGAATTTCTTTTCTTAGTAAAAAAAATGCTCAAGGCTCCTTCCTGCACCCAACCACCTCACTTGATTATAAAGAAGCAAGTCCCCGTACTCGGATTCCATCTCTTCCAAAAACAGTTTAGATTGGTGATGTAAAAGAGCTATGTTTCCACCCCGTATCATGTTAACCACCTTAATCACTGTTTTCATGACTTCAGTTTGCTTCACTGATTTGCCACATAATGCTTCTTACTGAATGATGCGATGGAAAATGAGGCAATTCACACCATTTTCTCTTATAAGCCCTACCATCGCTGATGTGCCATCTGTCACAGTTGCTGAACACTTGCCAAAATCCCCGAATTTGTCAACAGAATTTCTTACTGCATCATAAATGTCAGTCCCTTTTGTGGTTCCACGAAGAGAACAAAGATCGAACCATTTTTATTTTGTAGTAAAATCTTCCTGAACCACATGGACAAAAATCAGAAGCTGACTAACATCTGCTTGATCTGTGCTTTCATCAAGGCATAATGAAAAGTATGAGTTGTTTTGAATCGTATCAGACAAAGTTATTGCCACTCCCACCATGTCCGTAGCCCTTCTTTGTACAGTCTGGTGTGAAACTGGTACAGAATCAAATTTTCCCGCCATGCTGGAATCTCCAAATGTTTTACCATTTCCACAGCACACTTCTTAATAATATTTCTGTCAGATAAGGGGCTTTTAGCCTTAGCAAGTTTGAGGGGAACTGCATATGATGCATGTATAGCTTTGGTATGGATCTTTGCTACTTTACTAAACATACCTGTTTGTTGTTTAAGCTTCTTCCTAAAATCTTCAATCAATACATTTCTAGCTTGTCCTTCATATTTTTTATATTTCTCTTTGTGCATACTTGAATAATACCTTTTTGTCTACATTGTATTCCTTGGGCACAAACCCTAGCCACATGCACACCAAACACTGCAGCTTCCCATTGTCATTTGGGATGAAATATTTATGTTCCACCGTTCCTGATACACTCTATTTTCATTTTATAGCTTAGGTTTTTTTGATGGAAAACTCATTGCAAAATAGCGGAGATACAAACTGAATGGCTGGACAACTGAACTACAAATGAACCTCTCTGGCACTGGCATTGCGGTGCCGCAGGCGGCTGGCTGGTTATCTGGCATATGGCTCGCATTATCGGTTTTTGGTTTTCTTGTTTCTTGCTTTTGATATGGAGGTCGGGAGCTGCACAAATACTGCTCGGGGGCCGAAGAATGGTAGAAGTTTAGAGGAAGATGGAGGAGGTGTTTTACTAAACTGACCTGGTCACTGGCTCGAAACAGTTGATGATGGACTAGTTTTTAATATGTAACATGTTGCACCCAACTATTTTGAGTGAATAGGCCATTATTGGTTATAAATACTTATTTAAAAACACATATTGTGCATCGTGTGCACAGCATTTACAAACCTTATGGACGGACCGGATCCTCCTGGCTAAGGATACAGCTCAGCCAAGTGTCAAGGGGCAGCTCTATTCAGTTAGTACTGTTGTGCACACATTAGTTCTTCACAACAGTTCACATTGTTGTGAAGCTACCAATTTAATAAAACGTATATACAGTTGAACCTGGTTAATTCTGAGATGACAGGACCACTAGAAAAATTCGAACGATCCAAAAATTCGAGTTAGGTAAGTTTTTATCTGGGCTGGAAAATAACTTCAAACATTAATTCACTGAAGTAAAATACAGTAGTGTATACTGTATACCTATCATTTTCTTCCTAGTTTTTCCATAGCAATATGTACAGTACAGAATACTGTATTTACAATTCTTCAAAAAATGCTAGAAAAAGTTTTGATTCTTTTTTTAGTTAGGCCTCGTACTCTGAATTAGAATAAACTCTTCTAGTTTATTGAGCGCCTGGAAAATAGAGGGGCTTACAATATATTGTCCCTCAACAAACCATCTCAACTCTTCGATGTTGTCCATGACCTTTGTAGATGTTGTCCATGACCTTTGTAGATGTTGGGATTGGCTTCTCTGGAAGTTCAGTCTTTTCCCCTTCTTCATCTGAAGATGCATTGTCATTTATATTGTTTATAACATCTGCCAAATTGTCTGCATTTCTAAGTTTACCGCAAACTGCTAAATTCTCGTCAAAGTACACAAAATCCTCATAAGGAACACAAAACACAAAACTTTAGTACCCCTGCACATGGAGAGCCTATTATCTGCGCAGCAACAGTCAAGTAGTAAACGTGTTTTCTACGTGAGATCTCAGGCTGTTTTTCATGATCTTTGAGCCAATTTACTTCAAATTAAACAAAACAAGCTCAAATTACATTTGCTTTTTTAACATTGTTTTAAAAGAAGTTTCAAGGGGCCAAGGGAAAAGTTCGAATTAAACATGAATTTGAATTATCCAAGTTCGACTGTATTTAAGGATTGGAACATAACATTTTAGGGCCTATAATACTACCTTGCTTAACCTGTAAGTTTATATATTTCATCAAAAGGGAAGACGAAAGTTGACACACTCTTAGATTAAGTTAGTCTGTAAGGGATTTGCTCATAAGTATATTCTTGTGCATACTACGATAAATGAACATATACTTTTAATAAAATAAGAATTATGGTGCATTTGAATGTTTTGTTTTAAACAAAATAATTAATTCTAGGTAGAGCAGTGTGGTTTTGGATCATCAAGATGGCAACTTTATCTAAGAAAGACATAGAAGACATTAAGCCTTATGTGGACAAAGCTGTCCAAAAATTCCTAGGTTTCAGTGAGCAGTCTTTAGTGACTGTGGCCATGAGCTGCCTCGCCTCGGATACGACAAGAAGAAGACTGCAAGTGAGTATCGTCGGTCACACGGTCATTCCATCTGGTGACTAGAATAGCTGCAACATTCTAGTTGATTACTTAGTTCTGGGAATCTTCACAAAGTTTTCTTCACCATAGAAGATATCTTAAAATTTAAAATTCTTTATCTTAAATTACTATAAAAAGGCCTATTTACCATTTAGTGGGCTGCTGTTGTTAATTTGTTGATAATATCGTGATTACCTGCTTTGGTGACCACATGGTCTAAGGCGTCATTATTGAAATAGACTAGACTGTTGGTGACAGGGAGATCGGGGTTCGAATCCTGGTCCGGTCTACTGAGGTTGTTTTCCTAAATGGTTTTCCAGTCCCCATCCACACAAATGCGGGTACACTTTCTTTAAATTCAACCTTTTTAACCCAGAACTTATTAGCATAATTAGTAAATATGTGTATGACCTGAACTGGTAGTAAAACACACTGCTAAAAAATACTGTGATTAATTAATTTAAATAATAACATTTTACACATCACATATCTGTGTTTGAGATACAAACCTGGGTTATATGAGGTCCCTAGTTCCATCCTAGACACTGCCTAAAGAAATTGAGTTTTTGTCTGTGGGTTGGTTTGATCATGCAGCTCCTTGTATTAAAATGCTGCTGTCCTAGGTTAAGCTATATATATATTTACTTTGTAATAATTCATGTTGAGGATTCATAGGATACTGTTAATCGATTTAAAAAAAAGTTTATCATAATCATCCGTAGTAACACAGTTAAGCATCTATTATTCCTGTATAATAGTGTCAAGAAAATATACCTACCTAATACATACATTTTAAATTCCTTAACCCTCTGCCTCCCTCACATAAGATTTCCTTCCATCCCTACACACTTATTAAATTCTGTTTATAACTTGCAGATATCTCTGAGCATAAATATTCATTTGGTGTATTCTCATGATCTATTTTACAGATAGCCCCTACTGTAGGTACCTCACTATGCCTAAGTGTTAAATCTTTATCTCTAGGTATTTATACCATGATTTACTCATGAAGGTACACGTGTAGCACCTTTTAGGAAACAAACACATATTCTGCGGTCAACAAATGTTGATAACATTTTAGGGCCTTCTATTTTATAGTCATTGATGATATCTACCAAAGGAGATGACATGACTTGGCATATGAATGTGTTAAAGAAGATAAAGTACCTAACCTTTTCTAGCTGTTAGATATGTACATTTGTAATAAAATATGAGTATTCTTGAATTGTATGCACATAGGACCCAACAAATAACATGTGATTGATTTCTAACAGTGGCCAGAGAAATCAGATGAGGTAGAGGGTGTAGAAATGGGACAGAACTATAATATTTCGAATCTCCCTCTTGGTTTCTTTTTTAAACCACTTGTATTGCACATAGACGTGTGTGTGTGTGCTTGCGTGTGTGCGTGCGTGTGTGCGTGTGTGTGCGTGTGTATGTGTGTGTCAGCTATTATTGATTCATCCTAAGCTGAGACCTGATGTAAACAAAGTCACGTGGAAGTCTATGCACTGGTTTGCTACTGATTGGACTCCAAAGGTATCCTTTCACTAAATAGTCCCTTTTATATTTTGTATTAAACTTGTTTTAAAATAACATTAGAATACTATTATAACTAAAATTATCCCTTCATTTTATTTGGAAATTATACTTTAAGCTTTGCAAGCGCTATTCGAATACCGACAAACCTCTGGCTCAGCATTGGGGGACCCCATGATATAGTATTTATCACATGATAACATCTCAGTCGACATTTCTTCTCAGCAGCATTAAGTAACGGTTATGAATGTTGAGTGCTTCCTGTCTATTTATGGTGTTTGCTGTGTCTGGCCTGAGTTTTGTTAAACATATGACAGGAAAACCTTTAAAAAGTCTAGTAAAGATTCTGGTTTTAAATGTTTTCGATAACATTTTCAGTAAAGAAAATTTGACATAAACATCTGAGTTCACTGCAATTTTTTAGAGTAGTATTTTCGGGGGAGAAAAGAAAAACAAAAAACCGGAAAACATAGCCTACAACTCCTGGGAACAAAAGAAAAAAAACCTGTATTGGGCAAGGTCATAGAATTAGTAAAGTCCGCAATTTGTTCCTTTTTTATATTTTTTTATAAATAAACCTCAAAAATTGAACAAAGTATTAGAACTAGTCAATAGTGACCCTGACCTACCTACCTTTAAATGAACAACTTTTTTCAAGCTTTTGAAAAGTATTGGTTTTTAAATTGCTTAAAAGGAATCGCAAAAATATAATCATTGATAGAGATCATATTTCACTACGGAGAAAACATTATTTAAGGGCTTTTATTAACTACAGACAGGAACGAAGAAAAATATATTCAGACAAAATGTGGATAAATCAAGGGTATGTCACATCTAAAGTTGGGTTGTCACTACTGTTAAAACCAAGAAACAGTCTTTTTTGTCTGTCTTGTCTACAAGCCTAAAAATCCAACTGGATAAGGAAAACATTTAGTCATTATTCTTCACATCAGCAGTGACAGTGTCTTTTTAGACAATGGCCTTATTTTTGATTCCAAACAAACGATTGACCATCATGAAGAAATGAATGGTGAAGTTTTTCAAAAATGGTTCAAAGAAATTTTACTTAATTTGGAACCATTTAGTGTAATCACAATGGTCATTGCTTCATACCACTGTGTTAAACGTGATCGCGCGTCTACACATTCTTGGCTTAAAATCAATCTTACCAATTGGCTACAATCCATAAACGTCGTTTTCAATTTTAAATGATGTGAAAGCTGAACTATTAAATGTTGTTAAAACTTTAAAATCAAGCTATCACAATTATGCTATAGAGGATTTTTCTAAAAAAATCTAGCCACACTGTTACAAGACTTCCACCTTACCACTCTACTAATCTAAATCCTATTGAATTGGTGTGGAGCCAAGTAAAGGGATATGTGGCAAGACATAACTAAACTTTCAAGCTGTGAGAAGTGAGATTTATTTGACACCTGAAAAGTGGCGCGCTTACATTGAACATGTAATCAAGGAGGAGGATAGAATGTGGACATTGGATGGTTTAGCAGGTAATGTTGACCATACTGCTATAAATACTGGAGATGAGGAAGATAGGCAAGAGTCTGACTCCAGTCTCAGTGGGATTGAACCTTTATCCGACAGCGATTAGGTGTCTACACTCTTGTACGTGATTTATTATCATTCTGTATGATTGTTGCATAGTATTTTATAATAGTATTATATATATAAACATTTAAAAGCATCAAAAAATACAAAAATTCAGAGTGACCTATTTTGCTATGGTACTGACTATACAAGGTCGCGCCTGTTTAATATAATGCACTTTTGTTCCACCAATCATGTAGGTGCTTCACAGGGTGATATTGGAGTGTTAGTTTACTTTAGGTCTCAGGATAGGATGAATCAATAATAGCAAATAGCATTGTTCTGGCAGTAGAATTAAAAGTTACTTTTACACACTAGTAATTAATTTTATCAACACAATAATAAACCAATGTTAATCCATAATTTTCAATTTTGAATTAAATCTAATCTGAATCAAATCTCATGCTTACATTAAAAAAAAAATTGAATCCAAATTGAATCTCATGCCTAAAATAAAAAATATTGTTTCAAATCCAAATCAAATCTCATACTAAATTTGTTTTATCACATCACATCTTAGTCAAATCCCATGCTTAAAAAATTGGCTTGAACATTTTATTTTAATAATAGTTTAAAATCTTAACTGAATATTTTATTTTTGGCTTACTATGATACTGTTTCAAATCAAATATATGTTGAATATTTTGCTATGTTAAGTTTCCAATCCAATAATAATATATTTCAAAAAAGTTGATATCATTTTATACATATTTTAGTTTTATTGAAAAGAAAATGTTATCAATAGCACTAATCTCAAAGGTGAAACATAACGAAAACATCATTTTTCAACCATAAACCAAAGGTTGATTAAGATTTACCAAAATGTGGGCCTTGCTACTTTTTTTTAAATAAAAGCTATTCTCACTCACAAACAACTGTCACCCATGTGATTCCTTTATGACATGGAACTAGGTTAATTATTTTATTCACTCTAATATCCAACTGGTAACTGGTCTGATTGTATTGATGTGTTAAGCAAGTATCATTATTATAGATTCAAAATTTGAGCAAACCCATCAAATATGAATCCAGGATTTAATTGGACTCAAAATTTTGATTTGAATCTGAATCTTTCCATTACTAAGACTTGAATCGAATTCAAATTTGAAATTTTGAAGGTTTGCAATGGCTTAGTACTTGATAATATGATTTTATTTACTCTGATTATTGGGATTTATCTATGATCAGAATTTGTTATGAAAGGATAAGAGATGTGAGAAACTAAAAATATTAAATAGTTTACTTTGATATCTAACCTAATTTCATCAAACATTTTATTTTAAGATATAGGTCATGAAGGAGGTTTGGTACAAAACAATAACAGAGGGGTGGGATATGACCCAAACCTCCTGCATATTACTAAACACATTGTTCAGACTGCCAAGGTCATAGTCAAGGGGGGGTTTGGGGGTTCAAACCCCCCCGAAATGTTATGAACAAAACATATATGGCTTTATTTATGGTTCAAACAATGTCAAAATTAAGGTACAAATACAAATTAGGGGGCTGTGTTACCATAAAAAGAACTTTAGAGAGCTTCTAGAACTGTTTATCATTTATAATTTTTTCTAGCCTCCATAAATTGAGGGATGTGCCCACAAAACCCCCCCTGAAATCATTGGCTGGCTACGGCCTTGCAGACTGCACCATTATACAAACTTAAGTTACAGTCATTATTAAATAAAATAAAGTCATCACAGGAGTGGTTGTGTCTATGTTACTAACATAGGAATATGTTCTCAAGAAAGTAATTTAAATTCTGTTCATGGTCCTTTGTTTAATAGGACCTACACCATTGTTCCTCAACTATTATCTATTATAATATTGTCTATTGCATTGTTTAGATCAATTAACCCAATACTCTTACATGAAGCAGTGATTTAAACTCTTTAAACCCCATTACAAATATACTCAAAAGTTCCTAAAAGAAATGTTGACACTTCCTCTGATTCGGATGAAGTCCAACAGATGGATTCATCTTATGAGTAAACAATTTTTTAGAAAGGTTGACATTTTTTATTTTGGCACAAGCTTGCATAGGGAAGCGGCTTATCTTGTGGTAAAATTTACAAATAAAAACAAACAAAAATACTTAAGTGCATTTTCTGGAAAAAATAGAAAATATTATCATTGATGAAGATTTTTTGAGAGATTAGTTTTTCAGAAGAAAATGTCAGGCGATGGATTTTATTTTTCCCTGAAGAGAAGATTTAGGCCTGAGTATTGTTCATAAACATGACGTGTAGTAATAAAACTTCCACCCCATCGTCAATGTGGCGGTAGAGAACGAGCCCTTGCTATACATAACTTTTAAGTTTATTTGACATCAAAGTATAAAGTAATTCTATAAAATCACTTTAAATAAAAGTCCTGGGTGTAAATATTTTACTTTTATAGGGTTCTTTTTTAATTTGTCCTCTCGTTTTATAAAACAAAAAATATGTATTCATACTAAAAGGTACTAAAAAATATGTAATTTAATATGTTTAAAAAAATTAATTTCTTGCTCAAAAAGTAATAAAAAAAATCAAGATAGTCCATTACTCCCAACTTTCCCCTACTAAATACCACTATTTATGTCAAGTAGTTATTGTTCTAAAACAGTATTTTGGTTGATATTGTAATTGTAGTTTTATATAATACTAGATCTAAAATATGAAAAAGGGCTTATTTAAAACATTTATGCGGTAGGTTAGGCGTCAGTTTATTTTAAATGAAAATATATTGTAAATTAAAATGAGATGTTGATTCTTTTATCGTTATAATCTTATGTGCTTTAGCTCCCAGACAAACACTGGTCTGTGCGAGCATTGCAAGAGCGCCCCATAGTGGTGATGTAGACTGTGTTTGTTGGCAGGCAAGCTGTCCTCTCTGTTGGACGAGAAGAAGGCAGCCCGGTTGACTGAGAAGATATTTGAGCTGGCAGAGGAAGGAAAGGTTCCGCATCGGCCCGCACCTAGCAAGAAGCGTCAACATGAGACAATGATGTTGGATGACAATGAGGCCAAGAAGGCCAGGTTGCGGTTTGAGGCAGAGCAGATGGTGTTCTTCCCGTCTGGTAGTCCTAGCCCAGGCCAACTCACCGCGATACAGGTGTGTGTGTGTGTGTGTGTGGGGGGGGGGGTTTGCTGGTGACCACGCCTGATATCATAGCCAGATTTGCCGAGGGTAGAATTTCTTCTAAAATTCCACCTTTCTCACCTCTACCCACTAGCATTATTAAAATAATATGGATAGCCCGGATTGATAGGGTAATAAGATAGTCAACAAAAAGTTGCAAGCGTCAATCATTTTTACAGGTTTGACTATCACTGTATTGGTTTTCACGTGGTCCATCCTGTCAATCTCATGTTAGACTGAATTGCTGGTGATGATAAGATTGAGGTTCGAATTCTAGTCGGGTCTTTTTTCTTAAATGGTTTTCCACTCTCTCAACACAAATGGGGATACATTTTCTCTGAAATTCTACCCTCATCTCTATTACACTTGTGTAACTAATACAGATTAATTATTTTGAAAATGAGTCTTTTGTTTGAAGTAATCACAGATATGCTTTTTTACATCCATCTTTTAAAATATACTGGGCCTAGTTCCACTAAAGGTTGTAAAGATGCCCTGCAGCAAGTATAGAAACTGTACAACTTTTCTACCAAGATGCGCCATTTTTATTTGTTATATTTCTCTATTTACTAAACAAAGAGCAAATTTGTGGTAAGAACTATGGTGACATTACCATAATGTCATCATTTACACTTTTTTTTACCAACTCAAATAAAGAATTTACTTACAAATTCAATGGTACTTTATTTAAATGCTCTAGAATCAAAATGGCAAAAAATATAAATTTTTACTAAATATTTTTCTCATAAGAGACCAATAAATTAAGAGTTGGGATATTTCTGGGGCTTTTCAAACAACATAATTATTTATTTCAAAGTACTTGTCTATATTTTTAGTTTAAAGCTCTCGTTACACTAAGAAAACATTTATAGAAACTTAAAAACATGTTTTAATAACATACTTATATGCCATATTTTTAATGACAAGACATCTTTGGGTCTATAAAAGATTCCACAGTTTGTTTTATTTGATTTTTTTTTGTTTTATTGTAATGAAAGGCATGCCTTGGTGTTAAATGATTGTAAAATGTAACAACACCAGTAGTATTAATTGCTTTTTTTATCACTACAGCTTAGTCTTGTTTGAAACAAAATGTGTGTAGATGAATGTTATTTTAACTCTTTATTATTAACTGTAGTACATTTAGCTCAGTGTATTTTGAGGCATTACAATGACATGCCATCATTTTAATTTATCGACATTAAGTTACTCTTAAATGGACACACGTAAACGGTACATATTTTCCCTCAAACTGCACATGTTATTGTTAGGGATTTAGACACATTTATTTGCTCCCATTAGTGAATTCAGTCCCTAGTATTTTCCATTTGTTAAGCATGTGTCAGCAAATTTTTACACATTTACATTTGGTCATTTTAAATGACATTACTGGTGTTGGTCCCTCCTCAACATCAGTTCGGTAGAGGCTACTTAATTGGATGTTTCGTGCTAATTCCATTATGAATATGACAACAGTAAATTATTTAATCCATCTAAGCATTAGGCTGTTAGAACTTCGTCACAATATGGGATCTAACGTGTTTAGGGTAACTTTGGCCTTTTCTAACAAATAAAAACTTGTTTAAGTAATACACCTCATTTAAATTTCATTGCCTTAAAAAGTGATTTGAATTTATATAGGTGGCCAACATAACAAAACATTTGGGATGTGGATGAATACAAAATCTTGTTAAGTAATAGTTTATTAAATTATAAACGACCCTATGTTAGGTCAAGTAAATCTTTGAAATTTCATCTTAAGAACAACAAATTTTAGTTAAAAAATTTCCAAATAAAAAGAAAATTCTTCATAAAATGATTTTAATGGCATTTGATAAGTCACAAATAGGGCCTACCTCAATACAAAAAATCACTTAAGAATTGTCTACTTTTATCAAATGTATAAAAAAAATCCCTTGCAAATTCCTTCTCCCTATCAACTATGTTAAATATTTTTTGCATTTTTAGGTAAGGAGTATGGTAGGTCTATAAATAACAAATAAAATTATGGGCTGGTAATAATAACATGTTCTGTCATACAACCCCATAGATAAAAGGAATTCACTAAGGAAATTATAAATATCCAGACTTTCAGAGATAAATACATCCAACAAACTAAATTCATCAACATAAATATTTTCATCTTAAAATAAAGGATTGTAATCACTACACTAGCGGTGAAACTGTGAAGCATTGCATAGTATGGATGGACCCTGGACAGTGAGGGTCTTAGATCCTGGTGGATAGGGTGGTTTGTGGGATAATAGTATAGAGAGATGTTCAAGAGCAACTTCTATGTGCACCACTACTACACGGATTGCTTGGATCCTGGTGGATAGGGTGGTTTGTGGATAATAGTATAGCGAGATGTTCAAGAGCAACTTCTATGTGCACCACTACTACACGGATTGCTTGGATCCTGGTGGATAGGGTGGTTTGTGGGATAATAGTATAGCGAGATGTTCAAGAGGAACTTCTATGTGCACCACTACTACACGGATTGCTTGGATCCTGGTGGATAGGGTGGTTTGTGGGATAATAGTATAGAGAGATGTTCAAGAGGAACTTCTATGTGCACCACTACTACATGGATTGCTTGGATCCTGGTGGATAGGGTGGTTTGTGGGATAATAGTATAGCGAGATGTTCAAGAGGAACTTCTATGTGCACCACTACTACACGGATTGCTTGGATGTCTAGATTACAGTGACTAACAAAAGTGGTTGTTACCTGCACCTGCTGGGTAATTAAAATGGACTCTTAAGGATCAACAAGGTGACCTCTGCACTTGACATCAATCATCTGAGTCTCACAGCTGCAACATGGACTAGCTCAGGTCACCTGCATGAGTATGGAAACATAATTTTATACTGCTGATGAGGCTGCTGCTCGGAGTCTTTGCTCCGGAACTTCCTGTAAATGCCGAATTATTTGGTGGACTTATTTATCCCATTCTTGGGTCGGCATAGACTTGTTGGAGCTCCTCCCGTGGCAGACTTGAGTCCCAAACCCTACCCTGCTCGCACTTTTATAGTTACCTCGTGCAGAAAACAGGGGAAGGTCTTTGAGGACAGCCGGTGGTAAGAAGGGGTCCGGACAGGAAGTCCTTTTCCTTACCAATAATTCCTGACCCTCTCAGTTTAACGAGGAGTGAATCTCATGGGTTCTGGTTCTGTTTTGTCTCTGTAGTGCCATCAACTTACAATTGTTAAGGCTGGAATTTTAAAAAGAGTATAGTTGAAGTATTTTAATTTTGGCACATGCCTAAAACTTAATTATTTAAATATTTATCCTTTTCCAGATAAAAGAAATGATGGCCAATGCTCAGAAGATGATTGAAGAACGCAAGAGGGCTCTTAACGCATTGCGTGCAGACGAGGCACCCCCAGTGCGTGCAGTGACATTCAGGAATAATGATGCAGTGGTGATCAGACCGTCTCTTTTCGGTCCCCCGCCTCCTCCAACCATCCCAATGCTCATCCAACGAGGAGATTCAGACAAAGCCCGCAAGATCGCGGCTCTGCAAGCACAGGTAGCCACAGTGTCTTTAATATTTTATCTGACAATTTCTTTAAATCTTTTTATTATAATGGCAGAAGTAACAAGAAAAAGGGATGTCAACCTGTAACTTCATCATTTATAATATTATTCACCCCACCTACATAGTGACAACTGTTCAATGACAGAAATGTATCAAAGCAATGTAGAAACACTGTTAATTAATTTACAGTAAAGTGCTAAGTGATCAACCTGACAGGACCTAGGTAGGAAACAATAAACTTCAATCTTCATTTCTTCACACCTCCATTTTATGATCACTTTCACAGTTACACATTATTTTAAATTTTTAGAAATGTTCTGTTGATGAAAGACAAACGTAAAAATACAGAAAGAAAAAAAATGTGCACCTACACATTTTAAAAAGTAAACACTTAATTTGTAAGTGTCCTGGCACATTTTTATATATGTTTTCAAATTAAAATTTCTCAAATAGTATAAAAGTGAGCCCTAACTCATACTATCCCTATTTCTCAAGAAAGTAATTTTAGCAACCAAATTTATAGATTTCTCTTTGCGTATGTCCTACCATTCTATACCAATTTTCTCTATTATATTTTTTATTATTTTTGTTTCAGACCCATTTTAGGAGATTTATAAGCAGGCTTTACACTCTCTCTTGAAAGGGTTTTGAAAGAGAAAAACTTAGGTTGAGGGTTGGGTGGTAACATCTATTTTTCATTAAAAGTTGATCAAAGAAGAGTCTTATCTGATTGCTAGAAAAGCTACTAGATCTACTTTCACATATTCATACATTAATTCATGTAATCTGCAGCTGTTACTTTTGATAAATAATACAATGAAATCTCTCTTAACAGACACCTCTGAATAGTGGATTCTTCTTTATAACAGAGAGTTAAAATTTCCCCGGCAAAATAAATTGGCTCTGACAGGGAAACAACTTCCCGATAACAGACTTTCTCAATAATGGACGCGGACACTGCTGGAGGTGCATATTTATGCATAAAATATGTACAAGCAGTGGAAAAACATTGAGAACACCAACCGGTCAATATCCAGTATTTTAGTGTAGGAATGTCAGAAATGCTGTTGTTTCATGTGAAGTGGGAGTAGCCCCTCCTTCGCCCTCTAGGGAAAGTTTTCAAAATATCCTACATAATATTAACTTTGGTACTTCAATGTCAAACCTCCCTTCCCTTCTGAGCCTTCAGCGGGGGTTGGTTCATCAGGTTAGTCTGTGGGCGCGCACACGCACGCACACAACCACACACACACACACACACACACACACACACACACACACCAAAACACACACACACCACTTTTCATTTTAGTTGCGTATTGTTCTGTGTATAATGCAATCTGTACAGTAAGCTACAGTAAACTTAGCACTTCTTTGGTTTTACATGACAGCTAGCAGATGGTATCAGTGATGCCAACATTGTCTGAAAGTAATTCAACATATTTGGAAATAATTATTATTTGATAAGTATTACTATTATTGTCACTAAAAAAATACTATCACTCACTTTTAACATTACTTCCGTGAGGATTACAGTAGAATTGTATTTTCCATAATCAAATTTAAGAAAAAAAAAGTCTAGTAAATTCTTTCTAGTTTTTCTTTTAACTCTTGTGGCAATTACAGGTTAAATAGAGCATAAAATTTTACACTTAATGGTATTATATTCAGTTATTTATATTTTTATAACTGGCCTCGCATATCTTAAACATAAATAAATGGTTTATGATAATAAAGCGGAAAAGACATACAAAATGTTTGGGACATAATATAAAGTTAAAATTTTGTAAACACGATTATTAATACCATTCGCCGCCCAATTAAATCAAAGGCCACTTTAACGAGCTCTTGCTTTTAATAATTAATTTGAATCAAACAGCAAACGCAAACTTCAAAACTATACAAACAACCAAACGGTTATTCTCGTAACCAAAATTCAACAATTTTAAATAGATATTATAACAGTGAATTATCGTATAAAATACAGTTAATAAAACCATGTGCGTGTGTCCACAAGTTTAAGCGAACAAAATATTTTATAGTTGAGTATTTAGGCGTGTCTATGTTACTGTTAATAATTTTATTACAAATTTTAAGAATGCATAGTCTTTTTTTGAATATTAATTCGGCTACTTAGCAATCCGTGTGCTCTTTTGTGAATATTAGTTCGGTGTGTGAGCGTGCTATCCTTGGAAAATAAATGGGTTTTAGTGATCTTTGAATAATTATTTATCTAATATGATAGTAAAACATGCGATAAAAAAAATGAGCGAGTGTTTCTCAGTGATACGTTATTCGAAAATTCAAGTTTGTGTATCAAGACTATAAAATATATCTTTTGACCCCAAGATTGTGTTGTGTTGCATTCTAGGGTAAACCTAAAGTTTTAGGATTTTTATGGTATTCCAAAAAAATCTGTGGCGTGTAGTAAAAAAATACTACTGAGTCTTTCTCCAGTATTGATTAAATAAATACCAACCTAAGACTTCAAGTTATAAGTTATTGTTATTGTAGTTTTATTAGAGACTTTATAACTGTTCAAGAGTAGTGAATCTGAAATAGATTTTTTGAATTAAGATAGCTTTTGATTTGTCAGGAGGCTCTACAGTGTATTTTTTATTTTATCCCACCCATCTATCATCATTAACCTGGCTGATGACAACGAATATAATGATGTAGAAGAAGTTGTTGGAAAACATTTAAAAGGTAACAAGCCAGTTCATAACGAATATGATTTATTTGTTGTATTAGTGTTAAAGTGGGTCTTTTTCTTTGTGTAAAACTACACGTTGAGATTTTTCACATTTATAATGTTAGTATTAATAATAATAAAAACTAATACGGGATTAAATGCTAAAATTTTAAAACTGTTTAATATTGTAGAAAAAATTAATAATCAATACTAGGCCTAACATCAACATATCAAGGGCAACATTAATTAAATAAAACTGTCATAAATGTTTCTTGTATAGACCTAAATGTTGACTGTCAGAAGTGACAGCTGCTAAACACATGTTTTTGCAGATCATATGGCTTGGCGTAGGAATACATAATTTGGTCTGGTAACTTTTCATAGCTGTCATTCAGCACCAAAGAAGTCATAGGGCTACTGTACATACTACATTTATACACTTGTCATAATAATATCCTGCATACAATACTGCAACTAAATATGAATCTTAATAGGATTTGTATTTTATTTTGGGTTTGATAATGTATTACTAAAATTATTATATTTGGATTCAAATTTGACTTAAGACATTCTCAACATGAAATAGTAAATTCAGATTTGATTAGAGTTTGTAAACAAATATTCTGATTCACTTTGAGTTTGAAAATCTTGGTTACACACAGGCTTAATTATGTGCCTCAAACATGAAAATATTTTTTTCCACTAGTTTGAATATTTTCATTTAGTCCATAATTGATTGATGCATGTCTCCTTCAGATTCAGTCAAAGCTGACGACGGGTGTCCTGAACAACATCCCTCAAATCCGACCCTTTGTGCAAGACAAGCCTGCTCCACTTATCTTGAACAAGGAAGGCCGCACAGTGGACGTTTCAGGGAAGGAGGTGCAACTTTCACACACCCACGCCAACACTCAAAGCCAACATTCGTGCTAAGAAGCGTGAAGAATTTCGTCAACAGCTACAGGAACAGGTGGTGGACAATCTTGCAGAGACAAAATTCTTTGATCCACGTTTGGGGGCCAAGTCTGCGGTGCGCGTCAAACGAGCACTTCGCTTTCACGAACCTGGAAAGTTCCAACAGCTGGCCAACAGCATGCGGATGAAAGCACAGCTTGACAAGTTGCAGAATGAGATTTCGCAGATTGCCAAGAAGACGGGCATCTCATCGGCTACTAAGCTGGCGCTCATCGCACCCAAGACACAATCTGCAGAAGAGCAAGTCCCAGATGTAGAATGGTGGGACTCTGTAGTGCTCCGAAGTGAAAGCTACTTTGGCCCCAGCGGGGACTCAAACCTAAAGCCTGGTGCTGTCAGCAACCTTGTAGAACACCCCACTCAGCTGCGACCTCCAACAGAACCGCTCAAGCCCGTGTATATGCCCGTATTTCTCACTCAGAAAGAACGCAAGAAGCTCCGCCGGCAGAACCGGCGGGAGGCATGGAAAGAAGAGCAGGAGAAGATTCGTTTGGGACTGGAGCCACCACCGGAGCCAAAACTACGGATTTCTAACCTCATGCGTGTCCTGGGAACTGAAGCCATTCAGGACCCCACCAAAATAGAGGCTCATGTGCGAGAACAGATGGCTAAGCGGCAAAAGGCACACGAGGAGGCAAACGCGGCTCGACGGCTTACTGCAGAGCAAAAGCGTGACAAGAAGGTTCGCAAACTGACAGAGGACACAACATTGGGGGTCCAGGTCTCTGTTTACCGTATCAAGGAGCTGTCCAACGCAGCTAAGAAGTATAAGGTGGAGACAAATGCACGCCAACTGTTCATGACAGGCTGTGTTGTTTTGTTCAAGGATTGCAATGTGGTTGTGGTCGAAGGAGGCATAAAGCAGCACAAAAAATACCGCAAACTGATGCTCTCCCGGATCAAGTGGGAGGAAGACGCAGTGCGGAGTGTGGATGGCCGGGAAGTACCCAACAAATGTGTGCTAGTCTGGGAAGGAAGCATCAAGCAGCGCACCTTTGGTGAGATGAAGTTCAAGGTGTGTCCCACAGAAAAGTTGGCACGTGAGCACTTTAAGAAGCACTCTGTGGAGCACTATTGGGACCTAGCGTACAGTGGGGCAGTATTTGAGGTCACAGACGATGTGTAGAGTATTCTCGAACCCTGTATGGGTCTTTTAAATCAGTAAGGTCTCCACACACTCGCTTTACAACTATTAATAATGTAATTGCAAAAGGAAATAAAAATAAAAAAGAGATCTAAATATTAGGGCTGGGTCACTGCCAATTGTTTCTAAACGATGATTCTGGGACAAACCCAACAACTAGACATAATACTATTAATTCACCACTCAACCGAAGTTCAGCTGTATTTACTATAGACAAATTCGAGCCCTAGATCTATCTTGGAGGACCAATACTCTACCACCTGATCCATTCAGATTCTCTACCATGGTATAATATACTTCCAACCATTAATACAAATGCTCATTGGTGGAATTTTCATCCACTTTAATATGTAGAAATAAATGATTAAACCTACAGGACATTAAATAAGCAGTTTATCTAAGATGCACCTATAATTTAGTGGGTTATTATTCATGCCAATTCTACTAGATAAGTTGATTTTGGCAAGTGAAGGGTTCTTGGAATTGAATTTTTTTTGGCCTGTAAATATTATTTACACTTTAGAGAAAGTCTAGAAATGTAAATCATCATCAAAGACACTGGAATTTCTGCGCCATTTCTTTACCCTAAAGAATTATCTTTGTTTTCTGTCTAGGATAATTCTTTGTTAATTGTTAAAGGTGATATATATCTCTGTGGTATAGTGTAGTCGTTGTTTTCTTATGGGGTGTGCCGAAAACTTCGACATCAAATTTTCTGCAAGTATTTTGCAATCACAAATTAGTGTTGTGTAAAAAATTAATTGAAATAACTATATTACATTTTGTGATAACTTAATTTATCAACTTAAGATGAAATGTATTAATTATGTTTGAAATATAGTATTGTGTAAATTATATTTACTACCCAAATTAATATAGTCATGCTAAGTATAGTATGTTTATCAAACATTAAATACTTGTTTAACTATTCAAAATTTGATTCGGCCTTGGGAATATCTGATATTATTAGATTTGACTTAACTTCAAATGGTAAAAGTGGACTTCGCATACTCCTAGCTTACATTATTTAGGGTTGTGCCATTACACCATTTTGCCGATCATTTGTTGCCAATCAAGCTGAACACTTATGTCAATAATTTGGTTTCTTTTCTTTTCAATACTACAAAGTTAATACGCAATGATTACACGTAACAAAATAACTGTTCACTTGTGTCATTTTCATTTTGTTCAAGAGTACACCTGCTTACACAAGTTTAAATAGAATCTTAAAAGTTAATGGAAATAAAAAATTCACTTTATCGCTGGCACTATAACATTAAAAAAGTAATTAGTTTCAGTTAATTTAAGTCCACTTATATAATGAGAAATAATGGCTGAGGTTTTAAGACTCGGATCCTATTAAAAAAATTTCAAGTGAAATTTGTTTTAAATCTCTAATACTGCTTATTGTTGGTTCAGAACCAGTAATAATTATAGGATGAACTCAACAACCAGGCCACATACCAGTAATTTAACACTTAACTGAGTATATGAATGTTGGATTTTAAGAAAGAATGTTAACATTTAGTTACTATTTCTATTTTATATTATATTTCTATTTACTCTTATGTTAATAAATTTTTTCCAAGTTTAGGATTTGGATTTGAGATTCGGAATTCATGGGTAAATTGGAGATTCGGATTCACAAAATAGTGGATTTGACCCGACTCTAGTTTAAATTATCAGGGCAAATATATTAATTGAATAACTGTTTGGATATTAACTCCTACCGACAACTAAATCTTATTATTCTAAAAGAAGAGATAAACTCACTCTAATTGACAGCTTATGACCTAATATCACATTTTATTAGCAGCAACTACTAGGTAGAAGAAATGAGACATGTTTGGATCCCTTACTATAAATCCATAAAGTTAATCGGGTGATCTGGTAGTCTAGGGTAAGGTGTCGGACTTCTGTGCTAGGGGTCACGGGGTTCAATCCTCGGTCACGGCACAGATTTATCTGATTACCAAACCCTTCCTTCACCTCTGACAAGATGTGTATTAATCACAACTTGTGAATGTGTGGAATGCCAGGCCTCCACCGTGGTTCGGATCCCACGTTAAACTGTAGGTCCTCCATTTCATCTCACAATCACCCTACCATTACAATAGCTAAGTGCTACAACCAATGGGTAGTAAGCGTAGTAGTACTACTACTATGCTACTATAACTGCTATACTTATTACTACTACTCTACTAATATACATCTACTATACTATTACTACTAACTGTACTTACTACTATATACTACTCTACTATACTACTACTTATACTACTCTGCTACTACTACTACTATTACTACTATACTGCTATACTACTACTACTACTACTTACACTACTACTACTAATTATACTAACTGTACTAATTACTAGCTACCACTATTCGTATTACTACTTACGTCACTACTATACTACTACTACTACACTACTACTACTACTACTGCTACTACTACTACTATTACTACTACTGCTACTACTACTACTATACTACTACTACTATTACTACTACTATTACTACTACTGCTACTATTACTGCTACTACTACTATTACTACTACTGCTACTACTACTACTACTACTACTACTACTATACTAATAATAATAATAGTAAATTAAAAATATAAAAAACATAATAATAATATATTAGACAAACTCTAATCAAATATTTGAAATATTCTCAAAGTTGAATCATAATTAAAATATTTTTGTTGTTTTTACCTTGAAAAATCTATTTTGGTTATTTATACAATCTAATACACTATAATTACTTGGAAAATGTTTTATTGCACAATTAATTTTGATATTTAGATTTTTTTTCCATATGAATATTGTTTTTTATTGTACATAACAGCTCAGAATGGTAATAATTTACCAATAATAGGCGAAGCTTCATAAATTGTTGAAGCCGGGATTTTTTCGAAGCGAAGTCGAAGCTGATATTTGTTTCTAAGCCAAGCCGAAGTTTCAAAACTTAGCACACACCTAATTAACACTAGTGATAATTGCAATATATTTATTCAAAACTATAAGTCCTTGTCGCTCGCAGCTTGCTCAGAGTAAATATTTCTGAAAGAAGAGTAGGGGGGAGGGGGGGAGGGGGACACGACTGCTCGCAGTCGGCTCTGGGTGGAGAGTAGGGGGAGCAGTGTGTAATGTTTCTTGATGTTGAAGACTCGGAGCAGAAATTGAATGGCCATCTTGTATACTACAGGGCAATACTAGCTCTGTCTAACAGCCTCTTGTTTTGTAGTATTTTACATGAAGTATAGCTAACAATTTTTCTAATTTATATTTTAAATTAAAAACTAAAAAACAATACGTAAATAAATGACAACGCTAGTTTCAAAATAATTTCAAAAGTATTGGCTGTTCACTAAATTTAGATACTGATATAAAGATAATAAATATTGTATCCATGAACTAGTTTTGAAACCCTTAATAGTAATTCTCTAATTTTAGCACCCCTTGAATCTTCCCCTTTGTGGTTGACCTTGTACTTGACTTCCGAATCTTAAGGCTGGATGCAAGAACAAGAATGAATATAGGTTAAGGGTAAGTGAGATGCAATTTAATAGCGTACGTTTGTATGGACGGCCCAATAGTAAGCAAATCAATGCCACTTACTGCTCACTCACTCTTAACTTTTACTCATTCTCGTTCTTACATACCCCCTTCAGCTGTAATACTACACACAATAGTCTACCGTCACCAGTGCCTGAACTTCACAAGATTAGCCCAAACAATCAGTGACCCAAATGCTGATCAAGATCATAAATACTGATCACCAACTTAATTGGCATCAGGCCGCCCCTAATATAATTGTAATATTGTTTATTTAATCACAAATAGATTAGACTACAATTCAGGGAAATTGTAGTTTTTAAAATTGTCTCATTTTGTTAGTGTAAACCATCATGTGAAATATAATAGAACATAAATAAATGAGTAATTGTTATCTATTCTTATGTTTTACTGTCCCGCACACACACCAAAATAGTTTTTAAAATAATATTTTCTCCTGCCTGCATGATTCATTGTCATTAAAACTAGACAAAGAACTTGCAGCATGAAGTTACTCCACCTATTTTGTTACAGTTTTTAAACATAACAGTTTTAAGAAAAACCTCATTTTAGGTACTCTTTATGGTACAAGTATTATATGTAGAAGAAGATTCAGGAAAGAGTGATTGATAGAAATACTTAAAGGGGTATGTGAATATTTGAAATTTTTAATTACACATGGTTGAATATAATACTAACCTCAAATGGTTTTGTTCTTTATCTCTACTCTAATCCTCGCATGTGTTCTAATGAACATTGTCTAGCCTTTGAAACACTGTCAACAAGGGAGCCCTAACAAGAGTTGTGAGAGTTTAAAGAATGGCTACTCCTCATTTGGTTAAGTGAGAAAAGGCAGCCTTAACTTTGATATCAACGTTGATTATTATTACCATTATTATTAAAGTTGTGTGAGAGCTTGAAAAATAGGGAGAAAAGGGTGGAGATATTTTATATCCTACATATATCTACTTGAAGGGAAGACGTGGATCTAAGATTATAATAAACTAAACTCGCAACTCTTAAACTATTTATCTCACTCTCTTCATGCAAAGGTGGGAACATTGACTCTAAATTCTTTCTCATTTCTACTTTTTTTTTAGCACTGCGTCTTACTACTCATTCGGGTCATATACTTATGTATTAATTACGCTAATGGTTTTATGGAAGAGTAAGGTTATATTTAGAAGAAGTGCACCTGCATTTGCACAGATGGAGAGTGGATAACAATTTCAGAAAAACCACCCTCAGTACACCTGATCAAGATGTGAACCTCAACCTCCCAGTCATTGGAAGTCTAGTCTACTGCGAGAGTAGCGTCTTAGACCATATGGCCACTGAAGCTGGTCATTTCTACTTAATAATGAAATTAAATGCATATAGCTTTGTGCCCACACCTCTCGTGGAGACAGCTCACGTCTGCACCTGTTGACACCAGTGATATTAATTAGAGGTTCGTGACCCCAGACTTGGGGTGAGGCACAACAATGCGTTATTAAGGGGGGGTTTGCACGGAGAAGGCACTTAAGATATTGTCACTTAAGTATTTATTCAGGGCTTTAACACAAGCCCATGGTTGATAAGAGTACACAAACGTTAAACGGAAACCTCTTCTCTATGCCTGCGAGTGTGTGCAATTAAATATATCAACCAATGAACACAACATAGACATAATTATAACGAGGCCAAACTTCATGATGAGAGGGCCACAATGCGCTCGAAGTCAGAACCTCTGAGCTTGTCGAGACTGTGCACAGCTGTCTGCGCAGGAACAAAAGAGCACAGCTGAGCGCAGCACATACCAAAAGTGGAGGAAACTCTGCACAGCTTGAATGGGTAGCGAGACTGATGGAAAGCTCCTAGAGGAAGGTTTGTCTACTCTTGTTGCTAGGGAACTTGAATGGTGTGCTCTGCTTTCACAGGCAGGATTGACCAAGTTATATGGAACTCGACTGGCTTGCTCAGCTCTGACGTGCAGTATTGATTCAGTGCTAAGGAGGTCAATATCCGTCTATCCTTTCTGATTGCATGAAGGAGTGTTTGTTCCCCAATTCTCTCCTTGTCCTTTCACCATACTTAGGCTCGTGCATTTCCACTTCCCTACCTTACAATGGTAGTGAATCATTATACCTACAGCGTTAAATATATATCATGAAAACAGATCCTTGATTAGCTATACACCATAGTGGAAATGACGAAGGTAAGATTGCTATCTTTCAGGGTAAATGGAGTGTACATACAATCAATACATGTATCTTTCCTTCTCAACAATGAATTGAGAACTAAACTAGGAGCATGTTGAAATTCTTTATTGTGTCCCTTCAATGTAGTGACACCAAGTTCCAGACCAGAAACAGGGTCATGGGGTCCAGGGAGTAATGAATGTTATTACTGCAGTTTATTTGACGGACGTGGTGTGTTTGAATATTTATAGTGACAAAATAATCACTTATTGAATCTTACCCCACAAGATCTAACACAGCTAAACAAATGCTACAATAACTAAACCTCACCCACCTCTGTGGCGTAGTTAGCTAAAGTGCTAGTTTTGTGTTGAGCTAGACTGTCAAGGATCGGGAGATTGAGGTTCGAATATTGGTTGGGTGAACTGGGGGTGGTATTTCTTTAGTGGTTTTCCACTCTCTCTCCACGCAAATACGGGTTCACTTTCTCTATATTCAACCTTCTCGATCCCTAATCCATTAGCATAATTAGTACTTAGGTGTATAACCCAAACGGGTAAAAAGACGCGGTGATAAATAATAAATAAATAATAATAAACTAAATCTCATACGAGCTAACATTGTTGCACCTAAATTTAAACCACCTATTGGCACTAGACCTAAATTTATAAAACCTTAACTCAACTGGACCTAACCTCGCTAGACTAGGAGATGACATGTGGGAAACCACTCCCAATATATGAGGCCGAGATTCAAATCTTGACCACCCTGTCAGAGGCTATTTATTGCAAGATTAATGCCTTGGATCAGGGCAGACAAACTCATTTCAGATTGTGTTCCCATTATTTTCAGAAAAAATCCTTGTTGTAAATATATTTTCAAAGATAGAAAACATAAAAGTTGAAAACGTTTTAGGAAACTTATTTAGGCGATGCTTATGAAATTGGTAAATGAAAGAAAGTTTTAGAAATTAAATGTTATTTACAACAGTACTTCACAAGAGACAACCTTGATGATTTTGTGACCATGCTATACTTGGACCAATAGTAAGTATGTAAGAAATTTAAAAATAGTTTTTATTTACATAGTTCATGGGGAAAAAACCGACGGCAGAAAACGTGCCACTTCAGACACACAGTCTATTAGTTCTATAGCCCTGCCTTAAATAATGCTGACAAGAGTGTGCGTGCATGTTGTGCATATTAATTTATTAACCTACATCGGTGGTCTCATGGTCTAGGGCATCACACTCATGTAAACAAGACTGCGGAGGTCAGTTATATAAGAGATCAAATCCTGATAGACTTTACTGAGGTTTTTTTCTTCAAAATGGTTTTTCACTCTCTCTCTCTCTCTGCCTTCAAATGTGGGTACACTTTCTCTAAATTTTACCTTCCTCATTGCTGACTCAGAATAATCATTTCATATGCATATAGCTTAAACATATAAGATGTGGTGCTAAAGAAAATATGTTGGTACATGGAAATTCTCTTCAAATGAATAACAAACCACTTGTACTTTCCCCCTCCACTTTCAATTACTAACCTCTAGATGATTACAGTTTCGCCCAACGATAACTATAACAAGAGGTTGTAGGATTGCTTCTGAAGCTCTAAACACTCGACCAAACATAACTTGAACCAGAGGTTGTAAGTCTACTTCTGAAGCTCTAAACACTTGACCAACCAGGACTTAAACCAGAGGTTGTAAGTCTACTTCTGAAGCTCTAAACACTCGACCAACCAGAACTCGAACCAGAGGTTGTAAGTCTACTCCTGAAGCTCTAAACACTTGACCAACCAGAACTTAAACCAGAGGTTGTAAGTCTACTTCTGAAGCTCTAAACACTCGACCAACCATAACTCGAACCAGAGGTTGTAAGTCTACTTCTGAAGCTCTAAACACTCGACCAACCAGAACTCGAACCAGAGGTTGTAAGTCTACTTCTGAAGCTCTAAACACTCGACCAACCAGAACTTAAACCAGAGGTTGTAAGTCTACTTCTGAAGCTCTAAACACTCGACCAACCAGAACTTAAACCAGAGGTTGTAAGTCTACTCCTGAAGCTCTAAACACTCGACCAACCAGAACTTAAACCAGAGGTTGTAAGTCTACTTCTGAAGCTCTAAACACTCGACCAACCAGAACTTGAACCAGAGGTTGTAAGTCTACTCCTGAAGCTCTAAACACTCGACCAACCAGAACTTAAACCAGAGGTTGTAAGTCTACTTCTGGAGCTCCACACACTTAACCAAACATAACTTAAACCAGAGGTTGTAAGTCAACTTCTGGAGCTCGAAACACTTGACCAAACATAACTTAAACCAGAGGTTGTAAGTCTACTTCTGAAGCTCTAAACACTTGACCAAACATAACTTAAACCAGAGGTTGTAAGTCTACTTCTGAAGCTCTAAACACTTGACCAAACATAACTTAAACCAGAGGTTGTAAGTCTACTCCTGAAGCTCCACACACTCGACCAACCAGAACTTAAACCAGAGGTTGTAAGTCTACTTCTGAAGCTCTAAACACTCGACCAACCAGAACTTGAACCAGAGGTTGTAAGTCTACTCCTGAAGCTCCACACACTCGACCAACCAGAACTTAAACCAGAGGTTGTAAGTCTACTTCTGAAGCTCTAAACACTTGACCAAACATAACTTAAACCAGAGGTTGTAAGTCTACTTCTGAAGCTCTAAACACTTGACCAAACATAACTTAAACCAGAGGTTGTAAGTCTACTTCTGAAGCTCTAAACACTCGACCAACCAGAACTTGAACCAGAGGTTGTAAGTCTACTTCTGAAGCTCTAAAAACTCGACCAACCAGAACTTGAACCAGAGGTTGTAAGTCTACTCCAGAAGCTCTAAACACTCGACCAACCAGAACTTAAACCAGAGGTTGTAAGTCTACTTCTGAAGCTCTAAACACTTGACCAAACATAACTTAAACCAGAGGTTGTAAGTCTACTCCTGAAGCTCCACACACTCGACCAACCAGAACTTAAACCAGAGGTTGTAAGTCTACTTCTGAAGCTCTAAACACTTGACCAAACATAACTTAAACCAGAGGTTGTAAGTCTACTTCTGAAGCTCTAAACACTTGACCAAACATAACTTAAACCAGAGGTTGTAAGTCTACTCCTGAAGCTCCACACACTCGACCAACCAGAACTTAAACCAGAGGTTGTAAGTCTACTTCTGAAGCTCTAAACACTCGACCAACCAGAACTTGAACCAGAGGTTGTAAGTCTACTCCTGAAGCTCCACACACTCGACCAACCAGAACTTAAACCAGAGGTTGTAAGTCTACTTCTGAAGCTCTAAACACTTGACCAAACATAACTTAAACCAGAGGTTGTAAGTCTACTTCTGAAGCTCTAAACACTTGACCAAACATAACTTAAACCAGAGGTTGTAAGTCTACTTCTGAAGCTCTAAACACTCGACCAACCAGAACTTGAACCAGAGGTTGTAAGTCTACTTCTGAAGCTCTAAAAACTCGACCAACCAGAACTTGAACCAGAGGTTGTAAGTCTACTCCTGAAGCTCTAAACACTCGACCAACCAGAACTTAAACCAGAGGTTGTAAGTCTACTTCTGAAGCTCTAAACACTTGACCAAACATAACTTAAACCAGAGGTTGTAAGTCTACTCCTGAAGCTCCACACCCTCGACCAACCAGAACTTAAACCAGAGGTTGTAAGTCTACTTCTGAAGCTCTAAACACTCGACCAACCAGAACTTGAACCAGAGGTTGTAAGTCTACTCCTGAAGCTCCACACACTCGACCAACCAGAACTTAAACCAGAGGTTGTAAGTCTACTTCTGAAGCTCTAAACACTTGACCAAACATAACTTAAACCAGAGGTTGTAAGTCTACTTCTGAAGCTCTAAACACTTGACCAAACATAACTTAAACCAGAGGTTGTAAGTCTACTTCTGAAGCTCTAAACACTCGACCAACCAGAACTTGAACCAGAGGTTGTAAGTCTACTTCTGAAGCTCTAAAAACTCGACCAACCAGAACTTGAACCAGAGGTTGTAAGTCTACTCCTGAAGCTCTAAACACTCGACCAACCAGAACTTAAACCAGAGGTTGTAAATTTACTTCTAAAGCCCAACTCACTAGATTGTAGCTGTTTGGCTAATGCTGGGATCACAATCAACTTAACTTTAACTTAACTTAAGGTTCACTTAACTTAAGAAAACATGTGTGATCACGATTCATGTAACTTAACATAACAACTAGAGCCAAACATCTGCATTCTAGAGTAGGTATGTATTTTGATCTGTGATTTGTACTATTTTATTTGTAAAGTGTTTATGATTTGGAATGTTTACTGTTTTATATAGATATAACACGGTAACTATTCATCATTACATTTTTTCGATAAATTTAGCTTTCCTATTTTAGTTTAATCTCCTCTCTACCTTAGCTTAATAATACCATAAGTTGTGAAATATATTGTTTATTATAGTGGTCATAAAACCAACAAATGAATCACTAAATAACCCCGTAGACGTCAATCGCATAATGATTGGCTGGCTAGATCACGTGATACCATTCATGTAATGCTCACTTAATGTAAAATACCTCCCAGGACATCTAATAAGTTATGTGAACTGCAAGTGATCATTAAGTTAACTGCATCGTGATTGCTTCCATTTAAAAACATTAGAAGAACCTTCACATTAAGTTACGTTAAGTTAAACTTAAGTGAACCTTAAGTTGATCATGATCCCGGCATAATTGGTTGATAAACCCTACTGGAACTAAATAGTACAAATAAAAAGTCTAAAGTATAATTTGAACACAAATTTGTAAGTCAACCTGGTTAGGGGTAACCAGCACTTTAGTACCTTAATTTTCTCTACCAGTGCAGAATCTTAAACTCTTGGTAAACTAATCAAACATATTTAAAATATGCTTTAATGTTGTTTAATAGCACTTAAGGAAGACAAAATGAAGGAAGGAAAATATGAAAACAGTCAAGAAAATGCATTTTTTTTTGTAAGTTGTCTTATTTTACAAGGTTGTATTGATGTTCAATACAAAGTAATAAATAAATAAAGGCAGACACTTAACTACACATTAGATATGTGCATCTCTTAAAGCTACAAATAGACTCAACAATAATTATACAAAACTCTGTGCATTATATTATATGTATATTATGTATAAGAAATGACGAAGACAAGTTATATAAAAACAATTAAAACATTATATTCCAGTGAAATTATTTATCTTTTATTGTTTAAATAGTTTGTTTTCCATGCTAAGGAAGAAGAAAGAAATATTTTTGTCAAGCCATGAGTGATGGAAGAATCGTAACTACTTACGATGAACGATACGTAATGAGGTAATAGAATATGATGTGATAGTTTTTTGTTTGCTTTTAAAAAGAGGGGGTAGTGGGGTGCAAGTTGGGATTTTTCACTTCAAGTAAGATTGAATGAATTATAAATTTGTATTTGAATCCTTATTATGTATAGAAATATTTGTATTACAAACCTACAAACATCTCAAGTTGAATTTATGTAATAGATGCACACATAAACCATAAACACAAACATACATGATTTAAAAGAATTTTTTTTGTGGAAAAAAGTTATTATTACCGGTACCAACACAAATCTGGATTGTATGATTTTCTTTTAATTAAATGAATGTAGAGATTAAGGAGAACTATCTTTAAATTGAATCAAAATAATTAAACTTTAAAATGTTCATGATAAACTCAAAAATTACTTTAACTTGACTCAAACTCAAATGTTTTAGTACTCGCACACTCATACTTCTTAGAGATAGACTTATTAATAAACTTATAGAAAGCAGAAGTATTGGCTGCAAATTGTACACAGTATGTTAAAAGTATCACAGAAAGTTTCTTATGACTAGCTTTGGGTAACATCAACAAAATATATATATATATATTTTATTTGCAACATATTTAAATAAACATGGGTCAAGTGACTAGACTATTTGATGTATAAGATAAATTACTTTCTTTTTTTTTTGTTAAAAAAGTGTCATATATATATATACAATACAAGATACTTTTTTTGGTGATAGGTACTATACAAAATCATTTAATATATACATTAAAATAATTGCCTCATCAATTTCCACCAAATTTTCACATCTCAACACTAACAACGCCTTGAAAAAAAAAAACACAAGATTTTTAAATTCATTGTTTCTAGAAATGTTTTATTTAAAATGGAGTGTGTGGCAAAAGTTTTGGGACTGTTATTCTAGGTGGATGTGGTACAAATAATTTTGTTTGTCTAAATACATTTTCACGTTTTCAGATAGACAACCATTTTTCTATAACTCCTGATATGTTTCATGCAACTATGACAGACTGGTTTCTAAATAGTGACCTTAATAATGTATACATATACCTTAAGTTTGTCAACAGTCATTAGGTTGACTTTTGTAAACATAAGATTTGGTCTTCAAAGGTACGCAAGAAGTAAGATAGTCCTAATAGAATTGATTTTTAGCAGCTGACATTCTGTGACATTCAACCAATCAATTCTCCTAATGTATTAAAATTAACATTTTATACTGATTCACTGCCGTTTACAATTATTTCTCAAATATAGATTAAAAACTTGTATTGGACATGTGAGTCAAACCTGGGACCTTTGAGTTAGTGGCTCCGTCACTTGAGTTTAGCAGGTTTTTTTCTATGCTCTGGGTCATACATTACTCAGTGTGCGGAGCCTATGAGAAGGACCTGTTAGTTCTAAGGTCCAATGTTTGATTCCCGTGTTGAGGTGTCATTTTACATCAAATTCATTTAACATGAATCCTGGTTTATTTAAATTTAATTAATATAATGTACTACATACTTTTATAATTTCTATTAATTTTGTTCTACAATCTAATAACTGGAAAATTGTTTTATAATGGGTTTCAAATATGACAATTAAAAAATTGGAGTGGGTATCTAAACAATTTTATGTTTGCAGACAGAAAGTTATCCAGTTTTTTACTTTTATCAAGTCTTTAAAAATAAAAAAAATTGTCTCACAGAACTCTGCCAGTTATTTAACGAAGTTTGTAAAAGTAGTTAGATATTGATGTGAACCGTAACTTCACAAATCACAGAATTTATTTTACGATTGTCTAATATTTGGTTAAAAACTTGTTTGGATGTTTTTTTCTTTTTAATAGAGATGGGCTGAATTGACTAGCATTTTAGAAAATCGAATTTTTATTTTACCCACAAATCCTGAATCTGGATTTTTTTAAAACATGGTCAACATACAAGGTTTTCTATTAGTTTTTTAGTTTTTATAAAAACAAAGAGTAATTTTTGTTAGCATTGTTTGTTATCGTGTGTTCATTATAAAATGAACTAATTCAATTTGTGAAATAATAATCTGGTGTTTAGTTGTTAAGTTTGTCCTATAAGTTATATTTGGGGAAAACTGGCAATAAGCAAAATAGAACTCCAAAATTTGCAAAAATAATTATTTAATATTTTTGAAATCTTGAATCCAATATATTCTTGAATCTTGACCATCTTTAACGATTTGAGGATTTGAAGGTCCCATCCCTAATCTTGATTGAAATTGATAATAGCAAAATTTATCCCAAGTTTCATCATTTTCAAGCTAGAATAACACTGAAAAGTAAATAAATAAATTCAGATGTTCTCATGAAAACTGATCCAAAGAGTTAAGGAAGGCAACAACTAAAATGCAAATAGTTCATTCTAGTTTTATAAATGTGAATTAGTTGGAAAGCCAACTTTTATTTAATAGGGAACCTTCTTTATTTAGATCTTATTTGTTCTTTCATCTTAATGGCTTCTATAATAATGGTTTTCTTTTGCTAAAACTTTCCTTTTTTAGAGTCATCTTTTTGTTTAGTAGTTAATTAATACTTTTCAAAAGAATATAAATTCATTACAATGTTGTTGCTACATGACTGGACAGTCCTCTTTTCTGAACTTTAAATCGGTGTCCTCCATCATATTCAAGCCAGACATATAACTGCTCAGCTTTTGAAGTTGTTGAAGAATATATATTTTTTATTTCTACTACTTGTTGATGCACATATATATTCTTGTCATTGGAAATCCAGTCTATAACGAAAGTTACATCTTAGACGATGTGATTACCGAAGTGATGGCTCGTATAAAAATTAAGGTATCACTAACTGGACAGAAAATATTTGGAATAATTGTATTTGTGAATTAGTTTACAGTCCTATCTTTGCTCTGTAAAGTATATTATATTGTTAAGGGTGTTCAAGCAAGCTTAGAATTATTTTTAACATTTTTTTTATGTTGGTTAACTATTTGTTCACTCTGGATTACCAAACATTTGCTGTAAAATAAACATTGCTTGGTAGGTACCTTCACTAATATTTTCATTGTTATGTTAAAATTAGCATAATGTTGATTGAAGTGTTAAAGATGTATTAGTAAAACCATAGTAAACTCAAAAAATACATTAAGGTTGTTAAACAAAGAAAATTTAAAGTAAAGTCCCAATATTGCTTATTTTAGAACTAGAATTTGTTAATCAATAAATTAAAGTCAAAATGCACTTGCATATTTCTAAAATTTGCTTGTAGCTGTGGATTAGGCTGACAAACAGGGCTAACTACCTAGAAACTTCTTGAGGAACACATTTGTCCCATATAATCAAGTTTAGATTCTATTGAAGAACATTCATTAATTTATTACCAAGCATCCAGGGCCTGGATTTACTAACGAGTGCAATTCTGCTTCGGTGCAAGTCTATAAATGGCACAACTTTGCACCCAAGATACTCCAAAAGATGCGGCTAATTATTTGCTCCATTTCCGTATTCACTAAACAAGGCGCAACTGGTGGCAAGATTATGGTGACGTCACCATAAACGTCATCAATATCGCTAATTTCAACTAATTCTTTTGAAGAATTTACTTTCAAAGTCAAGGATACTTTATTTTAAATCTTTAATGAAAAAGACAGTAAATACAAAGATTCCACAACATTTTGTTTATAAAATAGCAATAAAATTAGAATCGACCTCTTTCTGGATGCTTTACAAAAACAATATTAGAACATTATTTAGTATTTATTTATATTATATTTTAAAGCTTAAGTTCCATTAACAAAACATTTGTAGAAACTTTAAAGCTTATTTTAAAGCTACACTGAATGCAATATTTAGTGACGAGATGTCTTTAGACTTGGAGGATACAAACCTCTCTGGATCTAGACAAACATTACACAGTTTGTGATTTTGTTTGACGTTTTGTTTTTGTAATAATGCAAGAAATGCCATTGCGTTGTTTGAATGTAAAATTTCAACAATAAAAGGTAAGTAATTTCTTTGTAGCACTATCTAGATTGAAAAAAAATTTTGTGCTTGATAAACGTATGTTATATTAATTTCTTTATTATTAATTGGAGTACAGTTAACTAATTATTGTATTTTAAGCCATAACAATCATATGCCGCCATTTAAATTTATTGAAGTGACAATCATGATTTTAATACTCTTGAGGGGTGGCAAATAAAAGGGGCAACTTTGTTCTAAAATTGTGCCTGTTTCTTTTAGTGAATAGGGATTTGGGCACATCTTTCAAACTTGCGCCGGTGCACCTATTTGCTCCCGTTAGTGAATCCAGGCCTCAGAAGACTTTGAAAAACAAAAGTTTAGCAAAATAGAACAATTTTTTTTAATATTAAAAGAAGCTACTAATCTTGATAAAAACAAATACATAAAGTACATTATTTTACTCAAGTTTATTTTTAAGTTTTATTTTGACTTGAAAATGCCTTTGTAACTCAGGTGAAATACTGTCTGTATTAATTACAGTGCAAGAAATTTTAATCAATGGTATGGTTATTCAAAATAAAGTATTTTGTTGATATTTAAGAAATTTCATAATAATCCAATAATTCATCGTTGATAAAAAAAACTTCTTCCAATGCTATGTACTTTAAGGTGTATATTTTGCCACACTCTATACATCTTTTGGTGTGCTGAGTGCCATCCCAGTACCTTACACCAGCCTACATGCCTATTGATGTATGTCGTGCCATCCCAACACAACACACCACCTTGTATTCCTCTTGGTGCATGTAGTGCCATCCTAACACAACACACCACCTTGTATTCCTCTTGGTGCATGTAGTTCCATCCAGTACCTTACACCAGCCTGCATGCCTATTGATGTATGTAGTGCCATCCCAACACATCACACCAGCCTGTATGCCTCTTGGTGCATTTAGTGTCATCCCAACACATCATACCAGCCTGTATGCCTCTTGATGCATGTAGTGCCATCCCAACGCATCACACCAGCTTGTACTCCTCTTGGTGCATGTAGTGCCATCCCAATACATCACACCAGCTTGTACTCCTCTTGGTGCATGTAGTGCCATCCTAACACATCACAGTCACACCAGCTTGTACTCCTCTTGGTGCATGTAGTGCCATTCCAACACATCACAGTCACACCAGCTTGTACTCCTCTTGGTGCATGTAGTGCCATTCCAACACATCACACAAGCTTGTACTCCTCTTGGTGCATGTAGTGCCATTCCAACACAACACACCACCTTGTATTCCTCTTTGTGCATGTAGTGCCATCCCAACACATCACACCAGCCTGTATTCCTCTTGGTGCATGTAGTGTCATCCTAACACATCACACCACCTTGTATTCCTCTTGGTGCATGTAGTGTCATCCATATTGTCTCTGACAACTTCTAACACTTGTCTGTAACAGTCTCAATTTCCAACCGTTGTAAGGCTAGGGCTTCCCAAATTTTCACCAATAATACATTCCCTTTATTTTAGTAGTCATTTACAAGGCAACGCATATTCCATACTGGGTTTGAATCCTAGTAGGACAACTTGAATTATTTTAAGTTACTAGTCCTTGTCTACTATGTTGCATTTTATACTTTGTCTTTTTATACTTCACTATAAGTGAAAGCTCACAGTTTTTAATATAGTCTACAAGTACAATACTTGGCGCAAACTAAATACAAGTTACTGGTGGTTTTAAAATGTCTGCTCATATACACTGTTTCCGTTGAACTAGCTCATGTGTGAACAATCTCTTTTCCAACTTATCTCCAGTAAATGAAAATAGATATATTACTAAAATATTCAAATTAAAGAGTACTTTCTTCACTGCCCCTTAATTCCATATTTATGGTGTTCACTGCACATTATGAACTAATTCAGATAATTTCAAAGTAAGATATTTAATAGACAAAGTAAAAACACTTTATTTTTAAACTAAATAAATGCAACATTATTTGTAAGTACTCGTGTCGTTCACCACTTATCACAATGGCTGCCCTGATAAATGCGAAACCAAGGACATTCTATTTAAGGATCCTTCCCTCACACTTATTTGAACCACACAAACCACATCTGACTTCAAGATTTCCACACCCTCAGTTTTCTCAGAGACACTTTCTTGAGGCGCAACACGGTAGTCCTTAGGTCGGCGTCCCTCCCTTCCTCGTCACTTAGTGTTTCACCCTCTGAGTGCACCTCCCGGCGTCTCTGACTCGGTGACGGACGAGCCATCGGGTCACTCAATGCTTCCTGCACAGGCGTCTTGTCTCCTCGAGACACAAGTCCCTTCCCCAGACGCTCCAGCGTCGCGGTGCGGAGATTGACCGCCACACGGTGCCTCCGGCCGGTGCTGGGCGTCGCGCGGTCCCGCAGCACGAATCTCCCCAGCGTCTGCCAGTGCGCCTGCGTGCTGTAGACGTTCTCGTCATCCGCCAGGAGCCTCTGCTGTCGGCTCCCTCCCCACTCTAATTCCTCCATCAGCACGAACCTCGCGGGGTCCTCCATGCGCCGAGCCTTCACCAGGGCCTGCGCCAACACGTCTTGCGCGCTGGAGCTGAGGGGGACTTTCAAGATGGCGTATGGGATTTCGGGGGAGACGTTATACACGCACACGAGGAATGTCTCTGCCTCCTCCCAAGCGCTGGGGGGCCGAACCCCCTCTCCCGAGCGGTCACGGCCCGCCGTACTCCGGATGGATGACAGCCAGGCGCGGCTACTCGGGTCATCACCCATCCTCTTAAGTAGGAACCTTCCCTCCCCCTGCCATTGCGCCTGCGCCTGGAGGGGTCGCTCCTGTAGGTCCAATACGCGCTGTGTGGCTGGCACGTCGCGGTCCTTCTTCTCCCAGCCGCGCGCCACCTCTTCGACTAGTATGTAGTCCTGAGCCCTCTCCGCGCCAAGACCCGCCTTCTGCAGCGCCTGCAGCACCACCTCTTGCGTCGTGCTCTCCTGTGTGATCTTCAGGATAGTGTACGGCTCGTCGGGGACCACTCCATGAACCATCAGGAAGAACATGCGTCTCTTGAGTGGCACCGCGGAGTCCTTTTTACTGACCGCCGCTTCCTCACGTCGAGGCCTGAGGGCTGCCACCGTCGCTTTGGCACGGGACGCAGTAGCGTCACCATTTTCCGCGGTTGCGCCTGCGTCATAGTCGAGACTCTCTTCCTCCGTGCGTGAGTAGACGAAGAGCGTTGCCAAAGGGAGCGGTTGGTTCTGCGAGGAGCGCAGTCTCACGTGCCTGTATCCGGGCCTCAGACACTTGAGGGGCATGACGCGCTGGGCCAGGAGGTGGCTTGTACCGGCGTCCAAGACGCTGAACCGCAAGAACGCCAGGTCTCGAAACATCACCTGCAACAATGCCAGTTTGTTGCGTGATGATTGACTCTCTAAAAACAATGCTACGTCACAGACCTGAGTTCTGCCTTCTAATAACTTGTTCATGCAACTTTATATCCTACATTAGTAGTGAAAATAATGTCAATATGCACTTGTTATTCTTGAAAAATTAATGCTTAGCTGAAATTATATGATTCATTATAAATTCTAAATAGTATATAATATGACTAGACCAATTTATAAAGGTATCTGATGATTGCTCTTTTATAAAACCTATTGGTCCAGAACGGTCAGTGATTTGAAGTCCAAAAGATTAAGGAATTAACAGATGTCTTATATGCAAAAGTCATTATTTTACTTTAAGTTAGGTCAATGATGTTAATGTACCCATTCTGAATTCAATAATTTATAATGTTAGGCATATCTGGTGCTGCTGCCTATTTGTTTTTTACAACACTTTATGGATAGTTAATATCTACTATAAAACTTAATGTTCCATGACAACAAATATAGTCTATGATAAATAATGTTCCGTGCTTAAAACCATATTTGTAATTCCAGCTTATCCAAAGTAATGTGTAATAAATAAACAGCAACTATGTTTAATTACTTAATACAGGAATTTAACAAATGGTGGTTTGAACCAGCATGACCAAACAAAAGGCAAGGATGGAAACAATCACCTGAAAGAAGAAAGTGTCGTTCCAGATAGGATTCAGCGCGTTCCTCTGGATGACCTTGGTTTTCTGCTTGTTGCAGTCAACGGGGATCCCCACCACCTCCACCTCGACGTACGTGCTGGAGGCCATGTTGCTCTGACATACGTACTGTCCTGAGATAACCCCCAGGATGAGGTGAGAGGAGTGAAGACCATCAAACTCCTTGTCCCAGGGGTTGAACCTGCGATACATCATGTGTGTCCGGTCCCACATCACCCTCGGTTTCAACACGTACCCGCACCGCCCGTTCTGCTCGAACATGGCGGCGTTTAAATGCAGCGCGGCGTCCTCCGTCTGATAGTTTAGCGCCACCATCTGTGTTCCGAACGCCCAGAAGATGACCGGGTTGAAGTTGGATGAGTCTATGCGCATGCCCGCGGGGTAGGTCCGCACCAGCTGTGTCTCGGTATGAGCAACCAGGGCGTGAGGCTGTTTCCGACACAGTTTTTTGGCAGTGTTCTCGTTGAGTGACGAGCACTGGTAGCAAGGGTGATTGGCGTTGGGGCGCTGCTTGCCACCCCCACTGAACGAGGACATGACGTGTTGCTCCGAGGTCCCCGGAGAGGAGCCCTGAGTGGGCGTGGCGGGGGTACTGGTCACGATGGTGGGGGGCGTGGTTGCCAGACCTGCGACGCTGCACTTCTTGGCCAATGTGACGGCCGTCGTCACAGGACGCTTGCACTTGACTGAGCTATTAGGGCTAATAGTGTTGAGGCCGCGAAACTTGATGGCCTACAATCAATGAAATTAAATTCCTGACTTGTTTTGAAAAATAACTTTAGTCTTATATCCCGGGAATCAAGATAATTAGCATTTTGCCCTGAGAGTTGTACCTATATGTAAAATATACAGTAGTACTCATACTGAGAGATGTACCTGTATGTAGACTATACAGTAGTACTCGTACTGGGAGATGTACCTATATGTAAAATATACAGTAGTACTCATACTGAGAGATGTACCTGTATGTAGACTATACAGTAGTACTCGTACTGAGAGATGTACCTGTATGTAGACTATACAGTAGTACTCGTACTGGGAGATGTACCTGTATGTAGACTATACAGTAGTACTCGTACTGGGAGATGTACCTATATGTAAAATATACAGTAGTACTCATACTGAGAGATGTACCTGTATGTAGACTATACAGTAGTACTCGTACTGGGAGATGTACCTGTATGTAGACTATACAGTAGTACTCGTACTGGGAGATGTACCTATATGTAAAATATACAGTAGTACTCATACTGAGAGATGTACCTGTATGTAGACTATACAGTAGTACTCGTACTGGGATATGTACCTGTATGTAGAATATACAGTAGTACTCGTACTGGGAGATGTACCTGTATGTAAATTATACAGTAGTACTCATACGGGGAGATGTACCTGTATGTAAACTATACAGTAGTACTCATACTGAGAGATGTACCTGTATGTAAACTATACAGTAGTACTCATACTGGGAGATGTACCTGTATGTAGACTATACAGTAGTACTCGTACTGGGAGATGTACCTGTATGTAAACTATACAGTAGTACTCATACTGAGAGATGTTAACATGTATATGTAAACTATACAGTAGTACTCATACTGGGAGATGTACCTGTATGTAGACTATACAGTAGTACTCGTACTGAGAGATGTACCTGTATGTAAACTATACAGTAGTACTCGTACTGGGAGATGTACCTGTATGTAGACTTTACAGTAGTACTCGTATTGGGAGATGTACCTGTATGTAAACTACACTGTACTACTCGTACTGAGAGATGTACATGTATTTAAACTAAACAGCATTACTCACACTGGGAGATGTGACCTCCTTTTCTCCTGTAATGTAGTAAGTTTACCTTTAACTATTTCAGTATGGCGTAGCTTATAATATAGAGTCACCCGCCTCGGTGGCGTAGTTGGCTAACGCGCTCGTCGTGTTGAGCTCGGCCGCCGAGGACGGGGAGATCGAGGTTCGAATCTCGGTCGGGTGAACTGGGGGTGGTTTTTCCTAAATGGTTTTCCACTCTCCCCCCACGCAAATGCGGGTTCACTTCCTCTAAATTCAACCTTCCCAATTCCTAATCCATTAGTGTAATTAGTACTTAAGCGTATAACCCGAACGGGTAGTAAGACGCGGTGCTAAATATTATTATTATTATTAATATAGAGTCATAGTTTAATTCGTCAATGAAAGACTGCTTTCA
The DNA here is from genome assembly GCA_033556935.1 of Timema podura. NCBI lineage: Eukaryota > Metazoa > Arthropoda > Insecta > Phasmatodea > Timematidae > Timema > Timema podura. The sequence goes on along the minus strand of JAVRXN010000009.1, from coordinate 120,018,318 downwards.
GGGTAAATGTAGTGAACCTGTATGTAGATGATCGTGATGTACCTGTATGTAGATGATCGTGATGTACCTGTATGTAGATGATCGTGATGTACTGTATGTAGATGATCGTGATGTACTGTATGTAGATGATCGTGATGTACCTGTATGTAGATGATCGTGATGTACCTGTATGTAGATGATCATGTCCGAGAGCTCTTTGGCTATCTGGCTGCTCTGTTTCTTGGCCTGTTTGTGCTGCAACAGTTCCTCGTCGTTGGGGTTCCAGTCGGTGGTGTCGGACGTGTGGGTGCGACTGGTGGCCCGACTAATGTTGCGGTGGTCAGACCGGAGCATACTCTCGTGGCTGGACACCGAGTCCGTACGGGGGGGCCTTATAGACTTGGAGTCCTCCCCTCCGGCAGCGTACATCAGCATCTTGTCTGAAATACAGTGGGATTAGGAGGACTCTTAGTGTGAGCTGTTGCCTTAATCTTGTTCCTCATAGACTGGTAGTCCCTAACCTTTGTGATCCACACCAGTGGGTACAACGGACAAAGGTATCATCATCATCATCTAGTCTATTTTACAAGGAGGTCGCAGTTCAAATACTGACTAGGTGTGGTGCAGTGGTTTTTTCATCAATTGTTTTACCATTTATTCTCCATGAAAATAAGGATTTATTTCCTCCTATTTTTTCCCCCATTCCTTAGTCCTTAGTGAGAATACGTAGATAAATCATAGGGTGGTGAGACGTGGCTCACAAAGGAAATGGTCCTTTGGTTAGTAGTGGGAGCTATCCGATCTAACTACTGAGGTGACGGACCAGCGGCACACCTGTCCAATCTAACTACTGAGGTGACGGACCAGCGGCACACCTGTCCAATCTAACTACTGAGGTGACGGACCAGCGGCACACCTGTCCAATCTAACTACTGAGGTGACGGACCAGCGGCACACCTGTCCAATCTAACTACTGAGGTGACGGACCAGCGGCACACCTGTCCGATCTAACTACTGAGGTGACGGACCAGCGGCACACCTGTCCAATCTAAACTACTGAGGTGACGGACCAGCGGCACACCTGTCCAATCTAACTACTGAGGTGACGGACCAGCGGCACACCTGTCCAATCTAACTACTGAGGTGACGGACCAGCGGCACACCTGTCCAATCAAACTACTGAGGTGACGGACCAGCGGCACACCTGTCCAATCAACTACTGAGGTGGACGCGGCAACTCAGGCGGACACACCTGTCCAATCTAACTACTGAGGTGACGGACCAGTGGCACACCTGTCCAATCTAACTACTGAGGTGACGGACCAGCGGCACACCTGTCCAATCTACTACTGAGGTTGACGGACAGCGGTCATCAATGGGGTCCATCTCCACATTGAGGTCATTCGCAAATACCGGGTTGTTGGGTTCAAAGGATATCAAGATACGAACCTCAGCTGGCTGCACTGGAAGTGGTTTTCCCCACCGAGATATCTTTTTTGGTTTTACCATTTTATATCCAGTCTAATTCAGGTACATTTACTCTTACGTTATTTACCCTTCCAATCGCCACCGCCTAGAATATGTCATTAATAATTCTGGTGGGTGAACCTACAAATAAAAAAGTATGCTGTATTGAACTGCATGCGTTACATTGTATGTATCGTTGCATTGTATCGTATGCATACAATATATCATTCTAAAAACCACCAGCCCAGATATTAATAATTTCTGTAATAATTAATAAATTGTTAAGGATTTAACGCGAGAAAAAACAACGCAGGAAATGCGAGTTCTTCTACTGTCTACGGCTGAGGTTATCTCATTTACAAGTTTGTTTCATTAATCTAAGGTTCTAAGCCTTCAACAAAAGAGAGGAGGAGATATTAATATCCAGCCTAAACAAAGCAAAGCACCTTTGGCCGATTAAAATGGTTTTTGACTAATACTTGTGAATATAGTAAACCTGAAAAATGTAAATGATATTTTATAGGTACGATAACAAAATACTCCTCATACCCTCATTTATGGTGAAGGCACTCAAAATCAGAGGTGAACTATATGATATATCACTTCGCCCCACCTAGGCGCAGATAAGTGTATAATAATATGCGTTAGGCGGGGCCAGGTGATATATCATATAGTTCATCTAACTTCTGCTGTTGAGGGCCCTCACCATAAATGAGGGTCTGAGGAGTATTTTGTTAAAAACTAATAAATAAATTGGCTTTGTGGGGTTGCGCTTTTAAGATAAACTAAATATGCTTAGTTTTTAAATACTATAAAAAATAATCAAGCTAAAATAATTCACAATTGATAGGAAAACTCTCAACCATTCCACTGATGTTTCACACGCTTACCTTTTGAGCGTGTGAGGGAACAGTGGTCTAATGGGGATGGAGAGTGAATACCGTAAAAATGTCAAGTGGGGCAGTATCTACATAGCACCACCACTTTAAATATATTCTCTTAACACAGACGACTTCTCCTTCCTCAAGTTTTAGTTTTATTAAATTGATATTATAAGGAACGTACTTTGGTGGAACGGAAATTAATTGATTTTTACACTTCTTTAGTCAATTAAACAATATAAGTTATGAATATAACAAGGAATTAATTTATTCAAAGAGGAATTGTTAGCTCAAGAAATGCAATCAATTAGTCAACTAAACAATATAAATTTATGGAGATAGCAAGGAATTAATTTACTCAAAGAGAAATGTTTAAATCAAGAAATCAGATCAATTACACAGACATAAACACCTTCCTGAGAATCACCTCTGTGATTGTTAAAGGGCAGAATTTATTTCATAAATAGGTAAAATTGTAGATTGTGCAAGATACTACTAAGCGGTGACAGAATGTTGTAGAGAATTTACTGAAAAATAAAAAATGTAAATTGTCAAATGACTAGAATGGAGCTGTTAACACATGACTAAGGATCAAACCAATTAATCATGAGAATGATCAATTTTACCAATAACAGCCTAAGAAAAGGTTAACAAGGAATATTTACACATTTACAATATACTTAATAAGATTGATAATAAGGTGTTTGGTAGAAAGTTAGTTAATTGACAGGTAATTAATTTGTGAAACTTTCACATTTGAAATAGCTAATTAAATAAATACAAATGGAACATATTAAAATTAGAATATAACTAGTAACATAGTCCACAAAATTAAAATAATTGCTATAATAATATTTAGAACTTGTTATCTAGGTCAAAGGGTTTTAAATGCTTGTGTTACAATCGAAAAAATTAATTAAGGATTTATATAATATATTGTGTGTTATAAAAGAAGTGTAATATACGAAAATTGTTAATTTGAGAAATGTTACTTGAAAGAATGAACTAAAGAGACGTTCCTTATCTGATGTTTTGATTACACTCCTTATCAAATTTGTTGCAACTTTTCGGTGACGACATGTTTAGGCGAATTACGCCATCCTCAGGTCTGAGACAAAACCAATGTGAAATATTAAGTTTTTTTATTTATTTAGCACCGCGTCTTACTACCCGTTCGGGTTATACGCTTAAGTATTAATTACCATATTAATTATTGAGTAATAAAAAAATTTATATCCAGAAGAATTAGAGACTCAAATAACCAAAGTACGTTCCTTATAATATTAATTTCATGTTTCTCCTTACTACAACTAAAATTAATCTACAACTAAATTTATTAAATTGGTTTATTCTGTATTCTGCCATCTAGAATTGATGTTAAACTATGTTGCTTGATGAACGGCTCGTCTACAAACAGTCGCACCATTCACGGTAGGAATTAATATCTGAAAGGTCTTTTTTCCTACCAATATCCTACTATATAATAGCTTTATGGTAGGGAAAAAGGCCTTTCAGAAAACAATTCCTACGCTGAACAGACTATATGTCTGCCACCAAAGGTTATATAAATCGACACTTTATTGAATTTTTCTTAATTTTCCCTTATTTTTGGTTTATATTGTAAGTGATTTTTCTTGTGCCACCTTTCGTCCCAAAGAATTATTCACTTGATCGGCTCAGTCACCGACTACATCCACCACGTGCTGCCCTCTATGCAGGGAGAAGATGTGTGGTGGGCGCTCCGAAGGGTCGATCCTCGATCTTCTTTTGTTGTTTTCTGTTTCTACCTCCAACCTTTTTGATCTATTCGGCAGTTTGAGTAATATGTATATATATATATATGTATATATATTTATAATATAAATAAAAAAAAGTCTAATTGAGTCAGAAGGGCAGGAGTTATATGTTTTGCAAATAAGCGGATGTCCAACTTTCCATCTACACATAATACTCCTTGAGCCGAATAAATATAAGAATAGCAATCCTAATAATTCATAACTAAACCAGTTTGTATGTATATATGTAAATTCATAGCTTACTAAATTAAATTAATTGTGTGGTTGTGCAGTTAGGGGATTTGCGTTTGTGAGTTGGCAGCAATAGATGAGGACAAAAGTATTGTTGTCGGGAACTAGTTTGTGAGAGAAACGCTTGACTGGAGATGGCTCGTGAATGATAGAGGTCGACAAATAATTGTGTGGCAAGGAAAATATTGCTTGTGGTGAAAAATTTACCTAGTCCCTTATCAAGGACACTCTTGGGCTCCTTTTAGATAGTTAGATTTCACCACAAGCAATATTTTTCCTTGCCACACAATTATTTATCGACCTCTATCATTCACGAGCCATCTCCAGTCAAGCGTTTCTCTCACAAACTAGTTCCCGACAACAATACTTTTGTCCTCATCTATTGCTGCCAACTCACGGGGTCTAGGTAAATTTTTCGAAAACAAGTTATTCAAAAATCAATTTATCGAAATCCATTCACCGAATACAAAACCACGAAAGTAATTTTGTCGAAAATCAATTTTTCGAACCATCAATTTTCCGAACGATATGTTTGTCGAAACCACATTTTTCGAAAATCAATTTCCCGAAGTGAATTTACCGAAAATCAATTTTTGACAGTCAAATAATCGAAAATGAATTTTTCAAACAATCAATTTTTTTAAGAATCAATTTTGCGAATTGCAAATTATATTTTTTTTTTCGAAAATCAATTTAGCGAACTGCGAGTTTTTCGGAAGCTATTTAATCGAGGATTGAGAATCACCTACCACCTACCCTCACCCCCCTATAGGGAGGATTACTCCTAACCTAACCTAACCTAAGCTAGAATTTTATTATACTTCGAACTTATCGTTCGAAAAATTTATTTTCGTAAACCTCCTTTTTGAAATATTTATTTTAAAAACAGATTTAAGGTAAATTCATTTTCGAAAAACTTCTCGTTCGAAGAATTTCTAGATCGAAAAATTGGTTTTCGAAAAAACTGCATTTCGAAAAATTTATTTCCGAAAAAAATATTTCGAAAAATTTATTTTCGCTTAATTGATTTTTGAAAAAGATGTTTTCGAAAAACCATTAGTTCGAAAAATTGGTTTCCGAAAAATTAAACATCAAATAATTGAATTTCAAATAACTGATTTTCTAAAAATTGCTATTCGGTAAACTCGCCGGCTACCGAGAACCATACGTAATTTAATATTGGTGTCCCACCCACCCACTTTTACTAACAGAAATCTTACAATATAGTTGAAATGACGTCTTCCGACATTATATTGCAGACAGTCACTTTTGAGGTAAGAAATAAACCCAATGCATCTTATGACAGGAGGGTGATTGTAGATGAGCTATAGATAAAACAAAATCATTTTACTTCTTCTTACTAGACCTAGACTAACTTAACCTAACCTCAAAGTTGACTTGTGAAGGATTATTTTGTTTCAACAGTCTGGGCCATGTTATAATAAACTTAAATTTGCGTTTGAAAGGTGTGCGCATTTCCTGTTTAATTTAGTTTGTAATATTATCGTTCATGTGCACAAGTATAGTCCCTTAAAATTAATATACCATCGTTCTCTTCATCGTCGTCATCGTCATCGTCCTCATAGTCGCTGTAGTCGTCATTGGCGGAGCCCCCGCTGGTGTTGGAGATGATGGAACTAGCGCGGCCGGAGGAGGGTTGCTTGTAGACACCGACCCCACGCAGGGGCGTGTGAGAGGAACTGCCGTGGCGGCACGGGGGGATGTCCGCAGTCAGCTTCTTATTCTTGATGAGGATCCGGTGCCGCAGTTGGGCCGGAGAGGGTAGTTGGGCGTCCTCACAGAAGTCCGCCTCGAACAGGAACTTGGTAACCAGTTTCTCGCCAAACACGGACTGCGGATGAGTATGAAACCCATTAGGAGGTTAGTTGGAAGGAAGGGCCTGACTTGATGAGACTACACTGGCTCTCGCCCTATCAGAGTTGACAGGACAACCCACATTGCTACAAGTTCATGGTGAAGATGAATTTGTCTTGTTTGTCCACAGTAAAGGCCTAACCACAATATCTATCTATTTTTAAGGAAGAATGTCTCTCTCTACCTGTGGCGGCTTATGGAAAAACTCCTTAATAGGAGCTGTCAATAAATTTTTTGACATATTGTATCAATTTACAGTTTAAAAAAAACCTAATTTGGTTGCAAGTGTTGTGAATTTTATGATTCTATTAAGTTACAGGTTTAGGCATTGAGGAGGAGTATAAAAAATACATTATTAATAATGATTTCGGGGTGAGGGTTGAAATCCTAAACACTTCCCCTCTGTATGGACCTGTCTTTAGTGAAACATTATATTAATTGTACACCTTATAGCGTTCTATAGGCTTTTCAACTCTATGGTAGTTTGGATCAACCCTTTATGATACATCTTGAATAACTCATACTATACTCGATATTGCTCCCTTTTTCTTTAAGGCGGATTCCTATTAAACACCGAAATTCTATTAAAATATTCAATAAGGGTATGCAAGGGCTCTCAGCCATCGATGATTACAGTAATAACTGACCTGTAATATATGAGTATATGCCATATTGACCTGCCACTGCACAAGGCGGTGGTTCTGATGGACAGGATGATTGGGTAGGGTGATGTGACTACAGTACCAACAGACCTGGAAGATATGTGCCATCCTGGCCTGCTGCTGTACAGAGCAGTGGTTCTCGATGGACAGGATGATGGGGTAGGGTGATGTGACAAAGGCGCTACGGTTGATGGCCTCCACCACGGACCGGAAAGGGATCTTGGTGGTGAAGGTGAGCCCGTGGTAGATGAGAGGGGACCCATCGTCTCCATCCCAGCAGTCCAACTCTACGCACCGACAGCCCGTTAGCAGCACCTGCAGCATTATAACACGTCACTCTCGGATAAGGCGAGCTCGAAACCTGTCAGTCTCAATTGCTCTTTCGAAAGGCACAGATCTTAATGCATACATCTTTACGAGATTGTAAAATTTCTTATTCCGACACCTTAGCTTTGTTGGTAGTGCTTCAGCCTACTGTGATAAGGGTCTCTGATTCGATTCTTGACATTCGTGGAAAACTTATCATTGGTGAATTTACGGTTCTCCCTTTCATGGCAATGCAATGATTCAATAGTAGAGGGAGGGTGTCATTTCTGTTACAGAATTAAGTTAGTGTTTAGGCTATGTTCTGATATAATCAGTTTGCTCATAAAGTAATAACAAAACCAATTAAAATAAAGTTTATTCCATAGCTACCTGACTGTACAGCTCAACGGAAGACTCCCCCTTGAGCTGGTGCCCGGTGAGGTATGTGTTGTGTGAAGATGCAATGTAGTAGTGAGACAGGGGATGGTCCATCTCGGATTCATCAGGGCTCATCCTCTCGCTGGTGAAGGCGTAGTTGTCCTTGTCCATGAGATACCGGGAGAACCCCTCAAAGGATAGGCAACTCTGGGCCCTCAGCAGAGGGTCTGGTTCATGCCTCTGTGAGCACACAGGGAACTGAGATACTCAGAGGAAGACAGGCACATTTACATCGTAATTAGCTCACACTATGGCGAGAAAAGTTACACAGCTCAAAAAATGTAATTTTCAGGAAAAGGAATAAAACGAAAATGATAAAAAGTTTGATCAAAATAGCGAACAGCCACTTAACAATAGAGAAATATTTCTTTTGTAAGAAAGTAAATTCTACTTTTATAAAATATTATATTGATGTTTCGATTATTTCTTGTTTATAATGGTGACGCCACAAGTTAAAAACTTTTAACTGAGCCACTTTTCTTGCGTTACTTAATTTATTGTTTTTTATTTGTGACTCTTTGTAATATTTATGCCACTTTTATTGCTCATTTTAGTTAGTGTTTTCTTATTTGAGACTCTTTTAACTTTAATTATGTTGAGACTTCACTGTTCAAGCACTAAAGTGAGAGTGTTCACGGTGAAATTAATACTAAATCGTATCAAGAGAAAAGTGACACACCTTCCCTCTGGGGTCAGATTTGTAACTACAGATGTGTCGTTCCTACTGGAGGTGGGTGACAAATTAGTGCATTCTGTGCTCTTTACTCAAAATCATCGATTTTTTTAGTTGTGTCACGTTTCTCGCCGGGATGTAAACTAGTCACTAGAGGAGAGCTTTTAGGAGTTCTTGACAAGCGATCACTAAGTGAGTCTGTCTAGTGCCGTGGAGGCTAGGAATTCAAAGCACAATTAACGGAACACTTTACGGGCATTTCGTCGGTATATGCTAAGAGCGAAATGAAGAAAGTGAAAGAGAGAAGAGTTTGATTTACTATTACAGTGGTTTACGAAACTTTATCATATTAGCATATGAAGAATCCGTGTACATCTTTACACTTTTTATTTTCTATACATATCAACAATTTTACCTTACTGATAGCAAAGTTTACCGACAAACACGAATATCACCAGGAGGTCGTGTTTTTGAATCCTGCTCTGAGAAGAAGTTTTAAGGTCATACCTGAATGAGGCTGCGGACCTCCTCCTCCGACCTGAGTTCCATCTGTCGGGTCTCCAGGAACTTGGTGAAGGTGGCCAGAGTGATCATTTGCGACTTGGACGTGTCGACACCCGCGCAGTTCGCCACGATGCTTGCCGCCGCGATGGCGTCAAATATCTTCTTCTTCTGAAGGTTAGCGGAACTCTTGTACTCGAATAGGTCTAGGGAGCTGTTTCTGGTCAACAGGCCTGAAAGGAAACACGTGCGTGGTTAATATGCTCAGTCACCAGAACATACCCACCCGATATAGTCATCCACAGCCATTTATAGATTATAAATAGTGCTAAACCAAATTAAACGTGGGCTGAGAAAATCAAAATGAGATGCAAATTCAAAATATTCTTGAGTTCTGTAGCTCAGAGATCAACAAATAGCGGCTATATATTTGTATTATAGAAATAATATACCATGTTGACACTTTTAGAAGCTACACTAAACAAGTGCAGACATTGACAAAAGTTACAGCTGTGGAGTTCAATCCTTAACATGGACATTATGAGGTAGATATAGTGGAACTATCTGAGAAATGTCAACAAATGATTGGCTGACTATGGAAGGGCATCAAATCTGTGGTTCTAATTCGGCTACAATTATTTGGAATAGTGATGCTAACTTAACTTTTTCCCTACTAGAGCTATACATTAGCAACTTGAAAATGGACATGAAATGCAAAACTTGAAAAGAAGCTGACCTATTTGGCTAGACATATGAAGATACTTTAAAAAACACTTATTTTAACAACAAATTTAAAGTAAGTTTTAATTATATTGTTTAAACTATCCCAAGAAAAAGGGAGGGGGGTTAAAGACGCATTCAATCTCAAGGTAAAAACAACCTCCCCAAATAATGTTTAGATTGGGCTCATAGGTCTACTACTAAAACTTTGCTTAAAATATTTCGAGACTTGTAGTTTTAAAATCTAGGTAATATTATTTTGACTTAGTAGAAACGCAGGACATTTAATTAACATCAAGTTCGTTTATTATTCCGCTCTTTCTCTCAGTAATTAAATGACCTTGTATTACAAAGTTTAACCTTCTTTACCGATGTTAGGTTCCCAACGCTGAAAAACAAAGGGAGATTTGTCATATTGTGTTTAAAAAAATACCATCATTTAATGATTTTCCAACTACGATACTAAGGGTGATGGGGCTGGGAGGTTATCTTGATAAGTTTCCCCATCCACCTCAACAGGAGCTGGCAAGGAATTTTCTTACATTAAAACCCTCTTGAAGCTATATAGAATTTGAAAAATAATAATTGGCGTATTACATACTAAGAATTTATAAAATACTAAAAGAGCTACTAGCCTGGAATTGTTTAGAAATACAAACATGTATATTAATAATACTTTAGGGAGTGAGGAAGACGTGTTTAAACCCCCATAGCATCCTTTTAGAAATGTCTTTCTGAGACCTAAGTGTGTGCTTGTTATAAGTTTGATAGCTTAATTTTAAGATACCTATATTTATTTAAAAACGCCCCTTGGAAATGTCCCAGCAATATTTGCATGTTGGTAACACTGTTAGAAAGGTGTGTGGTTGTCACCTATTCTCTGCGGTGGTCTCGTCAAGTGCTCTGGAGAGCTCTTGATGCTCCCGTCGTTGAGTGAACTGTCCGACATGCTGCGACATGTGATGGCTTGTTGCTCGAACAGATCACGCAGGTCCTTGCGGGCTCTCAGACTGGCAACACGCAACACTCACGTTTGTTAGGCAATACGGACACTATCCTACTGAGAGGATAGGATTAGGAAGATAGATAGTGCCACTAATGATCAATGGATACATTGATTTAAACAGAGAAATATGTGATTATTTGTACATATATTTATGTTAAAGAACAATATTATAGTTAATAGTTTCATACGTTTTAAAATATTAGCGAAGGGTAGTCGCCTTTCACGAGTTTCCAAGAAAAACATAATAACCTTCCAAAATACAGATCATCTCCTCTAGCCACAAGAACTCACTATACATCTTCAGCCCCACAAGACCTCACTATACATCTTCAGCCCCACAAGAACTCATATACATCTTCAGCCCCACAAGAACTCACTATACATCTTCAGCCCACAAGAACTCAGTATACATCTTCAGCCCCACAAGAACTCACTATACATCTTCAGCCCCACAAGAACTCAGTATACATCTTCAGCCCCACAAGAACTCACTATACATCTTCAGCCCCACAAGAACTCACTATACATCTTCAGCCCCACAAGACCTCCTAACATCTCAGCCCCAAGAACTCAGTATACATCTCAGCCCACAAGAACTCACTATACTCTTCAGCCCCACAAGAACTCAGTATACATATTCAGCTCCACAAGAACTCAGTATACATCTTCAGCCCCACAAGAACTCAGTATACATCTTCAGCCCCACAAGAACTCACGTATACATCTTCAGCCCCACAAGAACTCACTATACATCTTCAGCCCCACAGACTCACTATACTCTTCAGCCCCACAAGAACTCAGTATACATCTTCAGCCCTACAAGAACTCAGTATACATCTTCAGCCCCACAAGAACCACTATACATCTTCAGCCCCACAAGAATCAGTATACATCTTCAGCCCCACAAGAACTCAGTATACATCTTCAGCCCCACAAGAACTCATATACATCTTCAGCCCCACAAGAACTCAGTATACATCTTCAGCCCCACAAGAACTCAGTATACATCTTCAGCCCCACAAGAACTCACTATACATCTTCAGCCCCACAAGAACTCATATACATCTTCAGCCCCACAAGAACTCAGTATACATCATAGCCCCACAAGAACTCACTATACATCTTCAGCCCCACAAGAACTCAGTATAATCATAAGCCCAAGAACTCACTTCCCACAGCCTCACAAGAACTCACAGTCACCATCTGCCACCAATACACTAAGTTACATCAGCCCCACAAGAAACTCACCATTCCCCAACAGCCTCACAATAAACTCACCAGTCACCATCTGCCACACAATACACTCACCAGTTACCATCAGCCTCACAATAAACTCACCAGTCACCATCTGTTAAACAAGAAACTCACCAGTCACCATCTGTCAAACAATAAACTCACCAGTAATTGTAAGTCTCGTTAAAGTTTGATGTTCTGAACAATTTTTGCTTTTTACGTCCGCCCACAATGAGACAAGTATCCGAACCATCGTCCATCGCGTTGAACATTACGCCCACGACACTTGTTAAGTGACGCGTGGGAGAGTGTGAATGTTTGTCCTGAGATCAAGTGACGGGTCCATGACGGAGAAAGAGATGCTTTTATCTGTGCTTGGAGGAGGCCATAAACCCATCAGGTACAAGGTCCGGCCGCGAACATGTGTTCCAAGTTTACAGGTAACATTTGGTTGTTGGCAGCACTGGGGGACTTGAGGCGGGGTGGGGGATGGAGATACACATTTCATTCAATATTGGGGAATCCCGCAACTGAGGGTACGTAGGAAAAGATGCTATTCTCATCTAGTCTGGTTTGTCGGGCATACTGAAGAGTATTTCCTTGAATGCCTCCCACTCTCCCCGAACGAATATATGGGTACATTTCCTCTTTATTATACCCTCCTCATTAGTGCAAATATGTGGATGGTTAGGGTGGTATGTTATACATGATAGAAATTAAATATTGGTGACATTTCTGGCTAACTTTAAACATCATTTTCATGTACCAAAATTTGTTTACCCACTTCGGTGGCTGCATCGTCTAAGCCGCTACTCTCGTACTATATTAGACTGCCGATGTCGGGGAGATCGTTGTTTGTTTTCAGTCGGGTATAATGAGGGGGATTTTTCCTAAATGGTTTCCCCACTCTCTCTCCACACAATGTAGGTACACTTCTTTAAGCTTAACTTTTCTCATCCCTAACCCACTAGCGTAGTTAATACTTAAGCGTATAACCCGAATGGGTAGTAAGACGCAGTGCTAAAAAATAAAATATAATGTTTATCTGTTGTAACCATTATAATATTGACATCAATATATTTTTTGACTGCTGGTTTATTATTTATATTTTTAGCGCTACTTTCCCGAAATGGTTTGATTAATTAAAATTGAACATATAAGACGGAAGTATTTTTTTGGATTCCTATGGGTCAAGTTTTACCAAATTCAGTCAAAAGGAGTCATTTGGTACAATACATGCAAACTGACCACTACATAGAACGACCGAACTAATTAGCCTTCATATTTAAAAAATAAAAAGGTTGAAGATGATGATTTAGACTAATCAAATAATAGTTTAATATATTTCTGAGTAAAAACTATTTTCATACCCCAATGAGAGATTTTGACTATGTAATTAAATTTAAATCAATTTTTAAGTTTAAAAATTGTGGCTCTGGTTGCGCAATATAACTTTTAGAATGTAATTATTTTAGATTGAATTTTAACTTAAGAAAATAAATTCTTATTTGAAATGAACTGAATGTGAGAGATTTGTTGTTTAGACCCGTGTTGCATTGCGTCAGTTGCTGTCAATGATTCTGATTCTGGCTGCCTGCTTGTTATTAGAAAGTGCACTAAGTCACCATGGCAGGAATACCAACTCATTTATCAAAGAAACTAGTTCATTTAGCGCACTCGTCTTCACTGAAATCAACTGGCTTATTTACCAGAACGTTGTTCAGTGGCGAACTGAGAAAGTTACATTTGGAGAGGGGGTGAGGCGTATAATGTGACAAAGTAACCATTTACAAATTGGGGACAATAAAAGAAATTCGAATGTAAAAAACAGCAAAGCTTTTGAATACAAAGTTGTAAACCTGGTTTTAAAACCTTTCTAACACATTCGATATATCTTCTATGCTCTTTATTATTTTTGTACTTACAATATATATAGTGATTTTAATTTTTTAGTAACATGCTTCGGTGGCCGCATGGTTTAAGGCGTCACCGTCGCAATATACTAGACTGCTGGCAACAAGGAGATCGGGGTTTCGAATCCCGAACGGGTGTACTGAGGATGGTTTTTCACTCTGCCTCTACGCAAATTCAGGCACACTTCCTCTAAATTTAACCTTCCTCCTCCCTAACTTACTAGCGTAATTAGTACAAATTATATGTAAAGTCTGAACATGTAGTAAAACGCGGTGCTAATATTTTTTTGTTGGTATTTTGAAGGGGAAGTGGGTTGCTCATAAACTCCCTCCCTCCTTTTATTTCCTGAGTATACCACTGGCTTAGTTCTAGAAAGATAGGATGAAAAGTCTTGGAAACGTTCTCAAAGAACTACAATAAAAATAGAGTTTGAGCAAAATTGATATTGCCTGTCCCTGAATGGTTTTCATCAATACGGCACATTTCCAGGGCAGCCACCACAAATAGTAATTTATCAAGTGTCTATTGTTAGTGCATTTATTACTGAATGCACCTCTTTATTTTGAGGTACGTTTGAAAATGTGTATTTAACGGCCTGTTTCAGTGCCGAATAGTCGTTTTCATTATTTCTTGACATCATAGCTTATTATCTAAAACGTGTAGCGATTTCTTTGGACAATGATTACCAGATTTTTATAATTTCTAAACAAAAATGAAAGATTATATGGATCGAGGATGTGAGCCAAAATTTCAAATTTTAAAAACATTCAACAGGGAAGCCACAATTTCAGAACACAACTATTGGTTTCAACATACATTTCTTGAGTTCTACCAAACAGATTTTAATTTTCTTTTAAAAAAATAAAAGCATTTATACTTCGGGGATTTGAATATCTAAATTTGCACATTTTCAATAGCAATGCTGCAATTTAAATATAATTTAAGTTAGTTGGTGAATGAGTGGACTGTATAATGAGAGGGTTTCTGAAGTTACTACACGAGTGGTTGAGGTCTCTAAAAGGTATTAATCGGTAGATTTGTAAAAACGTTAAAAATTGCTGAGCCATATTAATTTACTCTGGGCCTTACTACATACCCTGTGACTTGAACAAACAACAAAGTCCTTTTAAAATTAAATTATAATCAAATTAAAAGAGCGCGTTCCCTTAAGAATTTCAATGTGTATTTGCACTGGTTGTACGCGGGGGGGGGGGGGGGGAGTCTAAAGAGAGGGGTGGGATTTGTATAATAGGGAGGGTTGTGTGGGGAAAGGGAGGATTGCTATAAGGACAATAGATGGGGAAAGGAAGAACCCCTCCTCCTCCAAGCACCACAACATGATGTCCTGGTTACGTCACTGCTTACATATTTTCATAGTTAAGAAACATATTAAGGCTAGCTAATTTCCCAGGACGTCGCACGATAAATGTCGTAATTTTGGTAGAAAAACTAAATGGTTAGAAACATAGATCCAACCTTCCTCTAGCAAATACGTAATTTTTAACAACATAACATTCTGAGATATTTGAACATTGTTTTATTAATTTTCAAGTTTCAGAACTGCCATTTTAATGATAAAAACTGTGATGTGAGGGTATTTCCGTTCAAGTAGCTGGCCGTCTGATTGGCCGCACGGATAGCGCACCCGACCAAGGCGACAGGACTCACCTGAAGGATCTGAACAGAGCCACGAAATCTACGAAGTCCAGCTGAGTCTCGTGCGTGATGGAACCGGCCCTGAAGTGCTTGGCTTGCCACACGGACTCCAGACCTGCAGTAGATTTGGCTTTCTCCCTATGAGCACATACAAGATACAGGCTACAGGCCGTGTACTTTCTAAACACAAGACAACACTCAACACTGATTCTGACATATTAATTAACCACTGACTGCGATATTGTAACAGGGTTAAGTCCTCACTAAAGCACTTGTAACTCTCTAATATGCACATATGTGATGACACATCATGAATGTGGTAGCCGCGTGTGTGTGAAGACACCAGTATGTGTCTCATTACCAGCCCACACACACACACATGTCATCTCAGGTTCCTCACTCCGCTCAGCTCATCACACTCAACTACCACTTCCTGTCCTACTGGGGGGCACGGCACCTGGCACCTCCCACCATCTCCCGGGTGTCCGCAACCCGGCTGGTCTGGGGGTTCCGGGTTCAATCACCAAGTAAAGCTGGACATTTGCTAACGTAAAATTAGGTATTTTCTCTTTCCACTGAGTGATAAATCAGAAGTATGGGGTATGGTTGTTGTATCTGCGTTATAAGAGCCTGTATACTATTGTGTGTCCTCAGATACCCTTAGCACCACACGATAACCGAATAATACCATCAGAGAACCTTTGAAGACTCTTAAAGCTATATTAAAAGACTCAGAGCACCCAATAGAGAAAAAAGTAGAGGGCCCTTTGAAGACCCTTGACAACTCTTAGAGACCCTTTGAAAAATTAAATGACACTTTGGAAAGAGTCCTAGGTGGACACTTTCAGAGACTATTGGAGACCGTCAAAACCTACGTAGCCAAATAAAGACCGTCAGATAGCTACCAGAGATCTTCAGACCCCTGGAATAACTGAACGATCTTATGGAAGCATTTTAAGACGCACCTAAAAACATTTTGAATACCTGAGAAAATCATAAATAGGTACCCTAAGATTGCCTGTTTAAGCCCTTAAGAGACTCTTTGGAAACTTTCAGGGTTTTACAAAGACTATCAATGATATCTGGAGATTATTTATAATGTGTGTAGACGTTTACAAAGCTCCTGGTAACTCTGACACACCTCCTGGAATTATACACCTTGTTGGAACTCTGACAGAACTCCTGGAAAGACACACATAGCTCCTATGAACTTTACAGATTTCATTGGAACTCTGACAAACTTTCTTGTAGCTCGGACAGATCTGCTGGAAAGACACACCTCCTTGGAGCTCTGACAGATCTCATGGGAATTCTGACAGACCTCCTGGGAACTATCACATACATCTTGGGAACTTGACACACCTCATGAAAAGATACACCCCTTGGAACTCTGACAAACTCATGGGAACTCTGACATACCTCCTGGGAACTATCACATACATCCTGGGAACTCTGATACATCTCCTGGAAAGATACACCTCCTTAGAACTCTGACAAACCTCATGGGAACTCTGATACATCTCCTGGAAAGATACACCTCCTTAGAACTCTGACAAACCTCATGGGAACTCTGCCACATCTCCTGGAAAGATACACCTCCTAAGAACTCTGACAAACCTCATGGGAACTCTGCCACATCTCCTGGAAAGATACACCTCCTTAGAACTCTGACAAACCTCATGGGAACTCTGCCACATCTCCTGGAAAGATACACCTCCTTAGAACTCTGACAAACCTCATGGAAACTCTGACACATCTCCTGGAAAGATACACCTCCTTAGAACTCTGACAAACCTCATGGGAACTCTGACAGACCTCCTGGGAACTATCACAGACATCCTGGGAACTTGACACACCTCTGGGAGATACACCTCTTTAGAACTCTGACAAACCTCATGGGAGCTCTGACACATCTCCTGGAAAGAAACACCTCCTTATAACTCTGACAAACCTCATGGAAACTCTGACACATCTCCTGGAAAGAAACACCCCTTAGAACTCTGACAAACCTCATGGGAACTCTGACACATCTCCTGGAAAGAAACACCTCCTTAGAACTCTGACAAACCTCATGGGAGCTCTGACACATCTCCTGGAAGGAAACACCCCCTAAGAACTCCGAAAGATCTCCTTGTAACTCTTACACACCTCCTGGAAATACACTTCTCCTGAAAACTCTTAGACACCTCCTGGATGTGAACACATGACTCACAATGGTCTCCAACTATGTCAAGGTATATCAACGTAGATTGACTACAATACAGATTTTTTATCGGGGTCAAAATTTAAACTCTTTGAATGAGTGGCCTGCCTTGAACCCTTTGATGTGGATAAGTGGTCCCGTATGAGTATAAGTAGTAGAAACTGAGGGGCATGTTGTACTGACCTGTAAGGACTGCCTGTGAGCCTGTCAAGGTTATCGTTGGAACCCTGTGGGCTGTGGGCCACAATGGGGCGCACCTCCATCTCACTGGATATGGACCTGGAGCGTGGAGTGGTGATGGCGCTCGGCCCCGCGGAGGGACTGGGCCAGAGGAGCCCGCGGGGCGGCGCACATAGCTTGACCCACCTCCGGGACTGATACTGACTTCCGGGCCTTCATGTGGCCTCAGCCCTAGTTCCTGTGACACAAACACCTTCACTCAGCTTATTATCTCTGGCGGGAGAGCTGACATGCATGCTCCTAGTTTAATAAGCACGAGAATAGAACCTGGTACCATTGCTCTATCACTCAGCTCGACACGGCCAGGGCCACCCAGAGAGGGGTGAAATCAGTGCGGCCACACAGGGCCCCCTTGATATTGGGGACCCCACTCCTGCTTAGGTGAGAGAAAATAAAAACAAGTTGGGGTGGGAAGTTTTTGCTTACGCGCTTTATAATAGTCTCCCTGTAGGCCTATAGGTGATCTAGCAAAGATTGACAGAGTGTAATATCATGTGGTTTGATTTACTGAAAGAGTGAAGCGAATTCTCCATTTTAACTCCACTGATTTGCATTTTTCTGTCCGTCTGTGATGGATATGTCTCACGATAACTTTTGAACGCAGTAACCGATTTAATTAACACTTGGTGCAGTGGTTATTTGTACCTTTATACATATCAATTTTGTTGGGGAAGAAAATTGAACTGAAGGTTTGGGAAGAAATCAACCCTTATATGTATAAACACACTTCTTGCATTAATTATTACAATGTATTTACCTTTTAGGGCATTTCCTGACACCTTTTACGGCTGCAAATTGGTGTATAGGTTCAAACTTTTGTAATCCAACTAAAGAAAAATAAAGTTTTTTTATAATTTTTTTTTTGGGGGGGGAGGGGAAAGTGAGGCAGAATACTGGGGGTCCCACAAACGAGGTTTTCCCAGGACCCCACGTCTGATAAGAGCGGCCCTGTTCTTAACCCAGTTATTTTAAAGGCGACCCCTCAAAATGCCTGACTGAGCAAGCTTTTTACCCCCCCTACCCCCCAAACTCTTGGTACCATTTATTTTTGCTGGAACTAACAATGAAATGTATGGCTCTCCAGAAAACAACATGGAGTGTTAGTAAAGTCGTAATTTGGTTTGGTTTGGTTTGAGTGATTCATTGGTCTTACTATTGGTGTTGTCCTTGTGCCTTAATTTAATGGTGTATTAGTGTTGAGAGTTGAGTTGTTTCGTAGTGAGCATTTTTCTAGGGTAAAAAGGAAACTAAAGAAAGCTGGTCCTTAAGGTTGTACAGTAGGTATTTGCATGGCTACAGTCTTGAGGGTAGTCTCACATTATTTACTGTTCATATTTTCAAACAGTCCACTTATTTTGATTAATGCTGGATACTAGAGTGTTTACCACGTGTGATTTGTAAAACAATTGATTAATGAATCGTTGCTTAACCAACACTTCGTTGGTTTTATTAGCACCACGTCTTACTACCCGTTTGGGTTACACGCACTTACGCTAGTGTGTAATGGTAGGGTGATTGAGAGATGAAATGGAGGACCTACAGTTTAACGTGGAATCCGAACCACGGTTGAGGTCTGGCATTCCTCGCATTCACAAGTTGTGATTAATACACGTCTTGACAGAGGTGAAGGAAAAGTTTGGCAAATCAGATAAATCTGTGCCGGGACCGAGGATTGAATCTCAGACCCTCAGCACAGAAGTCCAACACCTTACCCCTAGACCACAGTTCACTCGTTATTCTGTTAGCTGAACCCTGTGTATTATAGCTTTAAACCATACCCATATCAATTTTCCACTTTTTCACCGATATTTTTGGTTCTCTTTACTAAAGACCACATTTTCAACTAAAATCGTATTTTGTAATAAGTTTAAAATGTGTACAGGGGCTTGCAACGTCCACAAGTCAGGTACTTTATCTTAGAACCGTGTCTTACTACCCGTTCGAGTTATACACCCTATTGTCTCACTTGGGGAGGAATCAGGTAGGGTACGAATAATTCCCAGTTAAATATTGGCGAGGTTACAAGTTGCAGCTACCCACATTACTTAATTTATTGTAAAACAAATAAAAACTAAAGTCAACAGCCGTAAGGTTTTAAAAATATAATACACAATGGGTTATAGCCATATTTGTGACTTGGGCCCTGGTCGTAACATCCAAGACGCCGGCATGTAAAGCCTTGTGATACATTATATTGGCGGTGATACAACGCAACAACTGACTGGCCACACCGTCTTGGTCTCAAAAGTGAGCGACTTTGATGCATTCCTACAGATAACGTGGCAGAAGGGTGGCGGTGACCAAATTGCAAGTATGGCCATGTTTTAACAATGGCTACAATTAATATTTTAATTGGATAGTAGTAGTCCATGCACTAAAAATATGGCGCGCGCAAGTGGCCAAATAGCTAAAACTTGTCTGGCTGCATTAGCATTTCAACAGACCCGCGGGGAACTTATGATTTCACCACCCAACCAAGCCCTTAACAAATTACTACCCAGAATAATCAGAAGGTAGGAACCAACGCGCTTAGCAATTCCAGACGATACAACAGATGATAGATTACAGTTACGAATCCTAAGAACTTTTATCCTCTGTCACTGAGGTGCTATCCGCGTAGTAAAATCAAATTAAAATATTTTACTTGGTTTTTTTTGTTGTTTACTTGACGGAATGTTTTGCCACATGTGCTATTTTGTATGACAGGTGCTTAAGCTCTTAGAGAGTATTATTGGACAGTGAAATGTACTGAGACAAACAAATGTATTAACAGATAATTAAAACCTTAGTCATGTTTGTCAGTAGTCTGCTGACATCATCAATTGCCAAAGGGCACAGATGGATATATCGTTCTCATGCTGATGATGTACCATTGTGAAACGCAAAGTTTTACAGTTTTGCTCATTGAACTAATCAACTCTGATAAGGACGCCGATGGGAAATTCCTTCAAGGAGACTAAGTCGCTACCCCCTGTTGAATTGTATCCTCCGGACTGACTCTGAGATACCTAGTTCAGTTAATACTTAGAAGAAACAACAAGATCAGCTATCAGAGCCTTTGACGATGACGGGCAAGGCAACTGACTGAGATTACTTCCAAGTTGACGAACATGTGAGCCCCAGTTTGTTTGTTTTCTAGCCTAGCCTTGGGATACTCAGTCCATTCAATTGTTTGACTGCCGGTGTTAATATCAATCTCCTGAACTACATCCCCTAGCTTACAAGGGTTATATTAATTATATTTCATATTTACAGGCATTATTTCAAAACATATACTCCATCCACCATTTGTTGTCCTTCCTTAACAAATGTTCTCACACGCTCCAGTGATGGTACTTGCTAGTATTATTTTGCTTCAAACTGTCAACACCGCCTGCCAGAGATAAACGGGCAGACAAATGAATGCGTTAAAGTAGTTTCTGAAACTGTTGACAAAGGCCTAGCAAGTGATGGATGGACTATAGTGGCGCCAACCTTGATCACCTGGATGTTGCTGATGGACTTCTTCTTCTTGAACTTGGCCGAGGGACCTCGTTTCAGAGAACCACCATCCGGGGTGACATCCCCCCCACGTTCCCAGTCAGGGCCCAATCCCTGCCACCAAACACCTGAAACAGCGGGTGCATAATCTGACGCTGGTCTATAAAGTTCAGGTTTAATATTTCTGAGTGGGGGTTTCCCATCCTCAAAATTCCTATTACTATTCCCATTTGGGCTAGGCTATGAGTTGTATTACTTTGAACATATAAATAGATGATACATTAATTTAATCTACATAAACCTATTCATGTGCTTCATCTACTGACCCTGATAGCGTCTGCTGTCATTGGACCGCAGGGACATTCATCGAAGAACAGCTGCAGGTACTGCTCCTTGAGCCAGATCATGCGGCGATCTGTCAGTTGGAGTTGCCTCTTTAGACCTCTTACGACCCAGCACAGGCCCATGTACCACATCCTGACAACACACGATGCACGGGGTTAGAACCATACACCAACCGAGAGATGCAAGTGTGACGCTTTACATGGAGCCACCTCAACTAAATAGGATACATTGTGAAAGTGCCTTAGGCAATATTGAAGGCCCTAGGCATGACTAACGTAACTCAACAACGGTTAGGTATATTTGTGTTTGGTTATATATATACATTTATTAACCCTTGAATATATGACTCAACCCTTTTATTTATATTAGTTTTCAAATTTCCCTTGTTTCAATGTTAGGTTAAATTACATAAATCAAGTCTAGCTTAGAGAAGAAATCTGAATATTTCACCAGTTTTTAATTTTTATCTTACAGCCTACACCCACGTTTTAACACGTTTTAACACGTGTACCCAGAAATGTATTTAGGAGAAGGGAGGTGGTGGCTTGGGAGGAAGCCCCCCAATAACAGAGGACAGGGATTTAGCTTTAACATTAAACTCTCCCTGAAACAATTTAAATATTTTTTACATAATTGAGGTTGTAGGTGCTATGAACTTTATAATACCCAAACAATATGTTTGCCAAGGTATTGAGAAGGGATACAAAACATTATTAATAATACTTTTGGGAAGATTTGTGCACCTCCTTCCATTGCTACACCCCTGTGTTGTAGATTTACTTTAATCTTTAATGTGTGTTTCCCTTAACATAGTTATATGGTGCAACGTGTGATTGTACTGTACCTGCAAAGGGTAGGTGGACAGAGCAGGAACAGGACGCGGTTGTCACTGAGATTGGAACCGTAGACCAGAGCCAGGCAACACTCGGCTGTGGGGAACTTGTCCAGCCCGTACCTGCGGCACGCCGTGGCCAGATCAGGGTCTTTCTCTCTGTCCCTACTTCCCACCACTATCTCCTTGACCGCGGCGAGGTCTAGGTACCCTTCTTCGAGCGTCACCCACGCCGCCTCTCCACCGCCGGCCAACTTGGCGCTCAGTGCCGGGGCCACCGTCTCCTCGGGGTTGGCGGACAGGCAGTAGTCAGGCGAGTTGCCTGCGCCCGTTCGCAGGCCACTCCAGGCCGGCCGCCCCCAGGTGAGAGTGGCGCAGCTGCGTTCCAGCCGCACGTAGGCCAGTGCGGTGCGGGATCCACCCTCGGCGTCCCAGTGGACAGCCGTGCTGCCGTGGTGGAGTACCTGCACCAGGATACACATGGCAGGGACTACCTAGGTATTACAGTGTGGTTAGGGATGTGAAAATGTATAGATACTTTACTAATATCGATATTTTACTTTCGATACTAGTAATTTTTTACTCGATACTTTTACTGATATTAGTACTCACAATCCGGTAACTGGTATTGAAAGAAACAGCATTTTGCTATCGTCACTCATGCTAGGATTAAATGTTTACAATCGTTAAAGAAGGGTACAGAATGGATTGAAAAATATATTACTAAATATATTTTAATTATTAAATAACTTTCCATTTGCTACATTTTCATAGACATTTTGAAAGCTGATATTGTAAAACCTTTTATAGTATCCATCATGCAATACTATCACACCTTCCAAGCTCCAACACTTAACATAGACGCGATAGACCTAAATATATTATAACATGGTTAAATCATTATAATTTTCAGTGTTTAAATAAATACGAAATACATTTATTATTATTATTATTATTATTATTCAAAAGTTGTAACTATTACTTGATAAAAAAAGATTTCTCCAGATTAAAATTTCGATACCGATACTTACTGTTATCGATACTTTTCTTTCAATACTAGTATGGTATCGATATTTTTCTTTCGATACCCCATCCCTAAGTGTGGTAGCCTCTTGATACCCCAATAAAAAAAAATATTGACAGCCACAGTGGGGAGCAAGCACCCCATTTTTAGGGATCCTAGAACCCATTGTGACGTTTTGGACTTACTCTAATTAGGTATTTTAGTAGAGTTCAGTATAACCTTTGCAAACTAATACAAGAGTACCGCTTTTAAATCCCGGCAAGAACAATACATTTATGACTGTTAAATTGAGCTAGTTACCTTTAACTAAGAAGTGCATTGACAAAATGACCAAGTAATAATCAGCGCCCTAACAAGGGTGATCTTTTGGAGGTGCAAACCTCCTTAAGTATTATTAATTATTTTATCTTTGTATTATTCCTTAATCCCTAGGCTAGTAGCTAATTGGAATCTTATAAAATTAATAACTTCTATAAATCCAATTATGTTTATAAAACACTTTAAACTGATTTAAGAGGGATTAAATGTTTTAAAGAATTCCTTGCCAACTCTTGCTGGGAAAGTTCCCAAAATTCCAAAGAAAGTGATCCCCCTCCCTAAATTTCTGGGTACGCTTAGAAAGGTTGAGAATCCCTAATTTATAGGAAATAAACAAATTTATATTTTGAGCCTCGTCTTACAACTCGTTCGAGCTGTGCACATTTGACTGCACAATTTGTGGTAGGAATGAGTAGGCTTGAATTGAGTGGAAATTTACCAGAATTTACATAGAGGGAAAATGGCAAAACATTTAGTAAAATCACCCACAGAACTCCCAGCTGGGATTCGAGCCCAAGCCTTCCCGTCACCATAAAACTGGACCAAGTGAGCTTGACGTTTATTCCACGTGTTCACTGATAGGGATATGAAGCATGTTATTCTAAAGATAATTTTCATAGTTAGTTTTCACTATTGTAGGCTATATGTAGGTACCATAATAACTTGGAATAAATTAACTTTACAAATAAATTACTCTATTTTAATTTATGAGTTCATTTGGTGGGTCGAGTAGAGTACGGCTTATTAATATAAATTATAATATTAACCTTTATGTTAATAGCTTTCAAAACAATTAGTGAAAAACACATCAAGTGTCCCCAACTGGGATTTAAACCTTTACCTCCCAATATGTTTGTTTAGTTTCTACACACACAACTTATGGCTATGACCTGTAGTGTAGTGTAGTGTATGTTATCCTTGTTTGAACAAATCATCTCTTTCCCCACCCATTTTCAGACCGGCGTTTTCTGCCTCACAGAAGATAATTATTTTTTCGCCTATCTATTGTGTTAAAAGGATTCAAGTACATATATACATTTTTATCGCGCGGAAGTTTTTGAGCGGACGAGTACCATAGGTCTTAACCCTGGAAATACTTACTCTCAAGTGAGTTCTTGAGAGCCAAAGCAGATATATTTCACTGTCTTAGGAGGGGAAGGGTTTCTTGGAGGGGGTCATTTTTAAAAATCATATTTACTAATTTGGAAATTAATTCGGCCCATGAACAATTTATAACGTACACAATCACCCTTAGTAATAAATGTTGATATTTTCTAGATTTAAGTTACTATAAGCGTAAAATATGTAGCTCGAGAGGGCATTACAAGCGTAGGTGAGAAAGAGTTACAGGTGCTAACACGTAATAGTTTGAAATATTAGATCAGCCGGAAGTAGCCTACGTCTGTCTAACGATCTAAGTGTCTTAAAGTTCACTTGCCAGCAGATGAAATTAACACCTAAAAACTCTCCCATATGATAATCTGGATCTCTTACATCCCGCCTGTGTTCAAATCCCAGTTATTCATGTTTGTGGACTCACCTGAAGCACGTGATGGTCCATGCCACTGTGAGGGGCAGAGATGGGGAAGAAGCTGACCCCATGGTCGTTGCTAAGTGATTGCACCGGCCGGTACATGTCAAGGTCGAGATCGTAGTCGTGATCTTCAGACTCGTCCAGGAGATAGGACCGTTCGATGCTTGAGATGTGAATACTGTCAGGCAAGAGGGGACGTTCTTATAGAGCGGCCAACGTTTCACATATGTACACAAGAATGAACTGTATCATCCGTACAAAACGGGGGGGGGGCATTAGAGATAAACAATGTTCCCAAACTTTGAGGTCGGATGTGTTTTCAATAAAGATGTGCACATAGTCTTTCCATCGTATATTCCTACTTTTTTAGGGTTATAGGTACACTTTTGGTACAAAGATATATAATTACACTAAAATATAAATATTATTTAAGTGTGAGAATTTTCTACAATGTAACAATCCAAGATTATTAGCACCTAGCATCTGGTAAGAATGAAACCATATTGTATTCAAACTAAATTGTAGTGAAATACATTCCAAAGTCCGAGATATCTACTTGAGCTGGTTCCTGAGAAACTATCTGAGTGGTTCACTGAGCAACTACCTGAGCTGGTACCTGAACGATTATCTGATTTGTTACTTGTGCAGCTACCAGGAGTTGGTACTATGCAGCTACCTGAGTTGATCCCTGACAAATTACCCGAGTTTATTCCTGAGCAACTACCAAGTGGATCCCCAAGAAACTACACGATTTGATCCATGAGCAGCTAGCCAAGTTTATCATGAACAACTACCCGTGATCATTGAGAAACTACCCGAGTCCATCCCTGAGCAACTACTCGAGTTTATCCTCAAGAAACTACACGATTAGATCCCTTAACAGCTAACTAAGTTTATCATGAACAGCTACCCATGTTGATCCCTGAGAAACTACCCGAGTGGATCCCCAAGCAACTACACGATTTTATCCCTGAGCAAATACCCGAGTTTATCCTCAAGAAACTACACGATTTTATCCCTGAACAGCTAGCCGAGTTTATCATGAACAACTACCCATGTTGATCCCTGAGCAACTGCCTTAAGGTTGAGTTGCTCCCTGAGAAACTACCTGAGCTACTCCTTGAACAACTACCTGAGTTAGTCCCTGAGCAACTACCTGAGCTACTCCTTGAACAAATACCTGAGTTGGCCACTGAGCAACTACCTGAACTACTCCTTGAACAACTACCTGAGTTAGTCCCTGAGCAACTACCTGAGCTACTCCTTGAACAACTACCTGAGTTTGTCCCTGAGCAACTACCTGAGCTACTCCTTGAACAACTACCTGAGCTTCTACTTGAACAACTACCTGAGCTGCTCCCTGAACAACTACCTGAGCTACCCGTTGAACAACTACCTGAGCTACTCATTGAACAACTACCTGAGTTTGTCCCTGAGCAACTACCTGAGCTGCTCCCTGAACAACTACCTGAGTTTGTCCCTGAGCAACTACATGAGCTACTCCTTGAACAACTACCTGAGCTACTCCTTGAACAACTACCTGAGCTTCTCCTTGAACAAATACCTGAGCTGCTCCCTGAACAACTACCTGAGCTACCCGTTGAACAACTACCAGAGCTACTCCTTGAACAACTACCTGAATTGGTCCCTGAGCAACTACCTGAGCAACTCGTTGAACAACTACCTGAGCTTCTCCCTGAACACCTACCTGAGCTACCCGTTGAACAACAACCTGAGCTACTCGTTGAACAACTACCTGAGCTGCTCCCTGAACAACTACCTGAGTTTGTCCCTGAGCAACTACCTGAGCTACTCCTTGAACAACTACCTGAGTTAGTCCCTGAGCAACTACCTGAGCAACTCGTTGAAAAACTACCTGAGCTTCTCCCTGAACAACTACCTGAGCTACTCCTTGAACAACTACCTGAGCTACTCCTTGAACAACTACCTGAGTTTGTCCCTGAGAAACTACCTGAGCTTCTCCTTGAACAACTACCTGAACAACTACCTGAGCTACCCGTTGAACAACTACCTGAGCTACTCCTTGAACAACTACCTGAGCTACTCCTTGAACAACTACCTGAGTCTGTCCCTGAGAAACTACCTGAGCTACTCCTTGAACAACTACCTGAGCTTCTCCCTGAACAACTACCTGAGCTACTCCTTGAACAACTACCTGAGCTACTCCTTGAACAACTACCTGAGTTGGTCCCTGAGCAATTACCTGAGCAACTCGTTGAACAACTACCTGAGCTTCTCCCTGAACAACTACCTGAGCTACCCGTTGAACAACTACCTGAGCTTCTCCCTGAACAACTACCTGAGCTGTTCCCTGAACAACTACCTGAGTTTGTCCCTGAGCAACTACCTGAGCTGCTCCTTGAACAACTACCTGAGTTTGTCCCTGAGCAACTACCTGAGCTGCTCCTTGAACAACTACCTGAGTTTGTCCCTGAGCAACTACCTGAGCAACTCGTTGAACAACTACCTGAGCTTCTCCCTGAACAACTACCTGAGCTACTCCTTGAACAACTACCTGAGCTACTCCTTGAACAACTACCTGAGTTTGTCCCTGAGAAACTACCTGAGCTTCTCCTTGAACAACTACCTGAACAATTACCTGAGCAACTACCTGAGCAACTCGTTGAACAACTACCTGAGCTACTCCTTGAACAACTACCTGAGTTGGTCCCTGAGCAACTACCTGAGCAACTCGTTGAACAACTACCTGAGCTTCTCCCTGAACAACTACCTGAGCTACTCCTTGAACAACTACCTGAGCTACTCCTTGAACAACTACCTGAGTTTGTCCCTGAGAAACTACCTGAGCTTCTCCTTGAACAACTACCTGAACAACTACCTGAGCAACTACCTGAGCAACTCGTTGAACAACTACCTGAGCTACTCCTTGAACAACTACCTGAGCTACTCCTTGAACAACTACCTGAGCTACTCCTTGAACAACTACCTGAGTCTGTCCCTGAGAAACTACCTGAGCTACTCCTTGAACAACTACCTGAGCTTCTCCCTGAACAACTACCTGAGCTACTCCTTGAACAACTACCTGAGCTACTCCTTGAACAACTACCTGAGTTGGTCCCTGAGCAATTACCTGAGCAACTCGTTGAACAACTACCTGAGCTACTCCTTGAACAACTACCTGAGCTACTCGTTGAACAACTACCTGAGCTGCTCCTTGAACAACTACCTGAGCTGCTCCCTGAACAACTACCTGAGCAACTCGTTGAACAACTACCTGAGCTACTCCTTGAACAACTACCTGAGTTGGTCCCTGAGAAGCTACCTGAGCTTCTCCTTGAACAACTACCTGAACAACTACCTGAGCAACTCGTTGAACAACTACCTGAGCTACTCCTTGAACAACTACCTGAGCTACTCCTTGAACAACTACCTGAGCTGCCCCTTGAACAACTACCTGAGCTGATCCCTGAACAACTACCTGAGTTGGTCCTGAGCACATGCTGGTTGCAGTCCTTGCTGCGGCCATGGTAGTGCTGGTGGAAGGAGGCAATGCGATCCATCACTGCCTGAGTGCGGTATATCTTGTCCATGTTGATGAGACCACCTGGTCCTATCCTGGTGAAGTAGTGGTCCTCCCCATTGTAATCCGAGATGAACTGGAGACAAGGAAACACTTGGCGGGTGATTCATTTGAGGAACGGGATTCTCGGACATGATCGTTCTGTAGTTCTATAGGGGGGCAGTCGCAGTAGTCTTATTGAATTAACAGTTATTCACCATTTAGTTTGTTCTATTGTTTCAGGGTGATTAGGTAGACAGCTCAATGAGCTTGCTGCAAAGTATGGAATTAGCTTCAACAGGGTAAATTATGTCAGAAAGTATTTTAAAATGTCGAAACACAGTAACAGTATTCTTGTTATCTGTATTTTGTAGTGAAGCTGGTACCCTTGAAAGAATAGCTTTGGCTTGTAAAAATGGAGGGTGTAAAAAGAAATTACATATGTTTCAATCCGAGCAGCGATAAGCTATTATTTATTATTATTATTATTATTGTTATTATTACCTATAATTATTATTATTAACACCACGTCTTACTACCCGTTCGGGTTATACGCACTTACGCTAATGTGTATTGGTAGGGTGATTGCGAGATTAAATGGAGGACCTACAGTTTAACGTGGAATCCGAACCACGGTGGAGGCCTGGTATTCCTCACATTCACAAATTGTGAATAATACACATCTTGTCAGAGGTGAAGGCAGGGTTTGGCAATCAGATAAATCTGTGCCGGGGCCGAGGATTGAACCCCAGACGTCAGCACAGAAGTCTGACACGTTACCCTAGACCACCAGGTCACCTATATTATAGCATTATTACTCATGTAAAGGTAAACAAAATATACAATTTAATCAACAAAAAGAAATTCTTCGCATTTTGAAACTCGTTTTGTAAGCTGATTTTCCAAACCTTTAATTATTTAGTGATAGTAGTTTGTCACTATCTTAAAATAGCGTAACATCAATGATGTTAAAATATAAAGCTAAATTCTTACCTAACTAACTTAACTTACTTTGATTAGTTAAACTTTTGAAAATATTGTTGCAATATGATTTGAGACCACACACATAGATCCATCGTACAATGTTTTAACCCTTTCTATAAAATTAACAATTTTTTTAATTTTTCATAAATGTTTTAAGTTACTCTACTAGTAAAATGCTAATGCAACAAAGTTTACCAATTTTAGCACTAATAGAGTAGTAATAGTAATAATAATAAATATTTATATTATTGTTAACTACTTGTCCATGCTCACTTTCATATCTAAAAAATGCATTTCAATAAGAATTTAAGTAGAGTAACTAAAGAAGTGAAGCAAGTTTAGTTCCATGCATTTGAATGCAACAATACTGATAGTTGCATAAACACTAACTATATCCTAAACTACTAGACTAGCTCTATCCTAGACTAAAGTGCAGCAGTTGGACATGCAATGTAGGTACCATATCACCTCCCCCCACCTCAGACCATCAGGGTTCGATTTCACAAAATAGGACCGAGAACTCAAGATAATTTTAAAATAAAAAAAAATTAGATAAAACTTCATGCAAAACATTTTCTTACATGAACAGGCATACTTTTGTGCCATCCAGAACCATCAACAATAATTTGAAAAAACAAATTAAGTCGGCTATTATATTATTAAACTACTTAAAGTGAAAAAAAATAATTATTTTTTAAATTAATGAAACATTTCTTTACACAAACAAATTATGAAGAATAGAAATAAAGTTAAGAATAAAATAAAAGTGTTTTGTGCCATATAAAAGTGTCTTTGATTTTTTTTTTCAGTGCAACTACATTATGATCCTGCAAACTGTTTTTAATTCCTCAGAAACAGTCTAATATTACAACATACTTATTCTCAAGCATATGCTACAACACAAGAACATATGTAAAAATAGAGGTAAATGCCAAGTATGTGCTTTAGTTTACTATAGTTTCGATTATAAAGATAAATTAAAGTTTTTTGTATATTAAAATCTTTTGGTGTTGAAATTTTGTCATGATTGTGTTCAGAAAATGATTTATAAATGAGCTTAAACTAAGGATGTCAAACTAGATTCCTCGATGCTTTTAATTCTTACTGGTACATGATTTAAATGTGAGGTTGAGTGCATGGAAAATTATTGAAATTGTAAATGTTAAGAAATTGGAAACGATATACGGAAAATCGAGACTAAAATATAAGAATCGAAAGCTAGAAAAACAGAAATTTTGACCTCCTTAGTTTAAACTTTTACTATATTTCATTAAGATCTGCTCCATTTTTTCCCTGGGCTGATTCCTTTACTTATTTGGTCAATACACTTTTTATATGGCCTCTTAAGGCTCTTAGCGTATTATCATGATTTTGTTAGTCAACAGGCACTTAGATAAGGGGCGTAGTCTTGGGGGGTGTTGGAATACCATCCGTTAAAATGTCAACTAATAAATAGAGTTTTAGTTTTAGAGTTAATACATTTTTGTCAAAGTGAAAATGCACCTTTCAAAGACTTATAAAAATAAATATAGGTCCACTAGTACTAAGTTGGAAGTTATGATGATGCTATTCATGAATTACTGAAATGTATTCTAAATGCAACGTAAGCGATCATTTGTGTCATACAGTTGTCCAAGGTATCAAGTTATATCACGATTGGTATAGCATAGCCTTATTCATTTAAGAACCACAAGGTAACATTTTTTACACAACATTGGTAAAAGTGTGAGTCATCCCCCAACCCCTATTCCCCCTCCCCGAAAACTGAATCCCAGATACGTATCTGTTTGCAAAATAAAACTTCTCAAATTCAACTTGAATATTTTCTTAGAAATATAGTCAAAAAAAACCCTAAGGTGATGATGTACTTCTCTGATCTAGCACGCCTTAGTGAGCGTTGCTTCGTGTTGCAACTGCGCAGTATAGAATTTCTAACAGGTTTCGTTTCCAATCTCATTCGTTGAAAAGTTATACCTTATGAGTCTCATTTGAAGATTTAATAAAAATGGAGCCAAAGTTTATTTCTCATTCTATGAATTGACTGTCTTATGTTTTTCGATTATTACAATGGTAGCATTGGTTATTTGCACGCCTCACCACTGTTTTCTAGTATATATTTTTTTAGAACCGTGTCTTACTAACCGTTCGGGTTATGAACACATGTACTAATTACGTTAGTGTGTTTGGGATGAGTAGGGTTACATTTAGATGAAGTGTACGTTCATCTTCGTCAAGGGAGAAGGGAAAACACTTTAAGAAAAAACTTTCAGTTCACCCAAACAGGATTCGAACCCCAAATTTCCCTGTCAACAACAGTACAGTATATTGTGATAGTAATGCATTAAACCATCGAAGTGGGTTTCTTGTCAATATTAAATGCTCTCACAGCAATTATTCATGTCATCTAACTTTAATAAATACTTTCAAATAGTTCTAGCCAAACCAGCCCGTTCCTACCACCCTTGAAACTTCTATATACCATATGGTCACCCATTAAATGGTATTGACCTCTATGACATATCTACCATCACATGCTTAGTTCACGTTTCGAATAATGTAGACGTTTAACACACTTATTTTAGGAGACAGCATCATATCGACCAGGGCTGGAAAGACGTGAATGAACAGCTACCTCCCTTTCACTATCCATTTGATCAACCCCACACGCAGCAAATGTTTGTGCATTGGCTTTGAAAGAAGCGATTTATGGTAAGTGAGAGCTGACAGCTTACTATTGTAGTACAGCCCTATTAAGCCAAGCATTTTCAGGCAATATACAAGGGCTCCGAAACCGGTGGGTAATTATTAGGTTTGGATATAATAGTTTGATCATTAAATACCTTAGTATCAGATAAAAAAATATAGCTAAAACTACTTTAATACATCCATACAAGTCATGTGATCGGAAGATGTCACTTCTGATATGTGATAACATCACTACCGATAAAAAATATTATAGTACAGTTTTTCATTGCTAAACGCAAAAAGTTTGTATATTTTAATACATATTTCATACCGTGTTATTAGTATGCATCATGGCAAAGAAAGGAATCTAAAATAGTACTAGGTTTGATAAAATTATGGCCTCATTCATTAGATTATTTTGCTAGTTATTAATAACTTTCTGAAATACCCGTTTATCGAACGGACCAAAGAATTGAACAAATATCTATCTGATTCTTATAAATTACTCTATTTTGTGCTTCTTGGTTGGTTAAGTTTGATTTGGATGGCATTTGTTTTTGGGCGCTAAACAAGTCCTCTCAGTGTTTCATCAGAGACACGTTAAAACCATCATCTTTTATATAGGCCTATAAGTTAAATGTATGTCAAAATTCAGTTTTTTTTAGTGATAATAAGATAAATTGAAGAGATGCGATGAGTACTTTTAAACCCCTTTCCCCTTTTTGAAATAATTTGTTAAAGTTTTCACAACCTAGCTTCTGTGAGTGGCCTTTAAGCAACAATTACGCAAAATCTCATCTTACTATCGTAATTAACAGGAAATGGGAAATGAGTTGACGAATCAGTGAAGGAATCAGTGAAGGCCTTGTGTGCATAGCTTTATGATGGGTTTATCCTTTGTGACGTGCTTTAAGGTAAAGCCCCACTAATATACTCCCTATACGTAAGGTGAGCAGTCAATTGTCTGTGGCCCATGAGATATCGACTCCACAATAACATATATATCTGTAAAAAAAAAATCAAAGCACTTGCATACGGGTCTCGGGTGAGCAGAAACACAATGCGAGATCGAACCCTCGGGTTTGGGTGGCTTACCACGGGGCGGTGCGAGCTGGCACGTCGGCGACTGGCACGCCGGCGAGAGGATAGGGGACGCCTCACCTCCAGGCGGGCTTGCTCCCCCGGTGGCGCCAACACCACCAGGCTCGGAGTCGTCGCCAAGATCTCTCGCAGTTCGTGCAGGAAGGCGCCGAAGAAGGGAACGACGCGGCACTCGGTCATGGCGAGAGCCCGGCACAGAGCCCTCTCGTACTCGGCCGAGAGCAGCGCCGCTGACAGGAAGTCGAGTACTGGCAGGGACTCTTTCTCTGTGATGGACAGCCAGAACGGCTTGAGCTTGTTGGACCTGTCAGGGGAATTATCCAACCGGCGTTCATAACCAACCTTTCAATTTCGACAACAGACCTTTTACAAAGTGCTACCAAATACCTATGTCGTAAAGCACCTCCTCCACTCAAACTTTAAATTTACAGTATTCTTTGAATTATTTATTTAAAAAAAAACTATGGTATCTAAAATGGTGCAAGGATTCACTCAAATCAAACCATAATATTGAATGGTAATAGTTTAGCATTCAAGGCTTGGAAACGTTAGCAAAAAAATTAAAATAACAAATAGTTAGGAATTAATACCAAGTGTGTGTGGAGGGTGGTGGGCGGGGGTATGGATTTAAACATAAAGTGAAGTGTATTAGTCGAGGATATTACTTTATTGTGCTCAGTGGTTTAGTCACGCCTGTAGCCACACATTGTAACCACAATTCAGAGTGGTAAAATACCTCCTCTACCCCGTACTCTCCACAAAATTTGATTGATAAATGTCGCGAATGTGCAGTTCAGAAGTACAGACAGGTCTTGTATCCAGTTTAGTTTGTGGAAACGCTTATAATCCATTACATTAAGAGATTGACAAGCGTGAGTCTAGAGAACATTCCCATACTATAAATATACTGTTTCTTGCTTAAAAAAACTTTTGTATCCAGCTGACAGGGGGGTAACACTCTATATAAAACCTGCCTCACCACTGGGTCACAAACTAAATATATAAAATCTACCACAATCAAAAGAGCATCCTTGATTTGTAACAAATTTTTTGGCAGATAATCCAGCCGTCGTTAAGTAACGCAGCCATGGATCTCGCTGGTGGATCTTGGGCACCGCTCGAGGAACACTTGACTGGTTTGTGGCTCAGAGGCAAGTAGTTTCCGCCGGCCTACAACATTCCATGTCGGCTGGAGGCCGAAAGAAACCCCTGCCCCTGAGCCGGGGACTACGGTGATCTTCTTCAGAGCCTCCTCCAGATTGTCTCGAAGGGTTCCATCTTCTCGATGCTAAAGGCGCTCTAGTTGCTACAATAATCAACTACACCCATTGACTCACTTGAGGCCAGCAACGATCTCCATGGCTCCGTTGAAGTTGCCGATGTTCCAACAGGAGAGGGCGACCCTCAGGATGCATGACAGCACCGCCTTCCTGTCCTCGTGTGTGGGCTGTGTGATGATAAGATGGGTCACCCACGAGCTCACCTGCGGTCAGAGATGTCGCTATGTGTACAGTCCATCTGTTTGTGATCGACCACTAATATAGACAACCCTGGCTCGATTTGGGTGACTATGACGAGTACACCTGCTATATAAGATAGTCGAACCGGGGTCATACCCAGAAATTTATTTTGAAAGGGTTCAACCTGTGGTGTATTTTGTTGCCTCCCAACAGGAGGCAGCCATATATCTCCTTAATATGAAAATGTATATTCTTGTAACTTTTTAAAGATTAGATGCCTCTTGAAGCTACTTACTGTTTTTATTTATCATCTCGATAAATTATTGTGATCAGGACAATTTTCAACCTTAATAGGGTAGTTTAGTAATGAATGATTTTAGAGACTAAAAGTGATAAAGTATGTGTGGACTATTTATTTAAAAATATATATAATTGAAGTTGTGGGTGTTATTCATTTAATAAGAAAAAACAACAACACTGATTAATAATACTTTAAAGAAGGAGGAGATTCCCTAAACCCCTCCTTTTTATGGCACAGAATCAATCCCACCTAGATTTGAACTCACCTCTTTGAACCTTTTGATGAGGCTCCGCACGGAAGGTTTGGCCGTCGACGAGGCGGACGCGCCATCGGCCGAGTGCGTGTGGTGGGGTTCCGCCAACCCACCCCCAATAACGTCTCCCCACCCCCCAGGTCGAGGGTGACTTGGCGCAAGTAGTCGATGGGCGGAACCTGGTAGAAGAGGTGGTACTCGGCGTCTGCGAGGCGAAGCGCTACCTCCTCCGGAAAGTGGAGCAGTTTCTGGAGGGCTTCGAGCTCCTCGGTGTGCGCGACCTGCAGGGGCAGCAGCGACCGCTTCACCAGCTCTGGAACACCCGGTCAGCACGCTTCCAACCACTTCCCACTTCGACCTCCCTCTCTGGCTACTCTAGCACTCAGTAAGTTTCCCATAATACACTTTTCTTACTAAATCCTCCCTTCTTCCACAACTCAAGCACCAAGGTCCGAGAAATTTAAGCATCAGGATCCCTGAACTAATTTCACAATCAAGCATCTGGATTTACTGAAATATTTCTAAGCTCAAGCATCAAGATTCCTCAACTAGTTCCACAACTCAAGCATCATGATCCCTGAACTAGTTTCACAGTCAAGAATCAGGATTCCTGAAATATTTATAAGCTCAAGCATAAAGATTCCTGAACTAGTTCCACAACTCAAGTATCAAGATCTCTGTACTAGTTCCACAACTCAAACACCAGAATCCCTGCACTAGTTCCAGCCCTTAAGCATATAGATCTTTGAAATAGTTCTACAGCTCAACCACTAGGATCCTTGTACTAGTTACACAACTTAAGTATTAGGATCCCTACAATAGTTCTACAACTCAAGCACAAGGATCATTGCACTAGTTCCACAATTCAAGCATCAGAATCCCTGAACTAGTTCCACAACTTAAGCATCATGATCCCTGAACTAGTTTCACAGTCAAGCATCTGGATTTCTGAAATATTTATACAGCTTAAGCATCAAGATTCCTGAACTAATTCCACAATTCAAGCATCACGATCCCTGCAATATTTCTACAACTCAAGCACCAGGTTGCACTAGTTTCCCAACTCAAGCATCAGGATCCCTGAACTAGTTACACAATCAAGTATCAGAATCCCTGAATAATTCCACAATCAAGCATCAGAATCCCTAACTAGTTCCACAGCTCAAACATCAAGATACCTGAGCTAGTTCCAAAATTCAAGCATCAGGATCCCTGCAATAGTTCTACAACTCAAGCACAAGGATCAGTTCACTAGTTGCACAACTCACGCACCAGAATACCTGAATTTGTTCCATAATCAAGAATAAAAATTCTTGAAATAGTTCTACAACTCAAGCACTAGGATCCTTGTACTAGTTACAGAACTCAAGTAACAATATCCCTGAACTAGTTCACAACTCAAGTATTAGGATCCCTACAATAGTTCTACAACTCAAGCACAAGGATCATTGCACTAGTTCCACAACTCAAGCATCAGAATCCCTGAACTAGTTCTACAATTCAAGCACCAGGATCCTTATAACAGTTAAAAACTCAAGCATCAGGGTCCTTGAACTAGTTAAAATTTGAGACATAGGCATAACAAAAGGAACTATTAAGATTTACGATCCTCCCCATTGAGGTGCTATAATCACCTGCAGTCCAAAACGTGTTTATATCACATATTATTTATTCCTTATATTTTATAAAATGACTAACATAATAATGGAATAATTTGGCAGCTCTCCCCGGATAAAATTCATCCTTTATGAATAACCCATTTATTTTCTGGACGTAAAGTGTAATTTAAAAAAAAATCCTATTTTAACATTTATGTCATAGATACTCAAACAAAGTTTGCCATCTTTCTATGTATTTTATCAGTAAAAGTAGCCTACTTCACCTTGAGGTGGAATTAAAATAAACGTGAGCTTAGGCAAGTATTTTTTTTACACATTTTTATCACTTTTTTAATAACAGGTAAAATATTGCTTCAGTAGATATATTTAGCCATATAGTAAGTAGTCTCAAAAGCTCTTGAATATTTAAAATGGACATCCTGGGATTTGATACTGACATTATTTTATTTAAAAAGTTTTTCATCGAATGACATCATACCAAGACACATATTCAAGAACTGTTAATAGTATTATATGAAGAAAATTAAACTAAACGTATCTATTGAACAATATTTTAGTTTGTTTGGCCAAAAAAGATTTTGCTATAAAAACTGCAAAAATACTGGTTTTAGCTCGCGTTTCCTTCCATATCGCCTTAAACACTTTTATTTCTCTGGTCACAATATAACATTCTAACAAAACCAGGTGTTGAATATAGCCTGCGCCATGCTAGCTCCCTCACTATATACGCACCACGACGTAGCCAGAATTTAAAGGTCGATACTTGTGAAATGGATAGTAGAACACTGTAGCCTGCGCCATGCTAGCTCCCTCACTATATACGCACCATGACGTAGCCAGAGTCGAGAGGTCGATACTTGTGAAGTGGCCTGCGCCATGCTAGCTCCCTCACTATATACGCACCATGACGTAGCCAGAATTTAAAGGTCGATACTTGTGAAATGGATAGTAGAACACTGTAGCCTGCGCCATGCTAGCTCCCTCACTATATACGCAC
The DNA here is from genome assembly GCA_033556935.1 of Timema podura. NCBI lineage: Eukaryota > Metazoa > Arthropoda > Insecta > Phasmatodea > Timematidae > Timema > Timema podura. Next base: position 119,980,063 of record JAVRXN010000009.1, on the reverse strand, counting down.
CATGACGTAGCCAGAATTTAAAGGTCGATACTTGTGAAATGGATAGTAGAACACTGTAACCTGCACCATGCTAATCTCCCACAAGATACGCACCACGGCGTAGCCAGAGTCGAGAGGTCGATACTTGTGAAATGGATAGTAGAACACTGTAACCTGCACCAAGCTAATCTCCCACAAGATACGCACCACGGCGTAGCCAGAGTCGAGAGGTCGATACTTGTGAAGTGGATAGTAGATCGAGCTTGGAGAGTTGTCTACCGCTCAGAGCTTTGCTTGTCGAGTTGTCAACAAGATAAGTGATCAAGACACATCTCAATTTACCTGTGATTGTACAGTACAGACCACGGTGAAAATAGCGCTTAATTTACCGTGTGGCAAATATTATATCTGAGGTAATGTTTATTTCAGGACAATACTGGTTTTTGGGTGGTGTCCTGTTGACCTACATAGCACCCATAGCATAAGGATACTGGTTTTTAAACAAGTACTTCCAGAAGTACTTGGTTTTGAAATGAGAGAAAGTCATATTTCTAATTGAACAAAGCAAGCGCAAGGGACTTATCCCTTGAGTTTTATTTTTCCGAGAAGCTTTATTTACAAGTTCTAGTTGCCAAAAGCTACTTTCACGTACAATGACAACTGAAGTTCCTATTTTATATGTGATGAATACCAATTTTGATGGAGAGGGAGGAAAATATACTGATTTTTTTAGGAAGTCCATTCTGAAAGGTAATTTTTCCCTACCATAATTCTACTTTACAGTATGATTTTGGGAGTAAAAAGACCTTTTAGAATGAGCTTCCTATCAAAATCAGTAAGGCACCTATATTATATCCTCGTTTTACTATTTTGTTTCATACGCCACCAAAAGATGTTTCTTAATGTTACCTATTATTTGGTTTGCTTTTAATGCTATATGTTGCTATAATTTAATTTAATTTTAGCACCGCGTCTTACTACCCGTTCGGGTTATACGCTTAAGTACTAATTACACTAATGGATTAGGAATTGGGAAGGTTGAATTTAGAGGAAGTGAACCCGCATTTGCGTGGAGGGAGAGTGGAAAACCATTTAGGAAAAACCACCCCCAGTTCACCCGACCGAGATTCGAACCTCGATCTCCCCGTCCTCGGTGGTCTGACTCAACACGACTGGCGCGTTAGCCAACTACGCCACCGAGGCGGGTATGTTGCTATAACCTCTGTACTGAAGTATTAGTTTGAAGTGATTAGCAACCAACATCCTAGATATATTTATAATCAATGATGAAAATCGAAAATGGTTTTAAGTTTAAATTTATTCATGTATTTGTTCGAACAAAGTTTTTATTGATATTAATATTTATTTCTTGAAATTGAGGATGGAATTAATGTTCAATTAGATATTATTTGACCTAATGTAACTCAGGGTTACCATAAATTATAAATTAAAGTGGAGTTTTAATAAATAGGTTAATGTTCCAGCTTTTTTTCTTTCTCTCTTTCTCTCTCTCATTAATTTTACTCTATCTATTCTATTTATCTTTTTTCCAAAATTTACATGGTATTTTTTATATCTATTTTTTATCCTGATTTTTCCAAAAATAAAATATATGATCTTCATAATTATAGGTAAATAATCTAACGGGAAAAAATAAACTGGAAAAGGAAATACACTTTCTGATGGGCTCTCGTTTTTATCATGTTTCACTTTTTTTTTATCGAAATAGCTCACACACACTGCCCTTGTTAAAAGCTCTTTTGCCTATATATTTAAAACGTGAAGCGATTCTTTTGTTAAGAGTTTCCAGAATTTTAAGCAACCAATTTTCATAGCTTAGATGATGATGATGATAATAATAATAATAATAATAATAATAATAATAATAATAATAAAATCTTAAAAGCTATGTCCAAATTTTTTTGATTTCTTAAATGTTCAAAGAGAAAGCTAAAATTTTCAGCAAATAATAATTCATTTGTACAGTAATATCTCGATTTCTACTAAACTTAGTTTAATATTTAAAAAAAAGCATTTATTTCTAGGATTATCATCTAAAAGTTTAAAAATATTTGATAGTGACTAAAATTTATATATAATTTATGTTAGTATGGACGCTATTAAGACAGGGTTCTTGATATCATAAAGAGTAGTTTAGGTCTCTAACAAAAGTCTTGAGCTGCGATAGAAAGTCTGAACTTTCGATGGACTTTACTATATTATTATTATTATTATTATTATTATTATAATTATTATTAGCACCGCGTCTTACTACCCGTTCGGGTTATACGCACTTACGCTAACGTGCAATGGTAGGGTGATTGTGAGATGAAATGGAGGACCTACAGTTTAACGTGGAATCCGAACCACGGTGGAGGCCTGGCATTCCTCACATTCACAAACTTTACTATAAATTCTACAACTGGGACAAGCAAGAAACTAACCAAGATATTACCAAATGTGAGGGGGAGGAGATATGCTTTAAAACAAATTGAATTGTTACATCTTTGTGTGGATTTTAGTAAACTCTTATAGTCAACATCACTTAAGGGGTGACCTGGTGGTATAGGGGTAAGGTGTCAGACTTCTGTGTTGGGGGTCCGGGGTTCAATCCTAGGTCCCGGCACAGATTAATCTGATTGCCAAACCCTTCCTTCACCTCTGACAAGACGTGTATTAATAACAATTTGTGAATGTGTGGAATGCTAGGCCTCCCACCGTGGTTCGGATCCCACGTTAAACTGTAGGTCCTCCATTTCATCTCACAATCACCCTACCATTGCACATTATCGTGTGTATAACCCGAATGGGTATTAAGACGGGGTGTCAATAATAATAATAATAATAATAATAATAATAATAATAATAATAATAATAATAATAATAATATAATAATAATAATAATAAGTCACCCAAGATACCACAATTGTCTTGCCATTTATTAGGAAACAAACCCCATGGCAAAATATAATTCGTGGCTCTATCCAGAAATATATTTGGGGCGGGGGGGGGGAGGGGGTTCTACCTGAGGTGGCCCAGAATGAAGTCCTCTAACAGGAAATTTAAATAATTTATCTTAAAATTGAATCCCTTTGGAAGTTATTCGAAGTGATTTTAAAAAGTATTGGGATAGTAAATGCTATGGATTTTTGAAAAAAAAAAAAACTCAAAAAATATATTAGCTTAGATTTTTGAGGATGAATACAAAAAAATACATCATTAATATAATTTTTGGTGGAGAGGAGAAGTGGGGGGCTGATTCCATCCATACCCCCAACGATACTAAAACCTACCGAAAAGAAATTTCAGACGCATTCAGATAAAACCAAGACTACTTTGGTTAATTTGAAGGAATAAAGTTCTATTTAGTTATTTTAGTTGGCCTTGAAATGGAACACGGTATGAAAGCCTTGTTAGCACGTGATGTAAAATGTAGCCATTTTGTATATCCCTTTTTCCCCAAGATAATCTTGTCTTGCCTGTTTTAAGATATGTTTAGATTGTTATGGTTTTAATTATTTCTTATATTTCTTACTAAAGTCCTAAGGGTATTTCTATTATTCTAAGAAAATCGATTACGCCATTTTATTCGTGTGGCTCTACTCAAGAAATGAATTAACCTGGTTTGCCAGAAGCTACATTTTTTAATCTTGCAGGGAGATAAAACACCAGGAAATGTCTAACTTAACGCCAACATTTTAACAAACGGCTAATATAAAAGCTTAGTATTGTGTTTTTTTACACACCGTTTGGGGTAGGACTGAGCAGGAGATTTAAAGGAAAGGCATCCACATTAACGTGGATGATAAAGCCACAGGTATAAATCAACCCATTGTAAGCCCTGATGAGGTTTCAACCTCAACCTCCCCATCACATAAGCTGTCTCACAATTGTTTTCAAATTCAAATGAGAGAGAGAGAGAGAGAGTGGGTGAGTGAGCAAAAGTGAGTGAATGAATTAGTGAACAAGTGATTTAATCGTGAGAAAGAAAGGGAGAGAAATCTTGAGTGGGTGGGTAAGTTAGTTAATGGGTGATTGAGTGTGTGGGTGAATAAGTGAGTGATTGATTGAGAAGGTGAGGGAAATAATGGATGAGTGAATAAATAAGTGTGTGGGTGAATAAAGGAGTGAAGGATTGAGTATTTGGGTGAATAGGTGAGTGAATGAATTAGTGGGGTGAATAAGTGGGTGAATGATTAAGTGTGGGGGTGAATATGTGATTATATTACTGAGCATGTGGTTGAATAAGTGAGTGAATGAATAATTGAGAAAGTGAAGGAAAGAATGAGGAATTCCGAACGGATGTGGTGATGCACCCCTGCACTTGGTGTCCTCACCTTGCTGCCCCCCTCGTCGCAGGAGGGCGTGCTCCTCCAGAAAGTTGGTGTCGAGCTCCTGGAGGATCTCCCATAGGGCCAAGCCCACCTCGCGCATTGAGGCCACAGTGGGCACAACCAGTGACCAGCGCGTAGCCCTGAACTCCAACTGTAGTCGGTCATGCGACCTCCCTCCACAGGTGCGCCACTGGTGGAAACACAGGTAAGTTACTCTTAGGACAACCATCGGACAGCTCATCTATACACGGACAACTCATCTATACATGGACAGCTCATTTATACACGGACAACTCATCTATACATGGACAGCTCATCTATACACGGACAACTCATCTATACACGGACAACTCATCTATACATGGACAGCTCATCTATACACGGACAACTCATCTATACACGGACAACTCCTTTACTAAGGGACAATGTAGCTGTTAATGGACAATCACTGCTACAATTGGTTGGTCTGTACAGTCGACCCCAAGTCAGTGCAGCTGTTTTACTGTTGGCTCCAAGTAGACGATGATCTCACATGTCCATATTAGACTTTGCCTTAACTAATGTGTGGTTTATAGCTCCGGACATGAGTGAAATGTTCAATGGTAAGAACAATGGCACCCTAGACCGAAGGGTCCCAAGCTATATTCCAGTATTTAGGTAATTCTTTCATTTTCTATCTTATCTTTGAATTATATTCATGAGCAGCCCATGCTCCCAAACTAATATGAATGTCCAAACATTCAATGCTGCTGTTATCATCAAGTTTTTTGTTTGCCTTTTACTGATACTCTTTAACTCATATTTTTATTGAGTATTGTCTTACTGCTCGTTTTGTATGAATAATCTATGAAGAGATAGAGTGAGGGAGAATTTTAAGAAACTGTGACAACATTCTCCTTTAAAGAGGATGGAAAACCAATACTGGAAAATAAATTCCGTCCCCTAGTGCGTTCGTTTGGTTTTAAAAAAAATCCATCTTCCAGATTCAAAGTCAAGCACGCCAGCGCACACCTAGCTCTGGTGGGTTTTTGTTGACTTTGTAAGAGAAATTGCAGTTCGATTTGCGTCGGGCCACTCGAGAGAGCAAAGGATACGAGACAAATACAGAATCATTAAAGACGGGTCATTTCTCCAATCTTTGTGGCCCTCACCTGGTCGTTTTCCTTCTAGTGGCAAATTTCCTCTCAATAACTTGGAGGAGAGAGGGGGGGTCCTGGTTGTCCACCAGAATGCGCTAGGGTTAAAAATTTAACATCCAAGAAAGTAAAGTACCCCCCCCCTCCCCTATCCATTTTTAAAGAAACAAAAATACAAAACCTTTAAATGATTCATTAAAATTTATACCTAATTTAAGGGGCAAGCATATAATTTAGATGAAATACACGCGCATTCGCATGAAGAGAGTATGTGTGGAAACCACAGATATATTACACATGATCCCCCCACCCCCAACTTCCTCCCAACGCACCCGGTGGAGATTTGAATCTCGATCTTTACGTCCCCATCAATTCAGGCTGACACCTTATTCCACTTGAACGCCAGTGCGGGCATTCCAACTGTTCACAACGCTCGAGAAATGTTTGATAACAACGTTCATAGTAATTTCACTATCACTACAAAACCTGCTGGACGCTTCTTACCTGGAGGAGGTCCGCGGTGTTCTGAGACTTGGCGAGGATCTTGGTCTTGTTGTCAAGGAGGACGATCTTCTCCGCCCCCAGACCGAGCAGACGGGTCGCCTGCACGTGAGACCACAGATACAGTTATGTTAAGTGTGGCCGAGACATTTACAAACCATACTGTTCCCATGATGGTTATTTGGTTATATCTGAGTTTTTAGGGCCAGTCTTGGGTACGGGAGAAATAAACTGTTTGACACAAAAAACGGGAACATGATGATTGGGAAGTTCACCATCATTCGTCTGAAAGAAACCTATAACTAGAAAGATTAAAAACCGGTATCCTCGGAAGGATATTAAGCCCTGACCTCCCAGGGGAGATTTAAGCACAAAGCTAAGCTTGTAAATAGCAGGATCACATTCCTGTGCACAAACACCCACAGCTCCTGTTCCTGTACGTCCCTGGGACGACCCGGCGAGCTGCGGCAAGGTAAAAGCTGTGACCTGCATTTTTTTTTATGAATCAATAAGAGAATTGCCCGAGGATACCGTGTAATTATTCAGAGCTACGCCACTGTGGAATAGCAACAACCAACACAACACACTTTTGTGCAGGGAGGAGATAGCACAGCTCTGTGTTAGTGGAAATTATTCAGAGTATAACAGCGATAACAAACCATTACCCGCTTCGTTGGCCGCAGGGTCTAAAGCGCTACTCTTGCAGGAGACTAGACTCCCGATAGCGAGGAGGTTGAAGTTCGTATCTCAGTTGGCTGTACTGAGGGAGGTTTTTACGAAATGGTTTTCCACTCTCCCTCCATGCAGATTCGGGTACACTTCCTATAAATATAACCTTCCTAAACCATAAAACCATTAGCATTATTAGTGCATAAGCGTATATCCCAAACGGGTAGTAAGACGCGGTGCTAGAAAACCCCATAGGACCATACCTGATGATTTGTAGACAGGGAATACAGCTAGTTAGTGTATTAATCCCCGCTTTTACTAGTTGTTCCCTCTGAGCAGCTCTTTGACCTGGTATACCTGGCAGATCATTACATGTTTAGATAAATAGTGTTTTACCTTCTTCTTGGTCTTGCCTCTGAGCAGCTCTTTGACCTGGTAGACCTGGCAGATCATTAATGTTTAGATAAATAGTGCTTTACCTTCGTCTTGGTCTTCCCTCTGAGCAGCTCTTTGACCTGGTAGACCTGGCAGATCATTACATGTTTAGATAAATAGGGCTTTACCTTCTTCTTGGTCTTGCCTCTGAGCAGCTCTTTGACCTGGTAGACCTGGCAGATCATTACATGTTTAGATAAATAGTGTTTTACCTTCTTCTTGGTCTTGCCTCTTAGCAGTTCTTTGACCTGGTAGACCTTGCAGCCGTACGCCGGCAACCTCTTACATGTCTGGATGTAGAGTTTTTTCAACTGTAGCTCAGATTCGTAGACAGAAGTGTGGAACAACTTCCGTTTTTGCTCCTGGCAAGAGATAAAACATTGACTTGTTAGGAAATTCGTAAATACAGGACCATAAAAAGAATCATTACTAAAATGCTCATATAACTGTCGGAAGATTTAGGAATATGATCCATATTTGCTAACAAACACCTATTGGCTGTTGATTAGTGAATTTCGAACTAGAAAGAATGCTTTGAAAGAATATGTCGGCCTTCTAGTAGGTTGAGCCTTCAAATACTTTTTAAGCAGCGTTGACATTTGTAGTAAAACCAAGGTCTGTTATTTATTACCAAAGCAATACCTACAGTACAGTAACATCTATTCCACGCCTGAAACATTTATTGAAAACTTAGTAGATTATAATATTCATACAACCTTGTATTACATGTTTACCTACTGAGCTTTGGTAAACGCGGATCCCTTTCAGTGAGGAGTTCCAACCACTAATCTATGTTTGGCTACGTAGGTGTTGTTTTACGCAGGTTGTTGTCAGTCAGTATCTCTAACCCCTCACCTACCTATGTCTTTGTTGTTGAATACGGTTAGACATGGCTCGTGGTCCATGGGTTAGGAGACCAGATCCCGAGGCGGCCACAAATAATTGAATCCAAGCCGACTCGGGCTCACTTGAGCAGCAAATTGGATGCGTGGCTGGTTATCTACTAATCACCCTCACATTAACGAACGTTTCAATTAATTTCGCCAGCGAACTGTTTACAAATAAATAGACCGACACAAAGAGAGGCTGAAAAAAATCAAACTGAGATTTAATGGCGGAACAAGTTGACGTCTATTCCGAAACTTTGTAATGTTGGCATTCGGCTGAGAGCAAAAACTAACTTTGCTTTAAAATATGTTTGCACCCAATTTACCCCCCAACTTTACTATCAGATACTTATAGAAAACTAGAATTTGTTAAATATAATATATAAATAGCCTTGAACTAAAAAGAACATTAAAGAAACTCACTAAGCCAAATATATAAATATAATAATCACTATATATATTTATAGTTCAAATATGTTTTCAGCAAATTCGGTCATTCATTATTTCAGGGAATTTGAGGTACGCTTTCTGAACCGACTGATTATACCAGCACTTGACTTACAATTTGACTTAATTCTATAACAGACAAACAACACCGAGTCCAGAAGACATTTATTTATGACTGTGACTGGTAAAGCCTCAATTTCATCAGTGATATGTTTTTCGTCCATGCCGACAGAGCTAATAAATTAATAAGTTTTTCTTAAAATTTTCAGGTTTCAAATATATTTGCGGCGGACGAAGCAGTAAAAATGAGCCCATAAAGTACGCAATAAAAAAAAAATACAAACAGTTTAAACCTTACTTGAAACAATAATTCTAAACAACAGTGGCGTAGCGTGGAATGTCGCCAGGTTATACAGAGCTTGTTTGAGCCTGTAATGTGATATAGTTTCCCCCAATCGTTTCCCATTAATTCACAAACTGCACATAACCTACACTTCACAAACCTCACATGGGGATGTATGTTCGTTTATCTCTGGCCAATGGGTATTCACCCGAATGATGATAACAATTCTTTAAACAAAGTCTAAATCCGAATTCAGACTACTCTGACGTTTCGTGTTAACACGTGTCATTACAGTTTAGTTGAAAAAACCACCCCAATAAATTATATTGAAGTGCTCACACTGCCGTGATGTGTTGTATTGTGACATGTCATGTGTTATCTGACGCTGGAATGCGCGTTAACATGCCATTACACGCATCAGCCCAAGATCTGGTCATCCAGAGTTTCATCAGACGTATTGAAGCATCAGAACGCGACATTTGAGTTTTTTCGATTATTTCTTTAGTGAGATATTGAAGGGTAGAAAACTCCTTTATTGACAACCTAGTGTGCAATTTGAAATGCTCTTTGTCTTTCAAAAGTTAAGGTCACATAAGTATAAAATTCACCAACTTCACCCCTTTAAGCATTTAAGCATTTCATGTGTTTCAGTGCACATAACATTCTAAGAGTGGCTACAATCTACTCTTCTTCATCAAGTTCAGCTAATAGCCTTTCATCCATTTTAGTACTTACTTTTCACATCCATAACTGTTTACAGCCTGTGGCTCAGGTCAGTTTTTTATTCAAGCCATATAATCTCCACTACCGGCTTGCTAGGCCTATCGTAGATTCATATGCCTTATAATAGAACTTAAGACTAGGACAAGCACAACATACAGTCCACGGTCATTAATTCATTACTGTGAAAGGGTAAACCCACATTTCACCAATGATACATTTTTCGGTAATGCCGAGAATTGAACCCGGGACCCTTAGCTCAGTAGACAGACACGCTACCGATTGAGTTAAGGTATTAGATCCATTTTAAGTACTGTTCATTTGAAAATTTGATTTAACGAATCGCACACAAAATGGTGTGCTCTGGTCAGAATCAAGAAATCAACTGACAACAATTCATGTCCAAACGACACAATACACCATATACATCAGAGCAGTGTAATTACTTAAAACTGACGTGTTGTGTTGTGATATGCTGACACGTTTTGACACGTGTTAACACAAAACGTCAGCTTAAGATAGGGTGCTAGTGAGCGTGAGTTTAGGGCAGTATTTTCGAAGTTTTTATAGCATAAACATTTATTTGGCCAAAATAAATCAAATATTTCTTCTGTAGAATCATAGAGTTTAGTTTTCCGCACATGCTAATCTCAACAATTCTTTAATATCTGTCAAGGGTGTCCTGGAATTTAGTGACAACTTTTTCTCTGCATTTAAAAAGTTTGTCACCAAATGCCGCTATGCTCATGAGAGATATTCAAGCACTCTTGAGATTAGCACGTGCAGAAAGCTAAACTTTATGTTTCTATAAAGAAATATTTGATCTATTTTTGCCAAAAAATGTTTATGCTATAAAAACTGCAAAATTAATTCACTAAACTGGCGCTCACTAGCACCCCACCTTAATTCGGCTTTATCCCCCTGAAAACACGCCACACCACGCTAATACCTGAATAGTTTCAATCATAAAACCTACCTCATAGTGTAACCGAGTAAGGTAAGCTTGGCATCTTTCAGGGAGGACGTAGACGACAACACAAGTACACAAGACCGAGAATGAGTAAAAGCGAAAGTTGAGTGAGAAGTGAAGTGGAGTTGATTTGCAATCTAATATGATACGTTCGATCATGTGGACCAATAGCGAGCAAATTAACGTAGCTTCACTGCTCACCCACCCTTCCCTTTTACTTATTTTCGTTCTTACATACGGCCTTCAGAGTTGTTGCGTAAATTGCCTTGAACAATCTTCTAAAATAAATGGTAAAAACAACTAACTTACTATAATAATATATGTCATTATAATAACAATCTTACGGGCTTGGAAAATAATTCTATTGCAGAACCTCGTGTATTTAATATTTATATTCAAGTTTATTTAAGAATGGTCCAGCATCTTGTGGCTAAACCAACAAAGTGTTTTGTTTATCTTCCAGTTGGCCAATAGCGTGAGAGCATATGTATGGAAGTATTTCTTCCTATTAAGGTGGAATGGAAGGTAACTCCAGAAAAGGCCAATGTTTATGCAGGTTTTATAGCAACACTTTTTTTAGCCAAAATAAATAAAATATAGCTCCAGTACAAACATTGAATTTAATTTTCTTCCCATGGTGACCTCAAAATTTCTTGAATATCTTTCAAGGGTGTTCTGGAATTTAATGACTACTTTTTCTCTTCATTTAAAAAGTTTATCATCTAATGCCACCATGATCATGACAGATATTCAGAAACTATTGATATCAACATGTGAAGAAAATTAAACTCTATGTTTGTACTGGAGCAATATTTTACTTATTTTGGCCAAAAGATTGTTTTGCTATAAAAACTGCAAAAACACTGGTCTTTTCTTGGGTAATCTTCTATCCCACCCTAAGAGCCAATGGGAGGTATGGGTTGAATACAGGCCTGTATTAAGATTGGCCGCAGTTGTATTGAATATTGTCCTTGTGAATACCAGAATGCTTTCTATTAATCAATCGTTGGTAATACAAAAATAAGCTTCAATATAAATTAAACATAGGAGCCTTGTAAACAAGATCACAAAATTAAGGCAATAGTTACAAGTACATAGCTAAATATTACCGGGCAAAATGAGTTTGTTCTAATGAACATGCTCCCCACCTGCCCCATACTTTCACTCACTTGGTTCCTATTCACTGACGGTTTCCTAGATTCAACCTCAACAAACATATAATTATGATTGGCTGTAGGCTGGTAGTAAGGGTTGTTGATCCATTAGAATATTACTTTGGTTCAGTGTGTGCCCATTAATTTTACTGTGGACGTATCATCTCATGTATCTGGTTTGAATCCCGACCAAGCAGTTCCAATGTAGCAAACAAGGATGTATAAATACATTATAGTCCTAGATACATGAATATTGCATCAAAGAGAGGCATGGTAGATTCAGGCTTTAAATGTTTGGGTTTGACCCCCAACAAATATAGTAGGGATTTTTTACTTCCAAAATTATGGCTTTCTATATTTTGTCCAAGCGAATTATAATGCAAGTCTTTAAAACTCACCCTTAACATCATGTTCCCTAAATTTAAATAGTTTAAGTGGCCAATAGTCAGAAATGGTAGTATCCACCCTCCTCATATCGCCCCCTTAGTTTGGATATTATAAGTCTCTGATATGTAGAGCATTCTTTGGAACAACACTCCTAAATATTTGTATATGTGTGTTTATAATGGAGCCCTTTAGTTCCACCAACATAGCACAGTGACCGTGTCATAACAGGAACCATGAACCAGAGCACAGGAGCATCTCTCATAGCATATAAACCGTGTCTTGGAATTCAGGAATAGTGTCATAGCAGGAAACACGTCTCGAAGAAATGGGACCATGTATAAAAACAATTAACCCGGTCTCAAAACAAGGAAACGTGTCACAAAATAACAAACAGTATATCAGAGCACAGTAACCATGTCTCAAAGAGAAGAAACTACATATCAGAGCTCAATAAAAGTGTCACAGGAAGGACAGGATGTCTGAGTGACACGGGCCAAATGAAATATCAACCTCAAGCTATCGATTTCACTATGTCACTTGTCGTTATTGTTTTATGGGTCATTCGCGGGGGGACCCCAATAACGTGGCCTATAAAAGTGCGTGCGCGATCCGCCATCTTGAATCTAGCTGGAGGAGCGCCCCACTGTGAGGTTCAGTCTCTCCCTGTCCCCCCTTCCCACCCCCCGGAGACAGGTCGAACGAAACTAATATCAACAATGGTAAAGTTTTCATTTAGTTTTTCGAGGATGATTCCAAATCAGGTCTACAAGATCCCATAACCATAAATAATTTACCATTTATACGGAACGTATTTTATATAATCTGGGCTATCTGAATATTTAAGCTAATGGGCCCGGGTGAGGAAGTTAGACCTGAAATTGCGTGAAGGAAGAATGTGACACTTTTTAAGAGAAAAACGTCTCGTTATGCCCGGCCGGGATTCTAATCTCAACACCTTCGTCACCAACATACCAGACCGATGCCACTCTTCTTATCAGCCGCATACAGCGGGCACACCAGCTAAACATCAGGTTCATCTCGTCTGATTTCATGTTTCATTGTTCGAATCTCGGTTGGATGTAATGAGGGTGATTTTTTTCCCTAAATGGTTCTACACACTCTCTATAAACCCAAATGTAGGTACAATTCCTTTAAATTCTGCCTTCATACTCCCTACAATATTGGCGTGGTTAAACATCTCATAGCTCAGACGGGTAGTAATACGCTGTGGAGGAATAAAAAATAAGACATTTCGGATCGTTCTCGTGACATCGAATTGTTGTTGTTAGTCATCTCTAACTTTACATCAATATCACTTAGTTTACTTTAGTTTGAAATAAATAAACTACCCGTAAAGGAAAGGTGTTTTATGGATGAATCTTGTAAACTAGTTTTAAGTTGTCCTGAAGGACATTCATGATGAATGGGATGATTCATTATCATGGGTTCATTTTACAGAAGAATACATTTTACCGGGACAATGTATACTTTGTTTTTCTGGCAGTTGTTTCAATGGTTTCTCTGAAATAACTATCTTTTCCCCCCTGCTGGTTATCTCCAGCGATAAAACGAACTGGGGCAGTACAGAAACACTCTCCCCACTTAGGATTGAACGATTACTGATAACATTAAATAGCTTAACAAAGGCGAACTGTGGAGCTTTTTTTACCGTCTTACAATCATCGCATATTTAGAAATGACTCAAAATGTTTATCTAGTTTTCATGTCGATATATTTAACCCCCCAAATTAATATATTAATGGTTGTTTGAAAGCATCAACATGAGAACTGTGGACCTCAAGGCGATGTGGTAGAGTAGCTTATCACTAGTCTCGGGGATCTTGGTTTGATTTTAGGTTAGAACCACGAATATATTAACTATTTGTAGCCCGCTTTGGTGGCCGAATAGTCTAAGGTGCTATTATCGCAGTATACTATTATTATTATTATTATTATTATTATTATTATTAGCACCGCGTCTTACTACCCGTTCGGGTTATACGCACTTACGCTAATGTGTAATGGTAGGGTGATTGTGAGATGAAATGGAGGACCTACAGTTTAACGTGGAATCCGAACCACGGTGGAGGCCTGGTATTCCTCACATTCACAAGTTGTGATTAATATACGTCTTGTCAGAGGTGAAGGAAGGGTTTGGTAATCAGATAAATCTGTGCCGGGACCGAGGATTGAACCCCGGACCCTCAGTACAGAAGTCTGACACCTTACCCCTAGACCACCAAGTCACCCGCAGTATAATAGACTGCCGATGATAGGGAGGTTAAAGTTCGAATCTCTTTCGGGCGTACTAAGGGTGGTTTTCCAAAAATGGTTTTACACTCTCCCTCCACGCAAATACGGGCTCACTTCCTACAAATATAACCTTCCTCGTCCCTGAAACCATTAGCGTAATTAGTACATAATCGGATAGCTCAAACGGGGTAGTAAGACGTGGTGCTAGGAGAAACTATTAGTAGACGAGTCCTTTCTGATAATTACTTAATATTTACACTTCAGGGCTGGGTGTATAAATCATTCACGACCTTAGTTTACTTGGATGACAGCTCAAAAAGTTACTAAATATAGTTCCTAATATATCCCTACGCCAACAGCTGACATCTATCACTTTGGATAACTGTAATGAAAACAGATGGTAATATATGAATGTAATAGTTAACCAGAGTAATTTAGGCCAATATTATTTATATATTAATTTGAGGTCAGACACAAAGCTTATTCGTTTTGTTCCACTTAAAAAAATTATTATTCACAGAATTTTCACAAACTGTCTAACGAACATAGCTTCAAAATGGTGACTGACGAATTTAAACCATGTGATTGAACATGACGGAAACAAGTTCTTTACAATGATGCACCCACGCAGTGTATACAAATATTTTATTCAGTTAAATATTTCGAAATACGATAAAATAATCATTAAATCATTTATTATATATATAAAAAAAAGACAAGTATTTTCTCTTTTCCAAGTAAATGTGATACTTGTATTAAAAGGTATTGATGTATGCACTATATTACACATAGTCACTAAGGTTCCAAAACGAAGAATAAGTACTTTTGGTTATGTTTAAAATATTGTTTCGAGTTGGATAAAAATAAATTATTAACAGTAATAAAAACCCAAGTTTACATTATTTTAAATGTAAAATATAACATGTAATTAAAAAACATTTATAACAAAACAGTGATCTTTTACAGGTGTTGGCAACCCATAAGCTAAACATATGGTTTTTGAATTGTCATTCAGGTAAAAACAGCTGTATAAGGTGATAGTGACTATAGAGATTGTGATGTTCAGGCTGTACGGCGGATTCAACACTGCCAACTGCAGCGCAGAGCAGACATTAATTCCCAGTCCCTCTGATGGGCTGACGTGTAATTCGAGGTGGCATGTCAATCGAACGGATACGTCCACCTCCCCATACATAATATGGCAGGGGCTGCTATAAAGGGAATAGATCAGAGAATATAATGCCTGACTATGACCCTAGAGGTAAGTCCTCACCTCTTTGTAGGGTTTTTACTGTCAACTGTGGCTTATAATACTCCCTTCAGGTGAAGTCACTTAACAATTATTCACGTTCACCTATCGTCTCCTTTAAGGGGACCACAAACCATATCAATGAGACGCTTTACAAATGCCCACTAAGCTAATATTATTAAATAAGTTGTTTGTTATCTAAAAATATAGTTTATGCTAAAATAGAAGGGAAGGGTATTAACATTAAGAGTAAAAAACCTTACATTTTAAGTTTTATGATTTTCAAAAAATTATGAAATTAGAGGAAATTATATTATTTTCAAGGACGTCTCATGTAAATGTCTCAGTTCTGAGATCAAAGTAAATGGTTAGAAACATAGATCTAGCCTTCCTCAATTTGATGAAGACACTTTTCAACATAACATTTCTTATATAATAATTGAGGATCGTTTTAATTCTTTTGAAGTTCCAGAACTGTTATTCCAATGATAAATACAACAATGTTAGGACATGTATCTTCAAGTAGATGGTGCCCTTAGTTATTTAGATTAAATAACCACCCTTTGGTTTTCATATTTGGTGAAATTAATGACAGACTCCGTCTCTTTGCCATATCCAACGTTTACCTATCCTATTCAATTTATATGGGATAACTAAGAGAAAAGTAATGGTGATTTCAACATACGAAGAGCCGCTGAAAATCAAAATTGGAAACCAGGAGTTGAAAACATAGAGCGTTCAAGTACCTGGGAAGTGTGCTGTCAAAGGATGAATACTGTACTAAAGAAATTAGGTCGAGGATTGCCATAGCCAAGGAAGCTTTCAACAAGAAGATATTACTGCTGACCAGCAAGTTTAGTTTGAAACTGAGGAAGAAACTGATGAAATGCTACATTTGGAGCATCACACTGTATGGAGCAGAAACTTGGACTCTTAGGAAACTGGAAAAGAAATAAATGGAGAGCTTTGAAATGTGGTGTCGGAGAAGACTTGCGAAGCCAGGTGAACAGACAGGGTGACAAATGATGAAGTCCTAGAGTGGGTGAGAAGAGACCCATTTTGGATGTGATTCTTTGGTGTAAAGGAAACTGGATCGGACACATCCTTAGGAGTAACTGTCTTCTACACGACCTCATACAAGGAAAGGTTGAGGGAAGGAGGAGCTTAGGAAGAAGGAGGATTCAAATACTAGATGACTTGAATGAAAGAAAAAAATTTTGGACGCTGAAGGAGGTACAGGGTGCATTGGCGGTTGAGGTCACTGACAAAAGAAATGGACCTGTCGTGAGACAGAACACATAATAATAACTAAGAGACAGGTATAGCAGGAAGATACGTATGGTTTACCATTATGGCTCTTATTTCTCGTCCATGTTATCCTTTATTTAAACTAATGAGATTGTGATGGATAAGGTAGAATTTATTGAAAAGGTACCCACACATGCATAGAGGGAGAGTGAAAATAATAGGGACATCCGGGATTCAAATCCAGATCTCCCCGTCAATAGTAAACCAGACCTGATGAGGTTGACACCTTAGCCCACACGTGCACCGATATGGGTATAGTTTTGTTTATCCTGAGTGTTATAAACTTATAAAACTGGTATTCTTTTAATGCTTGGCTAGTTTTATAGAAGCCTTCATCACGCATCGATCCCAACCAGGTCTTACGTTTGTTAATTAGGGATAATATTCATAGTACCTTCACGTTGGTCTCACGACTAATGTACCTGACCCTGGCGGGTAGGATAGCCTGGACTTAGTACCAGCACAATGCCCTTGGCTATATTTTTATTTTACATCTGCTCTTTACGTAACTGCTGGTGCAAAATCATCTCACCTTTCTCTAAATCTGATAGTAATTATATTATTAATTATAACTTTTCTTAAGACTTGTGATAAAGTATATCTTCGTGATCCAACTTTAAAAGTGAAAAATGATCATGTCATTATTTAAACCTGGTTAACGTAGACACCCATATTAAATACGGGTGTCTACGTTAATAATAATATACTTAATACACAAACACAAAATTTACTTTGTTTAATTTGGTGTCCATATTGGCACACACAAAACTGCAGTAGTCAATTATGACTTTTTGTGTTGACTACATTCCCATTGTACTAACGTCTGCCATTGTTTAACTAGCGAGAAGGGGGTGGACTGTTGGGTGTAGAAATTGGAAATTCAATTTACAATTTTTTTTGTGTGCATTTTTTTGTTGTTATATCTTCATTTTATAATAATGTCGAAAAAAAAGTCACGATCGAGTAGACCCAGCTACGATGATTGTAAACCCCTCCTCCATCCCTTAGGGTGAAAAGGGGTGGGGTGGGGGTGATGTGATGGGACAAAGAGTCGGGTATCGACCAACTAAATGGGTGGCAGGATGGGGGCGTGCCTCCATCCCTTGGGACTGTATTCACTACTTGGAAATAATTACACCACAGCCGATCATAAGGGACATGAGGGCCATCGTACACTATAGCACCTAAATACGCATAGTATCTGAAGGTTAACATTTTGTAATGAAATACTGTGTTTATTAGAATATTATAGCATCGTGTACTTGGCTCAACTATTCTACCATTAAGTGAATTATCCTATCATTGATTCAACAATACTTTATTACGTTCGAAATATATCATTATTACTGTTATCAACGTTGTCGGCTACTTTCTAAACATACAAATGTTCCCCCCATATGTCATTTTTCGACCGAATCTTAGTACTCGTTCGTGATTTATACGTTCTTTGTACCCACTGTCACATACGCAGCAAAAACATGGACATTGAACGTAAGAGAGATTAGGAAAATGGAGGCCATGGAAATGAAGTTTGTGGGGAGCATGTTAGCTGACACTAGGAGAAACAGATAGGAATGAAGGTAATCTGGGAAAGAGTAGGAGTACAGGGAGTACATGAATAGTAGAGGAAGCAAGACTAAGATGGTGTGGGAATGTAATAAGGATGGAAAAATAGAGGATGCCAAAAAAATTATGGAAATGAAGTATGTAGGAAAAAGGCTGCAACGGAGCCAAAAAGATGATGGGAGGAGCAGATAACAGAAAGTGTTCAAGTGAGAGGAGAAGAATGGAAGAAATTATAGGAGGAAGAATGGTGGAAGAATAGCTCTAGGAAGATGGCGGCATTTTACTAAACTGACCCAGCCACAGGCTGGAAACAGTTGATTATGATGATGAGTGCAATAGGTATTAATTTTAGAGGAAATGTACCCTCATTTACGTGAAGGGACAATGAGAAACCGTTCAATTAAAAACATCGTCAGTGCAACAGACCGGGATTCAAACTCCGATCTCCCCATCACAGGCATTCTAGTTCAACACAAGATGACGCGTTAGACCACGTTAAAACTGAAGTGTGTCCACGCGAGTCTTGAAACTAACTTAACCTAAGACCGAAACACAAAACATCAAGCGATAGTGCAAGCATTTGTAACAATTACTTGATGTGACTAGTTAATTAATACAATATTAAATTAACTAAGACACTGCTGTGGTAGAACCAGGGATCTCTATGCCAATCTTACACTGCTGTGGGGGAACCAGGGATCTCTATGCCAATCTTACACTGCTGCGGTGGAACCAAGGATCTCTATGCCAATCTTACACTGCTGCGGTGGAACCAGGGATCTCTATGCCAATCTTACACTGCTGTGGGGGAACCAGGGATCTCTATGCCAATCTTACACTGCTGCGGTGGAACCAGGGATCTCTATGCCAATCTTACACTGCTGTGGTGGAACCAGGGATCTCTATGCCAATCTTACACTGCTGTGGTGGAACCAGGGATCTCTATGCCAATCTTACACTGCTGCGGTGGAACCAGGGATCTCTATGCCAATCTTACACTGCTGTGGTGGAACCAGGGATCTCTATGCCAATCTTACATTGCTGTGGTGGAACCAGGGATATCTATGCCAATCTTACACTGCTGTGGTGGAACCAGGGATCTCTATGCCAATCTTACACTGCTGTGGGGGAACCAGGGATCTCTATGCCAATCTTACACTGCTGTGGTGGAACCAGGGATCTCTATGCCAATCTTACACTGCTGTGGTGGAACCAGAGATCTCTATGCCAATCTTACACTGCTGCGGTGGAACCAGGGATCTCTATGCCAATATTTTTATTCCTTCCTAGGAACTAACCGCGTATTTACACGTTACCTACAAATATATACCCTGATTTTGGTTAGAAGAACAGTTCAGAAAATTCAAATATATTTCTTTTCATCCAACATTGATAACATTTTACTATATTATTTGTTTTATTTAATATGTGTTGATAATAACTTACCTATCAAATTAATAACTGTAGATTTCGTTATTTGATTAATTAATATATTAAAATTGTTTTAGTAGCTCTAGTAATTACTAAATAAATTCATACTAATCATTCTTTTTAAAGTAGTGAAATTCAATCAAAGTCAGTACTAAGATAATACCAAGCCTAAGCATATGTTTGTAAAATAGTACTTCAGTAAATGAACATAATGTTGCTCTCTTCACCACTATGTATTACTACTTCCGGGACATATGGATTTAACTACGCTAGAGAGGATAAGGTAACATAATTGATAAAATGTACTCGAATTTGCGCGAAAAGTGGAGAACCTTTGAAAAATCCTTAACGCACGTATCTGGGATTCGAAACTCAGCATTTTCGTCAACGTAAGACGAGACTTGATGAGCCTGACACTAAGCCCACATGTCCACTGATGTGGCTAGTATATATAATGATAAAAGCATAATAGTACTGCAAACTTACAAGGTCTAATCTGTATTCTTAACTTAGTAATTTATTTTAATAACAAAAAGAAGTATGAAACATAAAATCTAATAAAAAAAATAAAAAATGAGACACCATGTGAAATATTTTCAACTTAAATTGAAACAAGGCTAGTTTATAATAAAATAGTGAGCTATGTTTAATGTATGACTGGAACGAGAGACGAACTTGTGCCTCATGGCTCAACCACCAATAATTGAAGAGTCGACATGACATGACCGAATAAAATATGAATTATTTGCTATCCTCCACTAAAATGTTTGATAGCAGGTAATATTTCCTAATACCTTGACACGTAAAATAACTCGTACTACTGGACACAAAGCCTAACTCGATATGTCGTCTCAATCGCAGAGAGTACTTGAGTGATATATAGGCTTTAACAGTGTTAAAAACTACAGTAGGATAATATACAATGTTTCAATGTTACCATACTCTAATAATGTGACGTACAGTGTCTCGGTGTTAACACTATATTATTATGTCCCAGAGCTAACACTATACTATAGTTGTGTACAGTGTCTCGGTGTTAACAATATACCATAGTGGTATACAGTGACTCGGTGTTAACACTATACTATAGTGATGTACAGTGTCTTGGTGTTAACAATATACTATAGTGATGTACAGTGTCTCAGTGTTAACACTATACTATAGCTATGTACAGTGTCTCGGTGTTAACATTATACTATATTGATGTACTATGTAACAGAGTTAACACTATGCTATAGGTGTGTAGAGTGTTTCGGTGTTAACACTATACTATAGTGATGTACTGTGTCTCGGTGTTAACACTATACTATAGTTGTGTACAGTGTCCCGGTGATAACACTACACTATAGTGATGTACAGTGTCTTGGTGTTAACACTATACTATAGTGATGTACAGTGTCTCGGTGTTAACACTATAATATAGTGGTGTATAGTGTCTCGGTGTTAACACTATACTAAAGTGATGTACAGTGTCTCGGTGTTAACACTATACTATATTGATGTACTATGTCCCAGAGTAAACACTATACTATAGGTGTGTACAGTGTCTCGGTGTTAACACTATACTATAGTGATGTACAGTGTCTCGGTGTTAACACTATACTATAGTTATGTACAGTGTCCGGTGATAACACTACACTATAGTGATGTACAGTGTCTTGGTGTTAACACTATACTATAGTGATGTACAGTGTCTCGGTGTTAACACTATACTATATGATGTACAGTGTCTCGGTGTTAACACTATACTATAGTGATGTACAGTGTCTCGGTGTTAACACTATACTATAGTGATGTACAGTGTCTCGGTTTAACACTATACTATAGTGGTGTACAGTGTCTCGGTGTTAACACTATACTATAGTGGTGTATAGTGTCTCGGTGTTAACACTATACTATAGTGATGTACAGTGTCTCGGTGTTAACACTATACTATATTGATGTACAGTGTCTCGGTGTTAACACTATACTATAGTGATGTACAGTGTCTCGGTGTTAACACTATACTATAGTGGTGTATAGTGTCTCGGTGTTAACACTATACTATAGTGGTGTACAGTGTCCGGTGTTAACACTATACTATAGTGATGTACAGTGTCTCGGTGTTAACACTATACTATAGTGATGTACAGTGTCTCGTGTTAACACTATACTTATATGATGTACAGTGTCTCGGTGTTAACACTATACTATAGTTATGTACAGTGTCCCGGTGATAACACTACACTATAGTGATGTACAGTGTCTTGGTGTTAACACTATACTATAGTGATGTACAGTGTCTCGGTGTTAACACTATACTATAGTGATGTACAGTGTCTCGGTGTTAACACTATACTATAGTGGATGTACAGTGTCTCGGTGTTAACACTATACTATAGTGATGTACAGTGTCTCGGTGTTAACACTATAACTATAGTGGTGTACAGTGTCTCGGTGTTAACACTATACTATAGTGGTGTAAGTGTCTCGGTGTTAACACTATACTATAGTGATGTACTGTGTCTCGGTGTTAACACTATACTATAGTGTGTACAGTGTCTCGGTGTTAACACTATACTATAGTGATGTACAGTGTCTCGGTGTTAACACTATACTATAGTGATATACAGTGTCCCGGTGTTAACACTATACTTAGTCGTGTACAGTGTTCCGGTGTTAACACTATACTATAGTGATGTACAGTGTCTCGGTGTTAACACTATACTATAGTTATGTACAGTGTCTCGTGTTAACACTATACTATAGTATGTACAGTGTCTCGGTGTTAACACTATAGCTATAGTGATGTACAGTGTCTCAGAGTTAACACTATACTATAGGTGTATACAGTGTTTCGGTGTTAACACTATACTATAGTGATGTACAGTGTCTTGGTGTTAACATATACTATAGTGATGACAGTGTCTCGTGTTAACACTATACTATAAAGGTGTACAGTGTCTTGGTGTTAACACTATACTATAGTGTGTACAGTGTCCGGTGTTAACACTATACTATAGTGATGTACAGTGTCTCGGTGTTAACACTATATATAGTGGTGTACAGTGTCTGGTGTTAACACTATACTATAGTAGTGTACAAGTGTTCTGGTGTTAACACTATACTATAGTAGTGTACAGTTCTGGTGTTAACACTATACTATAGTAGTGTACAGTGTCTTGATGTTAACACTATACTATAGTGGTGTACAGTATCTCGGTGTTAACACTATACTATAGTGATGTACAGTGTCTCGGTGTTAACACTATACTATAGTGATGTACAGTGTCTCGGTGTTAACACTATACTATAGTGATGTAGTGTCTCGGTGTTAACACTATACTATAGTTGTGTACAGTGTCTCGGTGTTAACACTATACTATAGTGGTGTACAGTATCTTGGTGTTAACACTATACTATAGTAGTGTACAGTGTCTCGGTGTTAACACTATACTATAGTGGTGTACAGTATCTTGGTGTTAACACTATACTATAGTAGTGTACAGTATCTTGGTGTTAACACTATACTATAGTAGTGTACAGTGTCTCGGTGTTAACACTATACTATAGTAGTGTACAGTGTCTCGGTGTTAACACTATACTATAGTAGTGTACAGTGTCTCAGTGTTAACACTATACTATAGTTGTGTACAGTGTCTCGGTGTTAACACTATACTATAGTGGTGTACAGTATCTTGGTGTTAACACTATACTATAGTAGTGTACAGTATCTTGGTGTTAACAATATACTATAGTAGTGTACAGTGTCTCGGTGTTAACACTATACTATAGTGGTGTACAGTATCTTGGTGTTAACACTATACTATAGTAGTGTACAGTATCTTGGTGTTAACACTATACTATAGTAGTGTACAGTGTCTCGGTGTTAACACTATACTATAGTGATGTACAGTATCTTGGTGTTAACACTATACTATAGTAGTGTACAGTATCTTGGTATTAACACTATACTATAGTAGTGTACAGTGTCTCGGTGTTAACACTATACTATAGTGATGTACAGTGTCTCGGTGTTAACACTATACTATAGTGGTGTACAGTATCTTGGTGTTAACACTATACTATAGGGGTGTACAGTATCTTGGTGTTAACACTATGAAAGGACCGGTGATCCACCCCACTGGATTGCAGGCTTGTCAAAATGGCAACATATTGGAGGACAATCCCTGATCTGGTGTTAGGCACGCTCTCCATGTTAGGTGCCTTGCTGTGCCTATTACTACCAGAGACTCTAAATAAGACTCTTCCAGTCACACTGGAAGATGTGGAGAGCGTTTCGGGAAGAAGGAAAGCATCTGGGAATGTTCGTGCTGTCGGAAGAAAGTGAATTCGTGACTAAAATTGCCATAAATTGTTAACACACACTTTTGTTTCTTTGTTGTACAAATATTGTTATTTAATATTTAAGTATAATTTAAACATAAATATGAATATATTAAAAGGTCATATAGATTTGAAAGGTAAATTTAAATAGGCAGTAATTTGTTTAGTTAAATAATTAAGTATAGAAATCGAGGGGGAGAGAGTTTTTTTTTTCATGGTTGGCGGTGGTGGATGAATTTGTTTTGTTGATTGTTGGGACTAAAAAAAAAGAAAGGGAAGAAAAATAATGAAGAGATGTAACTGATTGTTGTTTTTAATGTGTGGAAATTGTCAATTCTTGTTGTTGTGGGGAATTATAAGTGTGTTTTTAAGTGTTTGAAGTGTTTGTTTTGAGACCAATCTTTTATCTTGTTTGTTTCTTTTTACTTTATGGTGGAGGGTTGATGAACACGTAGTTTCGTTTGTCTCTCATCCATGATCTTTGTCAGTGAGGAGTCCGGGTACCCAGAAGCCCGAGATTAAGTCCTGGATGTCTCTGCACTGGCGCCAGCCGGGCAGGCATATAAATATTGTGCAGAACTGAGGGACCCTTACAGAGTGGCACACCAACGCGGGGCTCGACGGTCAGTCAACCAAGGCCTATATAATCATTGTTGTATGTATAGCTTTGGGTGGATCGATCAAGGCCTATTGAACTCGCCACGACAGAGGGAATGATGGAGAGAAACGGCAGGAGGCTATCCCATTTGTACAATACAAGGTCAAGGTCACTGTCAGAAGGTGCGACCAGGCAGATAGGAATGGATATTCCGCAAGGAATAAACCAGGGTACGGATGAGAATGTTGCTGGGGGTGGTGTCATTGAACAACAGGTCTTAGTAATGCCACTGGAGGGGTACGCCAGTCCGCAGCAGATGCTGCCAGCAGCAGCAGTGTTCGACATAGAGGGTCTAGCCGTAATATTAAATTGTATGCGGGAGGAGATGACCGCTCTGCGCACAGCCCAGGAGGGGGCTCGAACAGCAGCGCAGGCAGAGTCGGAGATCGCAAGAGCGGAGCATCAGGAGGCGAGGGCAGTGCTCGAGACACGTTTGGGGGCAGTTCAAGCGTCCGTTCAAGAGATGCGCGTCTCCATTAATGAGACACGTGAAACTTTCGGACATCGCTTGGAGGAAGTGCAATCCACGGTTAATGGACGACTTGAACTAATCCAACAACAAAACCTCGCGTTCCAGGAGCAGATCGAGACCCGCCTGGAGGTGGCTGAGGTTAGTTTGACGGCCAGAATGGAGGAGAGAGTCCTCGAACTAGTTGCTCCAGTGGAGGCACGTTGCACTCAGTTCGCTGCTCAAGTTGGGGTACTGAAGGAGGAGGCTGAGAAGGAGGCTATGCGCCTACTCACTGAGGCCGAGTCCAGGAGAGACGCCGCACTTGTTGAGGCGGCGCGACAGGAGGCATTGAGGCTCAGCGAGGTAACCGGGACTAGGCTAGATGCTTCACCACCACAGGTTGTTTGGGGGCTGGTAGATGCTCTCGGTGCGCGTCTAGGCTTCCAGATGATGGCAGACCAAGTGCCTCATTTCAACAACCACACGGGGGAGAATCCCGTAAACCACCTTAAGAGGTTGAGCAGCTTGTGGGACGGTCAGGATGTTCCTTGGAGAGAGAAGAAGCGTCTCATCACTGCATCGTTGGAAGGGGTGGCGTCATGCTGGTGGTCCAACGTAGAGGAGGAGATAGACTCGTGGTCCACGTTCGAGTCTTGTTTCCGGCAGGAATTCTGGTCGCCCGAGATACAAGGACTTACCCGAGCCACTTTACATGCCATGAAATATCGTGAGGGCGGGAATAAAAGTATGGAGGCACATTTCCTCACTCTGTTAGATAGGAGCAGACACCTGGATGTGCCCATGACTGACTCAGAGCTGGTTAACATGGCCCTGGGACAATTCCCACTCCGAGTTCAGGAAGTGTTGGGGGCGGTAAGATATGGGGGCGGGGCTGATTTCCGAAGGGAATTGAGACGTATGGACCACATAGAACAGCTCCGTAGGATAGCCAAGACACCATCAGGGGAGAAGACACCTCAGGGACAGAGACCACAACAACAGATCCAGCCGCCTGGACAACTAAAGGGGCAGCGGCCAGATATTGTGGGTCCACCTCCACAACAATGGGGTAACCGGGGTTTCAAACAATCCTACCCATCAGGATTTCAACCTGGGAGGCCACCGCCTACGTACCAGAGGGGGCAAGCCGGCCCACAGCCTCGGGTATCTGTGGCCCAGGTGGGTTATCCTCCTGGACCAGTGTGGTACCCTTTCTGGGAGCCAGCTCCAGGGTTCCCGCCTCACACGGGAGAGGGTCAGTTCCACGGTCAAGTCACCAACGAAGGAGTGTACGTCACTAACGACACTCATGATCGTGAGGAGCCTATGGACCATGCACCTGGGGGCGGCGCCAATAACAAGCGAAAGAAGCGGAAAGGACAAGGAGGAAGTAGGCCTATTTCTCCGTACAACAAGTGGGGAAGAGAAGGCCAGCTGGACTGTGGAGCTAGAAGAGAAGAGGAAAGAAGGCAGAGCAATGGCTGTGTATTGTTCGATCCAGGGACCCAGCAGGTGCGGGGTACATTCAACTCAGAGTCACTCAAGCCGTGGAAGCCTGAAATGTGAATAGCACTTTCATTAACAGTTTTTTTGTAGGTATAGTTTGCCGTGGTATGTTAAACCAGCGTTTATCCTATAGAATTCGTGTCAACCAAAAACCGAACCAGATAGAGTAGGTTGCGCTTAAGGGCGTTGAGGTGACACGTTTTTCTAATAGGTTTATTTTTTTTGTAAGTTTATGTTGCATATATTTTGTAACCTATGTGTTATTAGGTTATAGGGGAAGAATACGCGAGGATAAGGTGTGGTCGCCACAACTTGCATCCCCGTCCTTACTAAAACAGTTTCAGTGCGTCAAGGTCGAACCAAAACTGTGTGGGGGCATCTGAAAGGACCGGTGATCCACCCCACTGGATTGCAGGCTTGTCAAAATGGCAACATATTGGAGGACAATCCCTGATCTGGTGTTAGGCACGCTCTCCATGTTAGGTGCCTTGCTGTGCCTATTACTACCAGAGACTCTAAATAAGACTCTTCCAGTCACACTGGAAGATGTGGAGAGCGTTTCGGGAAGAAGGAAAGCATCTGGGAATGTTCGTGCTGTCGGAAGAAAGTGAATTCGTGACTAAAATTGCCATAAATTGTTAACACACACTTTTGTTTCTTTGTTGTACAAATATTGTTATTTAATATTTAAGTATAATTTAAACATAAATATGAATATATTAAAAGGTCATATAGATTTGAAAGGTAAATTTAAATAGGCAGTAATTTGTTTAGTTAAATAATTAAGTATAGAAATCGAGGGGGAGAGAGTTTTTTTTTTCATGGTTGGCGGTGGTGGATGAATTTGTTTTGTTGATTGTTGGGACTAAAAAAAAAGAAAGGGAAGAAAAATAATGAAGAGATGTAACTGATTGTTGTTTTTAATGTGTGGAAATTGTCAATTCTTGTTGTTGTGGGGAATTATAAGTGTGTTTTTAAGTGTTTGAAGTGTTTGTTTTGAGACCAATCTTTTATCTTGTTTGTTTCTTTTTACTTTATGGTGGAGGGTTGATGAACACGTAGTTTCGTTTGTCTCTCATCCATGATCTTTGTCAGTGAGGAGTCCGGGTACCCAGAAGCCCGAGATTAAGTCCTGGATGTCTCTGCACTGGCGCCAGCCGGGCAGGCATATAAATATTGTGCAGAACTGAGGGACCCTTACAACTATACTATAGTGGTGTACAGTATCTTGGTGTTAACACTATACTATAGTAGTGTACAGTGTCTCGGTGTTAACACTATACTATAGTGGTGTACAGTATCTTGGTGTTAACACTATACTATAGTAGTGTACAGTATATTGGTGTTAACACTATACTATAGTAGTGTACAGTATCTTGGTGTTAACAATATACTATAGTAGTGTACAGTGTCTCGGTGTTAACACTATACTATAGTGGTGTACAGTATCTTGGTGTTAACACTATACTATAGTAGTGTACAGTGTCTTGATGTTAACACTATACTATAGTGGTGTACAGTATCTCGGTGTTAACACTATACTATAGTGATGTACAGTGTCTCGGTGTTAACACTATACTATAGTGATGTACAGTGTCTCGGTGTTAACACTATACTATAGTGGTTACAGTATCTCGGTGTTAACACTATACTATAGTGATGTACAGTCCAATGCCGTGTTCCTCTTTGCACGCACAAGGTCCCAGAGGAAGAGGGAATAGCCACGCCCTAACACCCCCTCCTGACCTACTGTGTCAAGGGTAGGCAACGGTTTATAACGAGAATGTTTGTAAAAATGTTACTTTCACTTTTATTATAGCAAGTTAATGCGTTTGATTATGACGCGCTAGACTCTGGCACGATCCAGTACGGCTCTACTATGTTTGTATTTCTCTCAGTAGGGTGATTGGTTCACTTTTCATGAAAATGTTTGTGCGTTTCTTTAAATTTATATCTTCTCATACTGGTTTTATTAAATAAGTTTTTTTTATAAAGCACAGCGTATTACTACCTGTCCGGGCTGTTCGCAAACATACTGATTAAACTAATGTGTTAGGGATCATGAAGGATTAATTTATATGAATTGTACCTGCATTTGTGTTAAAGGAGGGAGAAAACCTTCTGTACTTCCAATCAGGATTCTAAATCCAATTTTCTCTTCATCGGCAGTCTAGTCTATTGCGAGAGTGACGCCTTAGACCATGTGGCCATCGAAGTGAATTTCTATTTGGTAGTTTAATATTCTGATATTCATCACTGACACCAGCCTCATGATATAACTTATGGTTAAATGGCACTATTCACCCTCCTCATCGTAGCTTATGTAATGGTAAACACATGGCTTTCAATTAACATTGGAAATATATCCTGACGCCGTGCGATGGATCTAATACTATACTTCATACAGTTGTGTAATGCGGGTGGTATTGTAACATAAGCATTGAGGAGCCACCAAATCTACAGAGTGTACCGTTAACATTTGGGACCCGTTTCAGCGGTGGGCAGGAGACACAAAATAACGGAAAAAAAAAAGTTAATCTAAACATTTGTTCCATTTGAACTTTTTTCCAAGCTATATAATATTTATAGTTCAGTAACTGCTTACATGGCCACCTTCGGCTTGAATGCAACAATTGCAATTCAATGTATTTTCGAAAGAGTGCGGGTATTCTATGACACGAAGACTGCAGGCTTGCATTTAAGCTGAAGGTGGCCATTTTGAACACTCCTATAGTGTTAATCAGCTCCACATCACTGGAATACAAACATAACTATAGCTCGTAAACCTGGTCAAATGAGACACATGTTTATTAAAATTTTTTTCAATGCTTTTAGGGTTTTTCCTAATGGTTTTCCACTCTCCTCCACGCAAATGCGGGTTCACTTCCTCTATTCAACCTTCCCAATTCCTAATCCATTAGTGTAATTAGTACTTAAGCTTATAACCCGAACGGGGAGTAAGACGCGGTGCTAAATAATAATAATAATAATGTTTTTATGTATCATGTCCACCACCGAGGTACGTCCCACATGTTACAGCACAAATATATATTTAAACTCCAGGCCCCGTGAGGTAGATTCAATACTATAGTTCATACAGTTGTGTGATGCGGGATGTACTTTCATCAAACACAAGGGGCACTGCGCACATCTATTTAAACTTTGGACACCGTGAGATAGATTAAACATCTAACTAACAAACGAATATCATCTGAGTTGGGTGCACTCTACTGTGCTCGACCCTGACTTAGGAGGTCGTGGTTTCATTCATGGTTAGGTTTATATTTAGATACATTTATCTACAACAATGTGGTTTTCCATTATTAATTTATGCAAGTCGATGCGTTGGATTTTCGTTAAATAATTACTCAATTTATCCTATGCCCTTAAATTCGATAGTTTATTCCCTAATAGCACTAAATATATTTAGAATATGCATAAATTAAACCATCTATCATAATTATTTCTGTTTTATGCCCTGAAAGTGATGTAGAGAAAGGGAAGGTTGGTTAGGAATAGTGGGAGTTCAATATTCTAGGTGTCATGGGTATAATTTTTTTTAAATCTTATTAATTGTAGAAATAGAAACTTGTGATGCAAAGGGATAGAACCAGGCACCCATATTTGGACAACCAACCAGAGCGGTATCCAATTAGAATGTACTTGAAAGAGCAAGTATCCAATTACAGGCGAGGTTTGTTCTGAAAACATGGGGTGCGGAGCAAGGCTAAATCCATCGCACGACCGCGGTTAGCATCGAAGCAGAAGTTGGATGACGTCAGAGCTGGTACGACGAATACGGGGAGCCTTAACGACTACAAAAGACATCAGAAGCGACACTTTTGTAAGATGATGAACTTTTTTACTTGTTTTTATATTCATTTGTTTATTTAATGTGTATTTTATAAATTTCCTCTCAGTACATGACCTACAAACTAACTTGACATAGAGCAGCAACACTTGATAAACGGAAACTGCTTGATTTGAGGAGAATATGGTAATATCACAAATACTAGATTATTTTAAACAATGCCTGGTGCCTTTAAGATATCTTACGCACTCTACGAGGAAAATAACGCACCCCTTGAGGAGCCTTACGCACCCTTTGAGTAACCCCACGCATCTTTTTAGGAACCCACGCACTCTTTGAGGACCCAACTATGCCCCCTGAGGAACCTCATGCACCCTCCGAGGAACCTTTAGTCCTTTATAAGGAAACTTACGTACCCCCTGAGTGGCCTCATGGACATGAGTGTGCCCCCTGACTGCTCCAAAACACTCTAATATAAGTGGCTGTCTGTAATGTTATTGGTTCATAGATACCTCGACCTCTGGGTGGAATACTATAACCCCCTTCTCCTCCCATAATCGATATCAAGGACCGATGGTATAGTCGGCGATCACCGGAGACTTACCGGGGTGGGGGTGGGATGAAGGGAGCACCCAGTTTGCCGGTTATGAGCCCGCTAAGTAGCCCTGCATTATTCAAATGGACAGCAATCACTCAGTATTACTGGAGTAACGGTCTCTCGCACATTCTGATAATGAGGTAGACCAACTTCCTTGTGTCCGATAGCATCAAACACAAGTCTAAGATCTCTGGTTCGGTTCTAGTTGTTGCTGATGGACACATTTATGATTTGATAACCGGTTTGTCATGCTATTAAATTAGTAAATATATACAGGACCTGTCGTAAGACAGAACACCTAAAAATAATAAGTCAACACATTTAATCCTTCAAGACCCCCTAGAAGCGATATTGTTTTCAAATAAAGATGCAGGAGTTTTGGTCCTGGCCAGAACTGAAGTACTGGAAAATGTTTTTCCGCAGCTTCATATTCTGGTCCTGGCCAGAACTGAAGTAATGGCATTTTTTTTCTCGCAATTCATATTCTATCTCCTCCTCCACCCCCAAGGCAATTCGGGTCTCTTTATGCTCAATAATATGTCACTAATATCCAGCATTAGGACTCTTATCATTCTGTTTCTTAGCCAGTAAAGTTATCTCCCCAACTCCAGGACATCAGTTGACAAGAATAGACTATTATAGTTCTCCTTCAACACACCAGAGTGTCAGGATAGTTCTCTAACCATCCACCAAAGCACATCAAAGAGAACGCTAAAAGCGCTCGATATATTAAGCCCTGGATAATTACAACGCTAATAAAGAAAATCAATCCAATTAAAACGGCTCGACAAAGGACAGGAGCGGATGACTAACAAAGTCTGTGGAGTGGTATTAAAAACACAACAGCAATTAAGTTCAACAATGGCTAAAACAAAATAATATAACTTTAGCTGTTTTGTTGAAAGGATGTGTTTTGTTTTATTTCAGAAGCTCTATGCTCATGGGATCATGATTTCATTCAGCCAATTTACACGTCTTCATGACTAAGTGGCAGGATACCAGCTACACGTAGACCTATATGGACGTTATTCAGGGAGACAACTAAAGATATACCTAATGAACCTTGTCCAGGGAAACTAATAACATTTAGAATGACATGAACCTTGTTCAGAGAGGCCAATTACATCTATACTTATATGAACCTTGTCCAGGGAAACTATACATTTAGATACATGAACCTTGTTCAGAGAGGCATTAATCATACTTATATGAACCTTGTCCAGGAACTAATAACTATTGAATGACATGACTTGTTCAGAGAGCGCAAATACATCTATATTTATTAGACACCTTGTCAGGGAAACTAATAAATTTAATGACATAACCTGTTCAGAGGGCAATTAATCATACTTATATACTGCCAAGAAACTTAAAACATTTAGAATGACATGAACCTTGTTCAGAGAGGCCAATTACATCTATACTTATATGAACCTTGTCCAGGGAAACTAATAACATTTAGAATGACATGAACCTTGTTCAGAGAGGCCAATCACATCTATACTTATATGAACCTTGTCCAGGGAAACTAATAACATTTAGAATGACATGAACCTTGTTCAGAGAGGCCAATTACATCTATACCTATATGAACCTTGTCCAGGGAGGACAGCTTCAGTTATACCTACATGAACCTTGTCCAGGGAAATCAACTAAAGACGGAACTATAATATGAAACTTCACTGCAGTTGAGAGCGCTGAAGAGTTTCTATTAACACGTTAATCAACAACTTCTGAGGAATTTATTGGAATTGCTCGGGTCGATTTTATTCATACCACATAAACAATTTAAAATATGTTGAAAAATCACAATCCACATCGATGTAGTCGCAAGACTTTCACTCTCGCTATAGACTGAATCGCCGGTAACAGGAAGGTCTAGGCTAGAATTCCGGCAAGTCGGGGTTTTTTTAAAAGTTTCCCTACCCTCCCATCATAGATGCTGGTATATTTTCTCTAAATTCTACCTTCATCAATATTATGCCTCATTAATATACCTACTCAGATACCGGACGGCTGGCGAGACGTGGAACAGTCTAGTCAGAGTTATACAGCCCTCATTAATATACCTATCAGATACCGGACGGCTGGGAGACGTGGAACAGTCTAGTCAGAGTTATACAGCCCTCATTAAATATACCTATTCAGATACCGGACGGCTGGTGAGACGTGGAACAGTCTAGCCAGAGTTAATACATCCCATCATTAATTCACAGAAGTGATCTATAGCAAGTTATAATATAAACCTACAGACGGAGCTTCAGTGAGCTCTCACCCATATAAGGGTCCAGGTTCGATCACGACCCCTCCCCCGTGTCGTTCATTGACATCTCATCAACCTAGTCCAAATGTTCTCACCCGATCAAATCCCGCTCGCATCTTTTATAAATTTGGCCAAAACACCATCACAGGTAATAATAGCTCGTTTCGGGGAAATAATTAAGAGAGATGTTTTGATGGGAGTGTCATTTAATTAGCTCCGGCTGGAGAACTGTGTAAACATGTTTTCTAATTAAATCCGAGCTACACCCAACAGAAGTACAATGTCCCAGTGATCCGCTGACAGATAAAGCCGTGCGCTGTGGCTGACTCTGGGAGATTACCAAAACACCCGCTCACAAACAAAAGACAACCTTCTAAATTTTTATTATTATTATTATTATTATTATTATTATATATTATTATTAGTATTTATACGCTTTGTACTTGTGGTATATCCCACATGTCAGTGAATTAACAAAAAATGGAGTATTTAATATGTTTTTGAAAAAGTATCTACTTTCTAAACATAAAAAAGCTATTGTCTACCTCGAATGCTCGCCTCAGGACCCGGTGTTCGTGGATTCGAACCCAGTTGGGTCGATGGGCTTTTTCCTTGAGCGATAAAAATTCGTAGCACAACTTCCTTCGGAGGGGAAGTAAAGTTGTCGGTCCCATGTCGATGGTTCGAGAAAGTACACGTTAAATACCTCAATTAAATAAAATAACAAGTTATTATCAACAAGTCAAAATATTTTAAAGAATTTTCTTTCCACACCATAATGATTATTGGCCTTATTTCAGGAGTATTGATGAGAAAAGTAGAGTCAGATCAAGTGGATTTCCTATTTTGCGTGTAGGGGGTGAGAAACTAGTTTTGTAAATCATTTCCTAAGTAATCGAGCCCAGATTCAAAGCATATCCTTCCCCATTACAGGCAATCCAGTATATTTATAGACACATGCCTTAGACCAGTGGTATTCAAACTGGGGTGCGCGTACCCCCGGGGTATGCGAATACATTCTAGTAGGTGTGTAAAATTAATATATATAATTATATCATTTAAAACTTATTTGATAAAATAATTTGGATGCAATTTATTTTACTCATTTTAGATGTAGATTATATCTTGGGATAAGCGCACCAATAAAGGTTGAATACCACGTGAATACCACTTGTACCACGTGAAATTTGCTGCGGGGCTTGAACACTTTTTCTTGCTGTTTGTGTTCACATTTAATTTACGAGATTAGATAGCTTGGCAGATTTTAGATTAAATTATTTTTTAAATGTATATCACTAAAAAATGTGGGCACAAAGTCAAAGGTGTCAATCTTGTCTAGTCAGGTTTGCCATTGATAGGAAGTAATAGTTAAAATCCCGGCAAGGTATACATAGGGGAAGTTTCTTAAGTAGTTACATAATCTCCCTCATTGAAAATGCTCTCTCTAGTATAACGTGCATTCTTCTTTAAGACCAGTGGATGGTTTCCGTAAACCTGAATCCTCCCTCCAGAGTAGATAGTTCCAATACAATGAATTATCCCTTTATAACATGAATATTTATAACACTCTCTCCCTCATAAGGTGGACACACCTGAATTCTTACTGTAGCAGGTGGATAGTTCCAACAACACGAGTTCTTTCTATCGCTGGTAGATATTTACATCACAACTGAATTCTCCCTCTAGCCAGTGGATAGTTCCAAAACATTTGAATTCTCCCTTTAATTGGCGGACAGTTTCAACATACCCGAATTATCTCTATATCTGGTGGAGAGTTCCACCACTCCTGAATTATACATCAGATGGTAGATAGTTCCACCAAAGCTGAATATATCTATAGCCGGTGAATAGTTCCACCACACTGATTTATACATCAGGCGGTAGATAGTTCCGCCACAGCCGAATTATCTCCCTAGATGGTGGATAGTTCCCCTCAGCCTGAAAATGAGTTCCGCGATGACCCAAGCAAGAAATCACAATCCTGCGATTGTCAACACTGTGCAGCAGCGACTGACAGGCGCTTTTACTTTTCACAAGTTTACCTGATAATTGTCGCCCCTAGCCTTCACAGACACCCGCTCTCCGTGGCTCATGATGACCCTGGTTCTATCCTGGGTGTGGGATCCTACTATATAAAGAACATCATGATTTGAGGGGCTAACATAGGCCTGTAGCATCTTACACTAATATTCGTGGTCAAGCACAACAACCAAATCCAGGTTAGCAAGAGATAACACACCACCTAGTGATATATAACCGAATTCGTCTTTCTTATTTGTGTTGGGTGTTGCTCTTCAAAGTTAGGACACTCTTCAAGAAGCATTATTGGTTTGAATCCTGGGGGTGTCCTTTCTCCTCAAGGTGAGGTGCAATAGATCTGAATCTCGCCGCCTTCGTGGTTCCAAGCGCCAATAACCCTGAGTGTTTATTAACAACGCTACATATATTAATGTCCACCCAGGGTGGGAAAGGGTGGGGTACACTATTTTTACATGTACTGCGTCTTAATACTCATCCAGACTAGTCCAGGCTAGTATTACGCCATTGAGGTAGGAGGAGTAAGATAGAACTTAAATGTTATATACTAGTATTTGTATGTAGGATAAATTAAAAACAAATTAAAAATCCCTCCTTAAATTTGGCCAGGATTCAAACCCTAAACCTCCTCATTGCCTTCAAAACCATACAAGACAAGACTGACTCCTTTGTCCACCAATGCAGGTTCTTATATAATAAACACTAGTAAAAGAGAGATCTTGGATAGAGGTCCCTGTTGTCACAAATTGAAAGAGCATTCATCTACGTGACTTTCAACGGTGGGCACGCAGACTAGGACGTCATCATATAATTATCTGGCCTATAGTGACTTGTAGGTCAATGTTTAATCCCAACTTGGTGTGTTAAAGGCGATTTTTCTAAATGATTTCCCATTCACCTCACATGCAATTGCTGATATATTTCCTCTAAATTCTACCTTTCTAAAACCTACTTCATAAGTGCAAATAATCAGAGAATCCGGACGGGTATTTAGACGTGGTACACGCGAAAATAAAAACAACAATAAATTTAATCTGCAGGTAATGTGCTACGCATATTATTACCATTCTGACATTAGGATCGTGTGTGAAGCATCAGCTGTAAGTCACTGTCTTAGGTTGAGTTTGTTGGTATTTTGGGGAGTCCTTTGTTTGGAAAGTGACCACTGATAGTTGTTCAGTATTATTCATCTCTGTTGGTTACATTCAGGCCTAATGAATGAAGGGTATTTGGATCGATCCCCTCCTGTGTCAATACGATCTGGAATTGAAGTGTGTGCAGATATTCATCTGTGTGTATTAGAGAAGAGATCCGTGTTTTGTTACTGAGAGTACTGCGCTTTGTTTACTTTATCTAGGTATATAGTAGACAAAAGGATCAATTTATGAATATGAATCTAGTACATTTTTAAACGGCCAGCAAGGAGGCTGCCTGATGGAGCGCTGAGGCGCTTTGCAGGCATCCAGAAATATTACATTATAAGAGGAGTTTTTAAAATTTGTAGGTATAGTAATAATAATAATAATAATAAATAATATTTAGCACCGCGTATTACTACCCGTTCGGGTTATACGCTTAAGTACTAATTACGCTAATGGATTAGGAATTGGGAGGGTTGAATTTAGAGGAAGTGAACCCGCATTTGCGTGGAGGGAGAGTGGAAAAGCATCTAGAAAAAACCACCCCAGTTAACCCGGCCGAGATTCGAACCTCGATCTCTCCGTCCTCGGGGTCGAGCTCAACACGACTAGCGCGTTAGCTAACTACGCCACCAAGGCGGGTTTGTAGGTATAGTTCAAGCCTAATGTTCCTCGGCGATCTTGGGGTAAAGTTCTCATCACAAGAACCGATGTTGGTGGGTTCGAACCGGACCGGGATCAACGGATTTTTCTTGAGCAATAAAAATCCGTAGCACAACTTCCTTCGGAGGGGGAAGTAAATTCGTCTGCGCCGTGTCGATTGTGGCGTGTAAAATACCCTGGGAGGTATGTGACCATAACTTTCCCGGAAAAATTGGTAGACCCTTTCACTCTCAATCATAGAAATTCTCGTGGGCTGATATAATCAGTGGGTTCAGAAAGTGCTCGTTAAATACCTCGAACGAAAGAAAAGATTAAATTCAAGCCAAAGTATAAGGGAAAGGTATCAAACTATAGGTTTTCAAACTTTACATTCTATGTTGTATAATTTTTAAAATATTCACTAAAATATGAGTTTAGTTCATTTTCAATGACTTCTCACATGAAATGTCGCAGCTCTGAGATAAAAGTAAATATGGCTAGCAATATAAATATAGCCC
This sequence comes from Timema podura, assembly GCA_033556935.1. Taxonomy (NCBI): domain Eukaryota; kingdom Metazoa; phylum Arthropoda; class Insecta; order Phasmatodea; family Timematidae; genus Timema; species Timema podura. Next base: position 119,942,345 of record JAVRXN010000009.1, on the reverse strand, counting down.
TCCTCAAACAAATAAAGTAGTAACATTTTAGAAAACATTCTAAAATATTAAATATATTAAGGCGAGTAATTTAAGTATAGATACTACTTGGTAATATAATTGTTGGATTTAATTTATGTAGATGATTAAAATAAATAATTAATATCTTAAGATAATATTGGATAAATAAGTTAATAACAGACCGTACCTGGCAAAGTACACATAAATAACATGTAATAACTACAATGGATTCAGTATAAACGTGACTGGTACAAGTTATTATGTGCTTAGATTTAATGGTTATAAGATACTCAAAATAGGATTATTAACAATATAAATTTAATAAATAGCGAATGAGTATACCTAGAAATATACACAATAAAATGACAAAAAAAAACACATTTAAAATGGACAAAGAAACATATGTAAGAATAAAACCAAACTATATTGATTAAAAATGTATATTTGAAATACACGAAATTATGATATCAAGTAGAAATGGAAATATAATTTTATAGGCTCATGTAACGAACTAAATGAACCCAAAAATGTGTCAAATTAATAATTAAATACAAGATGTTTAGAAAAATTGATGGCAATTCAGTAATTAAGTCGCGTTCCAACAAGTTCACAACAGAATATTCAGACATAATTGAGGATTGTTTTGGTGGACTTTGAAAATTCTGAACTGCTACTTCCCAAAAAATATCGCAGTGTGAGGATATTTACCTTCAAGTAGGTGGTTCCCTTAAGAATATTTAAATAACAATCTTTCTGAAATAGTTCACCAAGGCGTATTTAACGTTTAATTTACAAACAAACATTTAATATCAGCCCTCTACTTGCAAATTAACTTGACCTAGGACAGAATGCCTCCTAGTCCTACACACCTAGCCCTAAATATTATTTACTCTATGACATTAAGAACTCTAATTGGGCTTTTGGCAAAGTGGTTTGAGGCCCTGGCTGCTGACCTAGAGGTCTCGAGTTCGATTCCAGCTGGAACTGCAGGATTTTATTTTTATCGGAAGGGGTATCGTTCCCATGGTCCCCAGGGTTTGGTTAATTAGGATCCATCCCGTCATATTCCCTATCATTATCCTTTTACCTCATCCAGACATGGACAGAGCCTCCACGAAAAGGATGTACGATTAGTAAATTCGGGCGTCCCCTGGGAAACGGTACATCAGTACCGGCCAATCTTTCCACATACTGAGCTACAGGTTGATGTAGCTCAGACAAGCCATTATTGTTATTAGGAACTATAAAAGTCAATTGCCACACTTTCAAAAACACGCCACCTATCCCTATCTTGAGCTAGTTATATCCACTCCACCTCATTACACCCTGTTTCTTTAAGGCACTAGAGCTTACGTATTTAATAATTGGTTACAAGCAAAGGTTATTAATTTCAATATCGTCGTCAACACCCCCGGAAACGAACCAAAATGTCCTAGGCTTGTGGTCCCTGACCACTCATTCATTGGGACGGTCAAAAAATAGTGACGGTGTTTATCCACGTACGCATATGATGTTCAGATGTGAACAATTTAGACTTAAGAGGAAATATTATAACCTGCCTTCGCATTAAAACAGAGATTGGAAAAACATCATCGGCACGCCCCGCCCAGTTTTGGAATCGTGACCTCCATATAAAAGACAAACAAGATGAGACTGACACCTTTATCCACGTGACCACCGATGCAAGTATATTGCCTATAGTATTTTTTAACGTTTGTCTGAAGATCCTATTCTCCCATTATTACAAAGTGGTTTAAATCCCGGATCACACATAACTTTCTGACGGCGAGACGGTATCCAGTGGCAAGGTGGGGGATGTTTCCGGGGCACACACAGCCGGTAACAGTGCTACCTCTACATTTAATGTATGTGTAGGCTAGATTAATGCTAATGCCGACACAACATCAACATCAATGAAATGCGTTAATTTACCCCCGGTTACTGACTAAGTGGCGTATCTCAACACACACACACACGCGATACTTCTGAACCAGCTTTGTAACATTTGACGCATTGACCGCGAGAGGTTGTGATAACGTATCCGAACGAGCCTCCCCTGTGAAGGTATGTTATGTGCAACATAATCTCGTTTGAAATATTATGCTTATAGGAGTAGAACATGTTCATTACTTTTATTTTTCACCACAGCTTCTTACTACCCATTCGGGTTATCTGATAACACAACTACTCTAGGAATGGAACACTTGTCATTGGAACCAAGTCCACGTAGTGGATATGTCCCGTTAACAACAGAAAGAGGGATATATTGGAAATAATACTAATCTGTATCAGTGGTCGAGTGGTCTAAGGCGTCATTATTACAATATACTGGGCTACTGGTGATGGGGACTTCAGGGTTAGAATCCCGGTTAAGTGTAGTGAAATATTTTTTCTAAATAGTTTTCCAGTCTCCTGTTAAGCAAATGTGGCCACATTTCCTAAAATTATATCTTCCTCATCCAGATTTCACTAGTACAAATATGCGGATAGATCCGTACGGGTGGTGAGAAGCAGAGCACTAAGAGAAGGGTGAAGTAACAGTGTCTAGGTCATGGCCAAATCAACGAGGGTGTACTTACAGTGTCGAGGACGCGCGGTGAGTGTTGGCAGCACCTGTTGCGCGACCACCTGTGTCCACCAGCAGAGGCACGTGCCAAGTGAAAGCGCCACGGCGCCGCGATACGACCAAATGACTGTCGCCATGGTAACTGCCGGCACGCGCGCCGGACCCGACTCATATATAGATGGACCCACCGCGCATGCGTAAATACACACACACGTGATACTGACGGATTGTCCAAGAGAGTTCGATGACAGATTTTTCCAACATTGTTTCTTTGTTTTTTTTTTTTTTTTGGTCAGCTTATGTCGAGGGACAAAGGTGTCACCTCGTGTCCACTGGACCGTTGGTGGGGAAACACGGAGGTGTAATGACTGAGCCACATTTCCAGTCACCTGCACTTATTTTACACTTGAGCCTTGGATGGCCGAAGATTTCCCCTTACAAGGCTTTGCAAGGCCCACTTGAACTTTTTATGAGTTAGGGACTTCCCAACCTACAAGATTTAACAACTCACACTTGAGCCTCATATTATCTGGGGACTTCCTAACTTACAATTGTTAACAAGGTCCACTTGAGCCTCATATTATTTGAGGATTTCCCAACTTACAAGTGTTAAAAGATCCACTTGAGCCTCATATGAGATGGGAATTCCCAACCTTAAGATTTAACAACGTTACACTTGAGCCTCATATGAGCTGGGGTCTTCCCAACTTACAGGAGTTAACAAGGTCCATTTGAGCCTCATATATTGAGGATTCCCAACTTTCAAGAGTTAACAAGGTCCATTTGAGCCTCATATGAGACGGGGACTTTCCACTTTGAGCCTCATATGAGTTAGGATTTCCACTTGAGCCTCATAGATATAGGGTACTTTCCACTTGAGCCTCATATGAGTTAATGGATTTTTCCACTTGAGCCTCATATGAGATAGGTATTTTCCACTTGAGCCTCATATGAGTTAGGGATTTTCCACTTGAGCCTCATATGAGATAGGTACTTTCCACTTGAGCCTCTTATCATGGCAGTTAGGGATTTTCCACTTGAGCCTCATATGAATAGGTACTTTCCACTTGAGCCTCATATGAGTTAGGGATTTTCCACTTGAGCCTCATATGAGATAGGTACTTTCCACTTGAGCCTCATATGAGATAGGTACTTTCCACTTGAGCCTCATATGAGTTAGGGATTTTTAGTTTAAAGGAATATACAGGGGAACACTACTGATAAGCTACAGATATAACAGGTGAGAAGGGGAAGTTGGTATATTACCTGGTTAGACCGAGTTTGACCAAATATTTTACCTGCATCACTTCTCACAACCTGTCCAGACTATTTACATATTTACATTAGTGAAGTAGATACGAAGGAATTATAACGTTATAGAAAGTGAAGCCGCTCCTACTTCACGGGGAGGGACAGTGATACACCATATAGGAAATACCATATTGTTACATGTATGCTCAGGATGTTTTTATTAAATGGTTTCACTTGACCTCCACGGAAATGCAAACATATTTCCTAATCCCTATTTCATTAGTATACATGTGAGGATAACCCGGATGGCTGGTAAGACGTGGATGAAGATAACTTAAAAAATCTTTAATTAATGGCGTTTTAAAATAAAGAAAACTATCCCCTCGTATTGTGTCTTGTATATTTTCACTTGCATTTTTGATCAGAGGATCGAACATGAAGCCTCTGGACTTAGGAAAGAGAAGCCCAGGGCAACATCACCCTCAGTCACGCCAGAGTCAAGTCAAGTGTACATTCACGCGTTCACAGAGAAACAAACAAAAGGACATAAACATTCACACGATCACCGATCTGTATGAGCCGCTCTGTCCCCTGGCACCGGTTAAAATAGATTCAGATTTGTCTGCTCTGCACCACAATGACATGCTCATGAGAGCCAAAAGAGCACACAGCAACCGATTATTTTCATTGCGAATGCGCTGTGTAAGTATAAACAGGTAAGCCCCCGCTTCGAGTATGTGGACGCGATTTAAAGCGAAGCGTTAAGTGGAACAGATGTTGAGCTCTGTTGAGATGAGTCATGGAGACAAAAAAACTGATTAGAAATCACCCGGAGAGACAATAACCTAAATTACCTGTTTATTCACTCGCAAACAAAACATGTTGATAATCAGCTGTCCCTAGTTTGCGCGGACAAACATCATTTTTCAAACACTGTTCTGCGAGAATGTTAATCGCTGCACCCCTCTAGTAGATTTTGGTTTTGATGAATATGTGATTGAGCTAAATATGTATTAAATAAATGTCCTTAAGCATATTATTTTCCCGTAATATATACGTTGGACGAAGCGCAAGTAATTGTAAAAACATTGGAACACATTTACAAACACTTACTGAGGCACATATGGCATCAACATTTTGAAGTATTTTAAATGTGTGTCAATGTTTTTACTTTCATCTTTGCTTCATTTTCTAGTATTTTTTTTAAGGTAGGGATGTAGAGGACGCGAGAAATGTTAAGTATTTTTGCAGTTTTTTTGAGCAAAATTTTTTTTTCATCAAAATAAATCAAATATTGCTTCAATACAAAAATATAGTTTAGTTTTATTCCCATGATGATACCTATATTTATGGAATATCTGTCAAGAGTGTCCTGGAATTTAATGACAAATTTTACCCTTCATTTAAAGAGTTTGTCATCTGGTGCCGCTATGCTCATGACAGATATTCAACAACTGTTGATATCACCACGTGAAGGAAATTAAACTCTGTGTTTATACTGAAGCAATATTTTTATTTATTTTGGCCAAAAAATTTTGTTTTAAAAAACTGCAAACATTGGTCTTTTCTAGAGCTCCCTACATCCTCACCTTAAAGTCACATTATGAATCTAACCTAATGAATGAGCTTGTTTCGAGTTAGTTCCTTATCGTAGCGTCGAGATAAACACAGCTTGGCCGTGGTTCACAGATCAATCGCTAGATGGTGAATGATCCTCACTGAAGTTCACAGCTTGGTAACAGACAATCATTAATCTCTCCCAAAATATAACTTATTGCATAGATATAGTATACTAATTGTTATTTACATTCATCAGCTTCCTCGACGACAAGTAACAAATTACAGAGATATTAATACGTGAAGGGAGGATCTCAGGATTAGTCACTTGATAGAACAAACTGTAAGTCACATCATTCAAAACCAGGTACAGTACAATGGAAGGAGTATCGTAACACAGTTATTTAGGAACATTTTCATACACACACTCGTGAAGCTGAGATTATATTTCAATTACAAGCATCAGAACTAAGTTTTACCCACTGTAAGATTTACCCTACTCTTATCTATAGATTATTGCAGGTGTTTTTCTATAAAATTCTACTTATTTAGCCTGTTAAATCGGGTCTATTAAATCCTCCGATAGTGAATACTGGCAATATTCACTATTCTTATCTTGTGCCCTTAAATAGAAGATTATCTAATTTGCTGATAGCTGATATCAATTTATTTTTTTACCGTCGTGACCTATCACCCATTTGGGCTACTGGCATGATTCATCTCGCTCAATCTATTGCCTTGGATTCAAAGACCTGCATTGAAACTACTTTTTCTTACCAATTTAACGTATAATTCACCCAAAAATAAAAATACTATTTTTTTTTAAAAAAAAGGGGGAATAAAGTGAATAACCTGTGACGAGGTGAACCTAACGAAGTGTGTGTGTATATCGTAGCCCTTGTGAGCCCTGGCCCATGTTTCAACTTCCTGGTCACTGGGCAGTCCTACCTCACTAATATGATCAACCTTCTGTCGCACAAAGTAACCATTTCACCGGCAGTAAGCCACCGAGGTCAGGCCGCCTAGTACCTACAAATGTGCTGGTGGCGGAGGGAGTAACAGTCCGTGCCATCATTTTCATTATTGTTGTTATTACTATTATTAGATTAAGCTTATCACCCGATTAACATCAAAGCAGAGCTTTGTTTGCTACTGAAAGGTTGGGGGACAGCGATACAATTTGATATTTGTAAAAGGTATAAGGTATAAAACATTATAAAAAATAGATAAGAAAGCAAATTTAGCGGTAGGTATAGTTTAATTTAGTCCCATGATTGTTGAAGGCGGTTATTTAAATTTCAATTATGTTGATGGGAATATTTTGATACTTCCTCCAACTTTCCTCTCTCAATTTTTTTCCCCGTGTTTTGACCTATTGACCACAGAGCTACACTAGTGGGTTAGGAGTGGAGAAAGAATAATCTAGAGGATATGCACCTGAATTAGCTTAGAGGAAGGTTAGAAAACTATTTAGAGAAAACACACCCAGCTGGGATTCGAAATTCACGTCACTGGCAAACCAAAAGTAATAAAATAAATTACCAGATCTATCACCGATTTTTGTTTTCTAACATAATCTTTCTCTAAATTATGATTTTATTATAAATTTGCCAAATTATTCGCTTAATTTCCAACATAAAACAATGCCTCCTTATTTCCCCTTGATTCAGAAAATTACAAGACATTTTCGTAGTTCTTCCTAGCCACAATTTGTTAATTATATTTTTAATATCATTGACACGCACGCATAGTTTTGCGATCTACCCCTTCCCTTGCAACATTCCACGAGCCGCCACTGTTAGCTGACTGTACAGTACCTTGATGAGTTTGGCCATGGTTTTGGCGCCAAGGTAGCAGGGGGGCAGACAGTCCTCAAGTCTGCCCGCGGGCAGGAAGGGCACCTGGGCACTGCTAGATGGGTAGCACCTTCTCAGCAAGCTACCAGACGTCTTAACGAACTGTCCCACGGAGCGCCGGGGAAGTTTGTACGGCCGCCTTCCGCCCCCCGCCACCCCCAGGCTCGCCTTCCCCCTCCTCGCTGCCACCCTCAGTTTCTTCAGTCAGAGGGCTGACTGGGCGAGTAAGCTGTCCAGGACAGAAGTTGGGGACGGGTAGTAGGAAGCTCTCCTGGAACAATCCCAGAGGTTAGCGTGCGATTCACCCCTTCTGCTTGCACCAAGTTCTTCTAGCAATTCGCGTTATTAACATAGTGCTACCTGGGTAGCAAGACATGGTTAACACAAGATACTAGAACTACCTGGGTAGCAAGACATTGTTAACACAATAAACTAGAACTACCTGGGTAGCAAGACATTGTTAACACAATAAACTAGAACTACCTGAGTAGCAAGACATGGTTAACACAAGATACTAGAACTACCTGGGTAGCAAGACATGGTTAACACAATATACTATAACTACCTGAGTAGCAAGACATGGTTAACACAATAAACTAGAACTACCTGGGAAGCAAGACATTGTTAACACAATAAACTAGAACTACCTGGGTAGCAAGACATTGTTAACACAATAAACTAGAACTACCTGGGTAGCAAGACATTGTTAACACAATAAACTAGAACTACCTGGGTAGCAAGACATTGTTAACACAATAAACTAGAACTACCTGGGTAGCAAGATATGGTTAACACAATATACTAGAACTACCTGGGTAGTAAGACATTGTTAACACAATAAACTAGAACTACCTGGGTAGCAAGACATTGTTAACACAATAAACTAGAACTACCTGGGAAGCAAGACATTGTTAACACAATAAACTAGAACTACCTGGGTAGCAAGACATTGTTAACACAATAAACTAGAACTAACTGGGTAGCAAGATATGGTTAACACAATATACTAGAACTACCTGGGTAGTAAGACATTGTTAACACAAGATACTAGAACTACCTGGGTAGCAAGACATTGTTAACACAATAAACTAGAACTACCTGGGTAGCAAGACATTGTTAACACAATATACTAGAACTACCTGGGTAGCAAGACATTGTTAACACAATAACTAGAACTACCTGGGTAGCAAGATATGGTTAACACAATATACTAGAACTACCTGGGTAGTAAGACATTGTTAACACAATAAACTAGAACTACCTGGGTAGCAAGACATTGTTAACACAATAAACTAGAACTACCTGGGTAGCAAGATATGGTTAACCCAATATACTAGAACTACCTGGGTAGCAAGACATTGTTAACACAATAAACTAGAACTACCTGGGTAGCAAGATATGGTTAACACAATATACTAGAACTACCTGGGTAGTAAGACATTGTTAACACAAATAAACTAGAACTACCTGGGTAGCAAGACATTGTTAACACAATAAACTAGAACTACCTGGGTAGCAAGATATGGTTAACACAAAATACTAGAACTACCTGGGTAGCAAGACATGGTTAACACAATATACTAGAACTACCTGGGTAGTAAGACATTGTTAACACAAGATACTAGAACTACCTGGGTAGCAAGACACTGTTAACACAAGATACTAGAGATACCTGGGTAACAAGATGAATCAATGCACAAGTTGTTAACTAAGAATACTAGAATTATCTTAGTAGCATAAAGATTAATGTACAAGAGTTAATTTTAACACTCATTGTTTGTGGAAACTTGATATATTTAATCTATGATAATTTTAGTTACAACTAAATTAACAATACCATTAAATTAAGAGTTTTCAATTGCCTGATTTATATATAAAACATAGATAATTTTGTGTTTTGATAGCACATTAGATGCGCCATTACACAAGATTCATCCTAAATCTCCAATGAAGCAATTTAAAATGTTTTTCTATATATAATAATTAGGGCTGGAGGCTTGGTGGATTTTATATTATGATCCCGATAATTTACTAGGCTATGAGTTAAGGGCGAATAAAAATATACATAATTAATTACACTTTCAGGGTTAGTGGTGGGTGAAAGTCTTAGACAATCTTTACCCCTGTGGTACGGCCCTTTTCAAGACTAATCGTGACGGAAGACGCAAGAAGTGAGGAGATGAGAGATGGAATTTAGCTGTGTGGCATCGGGAGAAAGGGCAGCTTTATCCTTGAAGCCAACATGGCTGCCTGTATGCATAGTGTGTTGATAGTATAGTGGCGCTTCTCTTTCCTTCTTAAAGCAGGATACCTCTTGATAATAACGGAGCCCCTCAGCTGGGGTTAGAACCAGATACCTACAAAGTGCAGATATTAACCTTATCCTCGGAGATGGGCCGGAGTGTGGTGGGGTCGTCTGGTGAGAGGGGCGCCGGGGGGTGGTACTGGCTGGGAGCGGTGCTCTCAAACGGCCGCCCCCAAGACTCCTCTATCCTAAGCTGGATGCCTGCCAGACACGCCGCCTCCTCCTTGCTGCAGTGTAGCTCCCCACCGACCACCAGGCTCAGCAACTGTCAGAAGAAACAAAAACAGACTCAATCCCCATCCTACTTCTTGCTGCAGTGTAGCTCCCCACAGGCTCAGCAACTGTCAGAAGAAACAAAAACAGACTCAATCCCCATCCTACTCCTTGCTGCAGTGTAGCTCCCCACAGGCTCAGCAACTGTCAGAAGAAACAAAATCAGACTCAATCCCCATCCTCCTCCTTGCTGCAGTGTAGCTCCCCACCGACCACCAGGCTCAGCAACTGTCAGAAGAAACAAAAACAGACTCAATCCCCATCCTACTTCTTGCTGCAGTGTAGCTCCCCACAGGCTCAGCAACTGTCAGAAGAAACAAAAACAGACTCAATCCCCATCCTACTCCTTGCTGCAGTGTAGCTCCCCACAGGCTCAGCAACTGTCAGAAGAAACAAAATCAGACTCAATCCCCATCCTCCTCCTTGCTGCAGTGTAGCTCCCCACCGACCACCAGGCTCAGCAACTGTCAGAAGAAACAAAAACAGACTCAATCCCCATCCTCCTCCTTGCTGCAGTGTAGCTCCCCACCGACCACCAGGCTCAGCATCTGTCAGAAGAAACAAAATCAGACTCAATCCCCATCCTCCTCCTTGCTGCAGTGTAGCTCCCCACCGACCACCAGGCTCAGCAACTGTCAGAAGAAACAAAATCAGACTCAACCCCCATCCTCCTCCTTGCTGCAGTGTAGCTCCCCACCGACCACCAGGCTCAGCAACTGTCAGAAGAAACAAAAACAGACTCAATCCCCATCCTCCTCCTTGCTTTACGTACGTACCAGCCACGAGGTAGGGGTCAGCTTAGCATTTTGGTATATCTGGCTGCCTTAAACGCTCGTAATATCAGCACTCAATACCAACACGCCTGCTAGTCATAGGTCTGTGACCTGCTCATCAACACGGCACATCGGGTTGCCTATACGATCATGGTATTAGCACTCAATACCAATACGCCTGCTAGTCATAGGCCTGTAACCTGCTCATCAACACGGCACATCGGGTTGCCTATACGATCATGATATTAGCACTCAATACCAACACGCCTGCTAGTCATAGCACTGTGACCTGCTCATCAACACGGCACATCGGGTTGCCTATACGATCATGATATTAGCGCTAAATACCAACACGCCTGCTAGTCATAGCACTGTGACCTGCTCATCAACACGGCACATCGGGTTGCCTATACGATCATGATATTAGCACTAAATACCAACACGCCTGCTAGTCATAGGCCTGTGATCCGCCCATCAATATGGTATATTTAGTTGCCTACACTGACTACGTCTAACTCCTCTAAACCCTCTCATGTTTTGTTGGTCATTGAGAGATTATTTATATGCCAACATAGCTGATGTAGAGTAGTAGCTTTGCTTCTCATGTTTCATGAGGAGACGTAGATGTTTGTAGTCATCCCTATTTGTAATACATAGCACCAACATTAAGTTTGGATCGCAAGTAGTATAAAAGGATAATAACAGCCATTGTCGTTACAGCTGTGGATATCTAGGGAGTCAATAATTGATACTTTTACACCTTTAGTATAATGAGCTAGACCTCCAGGTGTTTTACAAAATAGCTTAACCTTGGCAATAAATTCCCAACATTATCACCAGAAATGTTGTTATATCTCGTTAAAAGGATAAACACAATAGACAATAATATATATATATATATATATATTTATATGCTACCCATATGAACTATGATAATTTTATTCACGCTGATAGGGTATAATTGAATAAAGTAGGATGTATAATATGTATGCCCGCTATTTCACGTAGGAAGAGTGGGACATTATTTATGTATAAAACATTAATTCACTCGGTTGGTATTAGAGCCCCAAGCTCTCAGTCAGCAGTAAGGCAGAGTAGGTGAGCCCGATATTTGGTCCACGTGTCCACCGATGCAGCTCTCAGAAACTAACTCAGCGGAGGAAAACAACACTTATAGTCTAATTTTGGTAGAAATAACAGTAGAAGTTAGTTACTAAAGTTACTAAAATAATTTTAATATTTTCATACATCAAGTAATGCTAACTGCAGTCATCACTGTTTATAGATATTATCAATACCTATAAAATAACACAAACAACAAAGTAAAATATTATTAATATAGGTCGCAAATAAATATGATTTAATTTTCTCTATTGTTTTTTCCAAAATCAGTCTAATAGTCTTAAACACACAACACTACAACCAAGAATTGTAATAGCTGATTATAAGAACGAACATGACAGATAATCAATCATTGTAGACACCATTTATACATTACATATACTGATTATATGTATTGTAATTGTCCCCTGTGTCCGCTCACCGTGGCATAGAGAGATGTCAGTGAGGTGCCGCCCGTGCCCATCAGCCATCAATCTGCCCGATTGATTTGTGGAACCATACAAGTCATGGGTAGAGTGACAACCTCCTCCCTTGGTCCTCAGCCATCATCATACAGTGTGAGAGGAGGCAAATAGCATTCATGGGGGAACCACACTTCAGAGATATGGAAAAACACTCTCTATTCGTTAAGATATATGAACAGATTCCAAACATTATTATTTGAGGTCATAACAAAGTGATTGCTTGAAAAATAGCAAACACTCTGATGTACTGATGGAATTTATTATTTGAGATACACGTTGATGCTGAATAATAGATCAACTCATATGTATGTGATTTATTTCACCGCGATGTAGAATTGTTTGATCGATATGGTTTTACAGTTTCTATACTCATAGAAATAACTGCATTAACCCAATATATATTCCAAGTTATCACACCTCCACACAATATATCCTTCAAGTTGTCACATCTAATATATCCGTCAAGTCTTATCACCTTCACACGATATATGAGCATGTGACGGGTATCCGCTCGAACCTCTACGAGGATACCGTTCCGTTTAGACCCAACGACTACTTCTTGTTACACAAATTATGTATGCATAATTGGTAATGTATTTCTACATATTGTATATATATATTACTAGAACTTTGATAAGTGATTAAAACAAGCAAAATAATATAATAACAGCTTAGTTTCCACATTGACATTCTTCTAAAATCTTAAATCTAAATTAATCGAACGCTTTTCAATATGAGTCTACTCAAATTCAGACCCGCTTCGGTGACTGAATGGTCTAAGGCATCACTCCTACAGTAGAATGGACTAACAATGATGATTGAGGTTCAAATCCTGGCTGGGTGTATTAGGAATTGTTTTTATTAAAGGGTTATCCACTCTTTCTCTACGAAAATATGGGTACATTTTTTCTAAATTATACCTTACTAATTCTTAATCAATTAGCGTGTATAATATGTATGACTAGAGTCCGAACGGGTAGTGAGACGCGATAAAAAAAAATTGATTTCAGTTCTTAGGAATTGTGTTAGCCATGGACAAAGCACTTAAAAAGTATTCATAACGCAGATAAGTGATAGATTAGTAAGTACCTAGGTATCAGGATGACGTTGCACATTGACAGTACAGCTGGTATGGAACCAGGGCCCTTAGACCTGAAGTCTACTTCCCCTCAACTGTCCCTGTAAATGGACACACAAATAATAGGTCTCCCCATACCCATTTTTTGCTCCCACAACCCGGTGGTAAAGTTAGTCCACAACTAACTTAGTTTATGCCTCTTAAGTGGTACAAGCAACTCCACACTTCCTCCTTACGGGGGTAATTAATTGAGTTTAAGAAACACAGTACCAAGTACCCGCAATTTCATCGGTTGAGGAGTTAAAAGGAAGGTGAGGAGTGAAGGGGGCGTGAGGGGGTAGGTAAATTTGGTTTCAGATATTTTATTCGTGCACTAGTTCCTTTCCTAAACGCTGTTCGTCCCAGTGACTAAGTGGTTAGAGAGGCTAACCACGGAAAGAGGGACATTGGTTTGACTCTAGTGTGTGTGATCATTATGCTATCAAGATCTTAAAAATTCTGCGTGTATGTTGGTGTCCTAGAAAGTAAGTTTATAAGTAAATATTCTTGTATATGTGTACAGCTTATTTCCCATGTACAGGATGTTATAAAATAAGCGTTCATTACTTTCGGATATTGTATTACTAATTATAATAGTAAAAAAAAGTCTTCGTACACATAGGTCCACAAACCAACTCACACAGAGATACAGGAGATTTTGTCTTTCAGTAGTAAAATAATCAGGATAGAAAATTAAATGTTATTTATTTGGCACACATTTATTACCCTATCAAAAGAAGGGATGTTCTACACGTTGTCCTTCTATTTCTACACAAATTCACATCTTAGAATCAAACTGTTGAGTTCTATTGGAAAAACCCCTGGCTTCATTAAAATCGTCTGACAACCGTTTTAAACTCGTTTATGTAAGTCTAAGGGCGCGTACATACAGTGAGCAACTCGCAACGGCAACGCAACGAAAACTGTAGTTGCTCGTGTAGAGCACATAGAGTTGAATGTAACCGTTCATACTGCGGGAGACGAGAGGAATACTGCACCGCAACTGCTGGGAGACTCGCGCACCACCAGTTTCCCGGGCACGACATGCTGTAAACCAGTTTACCGAGTTCCTTAGTTGCTCTGTGTGTCTGTGGAGGATCAAGAGAGTGAAATGGCTGCTGCTGAAGAGAATAACATAATATTCGTTCAAGTTGTAGAAAAATATCCGTGTTTATATGATCCTACAGTTAAATGTTAGACAAAGCTTGGTATGCCGTCTCTGTTGAATGCAAAGCAATGAAATCAGTTGCGGCTCTTGAGTTTGAGCACGGGAGGTTCTGCTTAAGGTGGAGGGAGGGGATACAAAATGGGTAAGGGAAAATGGTGGCAAGAGCCCAATAGGAAGCGTCTTCGCTTTCGTTTCCGCCGTCGATGAATGAAAAACAAAACGACAGCCTCCTCTTCTGAAGACGACATCTCGTAAACTGACAGAAAACAAGTTTTACCCTATATGAACACTAAAGGCAACTAGAAACCAGAAACTACCACGAATCAACCAGTAGAACTAAAGTTTTAGTTGCGTTGCCGATGAGCATTGCTCTCTGTATGCACGCGCCCTAATACGAGTAAATCATTTATTGGAGACGAATACACTAAATTCTTTAAGAATCCCCATAAAAATAAGTCCAGAAGTTCATGAAACCAGGGGGGGGGGGGGGGGGGGGGGACTCTGCAAATTGAACTCCTCGACCTAATTGCAAGGAACCCTCGATCCTTTGACCTTAATCCTTTGACTACTTTGTTTGGGAATACTCAAAGAGTTGAATGTATTCGTCTCCAATACAAGATTTAGCAGACCAACAACAGCGTTGAACACGGTTGTCAGATTATTCCATTCCTTGTTTAATTTTTATTCAACTTTTTACTACAGAAATATTTTTTTTTTTCTGTGTGAGTTGGTTTGTGGACCTATGGACTATGGACTAATAATATGTTTGCTTATTTTAATCAGGAATACGAGATCCCAAAGTTCTGATCACTTATTTTTAACATCCTGTGTTACAAATTAAAGTTGTAGTGTTGGGTGTTGCTGCCCTAGGTTAAGTTAGTTTGTCAGTCTATATTACAGTTTTTTTATTAGTCCTGTTACTCGGATAGGCTATTAATGTGTGAAAGAATTATAAAATACTTCACTTAAGTTGACGGTGGAAATTGACTTAAATTAAGACCTATATAGTTTTAAAATGAAGCCTGGACACGGGAATTGAACCCGGGATCATTGTTTAACACGTTTATTCGATACCTCTGAGCTATTTGGTAATATTTCTGTACACAGGATCATTCTTCACTCCTAGTTTAAGGTTCGAGTCTGTGATCGGCTTCAAGAACTATCATTGAGTCGTGACTCGGAGTCGGAAACTATATTTAATTTAGTTTAAAATATATATCAGCAACCGTGTACAATTAATTGTTGTACGAACGATAGCAAAAACCAACACTGAGTATCCGGTGGTTGTAATTTAACAATAGTTCTAAAATCTAAGTCCTCGGTCCCGGCACAGATTTATCTGATTACCAAACCCTTCCTTCACCTCTGACAAGACGTGTATTAATCACAACTTGTGAATGTGAGGAATGTCAGGCCTCCACCGTGGTTCGGATTCCACGTTAAACTGTAGGTCCTCCATTTCATCTCACAATCACCCTACCATTACACATTAGCGTAAGTGCGTATAACCCGAACGGGTAGTAAGACGATGTGCTAATAATAATAATAATAATAATAATAATAATAATAATAATAAAATCTAAGGAATTCACACCTGCACCAAAGACTCTGCCCTAATCAATGAGTGACCTTGGGGACGGGATAATTCATAGATAGTTCAATGGGAGAGCATTGGTGTGGTCCTGCCTCTCTTACCGTGTTCAGGTGTTATTTTTCAACTACATTGGTTAGTTTATTTGAAAATGTTGTATTTATGTAAAAATAATATAGACTATAACTAGTAGTTCTATGAACAGTTGACCTCGCTCCCTCCATTAAAAAAAATGGTAGGTACAAAACAAAATGCTAAGAATGGTGTCATATTCTTATCGTTACTACTCTTAAGATCTCTCTTTAAATTTAAAGTTGATATATTTTCTTGGTGCTAAAGTTAGACAGAAAACAAATTAATGTTATGTCCAAGACGTCTATCTCGCAATTTATGTTAAAATTAAAAATAAATTTGTCCTGGGCACTCGATCGATTGCTTGGAGATATAAATTCAAATAACTGGATATCAGCTATTTTTTATTTATTTAGCACCACGTCTTACTAATCGTTTGGGTTATACGCTGATATCAGCTATTAAGAACAAAACTTTTTAGGTGCCGCCATATTGAAATGGATAGTCAGATTGAAAATCTACGTACTAAATTCTGTAAATACATCGTTTGACCTAGGATCAAAGAATATACCTGCAAGATTTCTTTAAAATGTACCCATGCAATTAACACTATTAACGCGTAAAAAGATCCGGACATCTGAACAGACAAATGAAATGCCAAGTGATCAAGTTAAAACAGAACCTTGGTAAATGCAGTATACGGACCCTTTAAAATAAAAGTCCCTTTTTGGATTCTTTTTAAAATTATTTACAGATATTCAAAGGAAAATGACACATCATATGTATATATCAGACAACATTTTCTTGTAGAAAAAATTTGACAAATATTATTATTGTTTGTAAACTTGAATACAAATTAGATCTAGAATATTTTTGTGAACACATTTATAATTTGTTCTCCCTTGACATTGAAACGCTTGTCCTTGTTCAGCCTCAAGTTTTATTTTCAGTCAACATTATCTGGATTAAACAAAAATATCTCTACAGAATGTCACCTGAATTAATATTGGACATACAGCTCTGTCACACGTGATCTCTCCCCCCTCCTCCTCCGAAAAACCTCTAAAATGTGTGTTCTATTTTGTGTTATTTATACTTCGGCTTGTTCGGGACGAAAGCTATCAAAAGGCCGCTTAGTTTACGATACAAAAAAATTAATTATGTAACGTTCTGCCGCTTTATTATGTTCATATTCCAGAACAAAAAAAAAATCAGTTCATTGTTTCTCTATGTGTCAGGTGAAGTACAGCCATGCACGTCAACATAATTTATGAAATATCACTACACAAGTTAAAACATTTTATTGATGTCCTACCCACCTCGGTGGCGTAGTTGGCTAACGCGCTAGTCGTGTTGAGCTCGACCGCTGAGGACGGGGAGATCGAGGTTCGAGTCTCGGTCGGATGAACTGAGGTTTTTTTTTCCTAAATGGTTTTCCACTCTCCCTCCACGCAAGTGCGGGTTCACTTCCTCTAAATTCAACCCTCTTAATTCCTAATCCATTAGCGTAATTAGTACTTAAGCGTATAACCCGAACGGGTAGTAAGACGCGGTGCTAAATATTATTATTATTATTATTATTGATGTCCTACTACTTAAGAACTAATTATAATTTTAAATAAATTAAACTATAGTTTATTCATCTAGTAAAATTAGGCGAGGGTACATTTAGTACGTTTCTAGCTACAAACAAGCACTGGTAGATAATCCAGTGTACACTTAGAATATTAATGTAAAAGTAGCCTACAGTAAAATAAAGATTATGCGCTCAATTCACTTAGAATAAAACTGAGTAAAGTGTTTTTTTACGAGCTTCACAGATTTATTTCCCGGCATTTCACGATTTTATGATTCGCTTGGAAAAGTGTGTGTGTGTGAGAGAGAGAGAGAGAAAGAGAGAGAGAAAGAGAGAAAGAGAGAGAAAGGAAGAACGGGATGATTTAAGAAGATGGAGGTATAAATTTAGGAATACCGTATTTACAACTATCACGCATATGCTAGTTAGTAATATGTATTTTATTTTAAATCTAGTAGTTTTATCAAAATGCTTCAGCGTGAGGCAGTTCGTTAATCGTAAATAATAGTGAAAGAGGTTTCTAGATCTTGAAGTGGTCCTAATACGTCTAGTCAAAGTAATGATCGATCCAAGGGACAGAAAAAATCACCCAGCATGCAACGCGACATATGTGAAGAAGTGGAGGGGCTTTCAAGTATTTACAATAAATACGTTACAATATCAGTACTGATTATAATCGTTTTAAAACATTTCATCATCAACTATCCAGCCTGTGGCCGAGTCAGTTTAGTAAAGTGCCTCTATCTTCCTCTAGCCTTCCACCATTCTTCTCCTCTTACTTGCACACTTTCTGTTATCTGCTTCTCCCATCTCTTTCTTGGCTTCTTGGCATCCTCTGGCATCTAAAACGTTGAACCCGGAAAAACAAAATGGCCAGAGGAAATTTCCAATACTAAAATGTTAAGATATTGGGAGATCATGCTTTGTAAAACAAGGACATTGCATTCTGTTGGGATCAAACCCCAACATCTTAAGTCAGGTGCAATTACTTCTCACCTAAATATGCTTGTGTTGTGTTCTTATGCTTATTAATATTTTGAGCTACACTTATTTTTGATATATTTATTATTATATAGAGATAAAATTGTTAATAAAGTTAAGTTATTATTCATAAAAATATAATAGGTGCTCCTAATTTCAATATCTATCAACCCCTCAACAGTGGTCACGTGGAAAAAAGGCATCAGTTTCGCATTGTCTGGTTACTCCATGACAGGGAATTCAGGGTTAGAATCTCAACCGTGTGTACTGAGGTGTTTTTTACTATTAAATATTTGTAGTTCCCCACTCTTTCTCCACGCAAATGAGAGTTCACTTCCTCTAAATTATTATTAACTCATCATAGCCCCTTAGGATTCTAGTAGGAAATAAGGTTTAGAAAATACAAACCTATTTTCATGGTCAACATTAGCATTATGCTACTATATTATTAGTATTATCTTACAGATATTAATAATATCTATCAAAAGTGACAGCTGCAGATCATATGACTGTCGCTTTTAGTATCTTAATCCTACGTTTGTGGTAAATGTTCCTGCTTACAGTTCTAATACTTGGAACTCCCTTTCTTTAACGGATGTGAGAACATTAGATTAACTAGCGGATTAGGTTTGCAAGGTATTGTTTCTTCCATAATAATGTAATATTAGGGCGGGGAGATCACTTGTCTAGTAAATTACCCGGCATACCTAACGCTTCTCAATTTCCAACAGCGACGTCGTTATTAAATAAACGTTCATTCTACCATATTATTAAACTCGAAACGGAGCGACACTTTTAATTCAGTACCACGGTGATAAAAAGGTTATATCATAATAAGACTTACAAACACACTTAATCTAGGACAACACTTAATATTACAACCCGAACTAGACGTCAAGGAGAGTGTCAAATAGTGTCATCGCTTATCAAAGTGACAAGACATATTGTGAGACGGATGAGTACAGTACTATTTTTAACAACTTTTAACTGTTATAAAAAGCCAACGTTTCCGAGAGTGAATGATACCAACACAACCATGTTGAATGGCCTTGAAACACATCACAAACAGATAAATCTCAACACATGATTTGACCAGTATCTAGACGATACATATTATTCACGTGTATTTTTTTCATATGGTTCAATTAAGTGAAGAAATACAGCCTGCCCAGGGAAATAGGGTCCGCGACCTCTGGCTTTGTACCAGGCTACCACAAACAGACTTAATAACATAGCTAGTGAAAAGTGGCTCTGGCTACGAGACAAATTAGGATAGTTCAGTGGTAGAACATTGGCGTGCAAAGCCAAGGAGGTTTAAATCCCCTGTCAAGGTCTTTATTTTCCCTTGGTCAAATTTGTTTCCTCCATCAGGACAGATCTTGTGGACAACCATCATACATAAGTTTGTGACAAACATGTATTTAATATACAATAAAGTTGGGTGTTAGGTTCTCATGTCACAGGTTATTTTGGTGCCATAATTAGCGCTATTACCTCAACCCTTCATTTAGAAAGTACGCGATACATCATGCATCAAGTACTTGTTCCAAGGACCGTCCAAATATTTCTCTTTCTATCTCTCGCATGGTAGTCGTCATTTGTTTTTTCAACATGGCAGCGTGTAATCAAATAACGTGAGTACATTCGTGCTTTCAGACTCCAATCGATATTAATAATTCATGTCAACACACATCTTTTCACTCTTCATCATTTCTATATAAATGTATATATGTTATATATATAGATGTATGAGCATTTTCCAAAGAGAATCAATGAACAAACCCCTCACCTTTTCCGAGTTCCTTATTATTGAGATTTTATGTTTCTCTAAAACATTTGATCAGAATATACTGTCTAAACCCCGCCCCAAATTACCTCGTCTCATCCTGTATTTTATCACAGATGAAATCCCCGTCTCACTCACAAATATTGAACAATATAAAATTAATGTCATGTTTGTTAGGTTCACGTAAGTAGAGTTCCATCTCCTTTGTATTTATTATGAGCTTATTTGGAAGAGCTTAGTCACATTTATAAAAGTGAATGATTTTTAAAGCTTCAAATTAGTTTTTTTAATTTAGCCCCGCGTCTTACTACCCGTTCAGGTTATACGCTTAAGTACTAATTACACTAACGGATTCGGTATTGGGAAGGTTGAATTTAGAGGAAGTGAACCCAAATTGGCGTGGAGAGAGAGAGTGGAAAACCATTTAGGAAAAACCACCCGCAGTTCACCCGAACGAGATTCGAACCTCGATATCACCGTCCTCGGTAGTCTAGCTCAACATGAAACTAGCGTGTTAGCTAACTACGCCACCGAGGTGGGCTCAAATAAGATGTAGTCGCAATCCGCATTGATAGTCACGTGGACTAAATATCAGGCTTATCTAGACTGGTTTTCTACCAATGGGAAGGATGGGGTTAAAATCCCATCCGGGTGTACTGAGGGTGATATTTTTTTATAAATGGCTTCCCGCTGTCCCTCCACACAAGGGTGAGTACATTTACTCTAAATTCTAACTTCCTAATCCTCCCATCCCATTTGCATTGTTAGAATAAGTATAACAAACTGGGTGGGTAGTAAGACGTGGTAAATATAAATTTGTAAAACTCTAAAAAATGTCTAGCTCAATTCTAGAAAGAAATCTCCATCTTAAAATTCAAGCCTTTATGTCCGCTAGTTTAAAAGATAAATCAGCGAATTTTGAAAATCTTCAACTCCCCTTTAACCCACTAGAAGTTAAATTTAACTAAAACCCGTCTTATTTACCACCTAAGGCCTTAAAGGAACCGTCACGCCATGCTTCAAGCTCCAGACACAGATATTAAAGAGATACTGTGATGGGTTAGTGAGTTTTGCCTTTTATTATAGAGATAAATAAGCAGAAATATATATAATAGTACTTTTTAACTTTTTGTATAATATTTTAAGAGCTCTACATAGTTTTTGAACCACGTCTTATTACCCATTCAGGCTATACACATACTTACACTGATTGGTTAGAAGAGAGTAAATGTACCCGAATTTGCGTGTAGTGAAATTGGGAAACCATTTAGGAAAAATTTCCTTTTTGGAGTTATTTAACTTTCTGAACCGACTGATTATATCAGCACACGACTTAAAAACTAACTTAAATCTAGAACAGACACAGCACCCAGCCCTCAGACGTTAATTCATCAATATGAAAGGGGTAACCTCAATTTCGCCAATAATAGATCTTTCGGCCATGTCAGGAATCGAACCCGGGATCCTTACATCAGTAGGCAGACACACTACTGACTGAGCTAAGGTGTCAGAGATTCAGGAAAACACCTCAATACACTTTACAGGGATTCGAACCTCAATCTTCCGGTCATCGGCAATCCAGTCTATTGCGAGAATGAAGCCTTATTCCATTCGATAATAGAAACGGGTTCCTACGAAGTTAATTTACTTTTAGGAATAATGTTAGGATACCGTTTCTTCACTGTCTAGTAAAAATCAATATAAAAATGAAGTACCCACGTAATAAAAAAAAACTACGGACATCAAATCAGACAGTTGAGAAGATCCAACAATTCTGTAAATTTCATGATAGCGTAGACATATTATATTTATGACTAACTTTGGACTATTTTAATGTTCAAACAATAATTTGATCAATAATAATAATTGTAATAAAGAACTAAGTCAATACATTTCTCTGGAAATAAATTAAAGCTTCGTTTTCCAGTTATAATCGAGTTAAAACTATTGATAAATAAGAATTCTGTGGGGGTAGTAATCCAAAAATAAATGTGCTTGTTTATTTCAATCTAAAACTAAGGCGTATCTCTCGTAATAAACTGCTAGGGCGATTTACGAATTCCGGTTGGGTTTGCTGAAGGAGGTTTTCCCTAAATGATTCCACACTCTCTCCATGCAAATGTGGGTTCGTTTCCTATAAAATCAACCTTAATCCTTCCTAACCTAATTGTGTGGATACATGGATAACCCGAATGGATAGTAATACACGTTGCTAAAACATTTACATGTAGATTCTAATATCCAGTAAAGCAAAGGGTACATTCAACGCGTGTGTGCTCTGTTCCATTAACACATAGCCTCATTAATACTTTAATTACTGTTACGTGCTGTTATTAATATTATTATTATTACTATTATTATTTAATACAACATAAAGGCTAATGAGGGCATTTAAACCTGCCCCTGCGCCTAATAGAAATGTTAGTGGTTCAATATAACATTAATGTTGTTCAGGGTAGCTGAGCTACCTCTGCACCTACTAATAATGTTAGTGGTTCAATATAACATTAATGTTGTTCAGGGTAGTTGAGTTACCTCTGCACCTATTAATAATGTTAGTGGTTCAATATAACATTAATGTTGTTCAGGGTAGTTGAGTTACCTCTGCACCTACTAATAATGTTAGAGGTTCAATAAAACATTAATGTTGTTCAGGGTAGTTGAGTTACCCCTGCACCTACTAATAATGTTAGAGGTTCAATATAACATTAATGTTGTTCAGGGTAGTTGAGTTACCTCTGCACCTATTAATAATGTTAGTGGTTCAATATAACATTAATGTTGTTCAGGGTAGTTGAGTTACCCCTGCACCTACTAATAATGTTAGAGGTTCAATATAACATTAATGTTGTTCAGGGTAGTTGAGTTACCTCTGCACCTATTAATAATGTTAGTGGTTCAATATAACATTAATGTTGTTCAGGGTAGTTGAGTTACCTCTGCACCTACTAATAATGTTAGTGGTTCAATATAACATTAATGTTGTTCAGGGTAGTTGAGTTACCCCTGCATCTACTAATAATGTTAGAGGTTCAATATAACATTAATGTTGATCAGGGTAGTTGAGTTACCTCTGCACCTATTAATAATGTTAGTGGTTCAATATAACATTAATGTTGTTCAGGGTAGCTCAACTATCCCACCTTTCACTGGACATATGGTTGGAAGTCTCAAGCTATTTGTTTCTGACTCATACGCTCCACAGTTAATGAAATGCCTCTACCGTGCTAGACCTCATGCTAAGGTGACATCGGAAGGAGCATATTTTCCGCCCGAGCGATCGGTTGATGAGTCTGTGGAATCTGAGCAAGGTGTTCAATCAAAGAGTGCGGGAAACTCGCCAGATAACACGCCGCTATGAGGATCACGATCAGGCTACAGGGAGTGAAGAGGGAGGAGGAGGGAGATGTAACGAGGTGGCTCGAGCGGGGAGGTCACTGAAGGGTGAAAAATGGGGAAATTTAGCGTGAAGCCACAAGGGAGTTCGGTTCTTCCTTCTGGTTACCTTTCAAAAACAATTAGTGTTGAGGGTTGGGGGCGGGGGGAGAGGGAGTTTAAGGGTGCTTCGTTTGACTATCACCCGCTAACCGTCAACTTGAGCTTTCCTCTAAGTCTACTTAACCCGTAATGGTGTAGCCTGCTCTTCTCTTTGCTTGTGGTAGATGTCGCCGATCATGTGTGAGCACACACACACACACACGGACACGCGCGCCTGTATAAAAGTGTAATGTGTAACGTTCTGTGACCAAGCTACGTTTCACAACGAGGCGGCGCCATCTGAAGTGGAAGACGCAAACCTCAGGGCTGTTAGTTTGTCTACCTGACCCCAGGAGCGCTACCAGACAGGGGAGGGAGGTAGTCATCCGTGGAGTTATTGGTCACTTCGTCTCTATTTCGGCGAAAGGCGATTTTTCTGCGCCGCTTCCCAACATACATCTCCCCCCCCCTCACCCTTTCTCTATCGTTTTTTCCTTAGCAAAGTCCTCGGGTAAATTTCCCATCCGATTGAATAAATTTACCCCCTTCAGTCAAATTACGCTCTAATGAAAACTAAAAGGGAATATTTGTTTGTGAGCTCATAAAAATATATATTTCACAAAATAAAGATTCTATAAAGGAAAAAAAAAAAAAAGCGACGGATCCACAAAGATTTTTATTTAGTTATATACCAGAGCAAGCAGGATTGGTGCAACGGTTACCACTCATAACTATAGTCCTGGAGGCTAGGGTTCGACCCTCAATCAAATGTGTATTGGCGTTTTTTCTTCCGCACCGTGGTTTCATAATATCTTTTTGTGAATGTGAGTGCAATCCATTAAACTTCACTGTTTCCACCCTGCTCCAAGTCACTAATGGTACAGTACAGTAAGGTGTTCCAGTGGTACAGTAGTGTCACCTCTCGTCACGGATATTTTAATCAAAAGACCTAGATATCGCCACAGACATGAGCTCAGTTGTCAAATTGGCTGAATAAAGAACAGGTTCAAAATGAAGTGTAGCTATCGAAAGTCTTACATCTAGACGATGAATGTATCTTGCTTGATATGATTGGTTGATTATGATCATTTTGAGCAGTAGATTAACGTGTAGTCTACCTAGGTCTAAGGACCCCGCGAATAACTATTTTAAAGAGCCCTTTATGTAAGGTGTGACACCAGCACCTCTTCATACAAATTTAAACAATCTCCTCATTTCCATGTCACTTAAAGGTTGCCGCTAGACCAATTCATATTGTATTGGTGCAGTTATGTCAAACCCATGGCCTACGGACCTTGTGATGAACCCATTTACAATGTGACCCTGATCTTATTTTTTTACAAACATTGGGGAAATACAACATTTTGGAATGTTGGGGACTTGGCATAATTGGGACAATTCTGGCATGTAAGGTTGATGTACCAAATCTATACTCTTTCTTCGACAGGGATCAATTCCAAAAATTCGTTGGGTTTGCAATATGTACAATGTTGATTTATACAAGAGCCTACTATATTATTTTTGTTATCATAAGTTACCTACTACATTTTTGATGTGGGCAATGAATCTGTAACGGGGTCAAACTCAGCCTCGTGAGGAAAAATGAGAAGCTACTTGAATAAATAGTAGCAACTCCGGTCTAGAAAACGGGGATCAACGCCATTCGTTGTGCTGACCACATGGCACCCTCTATACGCAAATGTTAACACCATGATCGCTAATGGTGGCGGCCACTCGGTCTGTATAGCTCGATCGCGGGCTCACACCATTGAGTTTTAAAAAAATACTAATTCTTTTTACTTATTATGTATTTTTTTAGTGTGACCCTTGGTATTTTTAATGTTGGATGTGACCTTGGTGATGGCAGCAGATTATCGTGCTAACCAGCCCCAAGGTATAGTGGTGCGCTGGCTACGAGCCTAAAGGTCCCGGGTTCGATTCTCAACTGGTACCTTGGGCATTTTTCCCTAACGGAGGAGTACCCAAACAATCACCAGGGTTTGGTTAACTAGGCTTAAGTTGGGTTTAAGAGTTTCTACTGGTTTTACTCCCTCATCATCACTGTGCCCATCACCTCATCTCATCGGGACGCGGAAATGGCCTCCACGGAAAAAGATGTCCGATTAGTATATTTGGGCGTTCCCTTAGCAACGGTATTAGTACTGGCTAATCTTTCCAAAAACTGGGCTACGACTGATGTAGCCCAGACGAGCAATATTAATATAGCGCGCTAAAATATATTCAAAACATTTTATTGGGAAAAGCTTTATAGAATGAGTGCTTACTCGACTTTATAGTTGAAGATTTACTCTTCAAGCATATATTTTGAGATTTTGTGTTTATTTTTAAGTAAACCACCGTATATTTATCATCTCACCTGGATGCGAAATTTAGAACTACCTCTCTCCCAGCTCTCTATCTATTTGTTGCATAATACCACTTTAGTAATAATTGAGCTATCATTTTAAACCAAAGAGAAATAATTCATTTGCCAATATACAATCATACACAAATCAGGGTTTCCATGGTGATGTTAAAGGTGAATTCACTCTTACGCTGAAATTTGAAAGCCGTACATATAGTCTGTACCTCTTAGTGGTGCAGCTGTTCACACACTCGTGGAAAGTTGGAAATCTCTCTCTACCCATCATGCATTGGAACGTCAAACATAAAAACGTAGATATTAAAATCAGCGCAAGTAACTGTAGTTAAAATAAAATAAGATGTTTTACTTTCTGCCTGGGTTTGATTTTGTCATCGATAAACCTCATTATTTCAAATAAACTGTCGTTTTTAAATCATCAATGTTGAGATACGCCATGTTTGAAAGTTTGCGCATGCGCTGATCTGGTCATCTTGGCGGGTTATCTGTAGAAGCATTGGAAAAGTTGAAATTATCTCTACTCGAGCAGTGCAGGCTAAGCTGGTCTCGCGGACTTCTTGTGATTGTATTAGAGCTGTCACGTGACCAAATATCAGCATTGCTCTTGTTTTACAGCGAACGTGCGAATCCACATTAACAAAGAATATTATTACAGATGAGCCATTGCGCACACATCAGAAAAGATGGAAATTCTCTTAGAAAATCGGCTTTTCGTTTGAAGCTACTATTTTGCGAACATCCTGGATCCATAACCTTTAAAATAATTTTTCGTTTTAAAACTAGGCTCAGCCGTTTTCTTGTAATTTTAATATACAATATATATTATATTTGGGCACCACGTATCCTACCGATAACTTATTGTATATTAAAGAACTATCACATTAATCGATTTTGATTAATTTACTAAACCAGATTTTGCCTTATATTAGAATAGAAATTCTAGGTTCGCAAATTAAATACGACGTACCTATCGTACCTCTGCAATCTTGGACTCTAAATACTTTACTCCCTTCCCAACCAGATTCGTCGAGACAATCTCTTAAACCAACCAATCGGAATTTAGCGCAACACAGTTTATTTTCAAAAGTATTTGAAAAGAGTGTGACAAGACTATTTTGTTTTATCCAGATTTCACTAAAAAAAAACAGTGTTCAATACACAATACAGACTGGGATGGAATCTTTGAAAACAATCTTTCTCAAAATAGCTTAATATTTTTATCAGGACTATAAAATCATAATCTACCGTTTCTTAGTTAGGTTTTATAACAAAATATTGAAATATTCAACATTCTTAAATGTTGATAATTTAATAGTAGATTTTAATAGTAGATTTAATAGTAGATTTCAAGGAAATTTTGAGAAAACAGAGTAGTGTCTCGCTTTAAAAGATTGTTCAATGGGCGTGTGGAAAGGGCTTATAGGGCGCGATGCTTGATGGGTTTTTTTTATACGTCCCACGTCTTACTAGCCGTAAGGGCTGTCCGAATATTTACCCTAATGGAGTAGTGACTAGGAAAGTATTTAGAGGGAGAGTATCCGTGGAGGGTATCCGTGGGCAAACAATTCTGGGACAAACCATTTCAGTGCAACTGGCAGGATTTCAACCAGTAACCACCGGAAAAACCGACTACTTTAGGCTGATGTCTTAGCCCGCGTAACCACCGCTACGATTGTATAATGTAATTTATTTTTGAAGAAAATGTCTCATTGGCAGTGAATTATATTTACATTAAGGTGGGATGGAAGGAGATACAAGAAAATGCCAGTTTTTTTTTTGTTGCAATTTTTAAAGCAAAACTTTCCAAGATAAATAAAATATTGCTCTAGTACAAACATAGAATTTAATTTTCTTCACATGATGACCTCAATATTTCTTGAATATCTGTAAAGGGTGTTCTGGAATTTAATGATAATTTTTTATTTTTATTTAAAAAGTTTCTCATCTAATGACGCTATGCTCATGATGGATATTCAGGAACTGTTGATTTCAACATGTAGAGAAAATTAAACTCTAGTTTCTTACTGGAGCAATATTGTATTTATTTTAGGTAAAACAACGTTTTGCCATCAAAACTGCAAAAACATTGGCCTTTTCTCGCTTCCTTCTCCATCCCACCTTAAGTCACACATCGGACAAGAAAGAACATTCCTTCTCTCTCGTGGCCAGGAGTTGAGGGCGGGATTAAAACAAGCTACGATAGATCCATGTTACGTCATGCGAGGCTCAAGTTTCCACAACCGTGACGTCATCCTCCGTCTTGAGATGGTCAACAGTGACCAAACACTTCATAAAGTGCCGCAACATTCCTGCGAGTCACAGCTCCAAGTGCTCTCGACCATAAATCAACCAATTATCTTTCGTGGAGACGCTGCGTCGGCGTTTTAACATACCTGAGATAATGTTCCCTCCTCACTGTCAGAACCTGACATGCTCCACATAGTTCATGTGGCAAGTATACCTAGTTCACCAGGAGGTGTGGGCAATCTGTCAGCACCTAAGACTGACCTTGAAAAAATAAGCAAGTCATGACTATTATTTTATAAGGTAAGGACTATGAGAAATTTATTCATATTATTAAAGGGTAAAACACTTTAAGTGCGGTGCAATGGTGACGTATTGGGGGTCCATCTACTTTTATGATAACAATAATGACAACAATAATATTGTTCTTTGCACGTATGAATCTCGGAAGTTTAACTATTATCAACAATTAAGGTGGAATGAAAGAGGACGCGAGGAAAAAAACCAGTGTTTTTGCAGTTTTTAAGGCCAAAATAAATAAAATATTGCTCCAGTACAAACATAACATTTAATTTTAATCACATTGTGACCTCAAAATTTATTGAATATCTGTCAAGGGTGTCCTGGAATAATTAAATTATTTAATGACAGCTTTTTCATTTAATTTAAAAAGTTTGTTAGATAATGCCACCATGCTCATGACAGATATTCAGGAAATGTTGATATCAACATGTGAAGAAAATTAAACTCTATGTTTGTACTGGAGCAATATTTTATTTATTTTGGTCAAAAAAAAGTTTTGCCATAAAAACTTCATAAACACTGACCTTTTCTCGCGTCCCCTTCCACCCCACCTTAAGTAGTTTTCTCGCACGCACATGTCAGACAGTAAGGCAACATTTCAACACTGCACGACAAGACCGCTCTATTCCTTTATTTATATGAGGTTACATTTAGTTTTTAATATTATTAATTTTTACTAGAAACATGTTAAAACATTTATTTTAGAAAAAAATAGCATTAAATTGCCATGATTACATTTTTTTTTTACTAAGAATCACCAAATGATACATTTCTTATTGAAAATGGGGGAAGCTGCGGCCCTCGAGTCTCAGTCGACAGTTCCAGGTTCAATTCTCCACTCTACCCAGGACCCACCAATGATTGGTATTATTTAAAAGGATCTAGGTTTCGTTGACCCCTCCCTGGGCCGTCGGGGAAATGTTTCGTTAACTTGCCACACCTGTGTGGCGGAGGATAAGCCTTGGGTGGGTTCCTCGTGGAAGGAAGGTCTGCGTGAGGCGATGTTTCAATCCAGTTATGACATCATCTTACAATGTACTTCTAACATGGACTGTCTAGAAGAGGAGTGAAAACAGCCTCGTGGGATGTAAACTAGCTTGGGCACGACATCAACTCGAAGCAGGTCTAATAAGTCATTCACATGGACCCTGTTTACACACTTTGATGAACTTGTTCTCAAATAGTGATAGCAACTATTACTAATAACAAGCTAAAACTATTAAGTTCTTACTGTACATAGCATCTAAACATGATCATTGATTTTATCCTAACTTTCGGAATAGTTATAGCTACAACAAAAATAAAACTCCTTTCAGATAATAGTTTGTATTTTATAAATACAAAATTATATATATATATATTGAAACAATTCCACATATTTTTTTAAATTATGAAAACATCTATAAATTACGTTTAATTAAAACACTTACCCGCTCGGTGGCGTAGTTGTTAACGCGCTAGTCGTGTTGAGCCCGACTGCCGAGGACGGGAGATCGAGGTTCGAATCTCGTCGGTGAAACTGGGGTGGTTTTTCCTAAATGGTTTTCACTCTACTCACGCAAATGCGGTTCACTTCCTCTAAATTCAACTTCCCTATTCCTAATCCATTAGCGTAATTAGTACTTAAGCGTATAACCGAAACGGATATTAAGACCGGTGCTAAATAATAATAAAAAATAAATTATAATTTAAAACACGTTCCTCAAACTTCATTTTAAAACAAAGATATTTGGTTTTATTTACTCTTACTTGAAAGACAAGGAACTCACTGTTAATTTTTCTAAGTAAGACTATTTGTATCTCTTATGCGCATGCGTTAGTACTTAACGAAAAAAAAAAGAAAAAAAGATCCAGTCTATCACTAAATTACTTACACAATTTCTGATGATAGATACATGTTTTGAAAAGTCACTATGATAGCTGACCATTGCAGGGTATTAGTTTACTTGCACTGAATTAAATACATAAACAGCGCCCATGGGGTACGGGCACAAGAAGTGTGTGTATTCGTCTCATGTGAGGGGGAATTATGCTTCACGCAGAAGGCTTTGAAGCAGGTATTAACAGGATAATCACTCCGTTGAAAGGGAAATGATACTTCACACATCATGCACTTGAAGCAGGTATTAGGAAGGTATTGGCTTCGTTGAAGGGAAATGATACTTCACACATCATGAACTTGAAGCAGGTATTAGGAGGGTATTGGCTTCGTTGAAGGGAAATGATACTTCACACATCATGAACTTGAAGCAGGTATTAGGAGGGTATTGGCTTCGTTGAAGGGAAAGATACTTCACACATCATGCACTTGAAGCAGGTATAGGAGGGTATTGGCTTCGTTGAAGGGAAATGATACTTCACACATCATGAACTTGAAGCAGGTATTAGGAGGGTATTGGCTTCTGTGAAGGGAAATGATACTTCACACATCATGAACTTGAAGCAGGTATTAAAAGGTATTGGCTTCGTTGAAGGGAAATGATACTTCACACATCATGAACTTGAAGCAGGTACTAGGAGGGTATTTTTTATCAGACCATAAAAACAATCAAAACACACAGAAGTAGCTTGTAATTGTATTGTCTTGCAAACGTGTTTGAAACCTGTATCGGTGAACAAGCGAATAAGGTGAGAGGCCTGTCGGGTTGATTTTGTAGGTGACAGGAAGGACGGAGTTTGAATCATGGCTGGATATGTTTTGGGTGTTTTTTTCCTTAATTATTTTCCACTCTTCCTTCAATAAAACGCAAGAAAATGTTCTCTCAATTTCCACCTTCCTCACCCCTACATGTTTTATTAGTGTAATTAAATGCGGATAGCCCGGATAGGTGATAGGATAGGCCTACTATGTAAGGAACAATCTTCACTATTTCAGCCGTAGCTCATGAATATATTTGAGCCTGCATAATGCAAAAGTTGATATTGTTATACTGCACCGATTAATTACCACCCACCTAGGTGAGATCGAGGTTCGAATCTCGGTCGGGTGAACTGGGGGTGGTTTTTCCTAAATGGTTTTCCACTCTCCCTCCACGAAAATGGGGTTAACTTCCTCTAAATTACATTTTCCCAATTCCTAGTTCATTAGTGTAATTATTAGTACTGGGTTCGGCCAGACTGACAAGCGTGCGAGCGAGCGAGCGACTGAGCGACTGCTTGGACAAACTGGCGATGAACGCGTGATTAGCAGTAGCTCTCGATAGTTGTTGACAAGGAGGCAAAGGTTCGAATCTTGGCCCAGTGAACTGAGGGTGGTTTTTGACAGTAATTTATTGTAGTGGTTTTCCCATTTTTTATCCACGCTAATGATGATTCTTATTTGTAAAGACCTACTTTGATTATACTATAATTAAATTAGTTTAACATATATATATATATAGGTATGGTTTATGATCTTACCAATTAATATAGATCGTTAGTAGCGAGTGTGCTAAACCTATAGATAGTTTAAAAAAAAATCAAATATCATGTCAAATTGAGAATTTTTCTAACCACTCAATGAACCAACATACAATAATGTTGCCTAGCGCCTGTAAACTAGACTGTTCCGGGTTGAGCGTGCGCGCTTGAAAAATATAACCAGTTCTATCTTTCAAGCGCGCTCGCTCGCCCAGTCTGGCCGTCCCCTTAAGCGTATAACCCGAACGCTAGTAAGACGTGGTACTAAATAAATAAAAATAATTACTTTTAATGATGAAATAACTATAATCTTATGCTTGATTGACGCTTTGTTTGAAACCGCACACAAAGCTTTCAGTGAGACGTTTGTTTTGTAAACATTTTTTTACACCCGATATGAAAACACGCCTAGTTTCACTTATTTGGCCTTCAGTTGTGTTCAAAATAACGAGCGGTCTCTTTGTAGAGATGCGGCTACCGCCGACGAGATTGCGCGGAACTTACCGACAGTGCTGTCATAAACTTAGCACCCTGGCGCTGAGGAAGACTACATTATTATTGATTCATCCTAAGCTGAGACCTGATGTAAACAAAGTCACGTGGAAGTCTATACACTGGTTTGCTACTGAACGAACTTCATTAGTATCCTTTCACTAAATAGTCCCTTTTATATTTTGTATTAAACTTGTTTTAAAATAACATTAGAATATTATTATAACTAAAATTATCCCTTCATTTTATTTGGAAATTATACTTTAAGCTTTGCAAGCGCTATTCGAATGCCAACAAACGCCTGACTCAGCATTGGGGGACCCCCTGGTACAGTCCTTACCACGTGTTAACGTCAAGTTAGCCACGGTCAGTCGACAGTTCATCTCGGCAGTGTTAAAGTAACGGTTGTGAGTGTTGAGTGATTCCTCTCTATTTATGGCGTTTGCTGAGTGTGGCCCGAGATTTGTTAAACATAAGGCGGAAAATTTAAAAGTATTTTAAAATAAAAAAATTTCGTTGTGACCTACTTTGCTGTGATATTGACTATACATGGTCACGCCTATTTAAAATATTGCACTGGTCTTCCACTAATCATGTATGTCCTTCGCGTAGTGATATGGAAATATTTGTTTACTTCCGGTTTCAGGTTAGGATGAACCAATAATATAACTCATATTAGTTGAGAGGGAATGTAGGTGCTATAAACTTAGCACTATAGTGCTGAGGAAGACTACACTGGAGCTCATCTCAGTTGAGAGGGAATGTAGGTGCTATAAACTTAGCACTATAGTGCTGAGGAAGACTACACTGGAGCTCATCTCAGTTGAGAGGGAATGTAGGTGCTATAAACTTAGCACTATAGTGCTGAGGAAGACTACACTGGAGCTCATCTCAGTTGAGAGGGAATGTAGGTGCTATAAACTTAGCACTATAGTGCTGAGGAAGACTACACTGGAGCTCATCTCAGTTGAGAGGAAATGTAGGTGCTATAAACTTAGAACCCTAGTGATTAGGATGACTACACTGGATATATTTTCAGTTTGGATCAAATGTTGTTGCTATAACCTTATAAAAGAGTTATTTTGATTAAATATGAACAAACATGTAATGGCATTTCATATTGAAAACAAATATTTTAATCTATGCGAGTCCAATCAGCCATCTATTCACTCTCTACAATAAAAACGAGAAATTTTATTACATATCTTTCAAATCATTATTTTAAATTCAATCTAGTGAAAAATGACAATCTGAACATCAGGAATCGAACATGGAACCTTTGATTTTGAGAGCCAATGATCTACCACTGAGCCATCCTTGTTAGTTTAATACCCAGAGTAATTCGCAATGATCATTTACTGACAATTAATTTTTTTAAATATTAGGGCTATATTGAAAAACTAGATTTTTACGGAATAGTGATGTTACTATCGGGCCAACTACAAAATGGGATAAAATAAAACCATTTAGGCAACAAACAAAAAATTCTTATGAAAAAAAAATTCAATCTCTATTGAACATAATTATAAATTAAACACTATTTTTCTTTTATTTATTATAATCATTTTCTTGTGCATCTATCATTTATTATTTTCCTTAAGATGGGGTAGTAGTGAGCGTGAGTTTAGGGCAGTATTTTCGAAGTTTTATATCATAAACATTTATTTGGCCAAAAAAAATCAAATTTTTCTTCTATAGAAACATAGAGTTTAGTTTTCCGCACATGCTAATCTCAACAGTTGTTGAATATCTGTCAAGAGTGTCCTGGAATTTAGTGACAACTTTTTCTCTGCATTTATAAAGTTTGTCACCAAATGCCGCTATGCTCTTGAGAGATATTTAAGAACTGTTGAGATTAGCATGTGCAGAAAGCTAAACTCTATGTTTCTATAGAAGAAATATTTGATTTATTTTTTCCAAAAAAGTTTATGTTATAAAAACTGCAAAATTAATGCACTAAACTGGTGCTCACTACCACCCCACCTTAACTACAAAGCCAAACATTCATTACCTTTCAACAAGGACCAATGAAAAGCAGATACAAATTAAGCTTGACTCCTTGTAACTCATGAACCTCTATGTTTTGAAATGTACTAATCCCTTCTTTTCCTCCCCCCCATTCATTTACCTCCATCCCCCTTAAACTTCTAGCTACGTCATTTATCTAATAGTGCAATAGCCCTCACCAATGGCTACGTCGACTAAACCTGGAGTTCATCTTGTCAGTTCTGTCAGCGATGGAAGGTCGGGGTTTGAACCCCTGATAGATGTACTGTACATAGGATGTTCTTACTAAATTACCACGAAATTGTGGGTACATTTACTTTAAATTATGCCTTCTTAATTCTTATCACATTAATTTAATTAAAATGCGGCTGTGGTTTAGCCCAGACGGGTAGTAAGACGGGGTGGATTTTATACTTTTAGCAAAGTAATAAACCCGCTTCGGTGGCCACGTTGTTTAACGCGCTACTCTCGTGTTGGACTAGCCTTCTGAAGACGGGGAGATCTGGGCTCGATCCCTGTCGGGTGCACTGAGTTTTTCTTAAACAGTTTTTCACTCTCCTTCCACGCAAATTCTGGTGCATTTCCTCTAATTTAAGCCTTCCTAATCCCTAACCCATTAGTGTAATTAGTGCATAGGCGTTTAACCCGAACGTGTATTAAGACACGGCGCTAAAAAAAAGAGCAATAAAGATAAGCCTGTAGGGATGTATAATTTTTTTAGCACCGTGTATGACCCCCTCCCCCATTTTAATAATTCATTTTAGAAAACCTACAAAACTGGGAATTTGGGACAGTAAATCCGAGTCAAATGTGTTTTTACACTAACTCTAGTTGTATAATAATGAATATAATAGTAATAGTTAACATAAAAAAGGTTAGTTAGGCCTACATGAAAATTTATTAATTAGGAAAAAGTTCAAATTTATTCATTTGGGTCTAATATTAGTGAGATAAGTGAGACTTCTTCTTTTTCCCATCACTTCTTGAAGATCAACTGAAGGCCGGACATTTTGACTCGAAATACGAATGTATGTCAAGTCTAATTCTATTCTTGTTTCTCATGTAGCACTGCGCAGGTGGGTCAGGAGGAAGGGAAGCTTTTTATTGATTAAGATCAGCCCTACTGTTGTTTAATTATTATTTTAACTTTTTATTTTGTTAAATTTTGGCGGTTGTCGCGGACCCCCTAGGAACAGCTCGCGGACTCCGGTGGTCCGCGTACCACCATTTGGGAATCACTGGCGCAGAGGGAGAGTGGAAAACTATTATGGAAAACTTACCCTCAGTAGACCAGACTGAGACTTCAATCTCGATCTCCCAGTCACCGGCAGTCTAGTCTACTGTGGGGGTAGCGCGTCAAACCATGTGATCACCGAAACGGATAATATTTAATTGATTGTGGTCTTAAGGTGGGGATGTAGGGAGACGCGAGAATAGTTAAGAATTTTTGTAGTTTTTATAGAAAAACATTTTTTAGTAAAAAAAATATATATTTTTTTAATAAAACATAGAATTTAATTTTGTTCACGTGTTGATCTCTTCAGATGTTGAATATCTGTCGAGGGTGTCCTGGAATTTAATGGCAACTTTTCCTCTTCTTTTATAAGTTTGTCATCTAATGCCACCATGCTCATGAGACAGATATTCAACAACTGTTGATACCAAATTGTGAAGAAAATTAAACTCGATTTTGGCACTGAAGCAAAATTTTATTTATTTTGGCCAAAACAGTTTTTATATAAAGTACTGCAAAAAACACTTTACCTTTTCTCGCGTTACATTCTCCCCACCTTAAAGAAGACGACGTTCTACCTTCACTTTATGGCAAGGGAGGAATCTACACTGGCGCTTCGAGCGGTTGAGAGAGTTACTAATATTTGCTGAATAGGTGTGAAAAGAGAACGAAACAAAAAAAAAAAAACAAT
The DNA here is from genome assembly GCA_033556935.1 of Timema podura. Taxonomy (NCBI): domain Eukaryota; kingdom Metazoa; phylum Arthropoda; class Insecta; order Phasmatodea; family Timematidae; genus Timema; species Timema podura. The sequence goes on along the minus strand of JAVRXN010000009.1, from coordinate 119,905,657 downwards.
ATTTTCCCAACAATATTTATTGTACGTTTTTTTACGGGAATCCTTTGTACCTTAAGACAGCTTTTTTTTAATCTTAAGATTAACAAAATGGATTGACGTTTAAAGAACATTCAGCCATCTTGTTTTGTTAGTAGGCAATAATGAATGTGTTAGATATAAACAAACCAATTTTCATAGAAAGAACATTCTCTGGCAGAGAAGTTACTAGTTCCACTGACACCTACACATACGTCAAGTCGTGTGGGTGGTATCATTATGAATATTATAAAATAGTTATAATTATATATTGAGATATTATCGTTGTTGGCCGAAAAAATATATGGTTCTATTTTCAAAGAGTGTCAGGATAAATTGGAAATTTTTTGACTGTTATTACAGTAGTGCTAACAAATATATTTACCATTTGTACACAAACTCATTATACTAACCAATTAGTAAATATTAATGGATGTGTGTATATAGTATTATGTGTAATGTCCTAAGTTAGATTAGCTTGTAAGTCATGTGAGGATATCCCAATGAAAAAGCAGTCCAGCAAGTCGCGAATCGAACCCACATATTCGATCTGAAGCAAGGAGTTCCCAAGGCTAGCGCAGCAGAGAGCAGTAGCGGACATAGCGACTATGATAGTAATAATTAGAACTAACAAGCTTATTACTTGCTATATTTTTATTTTAAGTCTTATTTTGATTCTGTACAGGATGTAAACATGTTTTTAGCTGCCCTGATTACACCCCTTCCCCAATATACCTACATATTTAAGGCATTTTCAGTTAATGTTAATACACAAGCCAAAATTAGGGCATAGAGTGCATAGCTTAAAAAAATAATCCTGAAGTAATTTTTGAATTTCAAGCAAAAAACAAACAAATAAACAAACTAGTAAGTATTTTATATTTTATAAAGTGATGCAGTCATAAGCGAGTATTGAAGACTTAAAATTATGGTCGACATAAAATTGTTTTTTTATATCTATTTGAAATGTAAATATTTAATTTGTAGGCTTATCTAAATAAATAATATTTTCATTTCTAATATCTATTTATAACAAATTATATGATACTTGAAATATGTTTCCAATCTTTTCTTGCAATTTAGGGTGTATTTGAAAAAACCAACATATTTATGGTAAAAGAATATTTTGACTTCTAAGGAATTTATTTACATTTTAAATATAATATTTTACTTATTTTTCAAGGACATAAATACCAGAGCAATAATCATAACAATAACAGCAATACCAATAGCTAAAGAGAAATTTTTACCCTTCGTCTTGAGTTTGTTGAACTCAGCATTGATTACAAATAAAAAAAAATGGTACGGAACACTGCACGGACTTTCTCGCTCTATTGTTAAAAATTGAGATATTTACTCAAAATTCGTAATATATGTCAAACGAAATAACATACACTAGCAAAACCAAGCATAACTTGCACTATATTTATGTAAAACTTTTTTTAGTCATGGTTTTAAATTTTATAATTTTATTTTCAAAGGATGAATGTCCTCATATATTTTTGGACCGATAAAAAATATCAATATTGGGTCCACAAGGGTCAACACTTTGTATTACAATTTCGACTTCCGATCGACATTTTATTAGTTGTGTTGCACATCTTCATGTCATCGTATTGCCATTAAATTCCTTATTTATAAATTTTGACAATAAAAAATCTAAATATTGACTATTGAGTCTAAAATGGAAACAGATCATTGTAGTATAAATATTTCTCCTAAGAGGTTTAAGGAAAGATAAAACTTTTTGAGAGACTTACTTATATTTAATTACTCTAGGGCATTGGAGAATTATTGCGTTAAAATTTAAGTAGTATCTCTTTACAACTAAAGCTCACAAAATTATTGTATTAATATATTTGCCAATATCTCACAAACTGTTGGTTTTATAAAAATATATTTCATATAAAAGTTTTTTATTTTTAATAGTACTACAATTTTGCAATGACAAGTTATTTAGTATTTCAAATAATTGCGGAGATACGGAAATTTCAGCTTATGTAAAGTAGCTTAAACATAATTTTCATGGAAAAATTAAAATAGCCAGTTTATTTATAATCTTAATCAACGCCTAAATACGAATTTTAATCAAAATCGTTAGAGTCAATTTTGAGAAAATCGATTTTTTATCTTTTCGCCCTTTATTAAACTAATCTTAATTTTAAGTTTAAACAGACACACAGAGAGACGGCATTATAAAGACCAATTTTTAGAGTTCGGCTGTCATGAGACGTGGACATCAACATTTCAGGTTAATTTTCTTTATGGTCGCAATACTTTACCTTTTGTGTTTGAAAAGTTAAAAAATATAAATATTTGCGTATCGCTTGAAAGTTATTGGTTTTATAAAAATATGATGCTTTTACAATATTTGTATTATAAATAGATATACATATTTGCGATGATCAGTAATTTCGAATCTCAAATAATTTCGGAGATATGATAAAAAATTATAATTTACTCATCACACCAGAGCCCTTAAAGTAATTTTGCTGGAATATAGAGGGTAGCCATTTTGTTTGTAATATTTATAAGTGAAATATAATCAAAATAGTTAGAGCAGATTTTGAGAAAATCGACTTTTTCTCTTTTTGCCCCTTAAAACTACCCTTAATTTTAGGGTTGGATATCCAATTCCAAAAAAACCATCTGGGAAACCTGATGAAAACTCTAGATACCTAGTTTTAGCCAGATTGGTAAAATAGTTTAGGCTCTAGTCGGAGGTACAGACAGACAGACAGACAGACAGACGGAAATTCAAAAATCACTTTTTCGGATTCAGGGAGTCATCAAAATCTCGAGTTCGATTTTTTGACGATCACAATACTTTCTCTACCTGTAAGATAGCGAGAAAGTAAAACCTAACTGGCGACTATTACTAGGTTTTACTGTGGGCGATAGCTTTATCTTAAACGTTTATCCTCCCCCTCTCCACACTCTCCACCCGTCAGTCAGCAGGAGGTTGCGTGTTCGAACACCAGCTGGAAACTTCACACGCTACCTTGGCAAACTGCATGGGTCCACTATAACCAGTAGGTCCCAGATGCCAGTTACTCTAGCTGTTGTATCATACAGTCAATATGGACCCTTATTATTGTGCTTGTCCTATGATGTTCTCACAGGTGGTCACATGGGCTAAGGCATCAGCATCATAATCGGCTGGAATAATGGTGGCAGGGGGCGTCGAACTTACAATTTTGTCTGGGAGCACTTGGGAGGGGAAGGTGGGGATTTTACAAGTGATTTACTACTGTGATTTTTCCGTTCTACCTCCCCGTGAGTGTGAGTGCACTTCTTCTAACTACCCTCATCATCCCTAAACGCCGTCAAACAACCCTCGTGCTAGAACACAACATCCGGAATACTCACATAGGTTAGGATGAAGGTAAAATGTATATAAAATGTTCCCACATTGGCGTGTAGAGAGATTGTAAAACAGTTCAGGGAGGACAAAATACCTCATTATAAGCAGTTGGAATTTGACCGCTAAACTTTCTATCAGTATAAAATCAAACTAGATGAGACTGATACCTTTGTCTTCATTCCCACCAGTGCAGGTGTATAGTAAGTCATTTTAAAGGCTAAAGGGAGTGGCTGTGGATTTTTTTAAATTATAACCTTTTAATGGTTTATTTGATATTAAAATAAATATTTTTGTTGAGAAACAGCCTACGCTCATTCCCCATATTGTTGGAGTCAACCGGTCCAGGTATTGATTATGACAAAGCCTTGGGTGGTTATTCCCTTTAAAAATGCTAAATTGGCCCTTTAAAATGTTTTAAAAAAAACCCCTAAAAGTTCAAATGGCTCTAAAATATAATTATGGGCTTTTTCAACCACACCAAATATTTACTAAAATTGCTTTAGCATTTTAGTTAGATCAATAGCTTGGACATAATATAATTTGTAAAACAATGGATATTTTAGATATAAAATTTGTATATACAGTAGAGCGTCGGAAATCCGGACGTCAAAAATCCGGAGCATCGCAAATCCGGATCGGCGGTGAGAGCAGGTCAAGTCTTGTACAAAAAACAATTAAAGACTTTTTTACCCAATAAGTTTCCATTAATTACTGTAGATTCTTGTTGGGTTTTTTTTCTAAAAAGTATTGTAGAGTTACTAATCTAAATTACATAATGTACATGTTCTTATTCAATATACTTTATTAAAATATTTTGTGTACTGTATTTTTCGAAGCCTTCAGCTTCTATTTTGCAATACAGTAGACTCCCGAGCGTCATGTATCCTCTAGTCAATACATTACGTATGTATACAGTTATTTAATATTTAGCACCGCGTCTTACTACCCGTTCGGGTTATACGCTTAAGTACTAATTACGCTAATGGATTAGGAATTGGGAAGGTTGAATTTAGAGGAAGTGAACCCGCATTTGCGTGAAGGGAGAGTGGAAAACCATTTAGGAAAAACCACCCCCAGTTCACCCGACCGAGATTCGAACCTCGATCTCCCCGTCCTCGGCGGTCGAGCTCAACACGACTAGCACGTTAGCCAACTACGCCACCGAGGCGGGTTATACAGTTATTGAAAGCACATTTAAAAATCCGGACAATTCAGTAATCCGGATGGGTCCCGGTCCCGATCGATCCGGATTAGCGACGCTCCACTGTATTTACTTTTTTATTTTGAGGTATTTAACTTGTACTTTCTGAATCGACTGATTATATCAACACATGACTTATAAACTAGTTTAAATTTAGAACAGACACAACATCCAGCCCCCAGCTAATAATTCCTCACTGTGAAAGGTGAAACCCACATTTCACCAATGATACATATTTGTCTTTGCCGATTATCGAATCCGGGACCCCAGGATCAGTAGGAAGACATACTAGCGACTTAGCTAAGGTATCGGAATATAAATAAAAGTGTTTGGTAAAATATTAGCGGACCCTAAAGCTCCGTGGCGTCAGACCGTACCGACCAAGCGGCCGCCTTCTGTTGGTGAAGATAGTACCAAATTTTGCAGATATAGTAATCTATATCAGTAATTAAAATAATTATTTTAATTTTTATTCAAAACGTGTATTATATTCCCTTAATATTAAAATACATAAAAAATCAGAGTAGTTGAAAGTATGTTTCTATAATGTTCCTAATTAAAATGAAGCTTAGCTCAAAAGCTTGACATGTCATAAACATCTTTGTTCTTTGGAGGACGATGGGTCGGTAATATTAGAAGCACGAGTGCATCGTAGAGGCTTGAAGCGGGGAATCCCGAGCGAGTATGTTCCTCTTGCAGGGGTCATGTGGTTGGGACTACTCCGTGCATTATTAATAAACATTAATAAACCACGTGGCCACTGCAGCTGGTCAGTGTTGCCACAATGCCACCACGAAGTGGCTCCATTCCCGGGGAAATAGTCGCTAATGTATTGATCGCCTAGTTCGTGTTATTTTATTTTATTTTATAATTAATTATGTTCTAGCCAGTGATGAGTAGAATTTAGTTTTCCTAAAATACAAGTCTTGGACAAATTGTTAGGAATAAAAGGTTCACATTCTCACATTGACATTAACTTTTCCACATTAAGTTCTGGTTTGGTTGTCATTAATTCTGAAGTTCCTATTAATTTATTTTTTCACCCCTTCTTCCAACCTGTTTGGACTATACACATTTTAGTGACACTATGGGGTAAGGATGGTAAAAGTAACATTTAGAGGAAATGTACCCGTATTTACATGAGGAAAGAGTTGAAAACTATTCAGGAAAAAACATCCTTAGAACACAAGGCCAGGATTCGAACCTTCACTGCCTCGCCACCAGAAAACCACATAAACGACCATTTAGTTCCCGCATCCAAAAGGGTGAACATAAAAAATACAAATAATATAAATAATGACTTTTTTGCTATACTGTGAATTTACATTCAATTTAGTGGTAAATGATTTAATTTTTCTTAGAAAATGAACATATAACTTTTTACATTTTATTTTCGTATCTCGAATGTTTTCGAATTTTTAACTCTCGAATATGTTTAAAGATTTTAGATATTCCATGTCGATGGGATGAAAAGAGTTGATGTAGAGGAAATGCACCGAAATTTGCGTGGATGGATCATGGTGGGAAAATCATGTGCCCCAAACTATGATTATATTTAGGATCACGTCTTTTCATCCGTTTGGGTTATAAGAATATGTGCTAATAGCTCTAAAGTGTTAGGGATGAGGAAGGTTGAATAAAGAGTAAGTGTATCCGCATTTGCGAGGAGGGAGAGTGGAATTATTTAAAAGAAAAACTACCGTCAGTACACCCGACCGGGATTGAACCCTGATCTCATCTCCCTGTCATAGGCGGTTTAGGTTAGTCTGATGCGAGAGTGACGCCTAAGATCATGCGGCCACCGAAGCGAGCTGCGAATTGCTTCTCGATCTTTTCCACCACCATAAAATATCCAGTCTATTGCGAGTCTGACGCTTCAGACTTCCCGGCCACTGGTGCGTGGTAGATGACTTTCTGGCTTCAGTATACGACTATTCTTCTTATCCCGTTCAAACCATAAAGTAAAAATATAATAATGATTGCAGTATCAAACAATACCAACGGAGGACTTTCTTAAAGAGGAATACCCTGACCCTTTGCTAATATCCTCGAAGTAAAGGTCACTCACTTATAACAGAACGTAGGTGTTGAAAGGCTGACGTCACGTTCGACGCATGCGCAACAACCAGCTTAGCGTTCAAAACACATAAAACATTTTACAAACAATGAAACCAATAGTTCTCCAAAGACTCGCGTTAACTGCCAGCAGGCCTTTGAAAAACCTTTCTAACTTCTCTTTTCGTCGCAACAGCGACCTCCAGCGCTTCTTTCAGGGTAAATGTTAATGTCCCATACGATTAATCGCTGGATTTGTACTTATAGAAAGTGATACAAGATTAGTGATGGCAACTATCACGAAACAACTAGTGAAGTAATTACTACAAAATATTCGATGTGCATTCACATGGTCATTGTATTCGTCTTAGTTTAGGGATTATTTAATGTTACCAACAAAAATTAAATGTCTTTAAGGAATGATTTGTATGAGCTATGTCTGAATGAAAAGTTTATGTATATTTTAAAACAGACCGGTCTCTATTTTTAATTATGAATCTATAATATAAACTACGGTTAGTTAAAACCGTGTAACTTACTGTACCGTAAACATTTTAGAAACAAAACTATTTTGCTTTAATTTTATTTGAAACACAAACAAGCATTGTTCAATTTACTGAAATATATATATTGCGCGTGCGTCTGTGCTTAAGGTGGGAATGTTTGTGACGTTAGAAAAGTAAAGTGTTTTTGTAGTTTTTATATCAAAACTTTTTTGGTCATAATAAATCAAATATTTCTCCAGTAGAAACATAGTTTAATTTTCTCTACATGGTGATATCAACAGTTGTTGAATATCTTTCAAGGGTGTTCTGGAATTTAGTGACAACTTTTTCTCTTAATTTAAAAAGTTTGTTATCTAATGCCGCCATGCTCATGACAGATATTCAACAACTGTTGATATCACCACGTGAAGAAAATTAAACTTTATGTGTCTACTGGAGCAATATTTTATGTGTTTTGACCAACAAATGTTTGACTATAAAAACTGTAAAAACATGTATCTATTCTCGCGTTCCCTACACCCCACCTCTCGTGATACTAAATTACTCACAAGTTTCCATGACGGGATGGTTAGTTGTTCCCAGAACAATTGCGCAGAGTTGGTTCCTATTTTGTGCCAAAGAGGAGAGGTCGAGGTTGTTTTCACGAGTCATCCACTATTTTTCTTTGAACAGTATCGTAGTCCTACAACCCGTCCGGGCTACCCATATGTGATAAGGACGAGGATGGTAGTATTTAGAGAAAATATACCTGCATTTGGGCACAGAGAGAGGGTGGAAAATCATGTCTGAGAAAAATATCTCGGTATATTTGCATTCGAACCCTGTCATCTCTATCAACAACAAAAAAAAAAAAATACCGTGCTTATTCATCTGTAACATTGAAAACATATTCTCGTTGTGTCCTACTATCCGCTGGGACTGTACCAATTTTAGCTACTCTAATGGTCGAGGAAGGTAGAACAGAAGAAATGTACTCGTAATTTAGGGGAAAAAACACACACCTATAACCGAATAGGATCTTTTTTATCACCGTGTCTTACTATCTATTTGGGTTGAACGTCTATGTACTATTTACACTAATGTGCTAAGGATGAGAAAGGTTTAATTTTGAGGAAGTGCACCCGCATTCGCTTGGAAGTAGAGTGGAAAACCAACTGGGAGTGAACCCTGATCTCCCCATCTTCAGCAGTTTAGTCTAACACGAGAGCAGTGCGTTAGATCCATGCGGTCACCAAAGCGGGTCCCAAATAGGATTCGAAGCCTAAACTTCCCGCCACCCCACAAACTGGAAGAAACTAACACCTCTATTCAGCCGCCCATATTAAAGCACACCTAAAATCATGGTGCGACCTAAAGTGTTGTTCTTCCCCTGAGGGATGGCAGACGCTGGTGACCCCTGCATGCCACCTGGTGAGATGACGTCACGCAGGAAGTAGAGTCTAAGCTTCACACTGACTGCCTTGTGCCCTCTCCTTGAGATGAGAAGATTTCCTACTATTAAAAGAAGCGACTAAACTCGTTGCGCCATAAACGGATCAACGCGGCCCTTATCGACAAACTCTCACCTGGTACACTCCGTTCTGAGAGCAAACGGACTCACTGGGATCACGGCGACAGCGAGGTTGGGGGGGTATCGAGTCTCCCTATTTGGTGTAGGTGTATCATTATCTGTGCTAAAGATATTTCATGTTGTATTGAATGATTCCCATCACTAGTAGGTGCAAGGGTAGGTTCATCTGTCCTTCAGAACGTATCGTGGAGTGACTAAGAATGGCGGAGCTTGTGTAATTATGAGAGTAAGAGTTTGTTGAAACACAATGTACACACCAATATTGCAGATACGAGTTATCTTCTATCTTCGATAGCCCTTCACACAACAAGGCTAGATAGGTGTAATATTGCCCTGGTGTGTGACACATTTCTAGATACACACGTCTCACTATGTCCAATATACATGGCTATTAGCAGCTTGTGCTGACTCTATTATGATAAAAACACAAAGCTTTTAATTTAAAACTTGATGAAATGGATCAAATTATGTTACACAGTGATACGTTTCTTGTTTTACCCGAATCTTGAACCCATAACAGGTAAGTTAGGCGTTTAGTAGCTATAGCGTTAGAAAATACAAACTACGAAAATCCCCGTTTTATAAACTCTAATATATTAAAGAGTTTTAATTTCTCATAAAGAGAAAGTATTGTAATTGTGAAGATTGTTTACCTTTATAAAAGTATGATGGATCTTAACATTTTATTTATATTCCCACAAACTCAAAAGATTTGGCCCTAATTATTGTGTCTGTGTGCCTCCTGTACCTAGGGCAACAGCCAAAATGGTTTGCTGGAATTCGCTTATGTTATTTAGTAATACTTTGGGGCCAAATCGGGATTTTGAATCTGTCTTTAAAATTAAAGGTAATTTACTGACGACTGTTTTTTTTAACTTGAACTATTTATAAAAACGATTTAAAGTTTTTGTTCAAAATGGGTATCTGGGTAATGTTCTAAAATATATATAAGAATGAATTTTCATTTATCTAAAAAAAATAATCATTTGATATTGGTTCAGTCTTACTAATCTTTAGTTTAAGAAAATTTTAATTTGTTTAAAATGGCTAAAATAATTTTACTAAAAATATATATCTGAAGAGTTCTTGGAATTATTTAAAAAAAATATTTGTTTTTTTTTTTGAGGAAAATTATTTAAGGGTAGTTAACAGATACAGTAAAGGATTTTTTTCTATAAATCCAATAAAATATCTGAGAACGTATAAGAATTACGATTAAGTTATGCCATTTATTATTTTAAAGTGATAAACATCTTAATGCTTACTATAGATCTACGAAACATAATATCATTTCTTAAAAAAACAGGATAACAGGATGAGGATGGTGAAATCTAAGAGGTACATCAGAACCCGTTTGGAGAGAAGATAATAAAACCATATTGTAAAAATTAAAATTTATAAAACCATCCCCAAGTGTACCCAACTGAAAGTCAAACCGAACTATGACCTAACAGGATCAAAGCTAAGCACGTCAAACGAACTGATTAGCGTTATTTTTATAAAATAGATTTTGAGTGTTAAATGAATTTTATTTGAGAATTATTGTTTACTATAGCCCTTAGAAATTATATATTATTATTATTATATTGTGCACTCGCCCACTACCCATCAGGGCTATCCCCACACTCATACCAATAGAGTATGAAGAGTGATAAACCATTTAGGGGGAAAAAAACCCAGTACACTCAGCCAGAATTTGAACCCCAACCTCCTCACATAAAACCCCCAGACAATACGAGATCAAACGCCTTATCTTGCGTGTTCGCTCTTTGTTCATGCTCAAATTGGCAGCCCTGATGAGAGCTTGACCTGTGACCTCTAGGCGGTCTACCAAGACCAGTCACGTAAATCAAACACTAAGGGATGTTAGGTTAGGTATCAAGTTGAGAAAGCCAAGGAACGATACCCAAACAGACATTTCCGACAGATGTTGGACGTGATTTCAGGAACATAGCCACGTGTGTCAAGGAAAATGTTACTTTCGTAACGTTGCATCGCTTTATTTCACGAGGAGGATCAAACATTTTATAAAACAAACAAACTTGTAGCGAGAATCTGATGTTTAGATTTCAATGTTCCCTTCCCACATCACATCCTCGGACAAGGTACAATCATGTCAGACCCACCAACCATAGTTGGGTGAGTGACTCACGCGTATTGTTGTGAACTGAATGATGGGGATTCAAACCCTATAATAGCTTCTGAGGAGATGGCATTTCAGGTATAGACGCTGGATATAGGTCAACCCTATTTATACACCTGTTTATAAAAAGTATGGGCTCAAATCTGGCCTCAGTTGAACCGAACAGATAACAGTATAAATTACTCACCGTGCCTCGTGTCAGCGAGATATGAGGCATCAACAATAAACCTTGTTCTCACCCAAACAGCCTCCGATCCGGCCTCAGTCAATACAAACATCCTAGGGTATAGACTGCCAGCCTGCCTCCTGAGGCAGCGAGATATGAACAATAACACTTGTTTTCACACTTGTCTGTCCATAAAGTGAGCCTCCGATCCGGCCTCAGTCAATACAAACATCCTAGGGTATGGACTGCCAGCCTGCCTCCTGAGGCAGTGAGATATGAACAATAACACTTGTTGTTTTCACACTTGTTTGTCCATAAAATGCTTCAGATCTGAAAATACATAGCAGTATGTTTAATCCCCCATTAGCAAGACTTGTGTCCGTCTCTGTGGTCAAGCAGTCTGGTAGAGCTGCTACAAGTCCTGGATACTATTCTCCCAGGTGGGGCATCAAATACTTATCTATAAGTTCATGGGATTTTTCTTGTACACAGATAAGAACTGGAGCCATGTGCAGGAATGCATTCTGGACATTTAGGTTAAGTTAGTAAGTAATTTTTTGCTGATTAAATTTTGGGGAATGCTCTTGAATTGCACCAAAAGAACACAAAGACTATGCGTGGCAGTATCGAGCTATAGTTCAGCAACAGTTTATCTTGTTCAGAAGAAATATCAGTGCAATATGTTTACAACCGGGGGAGGGGGAGGGGCTTATCGGAATAATAAGAGTCCTTAACATACCTCAAACAGATACAAAAAATGAACCAATCATAGACCCCATTCGGACAGAAAAGAGTCAAACACAGACTCCAGCCCAACATAAAAGAGCCGGCCCAGCAGTAAAGAGACAGTCGTATACCTCGTCCTGACAGAAAGAGCCAATAGCAGACCCCATCCCGACAGAAAAGAGCTAATAATAGACCTAAACCCAGCAGTAAAGAGACATTCACAGACCCCGTCGTGACAGAAAATAGCCAATTACAGACTCAATACCGACAGAAAATAGTCAAACACATACACCAGCCCGACAGTCAAAAGCCAATAATAGACCTGAGTCTAAGAGTAAAGGGACAATAATAGACCCCATGCTGACAGAAAAGAGCAAATAACAGTCACCGTCCTGACATAAAAGAGTCAATCATATATTCTAGCCCGAAAATAAAGAGCCAATCATAGACCTCACCCTGACAGTAAAGAGCCAACCAAAGATCTCATCCCGGCATAAACAGCTAGTTACAGATTCCGTACCGATATAAAAGAACAAATTACATATCCCATCTTGACAGAGAATAGCCTATCTTAGTCCCAGTCATGACAGAAAGGAGCCAATCACAGCTACCGACTTAACAAAGAACAGATGAGTATCAGAAATGAAGTTCCCCCGAGCGAAGGACTGCCGAAACAAGCATTTTCTTGTACGCACGTGGGCCCGTCAAGGAAATGTTCAGAGTGATGCTCGCAAAGCCACGACAGACAGACAAAGAGAGACATGCTGTCATCAGGCTGCTATGAAATAAACAACAGCGTTTAGAAGATCGCCCAGGGCGATTTATGCCCGTTTGTTCTGGACTAGCGCAATGGAGACGTTAATATTAGTTGATTTCGAAACTCCCGGTCATACGGTATGAGCACCCATCATTTCTTGATGAGGACAGGTCCAGAGTTTGGCTTCCGAGTGGGGAAAATTTCAGTTACATACGTAGATCAGAAAATTTCATGAACATAATAATTAGTTTTATCTCAAGAAGTAATTTATATTTAAGTTTAAATGTTGCTGTTTTCTAAACAAAAAAAAAGTTTAATTTTGGACATTCAATGTTTATTTATTTTATAAACCTACTGATTATATAAGCATACTACTAACAAACAATTTAGTTCTAGAACATTATTATTAGCACCGCGTCTTACTACCCGTTCGGGTTGTACGCACTTACGCTAATGTGCAATGGTAGGGTGATTGTGAGATGAAATGGAGGACCTACAGTTTAACGTGGGATCCGAACCACGGTGGAGGCCTGGCATTCTTCACATTCACAAGTTGTGATTAATGCACGTCTTGTCAGAGGTGAAAAAAGGGTTTGGCAATCAGATAAATCTGTGCTGGGATCGAGGATTGAACCCCGGACCTACAGCACAGAAGTGTGACACCTTACCCCTAGAGCACCAGGTCACCAAGTTTTAGAACAAACACAACACCCAGTTCCTCAAACATTAATTCACTGTTAAATTTCACCAGTGATAACTTACGTGTCTAGACCATACCAACATTAGAAGCTTAGTAGATGCTTATATTACAAACTGATCCAAGATGTCGGACTGATTTTATCTCTTTAATTCTCGATGACAATACACTTTCCGAGTAACACATGCCCCCGTGGCTTATCAATGGACTGAAAGGTTTCCACAGCATCTACGGGCAGTTTCTTACTTGGACAGAATTAGTACGCCTCAAGTGCTGTGCTACACTAAATACAGGATGGCACCTGCCTAGACGAGAATGGAATGCAAACAAGCTCATCCCATTCGAGTTTAGGTAGGTGTCATCCTGTATTTAGTGTAGAACAGCACTTGAGGCATATTCAATCTGACTATGAAACTGGTACTACATCTTGTGGGTTTCTACCGAACAACACTCATCAATAACAGCTCTTGAGGCATACTCAATCTGACTATGAAACTGGCACTACGTCTTGTGGGTTTCTACCGAACAACACTCATCAATAACAGCTCTTGAGGCGTACTCAATCTGACTATGAAACTGGTACTACATCTTGTGGGTTTCTACCAAACAACACTCATCAATATCAGCTATTGAGGCGTACTCAATCTGACTATGAAACTGGTACTATATATTATGGGTCCCTACCGAACAACACTCATCAATAACAGCTCTTGAGGCGTACTCAATCTGACTATGAAACTGGTACTACATCTTGTGGGTTTCTACCGAACAACACTCATCAATAACAGCTCTTGAGGCGTACTCAATCTGACTATGAAACTGGTACTACATCTTGTGGGTTTCTACCGAACAACACTCATCAATAACAGCTCTTGAGGCGTACTCAATCTGACTATGAAACTGGCACTACGTCTTGTGGGTTTCTACCGAACAACACTCATCAATAACAGCTCTTGTGACCCGCACAAGTTGGATCACTGTCCCAAAGGGAGAAGTTATTTATGTTAATGGTTTTTTTTACTCAACGTGACTTATTTCCAATCCGGGCTAGCGTCATTTAACTACACTAATAATGTAGGAATGAGGGTGATTGAATTTATAAGAAATGTACCTGCATTTGCGAGGTCAGAGAAAGTGTTGGAAACAATTTAAATAGAAAAATCTCACTACACCCAGCTGGGATTTGAACCTCTATATTGTAATAACTTGCAAACCAAACCAGATGATACTGATACCTTTATATGTGTGTCCACGGGTAGGTTCAATATTAAAAGTTAAACATTGCCAGGTCAGTGTAAATCATATTAAGATTTATTTTAAGGGCGTGGCTAAAACTGGTTACAATTTATTTGTATTGTGAACTAAATTATGTATAGTCTGTTTATTATGAGTTGCACTAACTCTCCCAGGAGGAACAATTAATCCAGTTTGCCTGAACCGTGGCCGACTGCGCACAGCAAGATTGTTTATGTTAATTTTAATTCCTCCTACTTATCTCCAGCCATTGGCAAGTCCCCGGAAACTTTATTAGCGGGATAATAAACACAGAGTGTATTTATAAGAACAGATGAGTTTCAGGAAATAGTATTTTCGGAGAACGAGGTCAATGGTCAATAAATGACCTGCCAAGAGCAGGCTCAACAGGAATATTCGTTTGAATACGGTAAAACGTATAATATTACAATAATATGAAACCTCTAGTTTCATTACGATGTAAAGTACCTACGTTTGAGTACGATGAAAAGGTTAATTTCATTAAGACGAAAGGTATAATTTCAGTAGTATTAAAAGTTTCGTTTCACTACGATATAAAGTATAGTTTCAGTATGATGAAAACTATCATTTTAGTACTATGAAAATTATCGTTTCAATACGATAAAAAGTATTTTTTCAGTACGATAAAAAGTATTGTTTCAGTACGATAAAAAGTATTGTTTCAGTACGATTAACAGTATTGTTTCAGTTGAAGAAAAGTGTAATTTTAGTACTTTGAAAATTATCGTTACAGTATGATTAAAAGTATTGTTACAGTGCCATGAAAAGTATCATTTTAGTACGATGCAAAGTATCATTTCAGCAAGATGAAAGTATATTCTAGCACAAGGAAAAAAATATTCAAGCATAATGCTAAGTATTATTTAAGTACGATGAAAAGTATGGTTAAAATATAGTGAAAAGCATTGTTTCAGACGATAAAAATTATTATTTAAACATGATAAAATTAATTAAGTCAGACTATAAAAAAGTATATTTTTTCAGTACGATAAGAAGCCTTTTTTAGTAATGCATCTTAATATTCTTTCAAGTTATACTGAAATATTGGGTTATAATGAAAAGTATTGTTTCAGCTTTTAGATTACCGTCTTGATTTTTTTTCTTGCTTCAACGATCCGGGCAATGGACAACTTTTCTTGGATAAAACATCAATTCCTTAGAGAAAAAAAAGGCTACCTCCAAATAATAAAGAAACTACGGGCTCAGTACGGGAAAGAACGCTGTGACATAATACTAAATTTTCTTTTATGACATATTATTCGTAGAATTAATAGCAATCAAGCTCTTGTTTGTGCGACATCGTTTATAGACAAACAGTCCTAACGAAGTATTTGGAGATAAACTAGACACATTATTAAGTACCCTTCGTTTAACCTGAAGGGTAGTAAGATTAACTTGCTTCTTTCAACTAAATACCTATAAACTTAGTTGATTAGATTGGACCAGAGTGTAATCATTTGAGACAGTGATTTCCAACCTTTTGCAGGGCTTGACCCTAATTTTTGTCTCTAAGACCATCGCGTACCATTGAAAACCTACAAACGCTCAAATCATAGTTTTTAAATTATTATTATTTTCACCAGGCTATCCACATTTAAAAGCACTTGTAGAATAGTTTGAATTTTGAGGAAATTAACCTTTATTTGCGTGAAGGGAGAAGGGGGAAACTCTTCAGGAAAAATCAACACAGTACCCCCTGTCGGAGTTTGAATCCTGACCTCATCCCCGACAAACCAAACTAGCGTGACGTACTTTGAGCCCACGTGCTTGATTTAATTATAAATTGAATATATAATTACTATACGAATGCGACTAAGATGTTGCCATATATAATCAACGAGCCCAGAGGATATTTGGTAATTGATACTAAAAGTGCTATTCGCGTAGACAAGTGACTGCTACAGTAAACTAAGTCAACAAGCAACTGTCAGAGATGGGTAACCAAAAGGAACCTATATAATACCTTAACAATTTTTGTTATAATTTTAACTGCTTGCATTTATATTTAAATTTTGCACTTTCCTATAACTATTATAATCTCTTTAAATATTTCAACCCCACCCGAAGTATCCTTGAGACAGAAGGGGGTCACGACCCTCATGTTGGAAACCAATGAGTTAAGGTAAGTCAGTTTAATTATAACTTAACTTATAACTTAATTATAACATTATACATTTTAATATTTGTTTATATTACCTATACTTAAAATGTAGACACATAAGAGATTTATGTTTACAAAGTGTAAAGATGCATTGAGTAGAATGAGAAGGTTTTGGATAGGCCTGTGCAAATAGAAGTGTAATGATCCTGCTTTGTTGCATAGCTTTTGGTGTAATTAAATTAAGTTTGTGTCAAATCTATTAGTCGGACTGTACTGTTGTATATTCATTTCCGTACACGTGCGAGCAGGCTACGGGTTAGGAACATTTGGTTTGCTTGTTTCTAGCTCTAGTAATTATTAAAGAAAAAAACCTCGCAGTGTGAGTGCGAGAAAGAGAGCAATATTTTTCATTTGCAAACTGTATTTATTTTGATTTATTTTTAAAAGGTAGTTTTGCTTGTGCTCGCAAGAGTTCAGCAGCTCTCAGTATCAAAATTGATGTTATAGCCATGAAACTGGTGGGGGGTATGAATAATTTGCAGCACTTGTTAACGAGGTGTTCTGAGAGAAAGACACGATGAAGAAACGCGAGTGTTATTGGGGCAATTTCTTGAATGTAGCATCTTAATATGTGCAAATAAAACTTGTAATATGTATTAATATATACATTATTTAATTAACAACATCATCAGGAGGTTCGCGTGGAAAGGAGAATCGCGACAAATGGCTTTCCCAATCGCGGGGCACGATAAAAAACACTCACGGTAAACTCGGGAATTTAAGAGGTGCTCACCGACGGCTTGATAAAAAACACTCACGGTAAACTCGGGAATTTAAAAGGTGCTCACCGACGGCTTGATAAAATACTCGCGGAGAACACGGGGAATTAATAGGTGCTACCAACCAATTCAAGGGCAGATGCAGCAGCGGGGCAGATGCAGCAATGGAGCAGCTGTGACACACAAAGGCGTTCCTGTAGGTACTTCATCAACAATGCAGAATAGCAACAGAGAATCGAAGTAACCGATCAACGGATGTTGGCGAATCACCGAGGGACAGGTCGACTGAATAGCGTAGATATGTTTTGCTACATGGTATTATTTCATTATTTAATCAATTAATGTTATTGATAACAGCAGTGAGGCAACAGAGCAGCGGATGCTGGACCATCGCCGTGGAACAGATCAACAGAATAGAAGGGGATGAATAAAATGTTTGTGTCACATTTCAGTATTTTAATTAATTAATGTCATTGTGGATAGCAGCGAAGTATTTCATCAACGGATGCTGGACAATCACCGAGGGACAGATCAACAGAAGAGCAGTAGTTATATATATTTTGTTTGTTACATTTAATTATATTAATTAATTGATTGATGGGTTCATTGTAGTAAGGGAATTCTTTATAACATTTAATGAAGTAAGTAGAACTTAAAAGGTGTTTAAACTTAGAAATTAATATATTTAAGAAATTCAACAACTCTTTTAGTTGATGATGTTAGAATCAGAAGAGGATTTAATTGGGGAAGAGTGTAGTAGTGGGATAGGTCAGTTTCCATTTTGTTCGGAAGATAAAGACATCATGAACAGACCATATAACCAAGAAGGATTAGAGGAGAGTGACGAGGATTGGGAAAATGAAATGTATGAGAGTAGATTAAACAAACTAAAGGTGGGAAATGCAAACAGTAGAAACTTACATGAAGGGTGCATTTCTGTAATAGAACAGGTAGAAGAAGGGGAGTCAGGAAATAATAGTGAGAATCAGATATTAGATGAAAATAGCTCAAAGGGACATTCAAAATTAAAGGATGGGGGTGATGAAATTTCGATATTAAAAAAAACTACTGTAGACATAGAGGATAGTAAAAGAGATTCTGAACCAGCTCAGGTAGAAAAGAATTTAATAGGGGAAGGGAACAAAAAAATTGAACAACTTATCATGACTATAATGAGTCAGATGGAAGATAATAATAAAAAATTGGGAACCCAAATAGAAAATAATAATAAAAAATTGAGAGCTCAAATAGAAAACAATATTAAAGAATTAGGAATAAAATTAGAGTGTAAACTAGATAACCTGGAAATATCGCACCAGGCACTTAATGTTAAGGTAATGGATCTAGATAAGAGTTTGATCACTGTAAAACAAAATCAAAACGAGTTGGAACAAAAACAAGATAATTTAAGAAAAATTCATTTTGATTTAATTGGGGGAGTTGACAAAGTGAATGAAAAAATAGAAGGGCTGGAAAAGAAATTTATAGAGACAGTCAAAAGCACAGAAAATAATGTAGAAGGTATTGAGTTCAAAATTGTTCAAATAAAAAATAATGTCAAAATAGTTCAGTCTAACTTGGAAAGAGAAGTCAGTAAGGTTAGGTTAGAACTGGAGGGTCAACTGGATGTGAACAGGGATTATATTACGTCGCAAGTAGAAGATGTACTGACCCAAAAAGGCGAAAGCATAGAGGAAAAGGTCAAAAAGTTAAAAAATAGCTATATGAAAAATCTTGAGAAATTACAAAACAAAGTGGAGGACTTAGAATGCAAATTTAACGAAGTCAAAAATAAAGAGAAAGTTGATAGTCATGTTTGTCATAATAGTGTCTTGTTTAGAGGAATGAATGAGGAGATGTTATCTTCAATTCCCAAATTCAAGGGGCAGAAAGGAAATATTTCGGCAATCCAATATATTCGAAAAGTGGAGCGTACTTTGGAAGGAGAACGATTTAGTGAAGCTAATAAGATTGCTATTTTGTTATCAGGATTAAGAGAGGAAGCTAGGTCCTGGGCAAATTCTGTAGAAGGAGAATGGGATACATTTTTGGAAGCAAAGAATGCTTTGTTGGGAAAATTTTGGTCACAGGTAAAACAAGATAGTTTTTTGCAGCAGATTTTCAATGGTAAATACAGTGTTCGAGCAGGAACTATGTGTGAATATCTTCACAAATATAAGGTACAAGCAAAGTATTTGAAATACCCGATAGAGGAAGATAGGCTCATGGGGCATTTAATATATCATTTTCCTCAAAATGTACAGGATGCTCTTATTGGCGCGAATTTACAAGACCTTCAAGACATGGAGCGGGTGTTAAATGCATTTGATGATAGATGTCAAAGAACTAGAGAGTGGGAATATTTAGGGGATGTGCAGGAACATGATTCAACACAAAATGGGTACTTATCTTCAGATTCAGAAAGAAGTACAGGGATAGAAAGTAAACAAAATTGGTCAGGTTTCCAGAAATTTAAGGGTCAATACCATCCTCAGGGACAAGGTAGAACAAATGATCAGTTTCAGAGAGAAAGCAGAACACCACCTCCATCACAACACTGGGAGAGAGGGCAAGGAGATAGGAGCAGGGGAAACCAAGATAGTGGTCCACGATACAACGAGGGACAGTATAGGCAATATGATCACAATCAGGGACCAAAGGGATACAATCAGTATTATCACCCACCAAGGTACAGAGAACAAAGAGACATGGGAACCCAAAATACTAATCAGGGACAGAGGCAAGATGATGGACGAGGTCGAGCGAGAACTGTAATGGCAGAGGTGTATCAGCCTAAACATTTGGATGAAATTAAACCTTATTTTGAGAAAGTGACAAAGATAGAGGGAAACTAGGGAAGTATGGCTGGAGCAGGAATAGGTTTTGTGTCCTCATAATGATAAAGCTTTTATTAGGATTTTACTATGAGCTTAGTAAATTGTGTTTAAATCCTAGTGTGTATAAGAGAAATCTTTTAAGATCTTCTTGTAATGTGAATTTAACTTAGGGTATAATTCTACCGAAATATGGATAGTGTATATTTTGAATGATATTCAAGAGAACTACCAATTTAGTCTGAAATGTCAGAAATATTATATTTTATGTTTTGTCAAGAGTTTCATTCTAATTATGTGCAGTGCAATGTGTATGTTTTTTTTTATGTTGTTTATTATATTATATTATCATGTGAGAATAGTGTACATGTAAGAAGGCTAGCTAAACTCTAAATAATAACTCTCTTTAATATCACTAGTCTATTGTGTTTTATCAATTAAAGTGAGACTCTAAAACCTTTCTGCCATAGAACATTAAAATCAGAAAAGGAAATGGCAAAGCAAAATGAACATTATTAGAACTGTTAAGTGAGAGATTTTGAAGTAAATGATAAACATTTTAAATTATATCAGATGATTGATGCCTGCCGCTACTCTATGTAATCAATACATTGGTTTTCTAGTTTTTGTTAAATATATAAGCTTTAGTGGTGTCATAATATGTGCAAAGGGCTCAATGTAAAAACAAGCCGACCGAATTACTTCCTGACTCATTTTTCTTCTAAAAATAACTCAGAAAGTAGGGGAGTACTGTAATGATCCTGCTTTGTTGCATAGCTTTTGGTGTAATTAAATTAAGTTTGTGTCAAATCTATTAGTCGGACTGTACTGTTGTATATTCATTTCCGTACACGTGCGAGCAGGCTACGGGTTAGGAACATTTGGTTTGCTTGTTTCTAGCTCTAGTAATTATTAAAGAAAAAAACCTCGCAGTGTGAGTGCGAGAAAGAGAGCAATATTTTTCATTTGCAAACTGTATTTATTTTGATTTATTTTTAAAAGGTAGTTTTGCTTGTGCTCGCAAGAGTTCAGCAGCTCTCAGTATCAAAATTGATGTTATAGCCATGAAACTGGTGGGGGGTATGAATAATTTGCAGCACTTGTTAACGAGGTGTTCTGAGAGAAAGACACGATGAAGAAACGCGAGTGTTATTGGGGCAATTTCTTGAATGTAGCATCTTAATATGTGCAAATAAAACTTGTAATATGTATTAATATATACATTATTTAATTAACAACATCATCAGGAGGTTCGCGTGGAAAGGAGAATCGCGACAGAAGATTTTAAATTTGGAATCAAATCCGAATCTTTGCTTTTTAACTCGAGATTATTCGTATTCTATATTAATAAAATAAAAAGTTTGTTTGTTTGTCTGTCATGAATATTACGTAATATCTACCGTAAACACGAACATGTTCACCTCAAAACAGGATTTTTAAAAGTATGATTACATTTTTTAACTTATTAAAAATGGTTTGCTAATAAAAAGGCCAAGGGAAATGTAGGGCTTATAGGCACTGACTTGAATTTTAAATTCCACTTTTGATCATTAGATTAAAAACATTCCTCCCAGGCAACACCAGATATTTCAACAAGCCCAATTTAATGCTTTTTAAATTTTCAAATCGAATCTGAATTGAAGATTTTAAGATGAAAAGGTTTTTAGCTGGCTATGAATAGAGTATTTTGTATTTAAAAGGTTTCAAATCCAATTCTTAAATAATACTAGAATAATTTATATAGATTTTATTTTAAAATATAAATAGCCTAGATAAAAAAAAGTCTTAACAACTGTGCCCTAGCAATTAAATATTATTACTATTAAACAATTCCCCAGTTTTATGCTCAAGTTAAATTATTGAGTTGATTCGGTGAAATAAAATTAAAATATGGTCATATGATTTTACAGAAATATTCTGATGAAATTGTTGGTTAAGTTTTGATAACGAGTTGATTTTAGGTTCTATAGAAAAAAAAAATTGAATATTTTCCTTTTTATATTCAAACTTTGAGCTACATTCTATCTTATCCGAATCTGGAATCTAATTGGATTTTAAATTTTGAATGAAATTTAAATCTTTCAAATATATTTAGGGATTTTGAATCGAATGCAAATCTTGGCTAAATTCAGATTAGGATTCGAAATTGTGAAGCTTTGCAGAGGCTTAGATTTTAATAAATTCGGCTGAAAGCAAAGCCAAAATAGCACTTCAGTGATATTTAGTTATTCCTCCCCTATTCCTCTCGTCCAAGATAAACGCATTTTCAACTCTTTTTAACAATATTAATGGTTTAGAAATGAAGAAAGTGGAATTTAAATACAAATGTACCTGGCTTTGCTTGAAGGAAGAGTGAAAATCCCATCTATGAAAGATCACCCACAATACACTCGTCTGGGAGTCAAGCCCTGACCTCCCCATCTTAGCTAAACTAATCTAGGTGAGTCCGACATTCCCTCCACGCTCCCACAGATATGGGTTTGTGTTGTCTTTAAAGCGATGTATTAATTTTTTTACAAGTGTATATTTTTATATTTTTAAGGACTTATATTATATTCAGTACCTCAAATTACCATAAAACACAAACTCATGTTAATATTTTTATAACTAATCCACGAGACCAAAATAAATGTCGAGTATCGCTTTCATAACAATGAGTTTGAAGAGAGCTGAACTACATTTTCCAAGGTGAAATATTTGATAGTCATTGCTAGCACAAGAATGGTATCCACAAGATGAGGTATCGATACTCAAGAGTGATATTTGTGGATAAAGAGAAAGATTGTCCTTTTAACGATAATTCTACACGGCCATTACAAAGGCAGACTGTAGTGTAAGAGGTGATAAATGAATGGCTCGTTGAGTTCGTGGACGTTCCGTTACTCACTTAGGAGACAGTTGGAGGAGTGGCTAGAGAGTGACTACAGGCTTAGAGGGCCCTGGTTCCACCCTGCCTCTCCTCCAGTGACCCAGGGGATAGAGAGTGACTACAGGCTTAGAGGGCCCTGGTTCCACCCTGCCTCTCCTCCAGTGACCCAGGGGATAGAGCACTGTGACTACAGGCTTAGAGGGCCCTGGTTCCACCCTTCCTCTCCACCAGTGACTGCAGGCTTAGAGGGCCCTGGTTCCATCCTTCCTCTCTCCTCCAGTGACACAGGGGATAGAGAGTGACTACAGGCTTAGAGGGCCCTGGTTCCACCCTTCCTCTCCACCAGTGACTGCAGGCTTAGAGGGCCCTGGTTCCACCCTTCCTCTCTCCTCCAGTGACCCAGGGACTAGAGAGTGACTACAGGCTTAGAGGACCCTGGTTCCACACTTCCTCTCCTCCAGTGACTACAGGCTTAGAGGGCTCTGGATCCACCCTTCCTCTCCTCCAGTGACCCAGGGACTAGAGAGTGACTACAGGCTTAGAGGGCCCTGGTTCCACACTTCCTCTCCTCCAGTGACTACAGGCTTAGAGGGCTCTGGGTCCACCCTGCCTCTCCACCAGTGACCCAGGGGCTAGAGAGTGACTACAGGCTTAGAGAGTCCTGGTTCCACCCTGCCTCTCCTCCAGTGACCCAGGGACTAGAGAGTGACTACAGGCTTAGAGGACCCTGGTTCCACACTTCCTCTCCTCCAGTGACTACAGGCTTAGAGGGCTCTGGATCCACCCTTCCTCTCCTCCAGTGACCCAGGGGCTAGAGAGTGACTACAGGCTTAGAGGGCCCTGGTTCCACACTTCCTCTCCTCCAGTGACTACAGGCTTAGAGGGCTCTGGGTCCACCCTGCCTCTCCACCAGTGACCCAGGGGCTAGAGAGTGACTACAGGCTTAGAGGGTCCTGGTTCCACCCTGCCTCTCCTCCAGTGACCCAGGGGCTAGAGAGTGACTACAGGCTTAGAGGGCCCTGGTTCCACCCTTCCTCTCCTCCAGTGACTACAGGCTTAGAGGGCTCCGGATACCACCCTTCCTCTCCTCCAGTGACCCAGGGACTAGAGAGTGACTACAGGCTTAGAGGGCCCTGGTTCCACACTTCCTCTCCTCCAGTGACTACAGGCTTAGAGGGCTCTGGGTCCACCCTGCCTCTCCACCAGTGACCCAGGGGCTAGAGAGTGACTACAGGCTTAGAGGGTCCCTGGTTCCACCCTGCCTCTCCTCCAGTGACCCAGGGGCTAGAGAGTGACTACAGGCTTAGAGGGCCCTGGTTCCACACTTCCTCTCCTCCAGTGACTACAGGCTTAGAGGGCTCTGGTCCACCCTGCCTCTCCACCAGTGACCCAGGGGCTAGAGAGTGACTACAGGCTTAGAGGGTCCTGGTTCCACCCTGCCTCTCCTCCAGTGGACCCAGGGAGTAGAGAGTGACTACAGACTTAGAGGACCCTGGTTCCACACTTCCTCTCCTCCAGTGACTACAGGCTTAGAGGGCTCTGGGTCCACCTGCCTCTCCACCAGTGACCCAGGGGCTAGAGAGTGACTACAGACTTAGGGAGCCCTGGTTCCACCCTGCCTCTCCTCCAGTGACCCAGGGTTTAGAGAGTGACTACAGGCTTAGAGGACCCTGGTTCCACCCTTCCTCTCCTCCAGTGACTACAGGCTTAGAGGGCTCCGGATACACCCTTCCTCTCCTCCAGTGACTACAGGCTTAGAGGGTCCTGGTTCCACCCTGCCTCTCCTCTAGTGACCCAGGGCTAGAGAGTGACTACAGGCTTAGAGGACCCTGGTTCGTTCCTTCTCTGCCTATCATCTCAGTGATCCAGTGGTTATACAAAATAATTACAACTATAACCTTAGTTAAATTTATCCATTCCAGTGGCTGAATAGTTAAAGTTCAAAAATATATTTCAAAGAACTATTTCAAATAAAGGACAGAAGTTTACTATTGGTTGACACCGAGATGTTATAGTTCCTGGAGCCACTGCCGGTGTATCGTTAGGTGTAATGATGTTAATTTGTAAGTCATGGGCTGAAATAACTCTATAATTAAAACGTTCACGTTAATTAAAAATAATTATTCTCTTTTTAGTTGGCTGATGAACAAAGTTAATTTGTAGACACGATAGAATAACACCCGCCACGGTGGCATAGTTAGCTAATGCGCTAGTTTCGTGTTGAGATAGACTGCCGAGGACGGGGAGATCGAGGTTCGACTCTCACTCGGGGAAACTGGGGTGGTTTTTTCTAAATGGTTCTCCATTCTATCTCCACGCAAATGCGGCTTCCCTTCCTTTATAATCAACCTTCCCAATTCCTAACCCATTAGCGCAATTAGTACTTAAACGTATAGCCCAAACAGGTAGTAAGACGCGATGCCAAATAAAAAATAAAAAATAGATAGGATAACAAGGTACCTATCAAAAATCTAAAGCCAACCATATTCAAACTCTATATTGAATTCCAAGCCAATAGTATTAAAGGAAATGCCAATTTGAGTAGTAACAACATTACAGATACAAACACAGCGTCATTAGTGATCAATGACATTGATAGAAATAATAACTATATTAATGATACGGTAGTAATGGTTTTTCTAAACGTTATGTCGCATCATTCATTATATGACTTACAAACAAATTTAGTCAATAACGACAACAATTAACGCTATAAATTCCACATTAACATCAGGAATTTAGTATATGAGTAGCAAGATGAACACACATAATTGGTTCGTTATTATGTCCCAGGAGGGATGTAACCAGGGTTCCCATAACCTGTTCTTAACCATATAAATAAATCGTATTATTACTGTTATTAAATAGCTGGATATCATCCCACGCTCGTAGAGTTTGGCCATCAGTTGGCCATGGATAGAAACAAGTGGATAACACTTTATAATGCACATTTGGACTATAATTGCAAACTTTTTGGTTGTTTGTTTCACGCGAGAACTAGTGGTTCTGGCAGCCATAGTAATCAAATAGCGGATAGTGTGGTTTCTAGATTTTGGAAATGTACTTGTAGTGGGAAAACATTTTGTTTATATGGTTTTTCGTATTGTTTTCTTGGTTTTAAGTAACCTAGATTTGGAGTGGGTGGATGGAATTTTAATTTTGCATTAGCTACTGAACTTCAATTGGGCTCTAAAATATTATTCTCTGAATATTTATTCTCTTTTTAGATTTATGGGTAAGAGAAATTAATAATTTAAAAATATAAATATCTATTGTCTTGCACCTTTATAACAGTTATTATATATTATAAGCATGTATTGAAACCATGTAAGGTATATTAATATTTTATTTTATAAGATATCTTAAACCTGACGTTTAAAAAATAACGTCAGAAAATGTAGCTTTATTTAGTACAATTATATCGTGGGATTATAAAATTTTGATTTGAACAATTACGGTGGTATTTGAGCTGCACGAGCTGGCAGCACTGATGGGGGGACTGCGCTTGGGTGAGTCCAGAACACAAGGATAGTAGCAAGGGACACCCTCCCGAGGGTACAAGGGTCCTAAGGGACCAAAGAAACAACAAGACACTTTGTGAGATTACTCGACAGTGAGATAACGATTTGCCGACTAGAAGTGCAACTTATCACTCGAGGAATGTGGAATCTGCAACGCACACTCACGGAGCGTTGATGTGATTTAGAGTGGTTTGTCGACCTCACTGCATTGCATGACTGACCTAATTCTGGTTACACTGCTGGTGAAGTTCCTCGGGGAATCGGTTGCGCAGTAGTACTCACCTGGGGTTGCACCAGGTGCGCGAAGGAACGCAATCGCACTCGTCTGCAGTACGTCACACTGATGGGGACATACGTTGACAAACGTCTGGTGGGTGTGGGACACCCAGTGTCATCCCAGCCCTTTGTCCAGGAGTCGAACTGGCTACCCTCAACAACAACATTGTTTTCATCAGCAAACAACTCCCTCTGGACACTAGGAGTATCCGGAGGGAGGAGGGACGGCGTCACCTCCCTGGTCTTCTCTTCCTCGCATATCACTCTCAAGAGCGGCGTCTCAAGACGAGGCACCACTGGAACGACGCCGTTGACGCGTCCCTTGGTGGCGAGTGCCAGACCCCAGGCGCGCGCTCCATCTCCTTTAGGATCCTTGAGCAGTACGTTGATCGCACACTTGGTCACCTCGTTCACGCACGCACTTATGGAATGAGAGCGACGTCCGTTCTTCCCTTTGGGGACACTGGACGCCGGTGGCAAGGCGTCATGCGACCAGAAGGTGAGAGCACTCTTAACGAGGTTGCTAGCCTTCTTGCGCCGCTGTGACTTGAGCTCGTACAAGGATCCTAGCGTCGCGTACTTGTTGTCGGGAGGATCCTTAAGTCTGACGTTGAACATGTTGCACTGTTACCTTCGGAGTATTTATATTATTATAAGGAGGATTATCCTCATTTCGGCATGAGCACGTCACTAGCTATTTCTATGGTAAAATAAGCCCCCCCACCCTGTCCTAATATATATTCAAGTCTCCCCAAAATCATTTAGTGCAGACGTATACGACTAATCCTTAATTTTGACTTAATAGAAACTCAAATTCTTTAATAAACGCCAAGGTCGTTTAATATTTCAAACTTTGTCAGCAACGAATGACCTTGAACCACAAAGCTTATCCCCGATTTCTGGCGGTACATTGCTGACACTGAAGATCAGAGGTGATTTGTTATATCACGTTCATGTAATGTCCTAATACTGTGCGTTTGTCAATAAGACATGTTTGTGATAAAATATTAATATCCCAATTTTAAGATAATCTTTTTGATTGAAAGCCTCTCCCCTCATTCCCCGCCAAGGTGTGATTCTAACAACGCCACTGTGAGAAACTACAACACGCCACTGTCAGGAAAACACTTTGGGTTGGTTTCGAATGAGATACAAGACTCTTATTTGCAACTGTCAGGAGAGAGACACACACATATCTGTATCGTCTACCACACGTTCCGGCTCGTACAAGACACATCACTGCACTATATTCCCCTGGTGCAGGGATACTCTAAGTCACACGGTTGGCGGAGGATCTTGTGAACTACTTGGGGCAGGCTCGCCATAGGACGTCATGACAGCGCGCGACTGACTGCCGGAGCAGCAACACCTGAAGACGGTGGATGACTTGGCTCTCCACTCTCCCCCCCCCCGGTCCCCCTTTCTCATCCGGTCGAACATCAAAACACACGAGATAGCTCAAGCAACCTCTGGGACCGGTCCCGAGTACCACAAGGGGAAGGGGGTGGGGTGGAGGCGCCCGGACCTGAGACAACCTCGCGTGCGGCTCGTACACTTGGCCCCGGGCCAGACCCCAATGTGGTGTATAAAGGAGTAGGGAGGGGGGGGATCCCACAGGTGAGGGAGTCAACACGGGTTGGCACCGGGACCAGTTCGCCAGCCAACCCTGTGTTCGTTCGATTCCCGAAGCGAGGACTATTGCTTATTTTAGTTGCCGCCACTCGACCAAGAAGACTACATCTGCGGAAGGTTTGCTTTCGAGCTCCATCTTAACACTCATAGACTTATATTACTTAATCATTATTATTATTAGCACCGCGTCTTACTACCCGTTCGGGTTATACGCACTTACGCTAATGTGCAATGGTAGGGTGATTGTGAGATGAAATGGAGGATCTACAGTTTAACGTGGAATCCGAACCACGGTGGAGGCCTGGCATTCCTCACATTCACAAGTTGTGATTAATACACGTCTTGTCAGAGGTGAAGGAAGGGTTTGGCAATCAGATAAATCTGTGCTGGGACCGAGGATTGAGCCCCGGACCCACAGCACAGAAGTCTGACACCTTACCCCTAGACCACCAGGTCACCCCCTACTTAATAAATAAGGACAGGATGATCATGACTAGTTTGGAAAACAAATACCCTCCGTTTACCTTGATTGATTACAATATGGCCGTAACTTATATCTTACAACATAGTGGACACCCCTGCCGTAATGAAGAGTACACGCCCATTATTTTAGTCCTCTCTACCTGATACCACAGGACGTTTAGTCACGGCTCATCGCCCCTGTCAATACCCTGGTCCCACCGTCTAAAGCGTCAGTCTCTTAATGTACTAAGCTACTAGCGACTAGCGATGTTCCAATCTCGGGACGGGTGTACTATGGATTGTTTTCCACAGTTGATTATCATTGTTGTTTCTTCAAACATTCTCTACATTAATGTGGGTGCATTTTTCTAAACTACCTTCTTCATCCCTTCCTCTTATTTAATTTTAATTCTATATATTTAATGTGCACTTTATGAAATCAAATTATTATACCAGCACACGACTTTAAAAACTAATTTAAATCTATAACAGACACAACATCCACCCCAGCCTTTAATTTATCATAGCGAAAGAGGAAACTTATATTTAACCAATTAAAGCTTTTCGTTCATGCCAGGAATCGAACCTGGGAGCCTCAGCTTAGTAGGCAGACACACCACAAACTCATCTAAAGTGTCAGACTCCTCTTGAATTAAGCTTTAAGTGACCTTAGTGTTAAAAGTCACAGTATATTTATGTTTCTATAAGATCGGTCATCTATTCTCGTAGCTGAGTGGTCAGAGAATGACTACATTTATATAGGACCCTGATTATATCCCTCCTGTCCCAGTGGCTGAATTAATGATCATAAACAAATAAAGGTGAACCTTTTAGAAAGATATGTGAGAATGTTCAGTTTGAAGGTTGGGATCAGTCTAAGAGACGATATTTGAGCTTTATTTTTTTTGCCCACAGCTTTTACTAGCAATGCTCTAGTTCAGGGAGGGTGAAACCTTTCAGACCAATGTGCCACTTAAGGACTAACAAAATTTTTTAATTAATTTAGTGTGTCACCTCTCATTTATATTTTCTCTTTGCGTGTTTAGAAAGCAAAATCCGACACCTTAGCTCAGTCAGTAGCGTGTCTATCTACTGAGCTAAGGGTCCTGGTTTGATTCACGGCATGGCCGAAAATGTATAATTGGTGAAATGTGGGTTTACCCTTTCACAATAAATGAATTAACGGCCTGGGACTGGATGTTGTGTGTGTTCTAGTTTTAAGTTAGATTAAAGGCATATGAAGCTATGACAGACCTAGCCAGCCGGTAGTGGAAAATATATGAACTTGAATAAAAAACTGATCTAGGACTAGAAACATAATGGGTGTAATTTAAAAAGCAAACCTTGTTGACTAGGCCTATTATGAAATGTAATGAATAATTCAATTCAAATTATAAGTATTTTAATAACACTTAAATATTAAAGAAGTAAAATGTATTAAAATATAAAAAATAGTGTTTTAGACAGTATTTAATTCAATAACTTCAATAAAACATCGAAAGTAATACCTCCAAGACCGTAGAAATATTTATAGATCTCACAAAATTATACGACGTTGGCCAAATTTGTATTTTATGTCTATTTTTTACATGTAGTTGTGGCACGCAAATCATGTTTTCGTACCACCCAGTGGCAAGCATGCCATAGATTTGCCATTCTGTTATAGTTATTTGAATCCTAAAATAGATGATCAAGGGAGAAGGTTAAAAAATATAGGCCTACATTTAAAAAAATGCGCCAACACTCACTTGAGAAGTACACGAGAAACACACATATTTAAACAAATCTCCCACATTACGTTTAGATGATTTACTACATTGGGATCAAATATGTGGTTTCCCACCCTTTATTTTTGCGAATACTGATGTAATATCTAAAAATTCACCTTCATCAAACCTGTCATAAATAAGTCAAAGCTGCAGATAGTTCACATGTTAAACATATACATAACTACCCCTTCTCTCTTAAATTTGATGGTGGTTTGACTCTACTGGAGAAGATTATTCCATGCTAACACACTTTTTGATACTTACCTAATGCGGGAGTGAATTGTTTCTAATAATGTTTATTCAATCCTTTAAGCGTTTAACCTGAACGGGTAGTAAGACGGGATGCTAAAAAATAAATATTATATATATATTCAGTCCTTTACAATCCCTGTCATTCCATCCCCCTCTCATGTCGTTAACTGACACCCCTTTTCAAGTTCTAGATTCTAGATAGTTGAGGATGCTACCCTCTTTTGACTACAATAATGTAAGGTAGGGTTTAAAGGAAATGTACCCACAGTTCAGTGGAGGTATAAAGGTAAACCATTTACGGAAAATTACTCTCAGTTCTCCTCCCAGTCGCCGGCAAACCATACCAGAAAAGCTTGACATGTGCTGACATATAAGGGGGCTAGTGACCAAGTTGTGCTCGGAAATGATCATATTATATCCGCGAATTCTTTCACCCCAGACGTCACCAAATGTTGCTATTTGACGGCGACGTGTAGCGATCATAAAGATGCTCTCGTTGACACTTTATTCAGACGGCGATTAAAGAGGATTTGAGTCGCCGCCCCTGCCAAAATAAAGTGGGCATGCCAACACTGCTTCGAGTCAAAATAGCGTCAAGGAACAATAAAGAGGCCAACATATCTTTGCTAGGTTAAGAAGGAAGTTAACCCACAAAGGTGGGTGATTGGCGTATGGGTTTAAACTGGCATCCCATTTAGTTGCCCCCTTAAGATAAGGTACGGAGTTCAAATCTCAGACAGGTGAATTGAGGTGATTTTTCCTAGATGGTTTCACACTCTCATTCCTAGCAAATGCAATCAAATTTACTCTAAATGATACTTTCCTCAAAACAGCCTCAGTGGCCGCATGGTCTAAGGCAGCAGTCAGCAACCTATGGCCCACGGGCCGGATCCTGCCCTCCTACTGATTTTATCTGGCCCGCAACAGATTCAGCAAACAAACAATTGTGTTCATAAAGAAATACTACTAACTAATTATTAAATCAGAAATATAAAGTTGATCTTTTTCACTTGATTTTTTTTAGCACACCAATTTTGCTAAGCTCATGGTATAAAAATGATTGCCGACCGCTGGTTTAAGGCGTCATTATTACAATAGACTGGACTGTCGATGGTGGGGAGATCATGGTTCAAATCATGGTTGGGTGTACTGAGGGTAGCTTTTCCTAAATGGTTTACCAATCTATTTCCACGCAAATGCGGGTATACTTCCTCTAAATGCAACCTTACTCATCCCTAACACATTAGCTTAATTAGTACATATGCGTGTAAGCCTAACGGGTAGTAAGACGTGGTGCACACAAAAAATAATAATTGGTATTTGGTACTGATCGTGTGCCGTTGGCAAATGCATATTGAAAAATAGCACCTAAACACGAGAACCCGAATCGGAACCTTTAGCTTATTTAGCGCTTTAGTGCTCTACTGCTTTCAGGTTCCAGATTAGAATTAGAAAAAAAAAAAATTCCTACCTATGCAAGACCATTATTCGCCTTTGATTGGGTAGCATTTTAAACGCACATTGACCCGCCTCGGTGGCGTAGTTGGCTAACGCGCTAGTCGTGTTGAGCTCGACCGCCGAGGACGGGAGATCAAGGTTCGAATCTCGGTCGGGTGAACTGGGGATGGTTTTTCCTAAATGGTTTTCCACTCTCCCTCCACGCAAATGCGGGTTCACTTCCTCTAAATTCAACTTCCCAATTCCTAATCCATTAGCGTAACTTAGTACTTAAGCGTATAACCCGAACGGGTAGTAAGACGCGGTGCTAAATATTATTATTATTATTATTATTAATTATTATTATTAATTATTATTAAACGCACATTGGTAGTCACATGACCTGAGGCATCAATCTCACGGCATAATAGCTTTCCTGTTGATGGTAAGGTCGAGGTTCGAACACCGGCTGTGTGCACTGGGTGGGTTTCCCATCCGCTTTCCACGTTTATTTGGGTGCACTTATTTAAAACGTTCCTTCTCGTCATCATCCATTTATATTAGGTCGTCAACCTTGATATTAGAGGTAAAAATAGAACAGTTGAACTATTCTCCTCCTCTTCCTTGTCTCCTAGGACAAACTTATGTTATTTATGGATTTATTTTCCCAAGGTCTGGCCCAAGAAATGCAATATTCCACTGATGCTAACTGGGTCCCAATGAACTCGACTTTATTAACAACATATCTTGACAATGTTGTTTGTTCAGAAGGAGGGGTGTATTACGAGAATGTTTGCTAGTATCAACGATTCCTTGTCAACCTAGCCTGTATCTGCTACATGGGAGAATGAATCTGTTGGGTGTATGACGTCACGCGGGGCTGCTGACACCTGGTCCAGGCTGTCATCAGACCTTCTTCCCCTTTCCTCAATCTCCGCTACTAAACCACCTCCTTACAAGTTTACTGCCTTTGTGGTTTATTGAGCTACTTAGCTTGCGCTCTATATACAAGTATTTTATCACCGCACAACTTACAAACTAGCTTAATCTCTAACATTCAACAGTAGAACAAGAAATATTAATATGTGGGTAAAAGAGGTGTCAAATCGTGTTGTATGGTTTGCCGATGACGAGTAGGTCAGGGGTACTGAGATGGCTTTTCCTAAATTATTCCACTCTCTCCTTCAACACAAATGTAGATACATTTATTATAAAATAAAAGCATTGCGTGTTAATTTCAGTTCAGGCTATAGGGCTACGTTTAAGTCATAACCACGTCAATGGTCTTATATATGAGGAAGGTTGTATTTAGCGTTAAGTGCACCCACATTTGCGTGTAAGGGAGTGGAAAATCATTTTGGGAAAAAACACCCTCAGTACACCCAACCAGAATTCAAACTTAGGTCTCCCCTTCGTCGGCATTCTAGTATACTGCGAGAGTGATGCCTTAGACCATGCAGCCACCAAAGTGAATTCTTATAAATATTGAATTCCTAATCTTAACACCATTGATGTATCTATGTAGATGGTCAGGATGGGTAGTTAGACTTCAATAAGCCAGGCGGGTAGTAAGACGCGGTGTACGAGGGTAAACAACATTGCATGTGCTTAGATTGTGTACATTCAGCTTTCAACTAACCTGGTTTAACTTTGTCGATAAACACGCCGAGACTTCTGTAAACTACTGGAACACGACAATCAGCTTTCAACTAACCTGGCTTAACTTTGTCGATAAACACGCCGAGACTTCTGTAAACTACTGGAACACGACAATCAGCTTTCAACTAACTGGTTTAACTTTGTCGATAAACACACTGAGACTTCTGTAAACTACTGGAACACGACAATCAGCTTTCAACTAACCTGGTTTAACTTGTCGATAAACACACCGAGACTTCTGTAAACTACTGGAACACGACAATCAGCTTTCAACTAACCTGGTTTAACTTTGTCGATAAACACACTGAGACTTCTGTAAACTACTGGAACACGACAATCAGCTTTCAACTAACCTGGTTTAACTTTGTCGATAAACACACTGAGACTTCTGTACACTACTGGAACACGACAATCAGCTTTCAACTAACCTGGTTTAACTTTGTCGATAAACACACCGAGACTTCTGTACACTACTGGAACACGACAATCAGCTTTCAACTAACCTGGTTTAACTTTGTCGATAAACACACCGAGACTTCTGTAAACTACTGGAACACGACAATCAGCTTTCAACTAACCTGGTTTAACTTTGTCGATAAACACGCCGAGACTACTTTACACTACTGGAACACGACAGTCAGCTTTCAACTAACCTGGTTTAACTTTGTCGATAAACACGCCGAGACTACTGTACACTACTGGAACACGACAGTCAGCTTTCAACTAACCTGGTTTAACTTTGTCGATAAACACCGAGACTTCTGTAAACTACTGGAACACGACAATCAGCTTTCAACTAACCTGGTTTAACTTTGTCGATAAACACGCCGAGACTACTGTACACTACTGGAACACGACAGTCAGCTTTCAACTAACCTGGTTTAACTTTGTTGATAAACACGCCGAGACTACTGTACACTACTGGAACACGACAATCAGCTTTCAACTAACCTGGTTTAACTTTGTCGATAAACACACCGAGACTTCTGTAAACTACTGGAACACGACAATCAGCTTTCAACTAACCTGGTTTAACTTTGTCGATAAACACGCCGAGACTACTTTACACTACTGGAACACGACAGTCAGCTTTCAACTAACCTGGTTTAACTTTGTTGATAAACACGCCGAGACTACTGTACACTACTGGAACACGACAATCAGCTTTCAACTAACCTGGTTTAACTTTGTTGATAAACACGCCGAGACTTCTGTACACTACTGGAAACAGTTTCCTGTGTTGTCCTAACTTTCCAAAAACAACCAGGGCCATTTCGGACAAGTAGGGGTCGTTCCCCGTGTCAAAATAAACACTGTCCATGACAGAGGTGATAGACTGCTTTTCCTGGACAGAGGTACACCCCCTAATTCTCAAGGTGTTCCAGCTAATTTCAGATGTTTTCAACATTTTATGCTTTTGTACGCTCTTGACTAACAAACTTGCGTTATATCAAAAACAATGTTGGGGGACCTCTCTAAAATTTTCACCTCTTTATAAAATATATCTTAATACTTAGTGAAGTTTTAATTATTTTTAGTAACATTTTATTAAACTTCAATAAATACATCGATGCTGATTTTATAACCAACTGAAATATTAGATCAAGATAACAACAGTGATTATTTCAGAACAAAAGATAATTAACCTAAGGAACACAAATGGTTTCCCTTAAAATAATAATTAAAACATACTTAAGCATCCTTAAACCAACCTCTCCCCTTCCCGCCACCGTTCACGCAGGACTACGGTGGAAATGCAACTAAAGCATTTGCCTATATTTTTATTTCTCATATATAGACGGTATTGTAATCGTAAACAGTTATAACTTCTAGGTTATGATAGATCTTGACGTTTTATGAAGCGCTGAACTCAAAAAATGGGTTCTCATAACTATATCTGTATCCATGTATGTGTTTATGTCTGTGTGTGTGTGTGTTCAGGGGTTACAACTGAAACATTTCAGTGGGTTTCATCTAAACATTTATGTTATTTGATCATACTCTTAAACTAAACCACGATCTTAATTTAGCTCTAAAATTAATGGGTAGTTTTAATGATGCCTGATTTTTTTAAATTCAAAATATTTCGAAAAGGATAACAATTTTGCACGAAATAGACATCTGAAACATTATTTCTCATGATAAATAAGATATTATTTTCATTAAAATAATATATTTAAGGTTAGTTTGTTGATGATCAATTTTTTAAAATTAGATTTTTTTTAAACAAATGGCTATAGAAATTTTGTTTTAAATTTATATCTGAAGATTGTTTGATATTATTACTAAAATAATGTGGTTTTTTGAGGACAGAATAAATATTTTAAAATAGTTTACAGATAACAATTTGTTTTTTAAACATTTCCTATCTACAGTAGAGCTATATGGATATTGAGTACGTAAGTATAAGTATGAACGACTGCGTTGTACCATTTAGTTATTTACTAAAACACATAGGTGACCTGGTGGTCTAGGGGTAAGGTGTCAGACTCCTGTGCTGGGGTCCGGGGTTCAATCCTCGGTCCCGGCACAGATTTATCTGATTGCCAAACCCTTCCTTCACCTCTGACAAGACGTGTATTAATCACATCTTGTGAATGTGAGGAATGCCAGGCCCCCACCGTGGTTCGGATTCCACGTTAAACTGTAGGTCCTCCATTTCATCTCACAATCACCCTACCATTACACATTAGCGTAAGTGCGTATAACCCGGACGGGTAGTAAGACGCGGTGCTAATAATAATAACTAAAACACATAGAGTAGTGCATTTATATGTTACTCTTATTGTTTGGTTACGTTTTTATATATTCATTGCTTTATTGAGACATTTCTCCCAACGCATGGAGTCGTCACGTAGCCATTGACGATCTGTATCCTTCAGATCGTCCTCTGTGTTGAAACATCTACCAGCCAAAACTTCAGATGGAAGTCACGGGGGCCAAGATAGAGCTAAGCAGAAACCTTGGCAACCCCAGGAGCGTGATTCCTGCAAACTTCTGACATAAACTTTCCTAACCTGTGAATCAACAACTTCCGAGTAGTGTCAACAGCCTTGAGGTCTTCGGACCATGAGAAACGAATGAACATTGTATACTCAAAATACGTTGACACTTAAAGTAAGTGCGCCATTTCAAAATTACTGCTCACACGATAAGAGGAATAATTTATGTTCAGTATTTTTGTGAATGGTGAAGAGTAACCACAGATAAGGCTCTTGACCTTAGATCGTCAGGATATTGGGTAGTGTAAATTATTCGAAGTTTGGAAAATACAAATCTCTAATTGGCTCAGATTCAAACTTTGTGACGTATGCCAGGAACGTTGAGATGTGTTGGTCCAGCTTAGGTGTAAAAGGAGATGGACTGGACCGAAAGGGCCAATCAGTTTCAATTTTCTGCGTTCTCTTGTTCTCTGGTTCATTATCTAGTCATCTAGTTGTTTAACTTCTATAATCTTCTTTACAAGGGACAGACGTAAGAAGGTTATTTATTGCAAACATTGGCTGAAATACACTTTATGGAAATAATTTGTATTTGCTCAGTAATACTTTATTATCAATAAAAAGTATTATAAGATAATTCTAATAATACTTCCTGCCAATGTTTGCAATAAAGAACCTTCTGCTCGCTGTTAAATACCTACACTCGAACTGTAGATGAGCTATAAATAGCCCCTGGGGAGGATACCACAACAGTGTTTAGATTTTTGTACGTTTTGATACTAAAAAATAGACGCAAAGACGTTTCGATCCACCCTCATAAAACAAGATGAAAGAGAAGAGAGAGAGAGAGAGAGTAGGATTATCCTGCTTGGATGAAGAAATATACAACATTGTATTATATACCATGGGCCAACATAAAATATGCTCTATCATTAGAGTTCAGGGGAAAAAACCAGAACTTATTAAACTACTGATACATTTAACGTATTTTTGCACAATGTATTTGTGGGACCAAGGCCCCCACTCCCTTTTGAGTCAAAATATTAATATAAACAAATCAACTGATTATAACAACAGACGAGATTGACCGTATTCAACCGAAATGTTTAAAAAACGAAAACAGTAGGCCTAGATTAAATCCATTGGGGACTAAGATATGAATATGACTAGTTGTATGTATGTCACTAATTAATTTACCCTTTTTTTTACTCGTCTCAGTGGCCAAATGGTCTAAGGCTTCACTTTCGTATTAGTTCGGCATGCTGAAGATGCAGAGATTGGGGTTCGAATTCCATGTGGATCTACTGAAGGCGTTTTTTTTTCCTAAATGCTTTCTCACTCTCCTTCCACGCAAATTCGGGTAGATTACTTCCAAAATGCTTCTTTCCTTATCCATACCCCATTAGAGTAATAATTATCATAATTAAATGCGTATAGCCTGAACAGATAGTAAAACGTGGTTTTTTATATATATATATATATATATATGTTAACAAAGTAGTTTGGACTAATATTCTCACGATATATTTCGTTTAATGTCTAAATCTATCACACTCGGATATTAGAACCAAATTTGTGTGTCTTTAGAAGCATCAAACAGAAATAATAATTTCATAAATCATGTTAACAACTTTTATTATCTTTCAAATTGTAAGTTTATAGGTATATCTCATGATTAATCCATCAATGCACGATTTCCCAAACAGGGGGTCAGCCACTGCACAATTTCCCAAAGAGGGGGTGTCACGGTTTGAGACGTGACGAGTGTATGAGAGTTTTAAAACTCGTGTGATGCAAACTATCCAGATGGGGACAGCCGGCTTAAACTATTTCACCCGTGGCTTGGATAGTATCCAAGCAATTAACTTGGACCCTGTTTATTATTACACTTGTAATTAAACTAAGAGGAATGCATTGATTCCCGGTTAACACGCCCTACGGACAAAGAGGGGCGCATTGTTTACTTATAGCAACGAAACCTATTTAGGCTACTTGTCTCACTTTCTTCGTAAGCAAGATATTTCCTAATTTCTGAGGAAAAATGTCCGTCCGGCCAATATGGACATTCTTGGCAGGGGACTGGGAGAATGTGTCAGAGATCGCGCTAGTGGGGTCCCATTCATGACCGGGGAACTCAACTCGGGGGGCAGATTTCACGGAAAGTGGATGTCACGTTTTCTTGGAAAAATTAACAAAAGGAATGTTCAATTCAATCCAAGAATGCGCACCAATGTTTACTTTCTCACACATAGAAAGTATTGTAATAGTTAATAAATTATACCGTGATTTAATTATGACTCATGACGCATTATGTGCCTTTAAACCCAAAAAAGTGGGTTTTACAATTATGTCTGTCTGTACCTGACTCTAGAGCAAATATGACTTGTGATTATAATTCCCTCTTTAAATTTAAGAATGGTTTACTGAAGAATGATTTTTGAAAATTTTAAATTTTTATAAAATGGTCTTAGTGATTTGGTTCAATATATTATATCTACTGTGTGTTTATTATGATAAATAACAAAGTATAATTTGTTTTTCGAGGAACAATTTATTTAAGGATAGTTTACTGATTAGTTATTTTCAAAATTTGAATTTTTAAATAAATGTTTCAAATAATTTGCTTTAAAAATTATATATGCATTTTTTTTCATATGATTAGCAAAAACAAAAGTTTGTTTTTTTATGAGCAAAGTGCATTTAGGTGAAATTGGCTAGGAAAGGAGTTTTAAATATTTTATTTTCAAACTTTAACCTTAATAGTTTAAATGTGAAACAAGTTGTCTTTTACACGACGCCATAGAGGGAAAGATTGAGGTAAAGAGGAGCTTAGGAAGAAGGAGGATCCAAATATTAGATGTCTTGAAAGAAAGAAAAAAATTCTAACAGTTTTGGCTATACGCGTATATACTAATTAATTGGTTTTAGAGACTAGGAAGGTCATATTTTTAGAAAGTGTACCCGCATTCACGTGGCAAGAGAGCGGACATTTTTTTGGAAAAACTACCCTCAGTATACCCATCGAGATTAGAACTTTGATCTCCCCGTCATTGGCAGTCTAGTCTACCGTGAGAGTAGCGCGTTACTTTTTTTTATATAGACCACGCGGCCACCGAAGCGGGTTTCTGGGAGCTAAAGGAGGAAGCAAAGGACAGAGCGCATTGGCGGTCTAAGTTCACTGGCAAGTTGAATGGACCTGCCGTAAGACTGACTGGACGATTGTCTCTTTATATTTATTTAATTATATGAACATTTTTGTGGGAAAATATTTATACGTTTCGGACACTTATGCAGGCCTATATTTTTAGTGGGTTCAACATATTTATTAGGTATTTTGTTAAGAAATCAGTTAGATCATGTTTCCATTTACTAAACCTTTTAACTAATAAATTAATTAATTCAAATATACGATATCACATGAATTTATAAGACATGGAACTACTAATTTTTTATTTATAATGCGAGCTTACCAATCAGTACATAAAACAGTAATACCTTCATTTTCCACACACTGCCTCCACCCAGAATCGAGCCGAGGAGTTGTTTATACTCCAATAAAAAATATACAAGTTTGTGACTTCCAAAATCCTTTTTACACACATAAAGGTAACGTCAAGATGAATAAAATTTTGTATTTATTAGGCGCCACTCTTAGGATCTAGGAGAAAAAAATAATAATAATAAAACCTTTAGCTCGACTAACTTTGACAGAGGCACGATGACTCTTAATATTCGAGACCACTGGGTGTGCTCGGGAACGTTTATCTGGATATTACAAGGTTAATGTTACCTTACCTACAACAATGGTGTGCCGTAAGTCTCTACAAGAGTTGAAAGAATACTTAAAATAAAACATGAACAATTGAAATAGAATGGATCGTTAAAACAAAATGTGCTAATTTAGATTATAATAAAAAAATACAATTATTGAAACTTTTGCGGATTATTATTATTATTATTATTATTATTATATTATTGTTTCCCTCTTACCACATCCCAATCCTACTTATGGAATTCTGAATACATATAATGCCAATCTGACAAAATAAAATATATGGTATTACATATATTCTTAAACAAAATCAATCAATTAACATAACAATCTCAATATACATGGTTGAATTTAGGAGTTATAGAATATATAATACTAGAGTAAAAGAAAAAATTAATATAGGCTAAACTTATATAGTATATATTGTTTTGAGTAAGACAAAAAAAAGTATTGTTGAGGAAAAGAAAAAGAAATCAATAGAATTAATAATTTCTACATAAAATAAAATGTTAATTAATTCTCTGGAATAGATAAAGAGTCTGAATATATTTAGTCTTTTCTGAAAGTTTTTGCATAAATCCTGGTTGCTTAAAAAAAGAGAGAAACAAATATATTTAAAATTGAAGATTTGGCTGGATCTCACCAGTGAATTCGTCTATGTTGAGCCAGCACGAATTTCTGAAATTTGTTTCCTCTTATTTATTCCAAATTGTCCACAATTTGAAGAAATAAACAGTCTTTAGTTCGTCCCAAGACACTTAACTTTCAATTTGTGTACTTGCACTTTACTTTCCAGCCATTGTTCCACTTTAAAATTAAATTTAGTCAAGAGCCACACAGATTTTGCTCCATGTTAAAAAGAAAAAAACCCAGGAAGACCCCACTGATCTTCTTCAGAAAGTATTCTATGAATCGAATTTTAAAAACGTTATATTTTCTTCCAAGTCCAAAGAGAAAACTAATACAATAAAACAAAAGATAAAATGTTGGCTATGGACTAGAGATGAATATAAAATAAAATGCAAATTTAATATAAAGATTGAAATATATGTCAATGAATATGAACAATGTTTTTTTTAAACAATTAAAATGTTTATTTCTATCTATCAAAATTAAAATGCGCGCTAGTCTCAGGTATTTATATCACGTCTTTTTTTTCTTTTCTTCTTTTACAATCGCGAGACCTGCCACTCACTTGTTTTACCAAATACGTGCAGTGCGCATGCCTTGGAATAAGTCATGGCCGACATTAAAAATAAATAGAAGAGTCAACAAACTCCTTAGAAGGATAATTAATATGCTTAATAAAAGGTAAGTGTTCTTCCTTAGGTCAAAATTCCTTATTTAAATTATTTAAAACAGTGTTAGACGTTCTTCCTTTCGTCCTTTTATTTTTTTGAATGGATGTCAATAGTATTATTTGTCACGCGCCGCGACACAACGTGTTTCAAACGAAAATAAATAGGAAACTATTTAAAAAGATTAGGGTGGCAAATAACGTTACACCAGCAAGGGAAGGCATTGTATATGATTCTCTTTAAAGTAAAATCTTGTCAACTGTGAAGAAATACACCTCCCAGTTTTAATTAATATATGGCATTAGAAACTCAAAAGTTCACTCTCGCACTTACAAAAGAACGCCACCTAACCATATCTTGAGATAGTTCTATCCAGTCCACCTCATTAAACCCCATATCTT
This sequence comes from Timema podura, assembly GCA_033556935.1. Taxonomy (NCBI): domain Eukaryota; kingdom Metazoa; phylum Arthropoda; class Insecta; order Phasmatodea; family Timematidae; genus Timema; species Timema podura. Next base: position 119,863,178 of record JAVRXN010000009.1, on the reverse strand, counting down.
TCATGTACGTAAATCCTAATATTATCTTCCCATTTGCGTCTAGGTATTCCCAGCGGTCTCTTTCCATTGGGTTCGCCTGTCAATACCCTGGACACTGCTCTAGAATCTCCCCATTCGCTCTGCATGTCCTGCCCATCGTAATCGATGAGTCTTGATTATCCTAACAATATCTTGTGATGAGTACACGTTATGAAATTCATCATTATGTAACCTATTCCACTCCCCAGTAGTATCACTCCTATTTGGGACCATTTATTTTCCAAATCACCTTGTTTCCGAACAACTTAAATTTGTTTTTGTCATGTAAGGTAAGATACGACGTCTCACACCCATGAAGAAAAACCGGTAAAATGATTGTTTTGTATGTTCTGAGTTTTACATTCCTTGACAGCCGGCGAGGTGTCAACAGCTTACTGACAGAGTAATAGCATGTGTAGTATTTCCCGACTGTATTCTTCTCCTAATTTCCACCCTAATATCATTATTGCTACCTAATTAAACTTGTTCCTAAATATTTAAGCTCGCTAACCACGGAGAAAAAATTGATGTTGAGTAGCAACAAAAGTAATTTTGTGTCTGTAAAACAAATTATTCAATTTATTGCATTATTTTTAACAAGCAAAGATTGAGTGTTGTAATAAGTTTAGTGAACTGTTATCTGAAATTCAGCTTCTATAATTTATTATTCAAATGAAACCTGGTATACATAGTATTGTATCGTATTCATAGTGCATTCCATCCAGTTTATATCCTCCGCGAACTTACCTCCAGTATATATCCTCCTAGACCTTACCTCCACTTTATATCTTTCTAGACCTTACATCCAGTCTATATCCTCCCAGACCTTACATCTATTCTATATCCTCCTAGACTTTACCTCCAGTCTATATCCTCCTAGACCTTACCTCAGTCTATATCCTCTAGACCTTACCTCAGTCTATATCCTCCTAGACCTTGCCTCAGTCATATATCCTCCTAGACCTTACCTCCAGTCTATAATCTCCTAGACCTTACCTCAGTCTATATTCTCCTAGATACCCTCTACCTCCAGTCTATATCCTCCTAGACCTTGCCTCAGTCTATATCCTCCTAGACCTTACCTCCAGTCTATATCCTCCTATACCTTACCTCAGTCTATATCCTCCTAGACCTTACCTCCAGTCTATATCCTCCTAGACCTTACCTCCAGTCTATATCCTCCTAGACCTTACCTCCAGTCTATATCCTCCTAGACCTTACCTCCAGTTTATATCCTCCCAGACCTTGCCTCCAGTCTATATCCTCCTAGACTTTGCCTCCAGTCCCCCTCATCACACAGAACACATAAAGTATCCGTCCCAATGAAGACAAGATGGCCACCGTACCAGTCCGTGCGACGGATCAGATCTGACCGCGACAGTAGTTATAGGAATTGTGACATTCTGGAACATTCCTGTCTCTCTCCCTAGAATAGTTGGGTAAAAATATCTCCTCCTTTCTAGATATTTCATGCGGGTGCGGTGGAGAGGAAGGGTTAAATAACCCTGGCCAGTACGAGACAACTCGACGAAAACTGTTAGTTGTTGGCGGCTAATGGGTGGAGGTAGTATCCGGGTTCAAAGCCAGACGATGCAACTGGGATGTCAGTCACGTCAGTCAATGTATTCAGTTGAAAAACTTAACACTATAAACATTCTCAGACACTTATAATAATTAGTTCTTATCCACTCACATCAATGGACATGCAGGCAAAGGCATCGCTTGACCAATTGGTTAGTCATTGACAGAGAAGTCGAGTTTCAAATCCCCTGTGGGTGTAATTAGTGTGCTTTTACATAAATGGTTTACCTTTCTCCTTTAAGAAAATATGACTACATTTATTCTAGATTAGTTTCCTCATCCATACCGCATTAATGTCCTGTGGATATTCCGAGCGGGTAGTAAGACGCTGTGCTTGCAAAGTATTTAATATTCAGATTTGGTAAATACAATATATTTTACAAGGGTATTTAACATACACATTATAACCACACATTCGGTATAGTCGTACGATTTACAAACTGACTGAAATAAGTACAGTATGTATATTAATACTACATACCAAGCCCTAGTAATTCACAAATGAATGCATATCTGGACAGACATGTATACAACCAGTAAATATCCTTGTCAGCACAAGCTAGATTTAAACCAGGGTACTCTAGACTTGTGGTAGACAAATATAATAGCCAAGCCCCAAGATTGGGCACAAGAATATCTAAATGTATAGCTTATAGCTTTATTTTATTTAATCAAGAAAATAATTGCAAGAGTACAGTTAGTTCACCCTGACGTTGACATTTTACGATAGTTCAGAATTTACTCAAACTATAACCGCACCTTTGGGCGCGCTTTATAAATATCAAAATAATTTAGTCTAATTCTTCCAGTGATGGGGAGGTCAGGATTAAAATTCCTACAAGGTGTAGATAGAGCTGTTTTTCCTAAAAGGGTCTTCACTCTCCATCCATGCAAATGCAGATACATTAGCTATAATTTATATCTTTCTCATCCCTACCATACTAGCTTAATAAAAACATATGCGTGTATACACGAACGGGTAGTGAGACGCGATTATAATAAATGATAGTGTTCAAAACAATCGTACATACTTGCTCATATAGTGTATTATAGCCAGTAACAAAATTTTCAAAAACAAATTATTTGTAAATTACCCTTAAACGATTTATATTTATAAAAATAAAAAAAATATTCAAATTTATCATAAAAAATATTGTCAGATCTACTTTTAACTCAATCTTAAAGGTAATTTTCGAAATATTTCCCATTTTTTAGAATTTTTCATAAATAAACTAACCTTAATTTAATTTATTTTAGAAAAACAAACAAATATTATTTATTTCATGTAAAATAGTCTCTAATTACCAATTTTAAGCAAAGATATTTCCAAAACATTAATTTTTTTATTTCAAAAATCAGTTATTAGTGAACAATTATTATCAGCTTAATTTATCTAAGAAAAAAATTATAATGTAAAAAACTTAAGAGGTACCGATTTTGAACCAAATCGCTAGAATCATTTCTTTAAATATTCAAATTTTTTAAAAAAGGTCAGTTATCAGTAAATTACTCTTAAACGAATTTCCTCCCAAAAAATAGTGTACAGTTTTGTTCATCATGTCAAACATTTTTCAGTATATATATATAAACAAATCGTTTAAGTGATTTTAAAAATATTTGGAATTTTCGAAAATAGCTTTTCACTAAACCACCCTCTAACGAATTTTCACTCAAAATACAAGTAAACAATTATATTTGTCAGGTAAAACACTCCATAAACCAGTTTTAAACAAAGTCGTTAAGCCATTTTTGAAAAATTCGAAGTAAAAAAAATCACTCATCAACAAACTGCCCTTAATTTGAGACCTAGGGTAAAAAAAAGTCCTGAGGTATAGATCACATATAAACATCTAGCTTGAACAAAATCCATCTTATCATTTCAGAACTGTGGCCAGGGAGAGATAGACAGACAGACAGACGACGAATTGTAAAATCCATCTTTTTTGTTTAGGACGCATACAAAACGTTAAGATTCGCCATAATCTCAAGGTAAAAAATGTTCACGATTAAAATACTTTCGCTTTATGTAATAAGGTAAAAACACTCAAAAGTTGTCCTGTATTCCTCCGTATAACAAATACGTTTTGTTAATTTCATTGAAGGGCCTAGGAGAGTAATATTCTACGTCCCAAAATATACATTTTTAGATATCAATATTTTTAACATTAAAAAAATCACCAGCCCAAATAATTAATTTTCCCATAATTTGATTCAAACTTTGAATTTACAGAAAAAAAAATGTTTGCAACTCTATTTAAGCAAGTATAAGAACTAACTATAGCTATTGTCGTTGTTGTAGTATAATACTGTATCTTCCCAAAACCTTCAATCAAAGTCGGCTTATAACACCTTGTTAAAAGTGACTAGACTAGACAAAACATGACAAGAAATATGACAAAACATGACAAGAAATATGACAAGACATGACAAAACATGACAAGACTCGACAACCACTTTTACGAGACATCCTCAAGGTGGATGAATATGAATTTTTTTTTTCATTAACTTCTCAACTGTCGGAAAAGGTCAAAGTTACTACGCTCTTGTTTCAGCAAATAATTGAAATATTCTGTGGCCAGGGAGAGATAGACAGAAGACAGACAGACAGAATTATAAAATCCATCTTTTTTGTTTAGGACGCACACAAAACGTTAAGATTCACCATAATCTCAAGGTCAAAAATTTCACGATTAAAATACTTTCGCTTTATATAATAAGGTAAAAACACTCAAAAGTTATTCTGTATTCCTCCGCATCACAAATTTTTTTACTAAACAACAAAAGTCAAATAAAACTCAGCCTTTCATTTAGTTGTGTCTGAATCTTTTTCCATGATTAGAAACCCAAACAAAGATCTTAATTCGTATCTAACTTCACTGAAAAGAACAAAATTTTTCAGCTCGTTTTTAAAACATATTATCTAAAAAATTTAATAACCAAATGAAGTGGTGATTGAGATCTTACTAGTGGTACCAAAAGGGGAGCTTTATTTAAATTTGGAAACTTACCTAGCTACGAACCGTAGTTTTTTAGTTTATTTGTGAAAACAGCTGCTATCTAGAAGAAATTCACTATATATTCGACCATTATCTCTATTAACTTGACTTTTTTTTTTACTTTCTCATATCGAAAAAGTATTGCAATCGTGAGAATTTCCTACTTCTACGCCCCAAACTTAAAAAATTGGTCTTACAATTCTGTCTGTCCTGCTGGACAACAGCCGCAACGTAAAATTTGAAACTACAGGTTTTTCAGTTAATTGGACCTTATTAACGGTAGTAAGATGCGTGCTAATAACTGAATTGGACCTATTAAATGCTTGTGTGTACAATACTACGTTAGGATTTAGATAATCAAGCTCATAAAACAATTCAAGAAGTTACTAAGTACTATTTTAAGTATTCATACGCCAATATATGTAATACACAATAAAACTTTTACAAATGTGTAAATACAGTGAAAGTTTGTTAGTATTAGCTACTCTTTACTTATATTTATTGTCTTCTAAAAGATTACGTCTATGTCTATTGATTATACAGGCCACCCTTAGTAGACATGGTGCCCTGGGCAAACTTAATTTGGGGGCCCCCAGATATTTGCCTCCCCCCCCCCCAAAGTATAATAATTAAAAGACTTAATTTTTGTGTAATTTTATGACAGTAGTTTGTAACTATATACCAATTATCAGCCGTATACTGTATCAGGAAATTACCTATAAGGTAAATTCATGCAATCATTCTAGAAGCCGTATTTTTATACGTAAAGGGTTGATTTTCCCCCAACCCCTTTTTCAATTTTATTCCCCAACGAACTTTTTCTGTATTAAGGTACAAAGAACAACTGTAACAATTATGAATTATATTAGTTTATGTGTTCAAAAGTTATCGTGGGGAAAATCCACCACAGACAGACAATTGCAAATCGATGGAGTTAAAACGGATAGCTCGCTTCACTTGTTCATAGACCAAACCCCATTATTTAGTTTTTATTTGTTTTTACACTCTCAAAATATTTGATAGATAGACACATTTTTATAGAAAGGACTTTTTTGAAAATACAAACGTGTTTTTCTACGGCCAACATTGATACTAGTTTAATATATTACTAGTGTTACTTTAAATGTATTGATAATATTTATTCAAAGCAACAAAATGTATATGACATGACCTATTGTATGAATACGGGAAAGTAGCTCTAGAAACTTTTCTAGCTTCCAGATAAGGCCCTTTCTATGAAAATTGTACTGAATGTAACCACACATGGGCTGCGTCAAGAGTAATGTATTTCTTAAATATTTACTTTTCAGCCTAACTGCACGTGAATAATGTACTGTACAGTACATAAAAACTATTGAGAGCAATATATTTGTGGAGAAGATTACTACCCCGGAAGATGAAAATGGGGAAACTTCCTCTCCCGCAAATAGCGACCATAGTCTCCCCACCAAATAACCGTAGCTCATGACGTCAGCTATGTTTGTTGACAGATGCTAGAGTAATCTGTTGAGTCACACAGTGAACTACTGTTAACTAGTATAGGAGGGTAACTTCTGCTTCATATCACATAAGTTGAGAGTGAAATCAAGAATTTTATTTCTAGCACTGCGTTTTACTAACTGTTCAGGCTATACGCGTAAGAAAATAGTATAAACTATTTTTTTAAACTAAATAAAAAATACCCATGTTTATCAAACAAAACTACCCACACTAAATTTAGATCAAATTAAGGCTGAAGTTTTTTAAACAACCCCTAGCTGTGTGCGAGGGTGTAAGATACAAATACCGCTTCGGTGCTGATGGTTTCAGGTGTCAATTTGTAATAGACTAGATTGCTGATGACGGTGAGATCGTAGTTCGAATCCCGGTCGAGTGTACTGAGGCTGGTTTTGCACTTACCTACATGCAAATGTGGGTGTACTTCCTCTGTATTCAACCTTTCTTATTCCTAACACATTAACTTAATTAGTACCTATGCGTATAGCCCGGATGGATAGTTAGACGCGGTGTTAGTTTTTTTGCAGTGTGTGTGTTAGTCCACTCTTCCCCCGGTGGCAGCAAGCACGTGTTCAGGGTGACGGGCAGTGGAGCATATCCTGACGGCCACCACATGTCCGTCACACTTTTAGATCCATCACATCCACACAATATTTAACTCCACTCTCACATGTGATAACTCACACAGAAATGAAGGAAAATGAAGTCTTTATTATCTGAGAGGATGGGGTGTAGGGGGAGGAGATACATACCCCTCCCTCTTTCGTGCCTCCTCTTCCCAAAACCACGACTCCCCCTCCCCTACTCTTAGGTCTGAAAGTAGTAGGAGCAAAATATCTCTAGGCAAAGCAGGAAATGAACTGTAGACAGGATATAGATTTATTTATATTCTAACTAGCACCGGGTGGTCTGGTCTAGTTGACAAGTGACGAGAAAATCCGGATTAAACAAAGGTGTTTTTCCATAAATTCTTACAATAATGACCTTCCTCATTGCTAGCCCATCAGTAGTAATTAGCGGTGATTATAAAAATCTAAATAATTAAATATCCATTTAAGTTTTTTAAACTTCTTATTGACGTCTATTCATCCAATCCTACTAATATAACCGATTCAACATCTCACAGGATAGCCATAAGGTCAGTCCTCTCCAAACGACTTCGGAATATGATGTATAAAAAACTGTATATTATATATCTATATCATCTATCGAATAGGTATCAGAGCAGAGTCTTTGCGTCGCATTGAAATAACACTGCTAGGATATATCAGAGTCCTTGCCTCGTATTGAAGTAACAATTCTAGGATATATATCAGAGCCCTTGCCTCGTATTGAAGTAACACTGCTAGGATATATATCAGAGTCCTTGCCTCGTATTGAAGTAACAATTCTAGGATATATATCAGAGTCCTTGCCTCGTATTGAAGTAACACTGCTAGGATATATCAGAGTCCTTGCCTCGTATTGAAGTAACAATTCTAGGATATATATCAGAGCCCTTGCCTCGTATTGAAGTAACACTGCTAGGATATATATCAGAGTCCTTGCCTCGTATTGAAGTAACACTGTTAGGATATATATCAGAGTCCTTGCCTCGTATTGAAGTAACACTGCTAGGATATATCAGAGTCCTTGCCTCGTATTGAAGTAACAATTCTAGGATATATATCAGAGCCCTTGCCTCGTATTGAAGTAACACTGCTAGGATATATCAGAGTCCTTGCCTCGTATGTAGTAACAATTCTGGATATATTATCAAGAAGCCTTGCCTCGTATTGAAGTAACACTTGATAGGATATATATCAGAGTCCTTGCTCGTATTGAATAACACTGCAGGATATATCAGAGTCCTTGCCTCGTATTGAAGTAACATTCTAGGATATATATCAGAGTCCTTGCCTCGTATTGAAGTAACACTGCTAGGATATATCAGAGTCCTGCCTCGTATTGAAGTAACACTGTTAGGATATATATCAGAGTCCTTGCCTCGTATTGAAGTAACACTGCTAGGATATATATCAGAGTCCTTGCCTCGTATTGAAGTAACACTGCTAGGATATATATCAGAGTCCTTGCCTCGTATTGAAGTAACACTGCTAGGATATATATCAGAGCCCTGTGCCTCGTATTAAAGTAACACTTCTAGGATATATATCAGAGCCCTGGCCTCGTATTGAAGTAACACTGCTAGGATATATATCAGAGCCTGCCTCGTATTAAAGTAACACTTACTAGGATATATATCAGAGTCCTTGCCTCGTATTGAAGTAACACTGCTAGGATATATATCAGAGCCGTTTGCCTCGTATTAAAGTAACACTGCTAGGATATATATCAGAGTCCTTGCCTCGTATTGAAGTAACACTGCTAGGATATATATCAGAGCCTGGCCTCGTATTGAAGTAACACTGCTAGGATATATATCAAAGCCCTGGCCTCGTATTGAAGTAACATTGCTAGGATATATATCAGAGTCCTTCCTCGTATGAAGTAACACTGCTAGGATATATATCAGAGTCCTTGCCTCGTATTGAAGTAACACTGCTAGGATATATATCAGAGTCCTTGCCTCGTATTGAATAACACTGACAGTATAGTTTGAACTGCTCTCAACAAACGTGTATCAAATCTTACTGTACAACTAAACCAATTATGGTGGCTCCTACAAGCAGAACAGCAGTGATACACTCAGGGTCGTTAATAAGCCGCTACACCAACGGGGGCGAAATAAACGGCCGCTAGAAATAGACGACACGCCAGGGACCCCTGATTGCCGGCCGATTCTCTCTCCGAGAGTATGTTTGGGGGAGGGAGAGAGGACACGTGGAAGGGTTGATGGACTGAGACGGACGATGAACCTACCTCAATACCGTCTGGTCTGGCTCTCGGAGAACATACACTGGAGAGGAAGTGTGAGACAAAAATGGAGCAAGGAGGATCTTAGGAGGATAGGAGAGGGGCTGGGACGTCTAGGAGAATATTTGATGATGACACACAACTACATGGCATCTGCTATTATATACATCTGATGGCAGATGTGGTTTAGATTAGTATTTGCAATTTCCCCTGTACTTGATTATACAGTCCCATAGCTCACAGCTGTATGAATTGAGGTATTATATATGTTACAGGAAAAGTAGATTCTCCAGTAAGAGTCGACTTTACCTAGGCCGAGTCGACTCTTACTGGTCTTTTTAGTAAAAGTTGATTAAAAGCGAAAAGTGATGAATTTAGATCAACATTTACCAGTCAGAGTTGACCGTACCTAGGGAAAGTATACTCTTACTACCTTGAGTTAGTAAAAGTTGACTTTTTGCAAGGAAATGGTCTACTACCTAATAACAAACAAATAAAAAAGCAAAACCTTTATGATACAAAGAGAGATATAAATATTTATTATTTATTACAGCAAGGTAAAGATTTGTGACACTTTGAGTTGCAGAGCTAACCTAACCTAACCTAACCTAGAAAACAACAGTAAACAAATAGAACTGGGATATTCAAAACAAAGATGTGCGCGCGAAGTCGCATGTGGAGAGCAACATCGCGGCATCAACTTTTACTAAACCACAGCAGATATAGTTAACTCTTCCTAGGAAAAGTTGATCTGTTTATTCTCTATCAACTTTTACTGATACTTTTAGTAAGAGTCGACTTTACCTAGGCCGAGTCAACTCTCCCTAACAATCTACTTTTCCTGTGACATATACATATATTACGGCGTCAGTAGTTTAAAATATTGGTGATTACAGTGTCACTTTCATTTGATAACGATACACAGTCCGACACTTTAGCTCAGTTGGTAGAGTGTCTATACACTGATCTAAGGGTCCTGGGCTCGATTTCTAGCATGGCCTAAAAATTATCATTGGTGAAATGTGGATTTCCCTTTAACAGCGATAAATTAATGACTCGGGGCTGGATGTTGTGTCTGTTCTAGATTTAAGTTAGTTTATAAGGCGTGTGCTGATATAACCAGTTGGTTCTGAAATTTCGCGTTAAACACCTAATAATATAAATGAAAAAAATTATAAGGATACACCCATAATCCTACAACTGAGTACTAGATCAATCTAATGTGGTTTTTGACCCCTATTCAGATATTATGGTACGCAGCTTAACACAGGAGGTCTCTATAATGAAATATCGGGATGAAGTCACCTATCGGAAAGACGTCGAACGGCTTTAAGGAGGCTCTATAGCTAGACCAAAATAAATCAACCACCTGTCCAAGAAATATATGTTGCACAACGGTCGGATGTCTGATGAACTGGGTGTTACTACTAGACGTGGTACTTACGTTACTCTGCACTGCCATCTCCTCACGGCCTGTCTAGGACACTAAGTATACTACTACACTGCCATCTCCTCACGGCCTGTCTAGGACACTAAGTATACTACTACACTGCCATCTCCTCACGGCCTGTCTAGGACACTAAGTATACTACTACACTGCCATCTCCTCACGGCCTGTCTAGGACACTAAGTATACTACTACACTGCCATCTCCTCACGGCCTGTCTAGGACACTAAGTATACTACTACACTGCCATCTCCTCACGGCCTGTCTAGGACACTAAGTATACTACTACACTGCCATCTCCTCACGGCCTGTCTAGGACACTAAGTATACTACTACACTGCCATCTCCTCACGGGCTGTCTAGGACACTAAGTATACTACTACACTGCCATCTCCTCACGGCCTGTCTAGGACACTAAGTATACTACTACACTGCCAGCTCCTGTCTAGGACACTAAGTATACTACTACACTGCCATCTCCTCACGGCCTGTCTAGGACACTAAGTATACTACTACACTGCCAGCTCCTGTCTAGGACACTAAGTATACTACTACACTGCCATCTCCTCACGGGCTGTCTAGGACACTAAGTATACTACTACACTGCCAGCTCCTGTCTAGGACACTAAGTATACTACTACACTGCCATCTCCTCACGGGCTGTCTAGGACACTAAGAATACTACTACACTGCCATATCCTCACGGGCTGTCTAGGACACTAAGTATACTACTACACTGCCATCTCCTCACGGGCTGTCTAGGACACTAAGTATACTACTACACTGCCAGCTCCTGTCTAGGACACTAAGTATACTACTACACTGCCATCTCCTCACGGCCTGTCTAGGACACTAAGTATACTACTACACTGCCATCTCCTCACGGCCTGTCTAGGACACTAAGTATGCTACTACACTTGTGCGTGGAGCTTTCAATGGAGGCCTGTATTCTCCCCCACCCCCTCTCCCCTCAGGGTCTAGTAACATCACGTTCTGCACGGAGCCGCAACATCTGCACACACACACACACACACACACACACACACACACACACACACACACACACACACACACACACACACACACACACACACACACACACACACACACACACACACACACAAAGGATTTTTCCTCGAGGATAGCGTAGACCTATTCTATATAAATATAAATCTGAGAATATGTCTGCCCGGGAAATAAAGCCCACTTCTAGATGATCTGGAAAACTGCAATTTGGTGGGAAGGTAGGGAGATCGTCCGATATAAGCAGAACAATAAAAAAGAGAATATTTCAAAATGGTACTCCGTTAAATAGGGAGGACATAAAACATTTTTTTTAGATGAGGTATAAAATTAAAATTTGGTAGACATGTAAAGGGACTAATTTAAATAATCAGAGGGATATGAAAATTTCAAATTTTTAAATTGAACTCAGTTAAATAGGGGTGGGGGAGGTATACTCAGAAAAATAGCTTTTAAGGACGGTAGAAAATTAAATTTGGCTGGCAGGTAGAAGGACAACTCCAGATAACCAAATAAGTCTTCAAAATTATTTAGTAGTAATTAGAGAAATCGGGGAAGGAAGTAAAGAGTTTGAAATTTTCAAATGAATGGAAACAACTTCTTCTCAGTGTGATAGAAAGCTCGGGAACTCGGAAGGAAGATTAAGGAACCACTTAAAATAAACAAAAGATTTTCAAAATTTTTAATTTTTTTTGCTGGAATATTCAACGTGCACATTCTAAACACACAGCTCAACATATGACTTACAAACAAACTTAACCTGAGACAGTACGTCTTATAGCATACAGTGCCTGAACATATACTAGAAGGTAGCAACACGAACCTTTTTATAAGTAGTAAGCTAGTAAATACCTTTGTCAGCACTGTAACGTTAACTTACAGTTAGTTACAATTGGATCCATCCCATTATAATGTTGATACGTAACTATCAAGAATTCATACCACCCGCTCAATAATTCCGACCCAAATAGAATCCCTACAATGGTACTATTCTCTGTTGTAGTCCCTGTAGGCTAATACGGAAAGATAATACGACACAGTATATTTCATACAGTACAATCTTCTGTAATATTACACTCATAATTGTTCAGGAACTTACCTTTGAAATCTTCTATCACTAGCCGCCACCAAAGCTGACCTACTCCGTGCAGCCATGTGGAGAATGGGCCGAGCTAACGCAAGTCTACTGTCAACACGTGATTGCTCTCAGTCTGGTCAGATAGAAACTGAGGCGTAACGACATGGAGTCCGATAGAAGACAACAATCCACCCGCCCCCTGATGGCTGTTTGAAGAACTACCCTAAACATCGAATGATCGTCGACTTGTTCTAATATTCTGATGGAACAACCCTACAAAGTGCCTACGTGACCGAAGACAGCTAGCAACTACGTGCTAGAATTACCTCCCCTCCTTTCCGTGTAACGAAACTCACTATATAACAGGCTGTATGTGTCTGCAAAAATGACTATCTATCAATCCGCGAACGAGGGCGGATGACTATCTATCATTCCGCGAATGAGGATGGAGGACTATCTATCAATCCGCGAATGAGGGCGGATGACTATCTATCAATCCGCGAACGAGGACGGATCATTGTCATGGACAATGATCGGATACACCTTCATATATACTAATTGGAAAGTAACTATGGCGTCTACTTTTCATAGACTCTATTTATTTTCGGCTTATAAATTTGTTGTATTAGAATCATTATTTTGTTTTTCGTGTAATATTTAACTTTTCTCTTTATCTCAGTCGCTTAAATTTAACTATTATGTCGCCACTTAGGCGCGGTAGCATGTTGGTTAGTTTAGTTTGATTTCCATCATTGGTAATTTTGTATTGAGTAAATTTAAATGTAAAATGTTAAAATGTGTGGACTTTTGTATTTTGCTATTTCACGCGACTGTAGAAATAAAATCATGCTTGTTATTTTTTTTATATAATTTAAATTTGTTCTAAATTTCATTCTTTAGTTTTTTTATAAGAGATAGTTAGTCCCGGGAGGTTTTGACTTGAGTCTGGAAGTCAAACTCTCGCGTTATGTTTTGTAAATTTCGTATTGTAACTTGTAATTGTTTGAGGAGCCCATCAGGCAAGAATATTTAATGTTTGTTTCATTTTGTGGATATCTTACTTCACTTCACTTTTGGTAGTTTAACTTCTCTGTTGATGTTAAAAATCTACGTAATTTTGTGTCTCTTATAGACGACCTTTAATAAATGTAAACATGGGATGTTTACATTCTGCGCTTCACGTTATTATTTTTAGCATTATTCAGAATGATATAATGAGACCACTGTACCTGGCTTTATCTACGTTTATACTGAATAAACCATATTTTTGTTATATTTTTAATTCTGCTTATATTTTCCTTTATGTAGATTCACCTTCTCCCTTTTATTTAATTGTGGTCGTTAAGTAGAAGGCAATGGAGACGGTGTAACAGCACCACCCCTAATTTAATAAAGGTACAAATAGTAATTATAAAATATTATTATTTAGGTAAGTTTTTGAAAATTTAATAATTCTTCATAAACCTAAATCTTTCTTATTTTGCCTCAATTTAAAAAACTTTGAACTTAGAGTTTAAAAAATTATATCAAATATTAATTATAACTGGTATCATTGTTAATTCCCCAAAGCTTTCATAGATATGAATTTTTTTTCTCATTACTTCTTAATCGGTCGTTCTAAAGTTGAGAGTTATAATTTGGGTAGTTCAATATCCTCACAGAATTAACTTTATTATATAATCAAATGAACCAGCTGTGTGATTTTTGAACCATCTAAATTATCACACTATACTTTGCTAACGACATATCGTTGTTGTTATATCTAAATGTATAGTAACGTTCACAAGACATTCGCCAAACAAAACGCACGCTAATCGCTGAGATATATTTAGGGTACAAAGTATATTCCATTATTGGTTGGACAGTGCGTGATCTCGGAATTTTTAAGGAATATTTTACATTAAGAGTTTGACTGTACATGATACCTGAATCGTTACGGAATATAATACATTATTGGTTGGACTGTAAATGATATTTGGGAGGTTACGGAATAAATTAAATTATATGTTGAACTCTACGTGATATCATAATGGTTACGGAATATAATAAATACATTCTTGGTTGGTGCAAAGTAAAAATGTAAAACATATTAAACATGTTACGTAATATGGAGAATCTGATGCGGCATTATCACATCATCATAGGGAATAGCTTATTAAAAAAAAATTACAAACTTTATAAATCTACTTTTATACGTTCAAGTATTCATACGCCATGCCATGTGCTCTGTGGATATCACCTTTTACAGGTTATATTAACACTGTTAGCTTTAATTAAATTTAGTGAAATCATGCATAGGTTGGCACCTCTGCATTTATTTGCTATTCCAAAACAAGTTCTTCACAACTACGTCTACTATAGGTCCAGAGTTGTTAGTGAAAACGTAGAACGGAACACAATAAACCAAGTAGTCATAAACAAAATCAAATAATAATAATTTGGTAGTTGTTAATGGCATCCCCGAAGCGGGGTGTCCCACCCCCAGGGGTCGATAAGAGACAACGGGGTTATAGGGACTGCTGAGGGGAAGAGGGTATCTTAAACTCCTGCTAAATTAACTAAATTAAGGCCCACCTAAGTGGCCGAGTGGTCTAACGCGTGACTCTCGTGTTAGGCTAGCCTGCCCAAGACGGGGAGATCGGGGCTCAACCCCGGTTGGGAGCAATGAGGGGGGGGGGAGGGGTTCCTAAATGTTTTCCCCCTCTCCTTCCACGAAAATAAGGGTGCATTTCATATCAACGAAGCCTTCCTAATTTATAAACTATTAGTGTAATTAGTACATAGGAGTCTAACCCGAACGGGTAGTAAGACGTGGTGCTAAAAAAAATAATAATTAAATAACTTAAATTAGTTTTTGAGATCTGTTTCATCCCTTATATCCCCGTTTGGGATATGCGCATATGTATTAATTACGCCAATGTGTTATGAATGAGTTAGATTGCATTTAAAGGAAGTGTACCGCATTTGCTTAAGGGAGGACAGAAAACAATTTATGAACAAGCACCATCAGTCCACCCACTTTGCAGCCATCGAAACGGGGTTTTGAATGTTGTGTTATTAATTCCTCTAATGAGTAGAGCAAACTAATATTCTGAATAGTTCTTTTTGTAGAGTAGGGATCACTTGGGATGGATTTATGAAACCAAGGGGATAATGAGTTTAAAAGGTTTGGGAACCACTATTTCTATATCCATTTAAAATTGTATTATTTGGGGGTGAATTTATCTGAATCTCATAAAACAAATAGATTGTAGAAAACTATTATGATTTCTGAAAATCATGAAAAAAAAGTAGATCAAAGTAATAGCCATACTTCATAGAGTTTCATATCTTAGTCCCATTTTGTCCACCTATAGTCTATTTTTCAGAACAGAGTAGAGATGGCGACACCTACTTGTCGATACTTCCCCACAGAGCTTACTTGTCGGAACAGCGTAGAGATAGCAGCACCTAGTTGGGAAATACTTTCCACCTTCCCCACAATCGCACTTAATTTACTTGTCGGAATAGAGTTAAGATGGTAGCACCTACCTGGCAATCCCCCCCATAGTCTTGTTGGAAACATTGAACTCTATAATATAGCTGATGGACTGAAATTTTCGAGCGGTTGTCTGCACACCATTGTGTAAAAGAGAAACAAACTTTCGGGTATCTCCTTCTCTCCTACATATATTCAAGGCAGTGTTGCAGTATGATATCGTTCGCTAATTTGTTTAAATATATGAGATACATCAATGAATGTGATGGACAATTGAAAGAATTGTGTTAATAAGATGATTAAAAAGCATAAATAAGCTCGAAACCTAAATTATCGGGTGAACGTAAGATTACTCCACGTAAATGGCAATTCAAACAATTTTTAATCAAGTTGTTACATACCTTATTTCATTATAGTTATCCAATATAGCTATCGGTCTTTCACTAAAATATGGTTTATTTAATTTATTCTTACATAAATAGTTAAGCTAATAGCCAACTGTAAATATTATATTGTAGACTTTACAGAATGTAAACAACATGGGCGATATCTAAATATTTTAATATATCAAAGACTACTCGTACTTGCACACTATTGCCTGTAAAACTGAATTGTATATACTTTAATGTAAATGTTCGTTCACCCAATGTGATATAATACTTCACTCTTTTCAAACAATAACAGTTTTTACGCACCAGATACATGTTTTATCACAAGAACGTTGAAAGAAATCGTTAGACTTGTCACCTCAGAATCAAGCAGACAGCAAACTTTAGCGTCACGCTTTGGTTCTTTACAAGGAGTGCGTTTATGTCCATGCAGTATAGAATATAGATCACTGGTTGGTACAGAATAAAGATGGTAGCAACTACTTAACAATTTCCCTCTTTTCGCCACTACACACACACACACACACACACACACACACACACACACACACACACACACACACACACACACACACACACACACACACACACACACACACACACACACACACACACACACACACACACACACACACACACAGTGTACTTGTCCGTACAGAGTAAAGATGGCAGCACCTACCTGGCAATACTCTCGGTCAGTCTCCTCAAGGTCATTTCCGCTCTCCAAATCCGGATCACGGTTCTGAAAAGGGAGATGAGCAGGGAATTAGTTATCTTTCTTAATCTATACCATATATTAATTTAGAAATGATATTATGAAACATATCAGATATTGATGTAAGCTATTTATGAATACAAACAATTGTACAATACGGTTAGCCTAAAAGCAACACATTAATAATACATTTAGGCCTATTTGAAAACTGCCAATTATTGATGGGTGTTGAATTTAACTGAAATAGTTTACGAACTTTTAGGTTGCGAAAACCAAATCAGTCTGTCTAAATATATTTTTTTTTAAATGCCAATTAATTTTCTAGAGCTTAAACAAAATAATCAAAATAGATGGGATTTATCTTTTTATTATCTGCACACTAAGTTTTTAATTATTTTAACTTATTTTTATGGAAGTATTCTGAGATTTCAATAAGATTTGAATTTATTTCTTTCATCTCTAAAATTTTAAAGCGATTAAGTTTTTTTTAACACATTTTAAATTATAGAATTTATTAAATATTTATTAACTTTAATTTATTGAAAGCTAATTTCTATCAAAAATATATAATTGACTACTTTTTTACCAGGATTTAATTTTTTTTTTAATTTAGCACATTTTTTGTTTATCTTTGAAAGTTATTTTTCTTTGAGTGTGTGAGGACTATTTTTATGAACATTTTTATAATTTTATCCAACTTGATAATTACTCTGCCATCCTCAATCGTCCTAAATTGACGAGCCTCAAAATTTCTATGAATCTATTCTTATATGTTCGCTACCCTTCCTCTGCCCTCTAAGGTACGAAGCCTATATTGCATTATTTCACTATGGCGTAGCTTATAGGATAGATTCATAGTGTACTCCGTCAAGGTAAGACTGCTACCTTTCAGGTTAAGTGGAGTCTACAGTCTACATTACGTTGCTAACTTTCAAGGTAACCAGACTGTACATTTCATTTATTCTGAAAGGTAGTAACGTAATATACACTTCATTCAGCCTGAAAGGTAACACGATTACCTTGCTTATTTCAACTAGGGTGCAGTTATTCATAGTGGATCACATCAAGGTAAGACTAAGCTTTCAACATAAGCCAAGATTACACTCCAATTAACCTGAATAGTACCTTGATGGACTACTTTAAGGACCTATCCTATAGGCTGTGCCACTGTGGGACCATACAAGGAAAACTTGCTACTTATCAAGCTAAACGAAAGCTACATACTGATTGATATTAAAAATATTAAATTTTTGAAATTTTATGCTCTTTGAATGCTTTTTACTACGTGCTAAATATCAGCCACTCATTTTTTTCAGTAGTAGATTAGATTTTGATTGGACTTGTGAGGCCCTAGTTATTTAATATAAAGGTACAAATGTTAGTTTTACTGACTAAATCTGAGGATTTGGGAACGAATTATTAGGTATTTATGCATAGCATTTAAAAAATTCTTACAAAGATAATTTTCAAAAATCCTATTATTGAAGACTTGTATTTTTTTTTTAATAATTCAGATTGTCATGTATTATTAAATGCCCTGTGTATTTGACTGTGAAGTTAATATCCGATCTATAAATATTTATTTCATACATCTAAAACTAAAGATATTCAGAACTAAACAATAAGAGCAAATATCATAAATATCACTCTTGTATTTTGTGAGCAAAGTTTATCAGTCTTATGTAAATAATTTGAAACTATTTAGAACAAATCTAATACTCAGGACCAATATTGCGGGTAGCTTCTATCACAACCAAATCTTTTTATTTTGTAGTTGTTTCAGTTCTAGCCCAGTTAAAAAAAGGCCACCCTTATTATATGTTGAATGTCATTATATTTTTAATTAGTGAACATAATGCACATTTTTCTAACCTTGAAAAGAAAATCGTATCTAGCACTTCCCACGACATTATTTCTTATAAATTGAGAGGTTACTGAGTGGAGCAAGGAAAAACAGATTAATTTTTCAAACAAACTTATTTAAATTCATAATATTTAACCAATTTATGTTTGATCTACCCGCTTTCGTGGCCGCATGGTCTAAGGCGTTACTTTTGCAGTAGACTTGTCGATTACGTGGATCTCGAGGTTCGAATCTTGGTCGGTGTACTGAGGGTGGTTTTTCCAAAACGGTTTACAGCTTTACTCCCATGCCAATGCGGCTACACTTCTTATAAATAAAGCCTTCTTCATCCCTAACCAGTTAGCGTAATTAGCACATAAACGTTAAACGAAACGGGTATAAGACACGCTGCTAAAACAAAAAAATGTTTAAACAATTTTAAACTAAAGTGAATTACCTAAAATAAAGTCATTTAATTGAATTTAAAGCTGAATTCGATTCAAATCCTGATAAGGTGTTACAAGAGCCATTTTTTTAAATATGATTTTCCATTATTATTTTTTCATTCACACCATAAGACACTATTTGTACATTTTCTTAAAAGTCTCATTTCTCATTCTGTATTCTTGAATTAATTCTGCTGTATGGATCTAAATTTAAAATTAGTTGTGTAGCAAATAGATAATTGGTAAATTTATACTGACATAATTGAATCTTAATATCCCCTAATTAAATAATATATGGATGCTATTATCAAAAATAGTTAAGTCAGAAATAATCTGTTTAAAAAGCTCAAGCCCACATCAGTGGACACATATGTGTCACTCATGATTGACTGGATTTCCGTGATGGAGAGATCGAGGTTTGAATCCTGGTCTTCATGCATTTATTACATTTTTATATTACATATTTCACCCCCCAAGTGTACTGAGTACATTTTGATAAAAATAAAATATACACAGACATAAAAATAAAATTTATATGCTTTTACATTCATTAGAGAACAATTATTAAATTTAATCTCTACCTAAAACCCTAAAATGAAATCTTAAGTGGTTTCAAACTACTCCACAATATTTGAAAAGCGCGCTTGTTACAACTTCAATGCCTGATCACCAGAACTAAAGAGAAGCCAGGCCCCTTTAACTTAAACTTGGATTAGGGATCCTTGATCTTATGGGAAATCGATTCTTTGATTGATTAATCAATATTTTAAATTAAATTCAAATATCTCGTTTTGCACGTTTCATTTATTTAAAAAATGTCGCATCAAGAAGTCAAAAGAAATCTTATCATAAATGCAGAAACGTTTTGTTTTATTACTATGAAAGTTTCAAAATCAAGGGTTTGAAATCCTGGATCATCAATTTAGATATATTATGTAATACTTAATTTATATCATAGTTGAAATGTATCTAAGTGTGAAGAGGTTCAGATAATTTGTTAACAATCTCCCTACCCTTTCCTACATTCTCAAATGTTTTCTACTATTAAATTTAATTAAAATTCCTGGATGAAAATAAAGATTTGATATCTATATTAATAAAATGAAGAGTTTGTCCATCTATCATGAGCGTTGCACGATATCTACCTGCAAGCACAGGTCTGAAATTTAAATATTAGTAGCCCTATGCACGAACTCGAAGCCAGAATTTTAAATTTTAACTAGAATATTTTTTTAATCAACTAAATACAAAAGAAATTGAAGAAACATTAACGACGCAAGAAAGCTTTACTACTACATCTCATATCAATTTCTAATATAGTTTGGTGGCCATGGAATTTGGTTGCTCTAAACAAGAAAAGTTTCGGTACTTAGAAAACTCATTCTTCTCGTGGCACCATGATATGTTAATTTTAATATGTTGTCATATTTCCTTCTAATAAATAACTCCTTATATATTAAATATTTTCTGTAAACAGTTTGACCCTTTTAATTAATTTTACATTTTTTTTCAACTTTCTAAACGTTTTACACGTTTTAACCAAAAATATTTTTTTGGAGGTAGGCCGGGTAATTAATGTAAAAAGGGATTGAAGGGCCAAATGGCCAAACTGGTAAATATAGTAAAAATAAATCTAATCAAAAAGGGCAAAAATCGCAAAAGTGTCAAAAAATGAATAAATGTCAAAAAACCATAAAAAGGGAGAAAGGATAGAATTGAGCAAAAAGGGTGAAAATGGTGAAAAAGGTAAAAAGTAAATCTAATCAAAAAGGGCAATAAGAACAAAAAGGCAAAAATTCGCAAAAATGTCTAAAAATAACTCAAAAATTTTAAAAAGGGTAAATGGGCAAAAATTAAATCATAAAAATATAAAAAGGATATATAAATGTTGATTAAAAAGCCTCAAAAGAACCAAAAGGGGTAAAAAGGGTAAAAAGTTTAAAGGTTAAAAAGCATAAACGGGGTATAAACGGTATAAAGGGTAGATAGGGTAAAAAGGGACAAAAGTGGTATTACTCTAATAGGGTAAAAAGGTTAAAAGGTGTAAAAAATGCAGTAAAGGGTAAGCGAGGTAAATGCAATAAAAAATATTAAAATAATTTTGATTGGAATTTAATTGCTACCCTATAACAACCAATTATTTATGGTGTGACACTTTTCTTTTTTTTTTAGCACCAACAGGCAAAAGTTCAAAGTATTGTGTATAGAGACGTTATAACTTAAACTTCAAAAGAAACAATATTCAGATTAAATCTCTATTTTGACATTATGTATTAGTCAGCCTACTTTCGCGTTTTGTACCACAAATCAAACAAATAAAGATTCATATTTAAATATACATAAACTCCATTCACGGTAGGAATTACTCTCTGAAAGGTCTTTTTTCCTACAATATCCTACTATATATAATAGATTTCTGGTAGGGAAAAAGGCCTTTCAGAAAACAACTCCTACGCTGAACAGACTTTAATTTAAATATTGTAACTATTCCCTGTGGCTTATTTTACCTACTAAAAATAGCAAAGCTACCTTATAGATTTATTGAAAGGGTACAGCTAGCTAACTATGGATTATAGTATTAAATTTAAATTCATGTGATCTATGCTACATTCAACATGAGAGTTTTTTGTTGAGTCCCACATTAGTTTTAGATTTTGTGCGCCATTTTTTTGTGCCCTGTGATGTCATGAGTAATTTGATATACTGTATTTGTAATCATTTACAAGAAAACTTTTATTTTGACATCGAGTTTTACTATCCATCAGGGTTGTCCGCATATTTGCAGCAAGAGGACAAGACTGAACAAAAGGCAGAATTTAGATGAAATGGCCTAATCCAGAATTCGAGTTGAGAGAGATTGAGAAAATGTTTGATAAAAAGCATCTTTATTAGACCTATATGAGGATCTAACCCTAGCCTACCCGATACCAGCAAATCAGACGTTCGACGCACATGCCCAAAGATATGGATGTGACATATAAGATTACATCTACTTGCATTCAGATATTGATGCGCGCGCACATACAGAAATGCTTTCATTCACATTTGTTAAAATTAAGAATAGCTTAAAAAGGATTCGCATGTATAGTTTACATCACATATGGGATTTTTTTACTTCTTGGTTTACTCAGAAAGAGGCATTTTAGAGTAAAATTACATACATTTTTATTATTATAGCCAGCTTCGATGGATGCATGATCTAAGGCGTCACTCTCGCAATAAACTGGACTGGCGATGATGGGGAGATCGGGGTTCAATCACAGTCGAGGGTATTGAAGGTGGCGTTACCTAAACGGTTTTCCTCTCCCCTCCAAGCAAATTCAGGTGCACTTCCTATAAATTCAACCTTCCTCATATCTAACACATTAGAGTAATTAGTAAATAGGCGTATAGCCCGAACTGGTAGTAAGATGCGGTGCGAAAAAAACTTTATATTCCATACCTGCTTCGGTGGCCAAATGGTCTAATGAGTCACTCTCGTGTTAGACTGGCCTGATTATGGTGGGGAGATCGGTGTTTGAATCCGGTTGGTCTAATGATGTGGTTTTTTCCAAGTAGTTTCCCACTCTCCTTCCACGAAAATTTGGGTATATTACCTCTAAAACGCTACCTTCCTAATCCTATCCCAATTAGAGTAATTATCATATATGCGTATAAAATGAACCGGTAGTAAGCGGTGCTGACAAGTATTTCTCCCCCTTAGTGAGAAGAAAGGAGAAATGACAATGTTTCAGGAATGTAAATGTTTTTAGAAATACCACATCTCGCAATTATTCTGCCATCTATGTTTACATAAAACAACTAACGCTGTTTACTTTCCAAAGATACACGAAGTTTTTCAAAAATATTTTAGACCAAATAATTTTAGGCTAAATGACTTTATTCCAACTGACTTTTGATGAACTTAACAAGGTCGAGTTACTTTATTCGCAATTCATTGTAGGCCAACTGACTGTTACTGATTATTTTTTAGTCTAAATTAGTTTAGGCTAGCTGACACTAGGTCGCAATTTAAAGTAGGTAAATAATTTTAGTTCAAGCAGTTTCTATATCACCTTTTAATTCATTATTTACATTTTTTGTGATTTAACATTTTAAATGTACTTTGCAACTGAGTCTCAAGTATAACACAAGCTGAATCCGTATGTAACGAAATATATGTGATATATAGCAATGAGCAAAACGGGGAAAACCAATCAATATTTTTTTTATGTCTTGGATATTCTAATAAATAATGAACACGATGACGCATCTCCATTACACTCTTCTAAAAAAAATAGATCATCAAAGCCTATCTGTAGGTACAACAAAGCTTTGCTAAGCAACTTTTCAAAGGTTGAAGATGGAAGGAACTTGCGTCTCTTTAATATTAATCTGGGTTATCCAAATACTCACACTAATGAGTCATATAAGTGAGGAAGGTAGATTTTAGGTGTGTACCCATAATCGAGTTAAGTGGGATGAGACATTTAAAAAAAACTCTTGGTAATTTCCACCTTAACCTTCCAGTCAACGAAAAGAATTATCAGATGAGACTGACTGGCACATTTGCGCCTTTGTTCACTGGTACAAAGGAAATCAAATATTTTGTAGACTTTATGATACATGGATTTAGTCGCAGAGACATTTTTGGACTAGGACCATGTATTTTTACAAAGGTGTAGGGTGATCATTTAAAAATGTCACAAATAATTTACTTCTCAAGAATAAGTATAGATAAAATCATAGTAATGTTTATTATATCCAGACCAGCCAGCCAGCTCATAAATTGGGATAAGGTAGAAAATTTGTCACTGAGATATAATGTTTGATTAAAAAACGGCTTACCAAGGACGGGAATTCGTTGCGCATCTCACTGCACCACTGTTGGTAGGGGGGCCCACAAGGGGCAGCCTTAGCCAGAAAGTCCCTAATCTCCCGGCAGAGGGGGGCATTCCTTTCC
Organism: Timema podura; assembly: GCA_033556935.1. Classification (NCBI taxonomy): domain Eukaryota; kingdom Metazoa; phylum Arthropoda; class Insecta; order Phasmatodea; family Timematidae; genus Timema; species Timema podura. The sequence continues at coordinate 119,838,869 of JAVRXN010000009.1, read as the reverse complement.
AGCTCCACTAGGGACATACGCAACCATTCCTGTAACACACAAACAGTAGACTATAATCACAGTATCAAATGCAAACTAAGCACAACATATTACAATCACAGTCATTCCTGCAACTACATAGTATTATAATATTCATTGCAAATTAAACATAGTATTACCACATTCATATTATGCAACATAAACATAGTATATTATCACATCATTTCTGCAACATAAACGTAGTATAATTATATCACAGTCATTTCTGAACATAATAGTATATTACTATCAAGTCATTTGACTAAAATAGTATAATTATCACAGTCATTTCTGTAACATAAACATAGTATAATTATTACAGTCATTTCTGCAACATAAACATAGTATAATTATCACAGTCATTTCTGTAACATAAACATAGTATAATTATTACAGTCATTTCTACAACATAAACATAGTATAATTATCACAGTCATTTCTGTAAACATAAACATAGTATAATTATTACAGTCATTTCTGAACATAAATAGTATTATTATCACATTCATTTCTGCAATATACATATAATATTATCTCATCCATTCATGCAACAAACACAAAGTATTATTACTATAGTTATTATTTGTACAGACACACAGTATTATTATTATTATATATTATTTTATTATTATTACAGTCATTTCTGCAATATGCACTTGGTATTACTATCATAATCATTTCTGAAACATACAGATAGTATTATTATCATCACAATAGTTTCTGAAACATACACATATTATTATCATCACAGTCATTTATACAACAAACTCATATTATTACTGTCACAGTCATTTCTGTAACAAATACATAGTATTAAAACCATAATCATTTATGTAACATACAAATTTGATTTCTAACACATTCATTCCTGCAACATAGGCCCAGATCACGTGTTCTGACGTCGTAAATCCAAGTTTTCTTAATTTATATGTCCATGTCCTGTAACTTCATATGTCCATGTCTTCTAACGTTACATGTCTATGTTTTATTACATGTTTTCTGACTTCTTATGTCCATGTTTTCTTCACGTTATATGCCAATGTCCTCTAACCTTATATGTCTATGTCCTCTAATTTAATATATTTATGTTTTCTAATACCATATGTACAGTACATGCTTTCTCATGTCCATGATTTTATCATCGTATGCCTATGTTTTCTAACATTGCATGGGCCTATTTTATAACGGCGCATGTCCACGGGTTCTAACGTCGTGTTGCTATGTTTTCTAACATCATATTCCCATGTTTTTTAAAAGTCGTATGTTTATGTTTCATAACGTTGCATTCGCATATCTTCTAGCATCATATTTCCATGATTATTAATGTCATGTGTCCATGTTTTATAACATAACATATCCCCATTTTTTAACGTCATGTGCCCATGTTTTCTAATTAGTTAAGAAGTAAATGTTTTCTAAGGGTGTATGTCTATGTTATCTTAAACGAGGAAGTGATTTATCTATTATAATTGATGTTTTTCCACCCTCCTCTTACTGAGTCCTAGCTAATAGATAATAAGTAATTAAGTTGTGTAAGGTACGTACCTCTATGAAGTTGAGGATAGCGCGATGCCATGGAGGTACCTCCACCATGATACAAGAGGGACTGTCCCGCCTTCTGGCAGTACGGTCAGACGGTGACAGGCTGCTGCGTCTGCTGTTGGGAGCACACGTGGTTCCTCCACCCCCACTGCTTCCGATCGCAGACGGGGCCTTCTCGTCAGCCGGGGTTGTGGCAGGACTGCCCCCACCCTGCACCTGGGGGCCGTGATGCTCGAGTGCTCCAGCGGACCTTCCCCGATGCAGGCGTCCTGATGAACCTCCCCACCCCCGACGTGGTCCAGGGTACCTCGGGCAGGGTTAGATACCGTGACGACTCGTATGTGACGCGCGGCATGGAGCGGGACCGGGGGCGAAGGTAGGGGCGGCTGGCCAGGAACTCTGCGGCGGCGGAGGCTGGGTCGGAGAAACCCATCGCCCCCGAAACTCCCGTTGGGTGTTCCGGGGAGTCAAAGTCTGGGAGGTTCTGGAGCTGTTTCTGGAAGGCGAGGATATCCTGCTCGGGGGTGTTGTTGTGGGCAACCTTCACACACACATACAGAGTCATTAGCACTTCACACCTACTGGTAGAAACTCAGCGATATAAGTATTGTTTGGACACTACCCCTGTTTTCTCTAATGTCACAGAAGGAAAGGCTCCTCTCCCGATAACTAGCCCTTTTATGTATTAATAATAATGACGTGAGCTTTAAACTATTATTGGTGTATTTACACAGTTTAAAATATTATTTTATTTATTTACCTTTGTTGGAATATTGTTAGGGATTACACTTAATTAAGGGGGTGAAATGTACATTGAAAAGGCAGAGGGGTGGGCTTACCTTGGTAATATAGGTGGGGCCGAAACAATTGTGACTTGAACATTAACACACTAATTGAAAAGTAAATATTAACTAGCTAGACAAAAACAAATTACCTAATCAATTTTTTCACTTTTTGAAGATAATGTCACTGAGGTGAGCTCCACCAGACGTCAAGCAAACCTCAGAACATTGTCCATCACTTTATAAACAAAGATCGTCTAGTTATTGAAGCCTGCCCTGTAAAGGGAGGGGAGAGACGTACCTTGGCGATGTTCGCGTGGGACTTGGAGCGCCTCTTGTTACTCTGACGTAGACTGGAAAACCGGAAGGAGGCCCGTGGCTTGTGATAGTGCAGACTGATGATGGGGAGCGGAAGCAATGGGGGAGACCCAGGTCCGGGGGAGTCCCGCCCTTCACTGCTGGGCCCACTCTGCAGAGACTCCCTCGAGGGGGCGTGGCGCAGCAGGTGGGAGAAGGCGAACAGAGTGGCCTGCACAGCCGGCTCCAGGCCTAGTCCGGACATGCTCCCAGAGCTATCCCGACCCTGGACCACGAGCGAGGCCGCCGAGGGGCGTTGTAGGGGCCGCGCCCGGCTAGGTGGAGGGGGTGGTTCCTCTGGAGCAGCGGGAGGCCCGGGTTCGTTGCTCGAGCAGTCTACCGTCAGGTTCACCTGCCCCGCCAACACCAACAAGTCGACATCATTTAGGTTCATCTCAAGTCTTGTTTAGGAAACCTCACAGTGACATCCAAAACTTACTTTACAATTATCATGCAAACTAAAACTATTACTATTGAGTAAAAGTAATTAATGGCCAAAGCTAGTTTCATTTAAAAATACGAAACCATGATATGGAAAGTAAGCGTGTTATTAGGGTAACTAGCCAGGATTTTAACCCCAGCCTCTCAGGCCAAAGTTAGGCAAACTAGTGCTGAACTAGGAAGGAACAAACTATTACATGACCCGCATTAAAAATACAAATAAATTTACTATCTTTTCCATATATATTTTGTTGAAATATTATTGAAAATACAAAATTTAGGAACACTCTGTCCATTAAATATTGGTCGCAGGAACAAAGTAGTCATATATTAATAATGCCCTAATGGAATAAATATATGTAATTTTTGTGCAGGCTGTATATCATTAAAATGAGTAGTAAAATATTTTTTTCATTTTAAGATTTTTTGGTCACATCTGTTTGCACAAACATATTTTTTGTTTAATTTAAAATATCTTGGCTAGTGTTAGAACTTTATTTATACTAAAGCTGATAAGTGTAGACCTAACTAAAGGCTTTATAATAATATTTTATCAAATTAATTTTCTCCAAATGCCCCAAATTGTTCATTGGTATTTTGGGCAGCATTGTCTCCAAGTTGGTTGACCTAAGAAAACTCCTCTTATTTCCGTATGTCCACATTTGTGGACCTCAGAACTTAATTTTTTTCCTGGCGCAGATAACTAGAATTTAATAGTTCTGACTCTAGGTTGACTTTCGAGGACTTAAAAACTTCTTGTTTCTAACACAACAGCGCTGTTTTTGCGTTAGAGGACTACTATTTTAATTGTAATTTAAAAGTCATACAGAAGAGGGCGTCCTTCTCCAAATTTTTGTTCAATGAAAACCATTGGGGTCACTGGTGAACCCAATACCGTTTTTTGAAATACATGGCTTTCACTCGTGAATTTTTAATCAACATATAAGATTTTATTTTAAATTTTGAAGACACGTGCAAGTAAGATAACAAAATAAAATAAATTTTTCTAAATATGTTCGTTCTTTCATTCAATTTGTAGCAAAGTTAGTATTTTGTTTAAAAGATTTTACATATTTTAATTTATCGATTGCTATAATTTTTTTTGAGATTGCCAACATTAGCTTAGGTTTGTAGAGGGAGGGACTATAAAAAAAAGTTGGTAATTGAATGTTGATCGCCCAAATTTGATTTATTTTTGATGCAGCTTTCCCGTGTTAAGAATAGGTCTAACTGCTGGTATTGTAATATAAGTTTTCTTTCGCTTACTTATCTGTTTTATCTATGCTTACGACTTATAATAATAATAATAATAATAATAATAATAATAATAATAATAATAATAACAATAATAATATAATCACCAGTAGGTGTTAAAAATTTGTTTGAAAGCTGTTTATCATGTTTATCATGTTTATATTGAGAAAATATATTTAGTGACAAATTTCAAATATGTTCATAATATAAAAGATGTTTTCTTCTTCCAAAATGTTTCGAAGATGCAAAGGTTATTGTGGACGCTAAAGCTGAAAGAAAGGATATTTGACCTTTGACTTCGGCATCTCGAAACTTCACCCACCCATTGGGTTGATGTGAATATCCTGTTCGGAACCAAGTCAGTATCCAAAACTGATTTGTTAAAGAACCATCGAGCATGTATGTTATCTACAACTAGTTTAGTAATTTTGTGGTAGAGTGCAAAGTTCGACTTCTTACATTTTTCCAGGTCAAATTATATGCAATTGGGTGATCTGGTGGTCTAGGGATAAGGTGTTAGACTTCTATGCTGGGGGTCCGGGGTTCAATCCTCGGTCCCGGCACAGATTTATCTGATTGCCAAACCCTTCCTTCACCTCTGACAAGACGTGTATTAATCACAACTTGTGAATGTGTGGAATGCCAGGCCTCCACCGTGGTTCGGATCCCACGTTAAACTGTAGGTCGTCCATTTCATCTCACAATCACCCTACCATTACACATTAGCGTAAGTGCGTATAGCCCGAACGGGTAGTAACACGCGGTGCTATATAATAATATAATAATATAATAATAATATAATAATAATAATAATAATAATAAATAATAATAATAATATAATATATGTAATTTATTCTAGTCTTTAAATGCAAGGACACTCTTCCTCTTAGTTTCGTCCTCAGCAAGTATTTATTTTATGTTCTCCTGATACCAATCAATTATTTTTATCACTTGTAATTTGTTCCCATGGTATTTCTTTATTTGTCAATTTTTTTAAAATGTATTTTATGGCCACATTAGGTCTTTATGTGAATCGGGGTGGTTTTTTAAAAAACATTCTACCCACCATGATTTAAAAGAAGTTGGTTTAATCAGACCTTTAGGGCACTCTTTTATAACGTGTATGTTTTTACTTTTTTCTAAGTTACCGAAGCGTTTCACATTCGCGAGCCCTTCGAGGCTGGTGTGTGATGTTATCTGACTCTAGCTATATTAGTATATATTGAGGTTTTGTATGTAATACAGTCTTATAAACAAAAACAAACAAATACTGTGCACCTCTATTTTGTAATTTTAAAATAATTACTAGCATATCTTTATATTCTTGTGAATTTTAAAATTTTCCCTGGTTTTCTCTTTGAGAATTTCCTATCACACAAATTTCCTGTCTTTTACAGGTTCACATTGATTTCTAGACCTGAATTAATCAAGCCTATTTTTGTTTATTCTTTTTCTCCGTGTATTATAAAATAAATATATAACAGGCGTGTTTGTGTGTTTTAGCCTCAAAGCATTCGTATGCTTATTGAGCTTCAACCAAACTTTTGAAACACGTAGGCTGCTTTTGGACCAAGGTTAAAACTTTCTTCGTCCTACAAATTTAGTAGGCTACCAAGTGTGTCGGATTTCCAAATAAAATAATAACGAGTTCGTATATGTTTGATATTATAAAAGTAACATAAAGTGAATGGTTACCATTAATACACGGACTAGGTCATCAGTTTTGTTTAATCTAGGTGCCGGTAACGCGGAGATATGCGTTCGAGTCCCAGCCGGGTCTACTAAGGTGTTTTTACATTACTAGTTCCCAACCTACTTCCAAGCAAGTATGGGCATATTCATCCTAATTTTCCATCTTCCTCATTCCTAGACCGTTAATTTAATTATACGAGTGGACCAAAAGGGAAGTAATTATCGTAGCAGCATGATCCGGACTCAAACCAGGCACCACTCTGACCCTTACCTTCCTCCTCTTCCTGAGGGTGCTGCACTCTGTGTCGGTGGACGAGGCTCGACTGCGAGGGCTGCGTGGAACGTCGTGAGCAGAGGCGGAAGCGAAACTTGATCGCGAGGCGCAGCTCTTCCAGCGCTGAAGATGTGCGGCCGTGGTAAGCAGGCGGTGGAGCAGCAGGCGTAGCATCACCACCGGGCTCAGCACACAGGGATAGCATGAGAGGAAGCTTTGGGCCAGCAGCGGCGAGGAGGGGTCGGAGGGTTGCCGCCTAGCCGGCACCTGCCCTGCAACATCCCCACAGTCACACCCTACACACCACAGTCGCACACTACACACCACAGTCACACACTACACACCAAGTGACACTTGTTACACTACAGTCATACCATGAACACACCACAGTCACACTCTGTACACACCACAGTCACACTTGTACACACCACAGTCACACTTGTATTCACCACAGTCACACTTGTATTCACCACAGTCACACCTGTACACACCACAGTCACACTTGTACACACCACAGTCACACCCTGTACACACCACAGTCAACTTGTAACACCACAGTCACACCCTGTACACACCACAGTCACACCCTGTACACACCACAGTCACACCCTGTACACACCACAGTCACACTTGTACACACCACAGTCACACTTGTACACACCACAGTCACACTTGTATTCACCACAGTCACACTTGTATTCACCACAGTCACACCTGTACACACCACAGTCACACTTGTACACACCACAGTCACACTTGTACACACCACAGTCACACCCTGTACACACCACAGTCACACTTGTACACACCACAGTCACACCCTGTACACACCACAGTCACACCCTGTACACACCACAATCACACTTGTACACACCACAGTCACACCCTGTACACACCACAGTCACACACCACAGTCACACCCTGTACACACCACAGTCACACACTACACACCACAGTAATAACAGTGCTACAAACACCCGTCCATAGAACAATGTGCAAACCAGAACCTCGTCTTTCTAAGCAGAGCTGATATTTATTTAAAATTTCTGGATAATTATAGGGCTTTAAAAAAAATGGCCGAAAATATTAGACACTTCCAAAGTAATTACTACTGGAATATTTAGAGAGCTTATAAGATATCTAGGAAATATATATATTTTTTTCGAAAACTTCAAAATATTGCCTTAATATAGTGTATATAGTAATTTTCAATCCTATTGAATTATTATTTCAAATCGGGTACAAGGAAAGATCTACCCGCAAAGAGTGCCCAAATAAACCAACTTTCCACTTTTCTAGTATGTATTTTAGAACCCACCTAGCCTATGAGTGGTCTGGTATGAACTACCACTCATGACCCATGGCAGGGTGGATGTATCGGCACTGGTGGAACCTTGGCTCAGAGATGCCTGTAAACACAAGATACAGTACATTATAGACAAGCACCATGGCTCAGGTACGTATGTTAACACAAGATACAGTACCTATAGACAAGCACCATGGCTCAGGGACGTATGTTAACACAAGATACAGTACGCTATAGACAAGTACCATGGCTCAGGTACGTATGTTAACACAATATACAGTATGCTATAGACAAGTACCATGGCTCAGGTACGTATGTTAACACAAGATACAGTACATATAGACAAGCACCATGGCTAAGGTACGTATGCTAACACAAGATACAGTACCAAAATAAAAAAAAAAAAAAAAAATAAACAAGACAACAACATACTGGCTCAGGACGATGTTACCAATGTCTATAGACATACCATGCTAGACGTATGTTACACATACAGTACGCAAGACAAGCTACCATGGCTCAGGAACATTTCTATCAAATACAGCCCCCTACTCAGAGACGTCTGTCTGCCCTGGATGGCTTTAAAGACCATCCACTTGGCTCAGCACCAAGTACTGTATTCTAACCTGTTTGTTATCATAAACATCCAAATATAGTTTTTGAAGTGCTCTAACACAACAGTTTACACACAAAACAATTTATTGTTACAGATTTTTCAAGAAGTCCATAAATAAATAATCAACAACTTACTGCTTGAACTGCCAAATGCCTTTTATAAACCTAAACATTATATTAGTAGTTAAATTACTACCTCGATGGCTTTGAGCACGTTCACGACGGCGCTCTCGACGGACAGGCCTTGTATCCTATTGGTGATGGGGCACGTCACCATACTGGGGGCGGCCGACGTCATAGTGATGTACGTATCCTCCACAGACTCCATTAAGGGCGTCGGGGGCGGCGCCTCTTCTGAAATGACCGAACAAACGATTGAAATCTTGGGTACAGACATAATAATATGTAGTTATTAATGCTGCTATTAGGAATTTTTTAACTCAAATAAGGGGTGGTTTAAGACAGTAGCTCCCAACTTTTTTCATCTGACGTCCCCCTTGGCATATCATCAAATTCTAATGGTCCCTCCTTCCCCTATTATTTTTTGAGTTAGTTATAAAAACATTTCTCTGGAAATGCTTTATGGCCCTAGGCTAGAAATCACTGGATTAAGCAATATGAATCCACCCTGCACAAGTTGTTTCATTGACAAAGGCATCAGTATCGTATAGTAGTTATTTTTTGCTAGCTGAGAGTCTGGATTTCGAATCCCTGCTGGTTGTATGTATTGAGGTTTCGCTCTCCCCCTACTTCTGTGCAGATATACCGGTCGGGGAGTAAGTCCCGGTGAACGGGAAAGTATACTTTAGAAAAACCGCCCCTACCTTGTAGGACGTCGTAGACGCTGAACCGCAGGTTGACACGATGCTGCAGCCCCAAGTAGACCAGGGTCCTCGCCGCGTGGTGCTTGACGAAGCGGGCATACTTGGTGCTGTGGTTGGTGTAGTACCACTCATCTGACGGCAGCAGGAGTTGACTGAGGACGTCAGGAAGACCCTGGTCGATTATGGACCGGTGGTGTTGTGGTTCCAACGCTAGAGTCGCCACTATCTGTAGTACCAGTACTAGCAGTTGCTGGAACAAATAAGTCACACTGTAAATCTCGGCGAGTAGTGCATATATCTACAGAGATTAGGTGTCCAGGTTCGATTTCAGGTTTGTATAAAGTTATATAGCTAATTTTGTAACTGGAACTTCCTCTTTTACAGCTATGAATTAACGACCGGAGAACTTGGTGTTGTTATAGACTGTTAAGTTAGTTTGTAGCTCTCGTGCTGTGACTATGGGAAAAGTGCGGTAGGAAACCTTTTATGATTGGTTGGGATAATCACGAGATACATCATAATACACAGCACTGTGCTCTACGTCTTTCCACCCTTCCATAATATATATACTATTACTATTATTATTATTATTATTATTATTATTATTATTATTATTATTATTATAAGGTAGGGAAGAGGAAAGTATAATTTTAAAGGAAGTGTAGCTGAATTTTTTAAGGAGGGGGAGAAATTATTTCGGATTAATCCACTCCCAGTATATTCGTCTAGGGTTTCTAACCATAATCTCCCAAACAACGGCAAACCAGGCAATTGAGATTTCCATCTTTGTTGGCATGTCCCCTAGTATTGAACGCACTGCTACTCTTACTACTACCACTACTACTAATACTAAAGACAAGTCTAGCTTCCTAATAGTGCCATGGGACGCTTCTACTGACCGGATCATGCGTGGAGTCAAGAGCCGCCGCCAAGATGCGTAACTGAGGCTCCTGGGCCAACTGCGCCTGCGCCGCTGGTCCTTCCACCATAAAGAGTAGCGCCCTGGCGGCCAGAATCTGAAGGCAGTGGTAGCTGCAGTGTCTCCATCTGCACAAATGAGGTTCAGATAACCCTACCACCCGAACTCAGGTCCCCTTGAAATAACTTTTTTCTGCACATGCGTGAGGAACAAAAACTAAACATGTATTCGGACGATCATTTGTGTTGATTATCATAAGTTAGCCTTAAAATTGACGAAGAACCGCTCATTAGCTCATAGGTTAGCGCGTCTTCTCATTGAGTTGATGTTCCAGGGATCAGCTTCCACCACAAACTAAAATATTAATACTTTATGAAATTGGGGGCTTCCCCTTCCATTCGGATGAAGAAATAACCTAGTGTGGTTTTTGTTCGAGATTTATGTCAGTTTGTAAGCCATGTGCTGATATAATCAGTTGGTTTAGATAGTGCATATCAAATACAATACCTCAAAATAATAACGTGCACGTATTTAAGTTTTGGCTAAGTTCGTTTGGGTTATTTGATAATGAAATCAATATGCGCCTGACAGGTAGGTTATTTCGTGTACACCTACTTTATTTCGTTTTTAATTCCATCCCCGCACACACGTCTGACTTAACAGACACTCGTCGGAATACACATTGATTTTTTTTTGTTTCTGGTTTATTACTCGCACTGTACATAATATGCATTTTTTTCTCGTGGATTTTAAGACGCTCGTGGTCTTCATTCCCACTGCTCAGTAGGTTCTTAGCGGCTCACAAACACGACATCCAAACCCCAGACCACCAACGCGTGACTTTAAGGAAACCAAAAGATTTCTGTCCTCAGCACGGTATCAAACCTGGTACAAATGAGTAACATACTTGGCGTCACAAGCGTCTAGAACCTAACTTATAGGGAAATCATGAATCGTTTAGCCTACGTGAAAACTAAATATTTATCTATTTGGGACTCAAACCAAGTTATCTTATTGTAGTAAGTACAATGGCTCCCCACATCCGAGGTCACATGGCTTTACCTGGTCTGGTTTTACGGTGATGAGGAGGTTGAGATTCGAATCTTGGTCAAATGCAAGCAGTCCTTTTACCAAAATGCTTTCCCAATCTTCCTTCAGTCTAATCTAAATACATTCCCTCTACATTATATCTTTATCATCCCTGCCCCAACAGTGTAAACACGCATATAGCTTGAACAGATAAAGAACTCCACGGTATGTCACTAATCTGACACCTTCTATGAGTCAGCGACTTTTCAAGAGTGGAAACTCATCTACCGTGTCAGAGTTTGGCATCCACTTGTATGGGGAACAAACACCTCTTGCGAGGCTCCTCTAACCAATCATAGCTGTGTTCCTTGAGCGTAGTCACGCACGTTTCATGCGCAGTGGGCAATTTAGGGACTGGTGACCCCGTGCCTGCCATTGACCCTGTCATCACTGGACAAATGGGGAAACCCCCTACCCTTGGCCAGCTTATCTCGACGGGAGGAGTTGGCCCCTCCCTTCGTGAGTGCTGGACTCTCACGTAAGGGCGTTAACCACTTGGAGGTCAGGCGCTTAGCCTAAAGAATCCTCATGAGAGCTTTCGGCCTGAGTTTACTAGCGGGGACCTCGTATAAATGGCCTGACCAGCTTTCCCGAAAGGTAATAGCTCCCAACCGCTTAGTGTGTGGCGAGTAGGGGGCCCACCTCCTCCCATTCACCCCCACACAGATACCTCGACTGATATTGAGCCATCTTTCGGGTTAAAACCTCCGGATCTTGCCTGAGGGCCACCACAAGGAGGAACTCTGCCAGGATTACCAGACAAGAAACATCCCTCAAGAAGAAAGGAGAAACCTCCTTTCCCATCCGAGTCAGTTCGGTCGCCACAAAGTTGAGCAAATCTCAATCTCAGTGTGCTTCCAGCCCCAACTCGGTGCAACCCCCACCCTGTATGGGTAGTAAGACGTGGTGCTCAAAATTAATTGAGTGTAACAACTTTTTTTAAGTGGTTCATGAGGGCAGATTATTTACTCTAGTCCCGCCAACCGTAAATACATTCCTGCAGCAAAGTCCTCTCTTGGGGATTGTGATAGATATAAATATGAGCTGTTGCCTGTAAAGGAGTACCCGTAGAGGAAGCATAGTCCTTTTTCGGGAATTGTGAGAGATAGGTCCTCTCTCGGAAATTGTGATAGCTAGAAACCCACCCAGTTGACTAGAGAGTGAATCTTTATTATTTATAAGATACTTGAACTAAAACAACAAGAAAATATGATTAATACTATTTACACATACCGTACTACGCATCCTATTTGAATAGTTAAAACGTTTTTGTTGTAATTGTAAATTAGGGGGAATAATATTACAATTTCCGAAATATGTTTAAAGGTATAATTTAAACATTTTTACAAAAGTGGGAATCAAACTCTGTACCTTTGTATTACACGCTAGGGCAAAACCTGAACCCTCCATGCTGTTTGACAGACACAAAACACAATAATTCATCATCACTTCCAAGGACATGCCGACAGTTACTGTATGTGTCGGTTTGTTTTGAGTTTAGGTGATTGTTGAAGTGTTGCTCTAAGGGTCGTTTTGTTGTAAGAGGCAATGTAAGCTTTGATGAAGTCATTAATGCGTGTTTTGTTGTATTACCATGTTATTGTAATTGTTGTTGTGTTGCTATAAGTATAATAATATTGCAAGGAATATCGTAATTTTGTTGACAGGATTGCCATATTGCTAGTAGTATCTTCACATTTCTGTCAGTATCATTATGTTTCTGGTAGTATTGGCATATTGTTGGCAGTATCGTCATGTTCCTGTCAATACCATCATTTAGTTGTCAGTATCGTCATGTTCCTGTCAATATCATCAATTAGTTGTCAGTATCGTCATGTTCCTATCAATAACATCATTAAGTTGTCAGTATCATCATGTTCCTGTCAGTATAAACATTTAGTTGTCAGTATCGTCATGTTCCTGTCAGTATCACCATATTCCTGTCAATGCCATCATTTAGTTGTCAGCATCGTCATTTTCCTGTCAATACCATCATTTAGTTGTCAGTATCGTCATGTTCCTGTCAATATAATCAATTAGTTATCAGTATCGTCATGTTCCTTTCAATACCATTATTTAGTTGTCAGTATCGTCATGTTCCTGTCAATACCATCATTTAGTTGTCAGTATCGTCATGTTCCTGTCAATATCATCAATTAGTTATCAGTATCGCCATGTTCCTTTCAATACCATTATTTAGTTGTCAGTATCGTCATGTTCCTGTCAATACCATCATTTAGTTGTCAGTATCGTCATGTTCCTATCAATATCATCAATTAGTTGTCAGTATCGTCATGTTCCTATCAATAACATCATTTAGTTGTCAGTATCGTCATGTTCCTGTCAGTATAATCATTTAGTTGTCAGTATCGTCATGTTCCTGTCAGTATAATCATTTAGTTGTCAGTATCGTCATGTTTCCTGTCAGTATCACCATATTCATTGTCAATGCCATCATTTAGTTGTCAGTGTATTCGTAATGCATTTGTTGTCATGTCATTCCCTGTTGCCATATTTTAGTTGTCAGTATCGTCATGTTCCTGTCAATACCATCAATTTAGTTGTCAGTATCGTCATGTTCCTGTTCAATACCATCATTTAGTTGTCAGTATCGTCATGTTCCTGTCAATATCATCAAGTTAGTTGTCAGTATCTCATGTTCCTGATCATATACATCATTTAGTTGTCAGTATCGTCATGTTCCTGTCAGTATACCATATTCTGTCATAGCCATAATTTAGTTGTCAGTATCGTCATGATTCCTGTCAATACCATCATTTAGTTGTCAGTATCGTCATGTTCCTGTCAATATCATCATTTATGTTTGTCAGTTGACACGTTTTCCTGTCACTAGCATTATGTAACTGTCAGTATCGTCATGTTTCTGTCAATATGATCGTTTAGCTGTAGGTATCCTCATGTTGCTGTCAGTATCGTACTGTTGTTGTCAATGCTATCATGTTGCTGTCAGTATCTTCGTGTTTGTGTGCGTATCATCATGTTTTTGGTAGTATTGTCAGACTGATGCAAGTGTTGTGTTGCTGAGTCTCGTGTTGTGTGTCTCACCTGCTCACCTCTGGCTAGGAGAACACTGCTGCTTACTGCCCACCACCCTCTTGTACAAGGTGAGAGCGTTGTGGAGGATATTCAGCACTGACAAGGCGTGGACACTGGACAGGACGTCTGTGGGAAGTCAAGAACAACACCTTACATTGTGATTATACACACACGTCACAATATTAAAACAATCTTCAGTTAGGGACATATAGGCTAGTTTTGTTTTATTAACGGTATTTGCATTCCCCATCTAAACAAGCAACTTATCAATATGTCACACATATATAGTAGTAACACGATTAGGAAATGATTTGCAAGCTGTAATAACTAATTAATGTAATAGTTAATAATTTCATATATGTATACGTCAATCGTGCGATCTGCCATTGTTACATTTGATTGAAAGTGGCAATACCTATGAAATAATACTAATAATAGAGCAGTCTACAAAATTATAAATGTTGACAATAATAGATTGCAATTTCAAAGGTATAAGGACTCACCTATGACGCACTCCTGCTGTTATAAGGACTCACCTATGGCGCACTCCCGCTGCTATAAGGACTCACCTATGACGCACTCCTGCTGTTATAAGTACTCACCTATGACGCACTCCTGCTGTTATAAGGACTCACCTATGACGCGTTCTTGCTGTTATAAGGACTCACCTATGACGCACTCCTGCTGTTATAAGGACTCACCTATGACGCGTTCTTGCTGTTATAAGGACTCACCTATGACGCACTCCTGCTGTTATAAGGACTCACCTATGACGCGTTCTTGCTGTTATAAGGACTCACCTATGACGCACTCCTGCTGTTATAAGGACTCACCTATGAAGCACTCTTGCTGCTATAAGGACTCACCTATTAAGCACTCCTGCTGCTATAAGGACTCACCTATGAAGCACTCCTGCTGCTATAAGGCCTCACCTATGAAGCACTCTTGCTGCTATAAGGACTCACCTATGACGCACTCCTGCTGTTATAAGGACTCACCTATGACGCACTCCTGCTGTTATAAGGACTCACCTATGAAGCACTCCTGCTGCTATAAGGCCTCACCTATGAAGCACTCTTGCTGCTATAAGGACTCACCTATGAAGCACTCCCGCTGCTATAAGGACTCACCTATGACGCACTCCTGCTGTTATAAGGACTCACCTATGACGCGTTCTTGCTGTTATAAGGACTCACCTATGACGCACTCTTGCTGCTATAAGGACTCACCTATGACGCACTCCTGCTGTTATAAGTACTCACCTATGACGCACTCCTGCTGTTATAAGGACTCACCTATGACGCGTTCTTGCTGTTATAAGGACTCACCTATGACGCACTCCTGCTGTTATAAGGACTCACCTATGACGCGTTCTTGCTGTTATAAGGACTCACCTATGACGCACTCCTGCTGTTATAAGGACTCACCTATGACGCGTTCTTGCTGTTATAAGGACTCACCTATGACGCACTCCTGCTGTTATAAGGACTCACCTATGAAGCACTCTTGCTGCTATAAGGACTCACCTATTAAGCACTCCTGCTGCTATAAGGACTCACCTATGAAGCACTCCTGCTGCTATAAGGCCTCACCTATGAAGCACTCTTGCTGCTATAAGGACTCACCTATGACGCACTCCTGCTGTTATAAGGACTCACCTATGACGCACTCCTGCTGTTATAAGGACTCACCTATGAAGCACTCCTGCTGCTATAAGGCCTCACCTATGAAGCACTCTTGCTGCTATAAGGACTCACCTATGAAGCACTCCCGCTGCTATAAGGACTCACCTATGACGCACTCCTGCTGTTATAAGGACTCACCTATGACGCGTTCTTGCTGCTATAAGGACTCACCTATGACGCACTCTTGCTGCTATAAGGACTCACCTATGACGCACTCCTGCTGTTATAAGGACTCACCTATGAATCACTCTTGCTGCTATAAGGACTCACCTATAACGCACTCCTGCTGCTATAAGGACTCACCTATGACGCACTACTGCTGCTATAAGGACTCACCTATGACGCACTCCTGCTGTTATAAGGACTCACCTATGACGCACTCCTGCTGTTATAAGGACTCACCTATGGCGCACTCCCGCTGCTATAAGGACTCACCTATGACGCACTCCTGCTGTTATAAGTACTCACCTATGACGCACTACTGCTGCTATAAGGACTCACCTATGACGCACTCCTGCTGTTATAAGGACTCACCTATGACGCACTCCTGCTGCTATAAGGACTCACCTATGACGCACTCCTGCTTGTCGATGTCCTCAGTGATCGTCCTCCGCACCTGCTCTAGCTGTTCCCCGGCCGCATGTCTCCAGACCGATCCCAGTCTCTTGGCGCCCAGTTTCTGGCACTTGGGTTTACTGTTCTCATGGTGTTGCTGGTTGCATAGGTTGCTGGGTTGGCTGGGAGGTGGGGGTTGACCGGGTCTGAAACCCTCGAATATAAGGCCACCACTGGAACACACAGCAAAATATTACTATCAAGTAGTATTTATCACACACTCTCCATGTACAGGTGATACATTAGCACCCAACTCACATTATATCTTAACATAAAACAGCAGTAAATTACTAGAACAAGCGTACATATAGTCCGGGAATAGAATTAACACGTAGGCCTACACAGCTACGTAGATATCTTAGAGCTCTTCAAGGATCGAACCAAGGTCCTGGAAATCAGTAGTTAGATTGCATAACCACGTGAACAGGTGTGTCTAATATCCGTGATTATGAAACGCCTACCACACCTATGGTCACGCAGACAGAGGCGTCAGTCCTGTCTTGTTTGGTTTGCTGGTACAGGTAATGTTTGGTTATAGTCCTGGTTGGATGTACCAAGTATTTTCCTAATTGTATCTTACTCTCATTTCCCGCATATGCGGTTACACTTCCTCTAAATTTTACCCTCTTCATCCCTTCCCCTTTAGTGTAAAGATATCCATGATGACCTGTAAGACAAGGATAGCCCTGATGGCCTGTAAGACAAGAATATCCCTGATGACCTGTAAGACAAGGATATCCCTGATGGCCTGTAAGACAAGGATATCCCTGATGGCCTGTAAGACAAGGATATCCCTGATGGCCTGTAAGACAAGGATAGCCCTGATGACCTGTAAGACAAGGATATCCCTGATGGCCTGTAAGACAAGGATATCCCTGATGGCCTGTAAGACAAGGATATCCCTGATGGCCTGTAAGACAAGGATATCCCTGATAGCTTGTAAGACAAGGATATCCCTGATGGCCTGTAAGACAAGGATAGCCCTGATGACCTGTAAGACAAGGATATCCCTGATGGCCTGTAAGACAAGGATATCCCTGATGGCCTGTAAGACAAGGATATCCCTGATGGCCTGTAAGACAAGAATATCCCTGATGACCTGTAAGACAAGGATATCCCTGATGGCCTGTAAGACAAGGATATCCCTGATGGCCTGTAAGACAAGGATAGCCCTGATGACCTGTAAGACAAGGATAGCCCCGATGGCCTGTAAGACAAGAATATCCCTGATGGCCTGTAAGACAAGGATATCCCTGATGGCCTGTAAGACAAGGATATCCCTGATGGCCTGTAAGACAAGGATATCCCTGATAGCTTGTAAGACAAGGATAGCACCGATGGCATGTAAGACAAGAATATCCCTGATGGCCTGTAAGACAAGGATAGCCCCAATGGGTAGTAGGACGCGGGTTAACCAGGACGAGTACCAAGAGGAGGTGAAGGGGAAATTCTACTTTTTGTTGCTTTATGTTAGAAAGTAGTCACTGATATTTTAAAATAGGTTTTATATAAGTCTATATAATCTCATTAAATGTAAATTAATATATTCGTAGTTTTTATGTTAACCCATCAATGTGGTCATTCTCAAATTAAGACGCATGCTTTGACTCTGCTTTATCCTTCATGGGAGGACAGAACTAAGCACAATTAAAAAACTTATAGGAGAGTTAAAGTTTTTACGCTGACCAACTTGGTATCCATGCAATATTTTTCTCTGACTATAAAAATATCTCTACGTTCAGTTAATGAAAAGTAGAGATCAAGAAAATACAATGAGTACATCTAATGGCGTATTTTGTAAAGATTTAAATATTACTATATATTAGTTATTTATTAATTGGATCAAAGATTTCATTCTTCACAGAGCTCATATAACTTACATGATTGTATTCCAATTCCACATTTTATTATTATAAAAAAAATGGCTGAATTACAATATATTTTATAGCTCTAGCACAGTGGTTACCAACCTTTTTGGTTAACGCCCCCCTTGGTAGATCATCAACCCTCCCCCCATATTTTTTGGGACAGTTATAAAAGAATCTTTTAAAATGTTGTTTTCTAATCACTGCTTTATTTTTATACACAAACCAATGTAGCACTGACAGTGTAGTGTAGTGGTTCAAATTAAAATGACTGAAAATTAGTGTAATGGTCGGAACCGTTTTGTTTTTATCAGTTCTTGAATATTGGATTTTACTCGTACAACTGGTAGTTAGTGCCAACCAGCCTACCTCAAGAAAAAATTATTTTACTTTGTAAAAGGGAATGTAGTTAGGAATTTATTCAATTCTTAGATGAATTTTAACGTTATTCCCTATTTGTTCCACGCCCCCCTTGGAAGAGCTTCACGCCCCCAGGTTGGGAACTACTGCTATAGCAGGTAATAGATACCTACAGAAAAATACGTTCACTAACTGGCTAGACAGTTGCTTTGGCTTTTCTTTCCAGTATTCCGAATTAGTAAAGTACCAGTAATAATTGTACGATTTTGAGATAAAAAAAACACAAATGTGTCTAAACTCATTGCCTGCCATTCTTCAAATGTTTAGTAACACATTATTATTATTATTATTATAGGTACCGCATCTTACTACCCGTTTGGGCAGTACGCAGTCACACATTCAAGTAAAAACGTTTATTAATGAAGTTGTAAGTTTTTAAATGATGTGTTCCACCTGTTTAAGCCCTACTCGAGTGGTCTTCCCACGAAACTTGAAAGGGAAGTGAGAAGAATCCCCTACAGAGCGCGGCTGTAATTAACGCGATTATCCGGTGGCCCGTATTCAATCAACCAGGGCCGACTAGACAAGTGCCCGAATCTCGCGCGGTTGGTGTGGACCAAGTAGGAAGGGCTTAAGATGCGCATCAATACCATTTCCACTTTTTTTATTTTTAATGTTTTTACTGTGTCTTACGAAGCATCTATGCTACAAGTATTTAATCACTCTAATGAAGTAGAAGAAATGTAACAGCATTTTTGTGAAGGGAAGGGTGGTAAACTATTTATGGAAACCTGCCTTTAGTTCACCCTGACAAGATTGGAACCTCAATCTCCCCGCCACTAAGTAGGCTTGACCTTGAGCCCACATGCGCAACGATGCGGGTTTTATTTGGCTGCTATTAAATTTTGTTACACTTTGGACAGGATTAAATACTATGCTGGCAGACCTGGATAGATTCAGGACGAACGTTGAAAGAACTGAGCCAATATTAACCTGGAGAGAGTATAGAAAACCAAAATGTGATAAAACAAATATTCTCAGCTCATCCGACCCGGGTCAATTTCCTGCCTCCTTGTTTAATCTTTTCATATTAAAAAAGTCCTATTTTAATCGTTGTTTTCCTAAGTATTTGAAAAGATGAATGGAGGATTACCAGTGAGAGCAGGCCAAGGTTCAAGTCCTGACTAGATGCACTAGGGATGGTTTTCCACATATTATTCACCACAGTGGTTTTCCAAATCCCTTTCCAGACTGGTGTGGGTGTATTTATTTTAGGTTCTTGTAGCTTAGAATAAACCATTAATAGACTTGATGGTTAGCCATTTAAATAAAAAAAAATTATTCAAAATAAAAGCTATAAATAAATACTCTACCTGAAATACAGTTGGAAAACTAGTACGAAATTTAAATTTGTAGTACAATGTATTATTAAATAAAAAAATATAGAAAAATTCAATGTAATACAAAACCCTATTTTGGAGAGTATCTTTTTCTGCTTGAGGCACAATTTTTTTATTTTCTAATATTTTACGAAATACAATATTTTAAAAGACCAAACTACACTTTTAGTCACTATTCATTAGTAAATAGTTTTAGGTTACGGTGGGCAGGTCATGCAACGTGAATGGGAGTATCTAGAAACACATTCAAGGTATTGAATGGCAAACCTAATGGGAAAATACCACGGGAGGACAACATTTGGATAGACCTGGGAGAGATAGGTTGTAATGTGATAGAGTGGATATAATTAGCTCAAGATAGGGATAGGTGGCGTACTTTTGTGAGTGCGGTAATTAACTTTCGAGTTACTAATGCCATAAAGTAAGTAAGTTAGTGTGGTAGTGACTAATGAGTAGTCGAAATTGGTTAAAATTTAAAGCGTTAAAGATGATAAAAAGGTATATTATGGTGGTGTTTTCGGTTGAGACTATAATTAGATTTGTAGGTATTTTAAACTTGTGTGTTAATTATTAACACACAAGTTTTAAGTACCTACAATAAATAAAAAATAACCCTATAGTAAAATTGTTAATTCGGTCTTTTAAATTAAGAGTGTCGTCAAATATAGAAAATACAAAAACACTAACTTAAATGCTTTTTATTTAAACTTGTTATTTATAAATTTATAGACACAGCATAAGCCTCATCAAAGTCGAAAAAGAAGATAAATAGATAATGTAAATAAAAATATTTGAAGAAGACTCCCGAAACATTAATGAAATAAGAAAACGAAATGAAGTTTATAAGGAAATTGAAGAAAGAAAAAAGACCAGCGTACACTGACTTGTCTTTTGTTTCGATTTTTTTGTTCAACATCATTTGTGTTCTTTATATTCAAAATCAGAAAGATTTTTATTACTTTGTACATTTTTATTTTATTTTAAAAAAGAAGCTTTTGTGTCTTTTTTTTTTCAAATTTCTCTCGTAATATTAACATAAAAAGAGGGAAAAAAGTTAACGTAAAATATTTGATGACAGTTTCTGTTGTAGGAAATAGAAAATATCAGGGAGAGAAATATTCACAATATAATATAATATGACTATTTTAATGTTTGTAACTCTCCTACAGATGCTGGGTAAGGGGCGAATATGCTCTTCCAAGTGAAGAATAGGTCCTCTAATTTATTTCAATTCCTAGAATAAGTGAAATGAAGTCATAGATTATGTGAACAAATCCGTTTAAGCTTTAGTTGTAGCCTGCAAAATACTGATTAGCGATAGCTTGGTCCAGTCCTGTGCCAAGCCGTCACGATGAAGGAAGTAGCGGTGAGCGGGGGGAGTTACCTTTGTATCCCCTCCTTCCCCCCTAAAGAGAGATTATAAGGGAGTTACTGAGCTCAGAAACTTCAGAGGGAGGTCTTGTAAGCTTGGGGTGTGTGTCCGGGCAAGATTACTACTTGTTGGTTGAGATGATACAATCCACTGTTTCAGATTGCATTATACATTGATGTCTGTGAGCTATTACAATACACTAACTACTCATATTACACAATATAATAGCGATGGACCTTGCATGCTTGATGGTAATATCTATATTAACTAGTTTCAAGTAAGAACTAGTGAATCGACGTTGATTGGCTGTCCTAAGAATAGGCGCAGAGCTTATTCATCTCAGTTGAAAGGAAGCTATTCCCTAGAATAGGTGTAGTAATCTTTTTGGGTCCCAATAAACTTTAAAAGCCACCAGAGCTCCCACGATTGCCCTTTATTTCTCAACTTTAATTTTGATAATTTTTTCGCCCATACTTTTTAGATAATTTATAGTTCCTTAAGTCATTATTTTCTCATTATTTATTTACTTTATTACTTATTTAGGAAGAAAATATAGAATAACTAAAATGTGTATTTTCAAATAAAACAAACTACTTTTCTTATAAATATTATAAACTGAAAATTGAAAAATATGATATCTAACTGAAGTAATTACCATTAATATAGCTTCGGCTATTTACTCTTAATATATATTTTAAAGTTTTATAGTAAATATAGAAAGTTTATGAAACATAAGAAACGCGGATACTTCTGAATACTAGATATTCTTCAAAGGCAGTGTTTCCAGTTTAACATGTTTTTTATTGTGATGATTTTCCTTTCCAATGTAGCAGAATCTATATAATTAGAGACAGAATTAACGTCCTAGATTTATCTTCAACATCACAAGGAGAAAATCAGTTTAAAATAAATCTTGCAACTGGTTCCAGTTTTCCAAACTTCTATAATATTCAAGAAAATTCATCTTTCAGATGATTTATGGCTTAGAGTGGTTTTTACAGTTTTTGTATTTAATATTAATAACTAACCTTTTGAAGGAAGCAAATAATTTAAAATCCCTTTTATGAAAATTGGTTCTTTAAAATGTCAATTTTTCTGAACATTTCACTGTCAAAAAACAGAAATAATATTTATTATTTGTTGTCTTTAAATTGCAGTTACAAATTTAGTCCTGTCAGCCATGGTATCAAGAAGGAATGCAAACTATATTGGCGATACAGGACTCTCCAGTTTTGACTAGTAGCTCATATTCATTTATTTTAGATAATCTTTTATTTGAGGAAGAAGCTCCTTTAGTTGCTGAAGGACTTTTACATTATTTAACCGACGAACATTGATGTGAAAAACTTGCTCTGAAAACTGACAGTCCAGTTATTCTGTAAACTCTCTTATCAATATCAATTTTTATTCCCCTGATGCATTTATCAATTCTTAAAACATACTTCCTGACATTATCCATAGCTAAGAATTTTTCATACAGAACTTGAGAGTGAACTATTATATACTGAATTTCCAGAAATAAAGATATAAACATAAAGATATAAACCCCTTACAAAGCCTGTAAATTCACGAGCACCCTCTAAGTTTATGCTGGTTAATTTTTGAATAAGCCACATTTCCTCAAGCATGCTTGACATAAATATCTGCTCCTGTTGTTCCGGTTATTGTATGATTTTCAAAAATTTCCTTTTCTTAAAAAAAAAATGCTCAAATTTCATTTAAATAAAGGCTTAGTTGAGCTATGCCTACAATAGCATTTGATTCATCTATCTGTAAACTGTAGGAAATAAAAGGATTTTACATCTGCCTTAAGTTGTTTTATTAAATCTGTGGCCATCAGTTCACGTTGATAGTTTGACAGAATCAATATAGGCTTATATTTTTTCTTTATTTTGAATTTAGCAACTAGTTCTACAAAATCTTCAGTAAATAACTTCTTCATGAACTCACCATCAATGAAAGTTTTTTATTCTTAGCCAACACATGCTAAACTAAGGCCGTATCCAGCCAATACTTTCAGGGGGTGGGGGGGTTTGGTGGGCACATCCCCCAATTGCTGGAGGCTAGAAACAATTATAAATGATAAAGATTTCTAGAAGCTATCTGAAAAGTTTTTTTATGGTAACTCCTCGTCCATATTCCAATTAGTGTAGGCATGCGGATAGCCTGAACAGGTGGCAAGATGTGGCATCCACACATAAAAAAGGTATGTTTATAGACATTAAGTGGAGGCTACTTTGAACATGACTAGACACATGACACCCATTCCTCCGAGAATCAACTCCCTCACCACTAGAGATCTATCCAAACTGTAACACCCCATGGTGTTAGGGGAACTCTCGGACACCCTTGAGACATAACGTCCTAGTAAGCAGACCAAGGTCTTCTAGCTCATAATTTCATAATGTTATACAACGAGTTAATCTGTTGTCGGTCAGCGAAGGGTTTCACCTGTCGTTGCAAGGATGCTGCAGTGCCTCTGACGCCTTGACCTTGTAGTGCACCAGTCTGTGGACCACGCACACGTCGATCACCTTGTTGATGGTCACCATGGCGGTGTACTGCAGGTCGTGTACCCCGTGAATCAGGCTCAGGCACACCTTCAGCAGTAGGCACAAGGTGGCGCTCAACTCGCACCGGGACTCGTGACGCCCTCCACCAGAAGACGACGCCGGAGCACCATACGTCTCTACCGCCGTCTGAAACAGACGTCAACCTTCTGTTCCCTGTTGCAACCAAACTCTCGCACCCAAAACTGTTATCTCTTGGTGACACATAGATGTTTCATTATTTTAGACCCCAACTGGGTTAGGAACAGGTTACGCTAAATAGAGTTCATAGCTGGTGAATCTTTTTGAGAGCATGTGAACAATATGTCAATAATTTTCGGTGAAATTATTTTGCGTGCCCATTAGAACTAAATGGACTTTTGAAATCGTTCATCGTCTATATGATAATTTACAATAATCATTACTAGGACAGGGTTCCAGATGTCATAAAAAGTGATTGAGGTATTTTAAAAATATTCCTGAGCTGTAGACGTGCACAGAAAACACAAACAAAACGTCGAAACTGCTCTTTACCACAAACCCTGTGACTTGGACAACAAAAAGTTATTAGAGCTATATTTTTGCCTAGTTTCGGGCTAAATATCATGATTTTAATACTATAAGCTATAGTTTTGCTATAAATTATAGCATGTATTATAAACATATATTATCATTGAAAAAATATAACAAAGATAGAAAATACCATATTGATTAAAAAGCGTGTTTATGAAATCTTTTTAGGCCAGGGGTTCTCAACCAGGGGAGGCAGGGGGTAATTTTAGGGTTGGGGGGGGGGACCACAAACTAAAAGTCTAATGAAAAAAAAATTCTTCAAACTACAATATTTCAGACTTTGCATAAACAATTTGTTTACCTGACGCACTGGACATGCTGAATGGTAGTTTTATTCTAATTGTAAAGCTCCACAGTAAACATAATCAAAGTAATATGTATTTATGTACTAATAGAGGAATAAAAAAGTGTTTTAAATATTATGTGTATACTAATCAGAATGCAACTTTTGAATCAGGCAATCTTGGAGGGGGGAATGACATGTGCCTGATCGTTGGGAAAGAGCGCCAAGTTGTTGATGTGACAAACTTTACTCGCGTTGCTGCACCTTGAGGATGTGATGGAGCAGGGCAGCCATCCTCTTGTGCAGGGCAGTCTGGTTGAGCAGTTGTAGTAGTCTGAGAAGCTCCGGGATGTGTGCAAGCAGTCCCCGGAGGAGGAAACCCAGGCATTCCGGGTTGCCCGCCATTTGAAGCAGGACCTGGAAGCTTCGTTCCGCCTCCAGGCAGCAGGACTTCTCCACTGTAAACAACACAACAACCCACGCCCGCATCATTTACTCACTCCATACGTAATGGTCCGATTGACCACGAGGGGCGTGGAAAAAAAGATAGATATAATCTTGTTTGGTGACGAGAAGGTCATGGTTTGAATCTGGCCCGGGTAAACTGAGGGCGATTATTCCTAAATCCCTCCCTCCACGCAAACACGGGTACAATTCTTCTCAATTCAATTTTGCTAGTGCCTAAAACGTTATCATGGTTTGTATATATGCGTATAATTCAAACGGGTAGTGACAATTAAAAATAGTTTTTACAAATTTTAGTTATTTTAAGCTTAGAGCCATGGTAACTGATGTCTTACTCTATTATACAGCTAGGGATGAGGAGGAAGATGTCTTACTCTATTATATAGCTAGGGATGAGGAGGAAGATGTCTTACTCTATTATACAGCTAGGGATGAGGAGGAAGGTGTCTTACTCTATTATACAGCTAGGGATGAGGAGGAAGATGTCTTACTCTATTATACAGCTAGGGATGAGGAGGAAGATGTCTTACTCTATTATACAGCTAGGGATGAGGAGGAAGATGTCTTACTCTATTATACAGCTAGGGATGAGGAGGAAGGTGTCTTACTCTATTATACAGCTAGGGATGAGGAGGAAGATGTCTTACTCTATTATACAGCTAGGGATGAGGAGGAAGATGTCTTACTCTATTATACAGCTAGGATGAGGAGGAAGATGTCTTACTCTATTATACAGCTAGGGATGAGGAGGAAGGTGTCTTACTCTATTATACAGCTAGGGATGAGGAGGAAGATGTCTTACTCTATTATACAGCTAGGGATGAGGAGGAAGGTGTCTTACTCTATTATACAGCTAGGGATGAGGAGGAAGATGTCTTACTCTATTATACAGCTAGGGATGAGGAGGAAGGTGTCTTACTCTATTATACAGATAGGGATGAGGAGGAAGGTGTCTTACTCTATTATACAGCTAGGGATGAGGAGGAAGATGTCTTACTCTATTATACAGCTAGGGATGAGGAGGAAGGTGTCTTACTCTATTATACAGCTAGGGATGAGGAGGAAGGTGTCTTACTCTATTATACAGCTAGGGATGAGGAGGAAGATGTCTTACTCTATTATACAGCTAGGGATGAGGAGGAAGGTGTCTTACTCTATTATACAGCTAGGGATGAGGAGGAAGATGTCTTACTCTATTATACAGCTAGGGATGAGGAGGAAGGTGTCTTACTCTATTATACAGCTAGGGATGAGGAGGAAGATGTCTTACTCTATTATACAGCTAGGGATGAGGAGGAAGATGTCTTACTCTATTATACAGCTAGGGATGAGGAGGAAGGTGTCTTACTCTATTATACAGCTAGGGATGAGGAGGAAGGTGTCTTACTCTATTATACAGCTAGGGATGAGGAGGAAGATGTCTTACTCTATTATACAGCTAGGGATGAGGAGGAAGGTTAGAGGAATGAACCTGCCCTAGCGTGGATAAAGGATATGAAAACAAGTGAGAAATCGCATGAGCACCCAAACGAGAGTCGAACCTTGACCACCCCTAAACATAGTAAATACATTCTATTGTGGGCATGATCCCATAAACAGTGTAACCATTAGTCCAGGCAGTTATAAAAGTGTAGAAATGAAACACTAAAACAATGTTTATTTCTAAGAGGTTTTATTTTTTCTGATTTTTAAATAGTTGTACAGTCTGCGGCAACAGAACTATTTAAACCCATTTGAGGCTCACTGGAAATGATAACATTTTGGTGTTACCTGTATGCACAGGCGTGTGTCCTGACCGAATGTCCTTCCACGCTTTCCTCTTGCCTCTCCTCCTTGAGTCCTGCTTGTCGGAACCCTCCTGAAACATAAATTATTGCTATGTTTCCCAAACTCCCGCCAGTTGCGCAGGAATAAGAAACAAGACTGGTTTCTACCTGCTATCTTGTTAAGTCTCGTTTCGGATTTTAACTAAACTTTCCTCATGAGCTAAAATAAAAAAATCTGTGGTAGTGGTTAGTAAAGGCTTATAAAAGTAACCAAGAAATCACGTGCCAGAGTTTAGGAAAATTTGATATAATAAATAGTAGCTAAACTGTTCCACGTTTTAGGAGTCAGATCTTATCAATTTAAATAAACATAGATCATCTAGAAAATATATTTCAGAAAAATGTTGATTTACTACACACAAATGCATAAATAAATATGTAAAAGATTTCCAGTCGTATCTATTCTACCAATAATTAATTAATAATTTCCATTCATATTATTTTATTTCTGTTTGGACTACATTATAGCTGTGATTTGATTTGATTCACCATCTATTATTTTAATTGATGCTTATAGAAAAATAATTACTTCATTGAGTGATTAACAATAAACTGCTATAACACAAAAAATTCTGACTTAGAATCAATAAAAATGACACCTGCTTTGGTGGCCGCATAGTCTAAGGCGTCACTCTTGCAATAGACTAGACTACGATGAAAGGAAGATCGGGACCAAAACCCGATGGGTTTACTGAGGGTGGTTTTCTCTAAAATGGTTTCCACTCGCCCAACATGCAAATGTGAGTACACTTCCTCTAAATACAACCTTACTCCTCCCTAACTGACTAGCGTAATTAGAGCATATGCGTATAACCTGAATAGGTGGTGAGACGCGGTGATAAAAAACAATAGTTCTCCGTTATATATTTATAAAGCTATTCTTTGTTAATATTAATTGGAATGTTAGCTAGAAAGTTTGGTCATTATTAGCTGGAAAAGCTATTTATTATATTTTCTGACTCAAATTAAGGCAAAATTAATTAGGTAAGCTCACTGGTAACTTATCCTGAGACCTGAAGTTTTAATTAAATTATATATTTATTTATTTATTATTTAGATTAACGTGCACTTTCTGAACCGACTGATTACATCAGCATACGAGAGTTTCTTTGAGCGAGAATGAACGGCCTACTAACTTTTGCGGTAAAGGTATTTTCAAATAGCTTACCAGGGTTCTTAAATCCCACAATCGACTTGGGACCGACGGCTTTACTTCCCTTCCGAAGGAAGTTGTGATAAGGATTTTTATCGCTCAATAAAAATCCAGCCAACCTCTGCTGGTTTTGAACCCACGAACCTTGGTATGTGAGCACTTTACCCCATGACCACCAGGTTGACTTAATTAATAGCTAAACTTTACTAATAGTTTCACTGCAAATTTTTTACCTTTCATTATCAATTTGAATTTTAAATCAATGTTCCCTCATATAGTATTTTTTTCTTAAAAAAAATTATTAAAATATAGTTTTTTTTTTAATTCATGGAAATTCTAATGTTTTAAAGTTACCTGAACTTTTTTTTTCATAAAAGAGGCTTATGTATTTACATAAAGTAAAAACCTATACAAACATTTCAGCCATTCCAAATTGATTACACAAACATCACATCTTAACACTCTTGTATTATACAAAGACTTTCTCCAATATTCTTACAAATTTATTCAAAAAATTTGCAATTTTATGAACAAAGTTGTTTAGAAAAAAAAAAGTATTTGCTTAAAACTAGATAGAGAAATACAAGCAACAAAGTCACAAGGTACGGAATGTTCAAACAGTTGAACGAAAAGGGAAATAAAACTCCTGTGAAGTGTGATTCCGTAAATTGTATCTTTCCCTCTTTACGCATTCCTAGAAATAAAAATTCTCAGGAATTTATTGTTAAGTAAAGACCAAATAATAGTAGAAGATGAATACAGAGCGGGCTTCTCAAGTATTCCAAGGAAACATTGTTCTCCGAATCTGTTTATTTTCTTTCTCTCTTTACCAAGTATTTATTTGTTACTTTTCTTCTAGTTCTTTGATAACGGTTGTTTTTCTTTGACGTTCGTACGGCCCACCCGAGTTATTTGTACCCAAGTTGTTTTATTACTGTGCAAATAACATATATTTTTTAGCACTTCATTTGCTATAAACGTATTCACTCAGTTAATTGGTGATTACATTTTCTTAGTGACGAATCAACAGCAACCGTTTGAGTCTCTTGAATAAATTAGTGTGACAAAAAATAACGCGGGTGGAAGCATTTAAATTAGTTCATAAAGAATTAATACTGAATCTTCTATGGAAAATAAATTAAGCTACAGGCTAATTTTAATATAAATAATCTTATCTGAAGCTAGATGAGTTATTAGATATAATTTCACATATTCATACGTCAATTCACGTGATTCTCAGCTGTAATCTTTGAGAGATAATGTCAAAAGCTGAAATTAACACTAATAATATAATATTTCATTGATGACCGCAACAAAATTTGTGAAAATTTTCAAGAGTGTCTTTCTAGTAAAATTATACTTTACGTAAGGTTACAGATATTCTTAGCCAATTATTATACTAAAGATATCATTAGTTACCTATTTAACCACTTCATACGTCTAACCAAAATTATATAATTTGGTATGAATAATATGGTAAAATGTATCTAATTTTAAAATACAAATTTTAATAATATTATTTAACAATATTAATGTTACCATAAATATTAATGAAATATGTTTTACAAAGTTGTATAACTTCCATAACTAGCGAACAAGTTAATTTATGAAAAAAAGAGACTTATCATTGTATTTAAATGATTATGAAAGCAAATACATTTATCAAGTGATTAAATAATACAATATAAAATTTTAAGAAAATCTATTGGTAATTTTAAACTGTAGGAAATATGTGTTACCAACCCATCCGACATAGTTGCCACATAAATTTACATAAGATACTTAACGAATCGTTGAAAAGTTAATTTGAGAATACAAATATTGATAACACAATAAATTAATTCGAAATGTTATATTTAATTCAATATAAATCTTTCAACTGATTTGTCAGTGCAAACAATACTATTTTGGCGATGTATTAAATTTGGAGAAAAAATAGATTTGTGTGTGTTGAGAAAATTATAAAAAACCGGCATTCGAACCAATACAGAATATTGGATGAGAAATGCTAGACGTATTAAGTCACAACTCCTTGATGTTCTTGACCATTGTAGTTAGATATTGTCCTTAAGGCGACTGGTTTTATTTGAGTGTCTAATGGAAATGGCACTCACCTTGTTGTTACCCTAGATATTCAGGTGGTGACTTGAGTAGGTCAAGTGTTTGACGAAACTGTTCAAAGATGGCAGCACTTACCTTGTTATTATTGTTGTTTCCCTCGTAGCTGGCACGACTAGTTCTGCTGCGCACCGACCCTGTAGAGGAAGGCGCCAGCATCTCAATGGACACGGAGCTCGCCTCCTCGGTTGACTCCGTGCGTACTGTCGTACTGCCTGTTCGCAGTTTGCTCAAGATCCTCGCCGGGTTACTGCGCGTCGACGAGATGGACGCGTGGTTAGCGGTGACTGGCGTTGCATTGAGTGCTTCTGAAAAGGCGGGCGTCGCCGAAGGTTGGACGCCGGACATCGCAGATGCCGCCCCAGCCCTGCCATCCGATCCCGAGACCAGCCCAACAGTCGGCCAGCATCTGGTCCTGGAGCCGAGCAAGGAAGGAAAGAGGCGCGAGGTCGGACGCCCGTACCCCCGCGTGGTTCCTTAGCGAGATCTGGGCGCCCCTCTCCACCAGATCGAGGACGCACTCCCAGGGCACCGGCGCCTGACACACGGCTAGATGTAGCGCCGTGTTCCCGTGGGCATCCTACCACAACACGACACCCTTAGACCCCACTCAGCAACAGTAACAAGATGGCTCTTTATAGAGTAACCCATCCACCTGAGTGCTTAAACGATATAATACGTTGAGGGGTTCAACATACCTTAAGAGAAAACCCCTTAAACTACAATACCTTCTATAAAACTTACTGATTTAAGATTTCACTACCACAAAAATCATCTTTATAATAACCCATAATTTTCTATCATGGCCATAAAAAAGCAATTACTACTTCTGTCTAAGAAATACTAAGGATCGATCTTATGAAGCTCATTCGACTGACAACAGTTCACTCCCTGAATCCAAGAACTGTTGTCAGTCGAATGAGCTTCATATTCCAGGCCCTAGGTCTTGTTCCCTATATAATCCAAGCTGCTACAATTTATGTAGAACTTATTCAAACATTAACTGGTTTCACTAATTCATTAGATATCTTCTAATTTCTTAAAATCAAAAGGTAAGTTTGTTAGTGAAATAGAGTACAGAATCCATGTTTAATTTTACAGTAATAAACGTCGAACATTATTGTATTTCTGATAGTTCCGAGTTTATGGAAATCTCACACGTTCATTTATATTCTGCATTATAATAATTAATGGTGCATGATCCTGCACACAGGATGATACGGTTATCTCAGTGGTAGAGCATTACTTAAAATTGTGTTACTCTTGATCATTTTCATCTGACATCTTTGTCAAGTCTCCTTCCGAGGACATTGCTTCTTGTAGCAACAATTTGCTATATCTTTACATTAAAACTTTACGAAAGATTAGTTTGAAACGGATTTAAAAACTGAACTGAGACATTTGAACAATAAATACTGCCTATAATGTGGCATTGAAAGAACATCCCTGTTTTTAAAATAAGAGAATATTAAATAAATCAAAATTTTTCTTGATAAACTTAGTTCTCGATATGTTCTTTAATTTAACAATTTTTTTACATTTAATAGGCATTTACTTATAGTTATCACTATTAAAAACATCATATGTGGCCATTCTTTTATTATGTCAATATTATATTTTTTAATGACTTAAATATATATATGGATGGGGTTAATTAATGCCTCTGCTCTCCTGGCGTATGGAGGAATTCATTTATGAGGTGGGGACACCCTTAACGCGAATTCCACTAACAACAGATGATAGGATGGATGATACGTGAGAATGATGATGGTGGAAATCAGAGGGGACCTACAGTTTAACGTGGGCTCCGAACCACGGTGAGGGCCAGGCATTCTCCACATTCACAAAGCACACACTTTGCCAGAGGTTAAGGAAGGGCTTAGTAATCAGATAAATCTGTGCCAGGACAGGGATTTGAGCCCCTGACCCCTAACACAACAAAAGAGTTAGTGTTACCCTAGACTCGGGGGTTACCTGGAAGTTGACGGCTGCACCGTACTTGAGCAGCAAGTATACGAGGGTTGCGTTGCCTCTGACGACTGCCAAGAAGAGCGCCGGCAGCGTGAACAGGTACTGACGAGTGTAGACGTCTGCCAACCCCACCACCTTGTTTGAAGACAGGCTGGGGTTGATCCTCAACCAACTGATTCCTCCTTCCTCGGCAGCCCCGACCCCCGGACCATATTCGACCCCACCCTCATCATCCTCGTCATCAGGGCTGCTCAGCGAGCTATTAGAACAGGAGGATGGACAGGAGGACGACCCGCTACTGCTGCTACTGGAGCTGCTATCCTCATGCTGGTACGTCGCCAGGCGGCGCTTCTCGTGCGCGGCGAGCAGCCTGACCAGGTCCAGCGGGTGATCCTTGGGGGATACCGCTTCCTCTTGTTTCTCCGTCCCTCCTCCCCCTTCTAATTCCTTGGTGGACAGTTGAGGAGTATGCTCTTGAAGATCTCACTGCTGCGTCGCAACTCCGCGAAGATACTCCTCTCGGGGACGGTTCTGATTGGGGTGGGTGAGGTCGGGGGTAGGTTCTTGGGGACTGGTAAGGGAGTGGGAGGTCGGGGTGACGTCAGGGGGCTGGACTTGAGGGAAACGCTTCGACGTTCGGTCTGCCACTGATTTGGACGGAGCAGCTCCGTGTCACTCTCCAGGGAGAAGGAACGTTGGCGGGGGAGGGCTTTGAGGGTGGCACGACGCTTCTTGGCGGCGGGAAGGCTGTTGGGGTGGTGGAGGAGGGGGCACCACCAGTGTTGGGGGCACCCAGCTCACACGTCGGGCGACAGCGGCGCTCGTCCCGGCAGGAGATGGGGTCGTGAGGGACGCTGACGAGAAGGTCGCTGTGGTAACTGGAGCTGTAAATATATTTAATTAGATTTGTATTGTCTGGTTTGCTGGGGACGGGAAGGTTGGGTATTGAGACCCAGTTAGGTGTACTGACGGTGCTTTTTCTTAAATGATTTCTTGCTCTACCTCCACGAATGTGTGAGTACACTTTCTTTAAATTCTGCTTCCTTCTAGCTACCATGTTAGTGTAAATATGCAAATATACTGGACTGGTAGTAAGGTGCCTACATTTTAAGGTATTCTAAAATTGATTTCTAAACCATCAACAGTAAAATCCGCTGTATTTGGTCCAGTAAGGTCCCAGTAAATAGCTGTTGAAATCTAAGAAGTGGGAATTGGTGCAATATTCTTCTAAGATCACATTTCCACTCGAATAAAATACCTCGGTTTGATCGCAACCAAATGGAATGAGAGGTATTTTAACCAGTGATGGGCTCCTTTCTGAAAACACTTGGCGCAGTTCCCTTCTTATTTATCACTCATTTCATTAAGCCGTTAACTATTACATTTTAACGAATTAAGTAAGATAGTTTAAAGTAAGTGCACCTATATTTGAGTGGATAAATGATAGGTAAATCAAAGTGATAAATCACAAGGGATAGACTCTCCCAAGTGTACCCGACCAAAAATAAATCCTCTACCTCCCCGTCTACAGTAATTCAGTCTATTGTAAGACTAACGCTTTAGAGCGTACAACTACCAATGTGGGTAACCTTTGGTATAAATTTATTTATTTCTACCGTCTTAAGTCCATTAAGATTAATATACATTTTATTCGAACCTTAGTCAAACTCACTCGTACCAGTAATGACGATCATCCACTTGAACTATATAAAACAAGGTAGCAATAGAAGTTAGTACGCATGTGTCTATAGGCAGCCGCGCTCGCCAGTGGATTTGGTCTCAATTTTAAGCTCAAGTAGGTGATAAATTCCACACGTCCATCTTAGGTTTTGACTTAAAACTATGAGTGAAGAATGATTTGGAGCATGGAACAAGTCCTGAATAACTCAGTGTTAAATGGTTAGATGGTGAATTCCTCTCTAAAATTAATAATAGCTTCGGATATTTGATTCTTAATGTATATATATCCATACAAATGGCTGCGTTATCTGATGGCTCGTGAATAAAGCTGATGATTTCCGCACGTCCATCATAGACTCTGCCTTAAAATATGATGAAGAATGACCCTGAGTACGGGACGACTCCTGGATATCTCAGTGGTAGAGCATTGGCGTACTAAGCCAAAGGTCCCGGGTTCGATGCCCGTGTCCAAGTGTCATTTTTAAATCCATTTTTATAGTAAATTAAACTATTTAACTTGAGAGGAGAGGATGAGAAGAGTGAACCGCGCCGCTACTAGCATGGAATGGGTTACTCACCGGTGTCAGGGGTGAGAGGGGTGGTGACGGAGCCACCCCCAAAGAACACGCCTCCTGGAGGGTGAGAGGGAAACTCCGGCCCTTCCAATCGTCCTCCCTGGTTCGGTTCCAGCCCGTACTTGAGCAGGAGTCGGGCGACGTCCACAGCGCCGTGCTCCACCGCGACGTGAAGGGCATTGCTGAAGATGAGGGGGATGTGGGGCTCGGGGAGGGAGAGCGTCGGTCGCAGGGCTCCAGCCTGACGTCACAAACATATACATATGATAGAACACAACTTACGTTACAGTATAGACATATAGTAGAAGTACATACCAACCCCTTGGTATAGTGGTCAACACTCCTGGATACTATGCTAGAGGTCCTGTTTTTGATTCCCAGAGTATCATAGGTAATTTTCCCTAAAGGGGATCTGTTCCTATGGTCACCATGGTCTTGTTAATTAGTCTTAATTTATATCTAAGATTTTCACTGTCTACACACCTCCATAATCACTATAATTACATAATCTCATGACATGTGGACAACCTTGAAGGTATACCTCGGGCAACGTTCTGTTCCCAAAGAGAGACTAACTACATACACGGTGACTGAGCTAGATACTGCATCTCTCGCGGTCAAATATTCCATACGCTAAAATAAATAGTAGAGCTTCAACTCACGTAACAAACATTGGGCATATAATATTATATAATATATATATTATATATATAAGAGAGAGAGAGAGAGAGAGCAGCAGCGTCACAAACAAAAACAGCCATCTAGTCATCCTTCTCAAAATTATTTGAAAAATCACGAATATAGCTCCCCTTAAGCGAAAACTTGATAAGTTAATTCGGCTTAAAATCTACTGTCATGCCATCTGTAGGTGAAATTCTAAACTAGCTTTGATTGGTTTAATCTAGTTCCCATTTTCCTCCGTTCTACCATGTAGGGCCCATAAATTACCAAATTATAAATATTTTGTATTTGAAATAAATGAAATATACGGTTATATAACAAAAAAAACACAAAAAAACTTCCATCTCTGGTTAACAGCACCAACTCAAACAAATAATAAGTTATTCTAGGCACAAACAGGAATCAAATCAGAGCCTCCCGTGATATTGTTCAGGGTTGTAGGCTAGAAAAACACCCTCTAAGGGCAGTCCCCAACAGTAGAACATTTGATAAACAATGTCATATCCCGTCCTTTTACAGTTTGTCTTTGAGGTTGATGTCATTTTGGCTTTGGTCGGCCCCAAGACATATATGACTCTTTCCCCCCTTTTACTCTTGCCCTGTTTTTAAGAGTATTAAATCAAATTAGGGGCGGGTTGGCCCTTGTCTACTGCAAGACGAGGAGAAGGCGATTTATTCTTGTGGAAATTGACTTAGTGGCTCTTTGCTCACCCACCCTCCTCCAATATCTCACTTTCTTGGGCCCCCACCCCTCTTATGGCTCCGGGACATTGTTCTCCCCCGTGGGGCGATCTAGAAGAATTGGGAGGAAACTTTATTGTGTTCCCAACCTATCGTGTTTGCCCTATCCCTCACCCTGGGGAGGTATAATTATGTTGTGTTTTGTGTTGGATGAATAAACACAATTTAGAAACTCTCTAGCGGCGCAAATTAGTTCACAGCCTTTCATCCTCACCTTCTAGGGCTCTAGAGGCAAAATACAATCCCGGCTTTCACCCTTTGTTTTATTGAAATCTTTAATTTTAATTTTCGGCAGATGACGTTTATTTTCTAATTTAAACAGGGAAGGACGCGTAGGACTGAAATACCCAACATTGGTTACGGGAATATTACTATATTAATATTACTTATAATTCTTGTAATAATAACTGACCGAGCAGAGCAAGGTTCTGTTTTAACCTGACCATTTGGCATTTCATCTGCCTGTCTGGATCTTTTCCACACGATAACTGTCAAATGCGTTGACCAATTTTAACTAAATTTGGCAGGGACATTCTTTTAATCTAAGTTGAACGTAGTATGTACGTACGGTACATACAGTATATAATTTCTCAATATAGTAATCAGTTTCAATATGGCGGCCACTCAATGGGGGTTTTTGTTCAATAGCTTATCTCAAGCGATTTATATTTATACCTCTAGGTAATCAATTGCGTACCTAAGGCTCTATCACAAAAATAAGTTGTTAATATTAGTTTTAAAAATTCTAAGCCTCCCCTCCACCATTTCATTAACTCCAACCTAGAAATTTCAAATTTAAAGATTTATTTCCTTATATGGAGCGGTCCCTAAACTTTCTTGCTAAATTTAAATTTTCTACCACACATAAAGCCTATTTTTATTTTCATACAGCCCCCCCTCCCCCTATTTCCCGGAATCCCATTTAAAATTTAAAGTGTCCAAGCTCTAATGGTTATTTGAAGTGGTCTCTTTACCTTACTTCTGAATTTCAGTTTCCACACTCAGAAGTAGCTGTTTATTTTACTCTGGGAAATTAAAAACCCTGTCCCCTCTCCATTTTCCCATCTACCATTAGAAATTTTAAATTTTAAGACTTATTTGGTTAAATGAAGTAGTTACTCTACCTGCCAGTCAAATTTAAATTTTCTAACACATAAAAATGTTTATTTTCTGTTTGTGAACCCCCCCCCCCCCATCCCCCATTTCCAAGAGTCATATTTAAAAACTTATCATTTTCAGCCTTTAATGAATATTGTAAGTGATCTCTTTAGCTGCCTCTTGAATTTCAATTTTAATCCATGCTTATCAATAGTTATTTCTATTAGTTTTTGAAATTTAATCTCCACCTCCCTCAAATCATCTTTATCCAACTCACTAATAAAAATTGCCTACTTCAAGATGTATTTGGTTATCTGAGTTATCTCTATACTTCTATGCCAAATTTTAATTTTCTTTCTCATCTAAAAAGTTTTTTAAATTTATATACACTCTACCCTAATTTCTCGGAGCCCTATTTTGAAATTTCCCAATTTTAGATTGTTCTGGTTGTATGGCCAAATCTCTTTTCCTTCCTGCCAAATTTCAGCTTTACAGCTCATCTATCCAATTTTGTTGACGATCACAATGTTCCAACCCCCGTTTAACTCCCTTGGGGGGTTGAATCTCACAAAACCCCCTTCTTATCCTATCCCTACGACTTGAAAGGAACCTCCCTGCCGAAATCCAAGATGCCAAGTCCAGGCATTCGGGAGATGCGCTTTTGTGTTTATATACAAGATGTTTCTAAACTATCTGCCCAAATTTAAGCCACAGCATTTGTGGACATAAAGACATATAAAATCTTAGTAAAGTCATCTTGTATTTCTAAGTGAAAATTTGAGCTAGACGCAACAACGCCGGGAGTATGCATCTGTAAGTACATACGTGTATAGCAGGTTGCATAACGTTACATTGTTATATCACAACAGGTGCTCAGAGCTTTGGTAACAACATTTTGACGTGGGTTCACCCTTCAGCAGTGTTGTTTGCTGACGGGCACTTCTGTCCGCCTAATGATATGAAACTTGTTGTACACATCTGTGCTTACGGCTGCGTACGCCAGGGGCTGTGGCGTCTAAATTCAACATGTATTTAGTAACACAAGATGACATTTACAAAATTTTTGCTAGAGTTTTCTATTTATTTTCACCCACAGATGTGGTTAAATTTGGTCAGAGATGTAAGTGTGTAGGGATTTGATATTAATTTTGGTTCAAACAAGCAATGTATGCAGTTTGGGCTATGAGTTTCCGAACATCCTTTATATATATTTAAATGTCTAAAATGTCAAGGTTGTCATTGCAAAATTGATGCATGATGTGCCAGCTGGTAATATAAACACATTTAAAAAAGTTCAAAATAAATAAAACAGTGAACTAAGAAAATCAAACCAGAAATATAAGCGAAGAAGGTGACAGTAATTCCAGTTTTTGGTGCTAACACAGAAGGGCATGTTCCCAGTTTTTCAAAGCTAACGGAACACAATTCAATTTGTGTTTTTCACTCCAGTGAACTCGGAGACAGTAAAAGGGTAAACGTGCCAAGTAGTGCTACACAAGACGCAGGGTATTCTAGAGCTTGATGAGATCTGAAATGCAAAGAGAGAGAGAGAGAGAGAGGAATTGGTCGATAAAACATAATTTAGTCGGAAGTGGGTTCCAAGGAGATTTCCGGCGAGCACTCATACAATTGCGAGAAACGGCAGTAAACCGGTTTCCGCGGTAATACACATCAGACTTAGTTCCGTCATGCATTGAAACATGTTCAGTAGTAAACCCATCAAGCACTAGAATATTCACATGTTACTAGGAATATATCTTGCCCTCAATAGCTGAATGGTTAGAGCCTTAAGATGGGGTGCTAGTGAGCGCGAGTTTAGTGTATTGATTTTGCAGTTTTTATAGCATAAACATTTATTTGGCCAAAATAAATCAAATATTTCTTCTATAGAAACATAAAGTTTAGCTTTCTGCACATGCTAATATCAACAGTTCTTGAATATCTCTCATGAGCATAGCGGCATTTGGTGACAAACTTTTTAAATGCAGAGAAAAAGTTGTCATTAAATTCCAGGACACCTTTGACAGATATTCAACAACTGTTGAGATCAGGATGTGCAGAAAACTAATCTCTATGTTTCTATAGAAGAAATATTTGATTTATTTGGCCGAAAAATGTTTATGCTATCAAAACTTAAAAAATACTCTCCTAAACTCACGCTCACTAGCACCCCACCTTAAGGCGGATCTGTAGGAGACGTGAGAAAAGGCTACTCTTTATGCAGTTTTTTTTATAGCAAAACTTGTTTTATTCCAAATAAATCAAATATCTCTTCAGTACAAAAAGAGTTTAATTTTCCTCACATGGTGATATCAACAGTTGTTAAATATCTGTCAATGGCGTTCTATAATTTAAGTACAACTTTATTTCCTTGATTTAAAGTTTATTGTTAAGTTCAGATATACTCATTAAAGATATTCATGAACTGTAGATACCACCATATTATTAAGAAAATTAAGCTCATTTTTTTACTAAAGCGTCCGTTTCGGTAACCGCGTGGTCTAACGCGTTACTCTCATAGTATACTAGACCGCCGATTAAGGGGAGATCGAGGTTTAAATCTCGGTTGGGTGTACTAAAGGTATTTTTTCCCAAAGTAGCTTTACATTCTCACTGCAAGCAAATGCGGGTAAACTTCCTTTAAATATAACCTTCAGATTCCCTGACACTATTAGCGTAATTAATACATAAGCGTATAACCCGAACGGGTAGTAATACGCGGTGTAAAAAATGTACTGGAGTAATAATTTATTTATTTTGGCCAAACAAATGTTTACTATAAAACAGCACACACATTAGTCTTTAGCCCTATGAATTCGTTCAACATATTTGGCTGTTGGAAACTTTTTTTGTGCGCACCACGTCTTACTATCCGACTATCCACATGTTTACACCAATGGGGGAGAGCTGAGGAAAATATAATTTGGTGGATATATGCCCAAATTTTCGTGGAGAGAGACTAGCAAACCATTTAGGGAAAAAACCCTCAATAAAGCCAGTCAGGATTCAAGATCCAAACTCCTCGTCATCAGCAATCCAGCCTATTGCAAGAGTGACGGCTATAAACCATGTGACCCCCGATGCAGGCTATTATATTATTATTATATATTATTATTATTATATTATTATTATTATTATTATTATTATTATTATTATTATTATTATTATTATGAGAAGGAACGAAAAGGGTGGCTTTAACGTAACATCAGTGATTGAATCACATATTGATGAGAGTTTGGTAGGATATACATCAGTGCTTGGCTGACATGTTGATGAGGGTCTGGTAGGATATACATCAGTGCTTGGCTGACATGTTGATGAGAGTTTGGTAGGATATACATCAGTGCTTGGCTGACATGTTGATGAGGGTCTGGTAGGATATACATCAGTGCTTGGCTGACATGTTGATGAGGGTCTGGTAGGATATACATCAGTGCTTGGCTGACATGTTGATGAGGTCTGGTAGGCTATACATCCATGGTAAACTGACTTGTTTATGAAAGTTTGATAGTGTATATACATCAGTGGTCAACTTACCTTGACGTGAGTTCAGTATATTGTATAGAATTAATGATTGACTCACCTGTTGATTAGGGTTATAGTGGTGTAAGTGACTCACCTATTGATGAGCGTCTTGGATTTCCTCAGGAGAATTTCCACATCCTGGCTCTGGGATTCTCCTGAGGATGACTTCCCCACTATGCTACCATGCAGGTTCACCTGCACAAAAACATCACTGCATGTAAAATATCTTAGCCTCCAACTCCTGGACTACTTTGTTAGGGGATAAATTACTTGTTGCTACATTACTGGAAGTAGAAAACTCCAAAGTTAGACAGTTCTACTGTGTCAAAGTCACAACTAATAATTCGTTTTGCACCCAGTATTTAATTGGCTGTAGAATTTTAGGGATGTCCTTAAATATTCCAATAAAGGGACGCTCTTTTCAAACGCATGCTTTTCGTGTAAAATAGATGAATGTTTGACACGATCAGAATCAAATCAGCGAAAGTACCCTCATTAATAATAGGTTTGTTTCAGTTTTTTTTATACAACTTGTGAACCGAACATTTTACCTTTTTTTAATCATGGCTAAAAAGTTGGCCTTTGAAGCACTTCATTTAAATCAAATCCTTCTAATTAAATAATATATTTAATTGCATTACTGCATATAGCGTGTGTCATAGTTCGGACTATATTTTGTTCTCTCCCTTCCCAGTTATAAACTAAAATAATGACATGTTCTAATTAAGTCTAAAATCCTCCATGAGGACTGGTCAGCTGTATTTATTATATCAAACAACTTCTGGGAGACTATTATTTACATCATGTGTCTTACTCCATCTATCATGTATAATTTGCTACTTTTCCAAATAACCTTTACAACGTATATCAACGCATCATCTTGGAAAATATTTACCTAGATTTTAAGTGAATTACCTTTAATAGTTTTAATTTAAACAAATTATTTCCAAATCCTGTCTGCGTATTTATTCCCACAAAGCCAAGACCAATGAGTAAATTACTTTGGATTTGGGTTTTTTTTAATGGCTCCCACTATACAAAGAATAGAATCCATGAATATTTAAACATTCTTTGCTCCATCCACGTCTTAACTACCCTTCCGGTATATTGGTATATTTACACTAAGAGGGTAGAGATGAGGAAAGTTAAGTATTATAAAAAATGTAGGCCACTGAGGGAGAATTTTGAAAATATCACTTGAAATTCCCCCGACTGGGATTTTAAACTAGACTTCCCATCTACCAGGGACGTTAGACGAGACTGACGGACAATTCGGCGTGACCACTGTAAAAAACTGAGAATAGTTTAAGCAGTGGTTAAAACTTAAGATAAGTTTGACAGTATTTATTATCTAAAATTAAGATATTTAATTTTGTTTACTTTCTTTCAAAGAAAAATTAATGTAATTTTGTGAGAAATGTTGACCTCAAAATTACAATGGATCCTGACGTTTTTATGTGTCCTGGACTCAAAAAAGTGGATTTTACAAAGTCATTCGTTTATCCTGAAATAGTATGACGGATCTCATTTAGATATTACCTCGAGGAAAAGTCATGATTTTAGCTCTTTCTCTGACAACCAAATTATTAAAATTAAAAATTGTCCAAAAATACGATATTGTTAAAAATTAATACCTGGGGCATATTGTACACACATGATACAAAGCACCGTATCTTGTTCCTCAAATAAAAACAATCATTAAGGTATTATACTGATAACCTATTTTCGAAACTTTTATTCCAAACTATGATATTTTATATTCTGAAAAATAAATAAGATTGTGTCGTACTATTTATGTATTAGTTCGCTTACACAAGTTATATTTACTAACAGTATAATCTGAGGTGTAGGTGTGAGGAGGCTAGTAGAAGTGTACCTGCGTCAGCGGGTAGAGAGGATAGGAAAATCCACGTGACAGACCACATGTGTAAAGCCACCCCTAGAACACTCGTCTATAATTCAAACCACAATC
The DNA here is from genome assembly GCA_033556935.1 of Timema podura. Taxonomy (NCBI): domain Eukaryota; kingdom Metazoa; phylum Arthropoda; class Insecta; order Phasmatodea; family Timematidae; genus Timema; species Timema podura. The sequence goes on along the minus strand of JAVRXN010000009.1, from coordinate 119,796,192 downwards.
TCTTTGTACAATGCCTGGGTGGTAATGCAAATTAACTTTGTTATTTTTGATGAAATGTTTAACTGTTCACCACTAGCTGGAACTGACTATATAGTAAAAACTGGTGAATTAGACTGCACATGGAGAGTTTTTTATTATATTTAAAACTGGATTGTGACCAGTGTTTTACTATATACCTGTATTAAAATATATAAAAAATTGAAAATTAATTATTTATAAAATGTTAAAAAAACTCAATCCCATTGGTTCTACTACCAAGTAATAATGCAGAAAACTATAATCAATACGTTTTATAATCAGCGTACTTTCTAATTTCCCAGTAGATAAGTCTTGAGATGTGCTTTTAAGGGGAGGGGTTTTTTACTCCACATGAACTTTGAACATATTTGGGGCTATGATGATTCAATGGCATACAAGCCAGCCCTTCGTTAGGACGCTCTAAACCACCAGAAAGCCAACCAGTTTATATTGCCATTGTCAGAGATAATATAGTGCAGAAGGTTCGTGTCGCTTGTTAAAACTAGAGTTGGGGCAGCAATATATGTTACTATCGTGGCGAGTAAATAATTAAAGGTCCCCCAAACATACGTATGGCATTTAAATTGTAATTATATGTTTTTACTCAACAATTAGTATTTAATCATCCCCTACTTTGTTTGTAAATGTAACCCAATAACAAGTGAAATTTAGGGTCATGTTTAGTTTAAAATTAGGGATTTGAGTTTAACAAGTGACCGTGAAAAAACAGCTTCTATATTATTTTATTTGGTGCTCCAAGTTGTACTACAAATATTTACACTGGTGTGGTGAGGAGGTATAATCTTAGAGGAAGTATACCGGCATTTGCGTGGACGGTGAGTGAAACATTAATTTAAAATCAAGCCATTACATCCAGCTGGGACTCGAACCAGTACCTTATCCTCACATACAAGCTAGACAAGATGGGATTTCGTTTCCACCGGCGCGAGGGTTTGTTTATATGTTAATGTACAAGTGAGTCCGTTTAAAATGGCACATTTAGTTCAGGAAACGTTGCCATTTTATCAATACTTGTTTTAACACTGACCGAGGGTGACGGAACCTTTTCTTGAATAGCAACGACTCAACTGTGGACTGTTAACGTCACCTTTTTTACAAAACATAAAATATAAAATCTTTACGTGGCCATTAACTTTATAACTTTCAGCATTTTAATCTAAAAACTAAAATCCAGAATAATCATCAAGAGCAGTTTTTTTTAAAGAGGACACTTAACCTGAATCTTTTTATAGGTTCTATTGGAATTTTCATATCTCTTTGGAGGGAAACTATCGTGACATTGATCGACCAGTTCCGACGAAAACAGAATTTATAAAATGTCCGTGTCTGCGATAAGCGCGTCAACTCCATCATTTCTTACAGGGGAAGGGGGTAAATCTTAATGACGGTCGTCAGTCGTCACTCCATTAAAATTAGAGCTCAGCGAACCTTGTATATATTAAGCGTTCATAACTTCTAATTTAATTAATACTGAAGTAAATGTTTCCTAAACTAAATGTGCACTTTTAAACGCAACAGCTTGTACATTAACATATAAAAAAAACACTCGCACCAGTGGAAACAAATTCGTGTCTTGTCTAGCTTGTATGTAACGATAAAGTACTGGTTCAAATCCCGGCTGAATGTAATGGGCTTGATTTTAAAATATTTTTTCACTCACCGTTCACGTAAATGCCAGTATACTTCCTCTAAGATTTTACTTATTTATCCCTACCACATCAGTGTAAATATGCGTAATGAAACTTGAAGCACCAAGTAAAATAATATAGAGGCGGTTTTCAATGATCACATGTTAAACTCAAGTAATTTCAAACTAAACATGACACTAAATTTCACTTGTTATTGGGTTAAATTTACAAACAAAGTAGGGGATGATTAAATAATAATTGTTGAGTAAAACATATACAAAAATTCTTAAAATACGTGTAAAAATGTATTTGTCTAAAGGGAAAGGGTGGGTTAGAAGAAATGCAGCGACGAGTGTAATTAGCGTGAAGACAAGATGGATAAAATCACAGCGATAAATCACATGCATAACCTTAAGCTATCATGTCCGGGATTCAAACCCCTATATATTTGCTTTATTTATTTTTATTTATTATCACGGGTCTTACTACCCATTCGGGTTGTACTCCTATTTATTTTTTAACAGTGGATTTGTGCAGTCTAACGCACTATATCGTAATAACACCGGTGTCTGATACAAATAAGTTAAAGTGATAACTTATTTGGGTCGTTCACAGTATCATCGATTTTTTTTGACAGTTTATAAACCCGAAAAACATAATTTTATTGATCCAGTCACCGAGAAAAGTGGTGCTGATTTATTACTTATCAAATCGACAAAGATATATCTACGAAGAGGATGAAAATTGAAATATATTTTAGTATATTTTCAGTTGTAAGTAACTAAAACAAGTCATCGTGAACGGGTAGTACTTTGGGTTTCCCCGCTACTATTAGGAGGTGAATTTATAGATTGTTTTTCTTAAAGAAGGCGCCAGAAAAATGTAGTTGTGACTTAGGTGGTAGACAGGGTCACAAAATATTGTATTAATACTTTACTTCAAGATCACCTATTGGTTGGCAAGGGATATAAAAAACCTTAGTGGCAATCAGAGAAACATTTAATAGGGTTTTATAACACCAGTGATCCTAGTGGAGATATTCACTACTAACTAAAAACGACTCTATATCTTAACTCAATCGGTATCATGTCTATCTTTTGAGCTAATAGTCTCATATTCGATTCCCGTCATGGCCAAAGCATTACTCATTTATGTATTTTGGAATCCCCTTTCACAGTGATAAAGTGACGGTTGGGACACTTTAGTGTTATGTCAGCTCAGAACTAAGTTAGTGTATAAGTTATGCGCTGATTTAATCATCCGGTCCAGAAAGCGCACTTTAAATACCCCAAATAAATCAAAACCCACTAGAAACTGTCAATTTCATCGCTAGGCTGGCAATTTCTCGGTGTATTTACATTCAGCGTTTAATCGTTCTCCCTCTCTCCGTGGTGCGAGATTATGTTAATGAGGAAGACAAGGGGAGGAATGAGGTGTAGCACCGCAAAGAGGGAAATTAAAGACAAATAGAGACAAGTCTTCTCACGCAGGTTGGTAATTGAAATCAAACAGCGAGCTAAGGTTGTATAATCTCAGCTACACTTGGTTTTCTAACGCCCGACAAACACGGCCTTAAAACGTGCGGACCATTTAAAACTGGGCAGGAGCGTTGCGTGTTCAGGGGGCCGAGTTCTTGTATAACTGTTATTTGTGTTATTTAACATGCAATATTTAGATCGACATCACTACACGAATTTATTATAAACTAAATTCTAGAACAAACACACATCAAATCATCACCGTAATTTCACCTATGATATATATTTTTTCGGCCATGTCGGGAATCAAACCCGGAGCCCTTCTCTCAGATTACAGACGCGCTACCAACTGAGATACGGGGGTGTACTATTGTTTTTACTAAAATAGTTCACAAACTGTGTTTATGTTCGTCCTCTTTCTAATATTGTACACTTCCTGAAGCCAGTGTTGGGTGTTATGGGGGCACTTAAGTTGATAAGAAACTATTTTACAATTGGTTTTATTAAAATATAATGTGAAAGGGTTTTTTAAAAACTGGCAATGCACGTAATTTTAGTAATATACTGCTTATAAAGTGGTATTGAAACTTCTCATCCCAGTCTTTGACATAATAAAATAATGTCAACATTAAATATTATCTGAGTATTTCCTTTGAATTTGTGTTTTTTTTAATAATAGAATTTTACCTATAGTTGAAACTGTTCTAAGAAGTTTTGTGTGGACAATTTTTCTTATGACAAACTATGTCGAGAAATATCTAAAATGATTAATTGTCGCTGAGAAAAGCTGTTAGGTGCTAGGTATTGCTATATTAGATTATTAAATTATATTTGGCCACCGCGTCTTATCGACAGTCAAGACTCTAAGTATTTAACTTTGCTAGTGGTGTATAAACAGAACGGGTAGTAAGACTCACTGCTTGGAAAAACTTCGCTAGCTTTTGAAATAAACTCAACATTTTCAAAGAACTTAAGCACATAGTAATTAACTAAGACGTAATATAAAAAATAAAATCCCAGGATGTTTAGTAAAAAATGTATGAATGGAGGACTATCAATTCTAAATGTATTTAAAGCTCCATCTTTAGCAGGTAAAGCTAAATAATGCCATAAGTAGAAGTTCTCAGGAAGATGGAACCATCATTAGAATATTATATCTAATTATTCTTTTTTAAGCTCCTTTTTATCTCGCCATCACATCACATATATTTTGGATAGCATAACATTATTATTTGAGTTATTTTTGAGTGATAAAAAAGAGTGCATGTGTTCCTTGCCTCCTTTCTGGCGCTGTAAAGCTTGAGTATGGAACTAAGCTTCATTACTATCAGCGCGGGATTACACTTTGACGGTAAGACAGCTCACCGTAACTCCAGCGGTGGGATTACAATCTGTTAAGAGATGCAGACACATCAATAAAGGAAATAACATTTGGTTTACGGGTTGATAAAGGAGTTATTAGTTTTATTTATTCATTGGCTGAGCTAATTTCGTGAGGAAAGTAAATTATTAAAATTAAAAATAGAGACGATTATCTGTTGAACCAGAAATTATTCTTTTTTCACCCATTTTTATTTTAAAACTTCTTAATACCCATTCGGGCGATACACATTTAATTACGCTATTGGTGTTAGGATGATAAAGGTAGAGTTCAGAGGAAGTGCACAAAAATTTGCATGGAGGAATCCATTTAGCTAGAACTACTTTCAATAAACCCAGCTGGGATTATAAACTTGAATTCCTCGTAACCAGCAAACCAGATAAGATAAGAATGCATTTATTTTGCGTAGTCATTCAAAGGAGTTTATAGGTGTTTAATGTTTAGGTATTATGCCATCTAACGTGATAGAATGTAAATTATAAGCTAACTTAACCTTTGAACCAATCAAACTGGTGTTCACGTTGATAAAGGTGTCAGTCTCGTCTGGTTTGTTGGAAAGATAGGAGTACGAGGTTCTGATCCCAGCCCGGGTACATACTTGGTATGGTGGTTTCTGTCATGTCAATACTCGCTGAAAGCTGGTTCCTTTCCTAACACTCGTCTACCTCATCCTTTATCCTTGGATATCACTATTTGCTTCACGTTTTACTACCCATCGAATAGTGACACTAGTGAAGTTGTGAGGAGGAAGATGGATTTAGAGGAAATAAATTCAAATTAAGAATAAACCACCTCACTATACTAGGTTGGGATTCAACTTCTAAGTCCCCCGTCACTGGAAAACCAGACCAGAAGAGACTGACGCCTTTCTCCGTGGGACCACCAGTCCTGGTTCTGAGTAATCAAGCTTAAGTTGTGGTCGGCCGCAACGGCCAATAATCCTAGCCGCTCCAGGATGAGAAATCGAGCCACGTCCTTAAGGCTCTTCATCCGAATGCACGGGGTTACTTCAAAGCTGCCGGACGCTCCCAAGCGGCGGCATTTAGAAACGTCATTTTCGTTTTTGCTACGCTCTTCTTTTTTTTTTTATACACCCGCCCCTCTCACTCCCCACCTTTTCTTCGTTCAATGTTAGTAGCGTGGTTCGTTTCAACAGGATGATTAAAAGGGGAGTTAGGGAGCTGGATTTAGGAATGAGGCTGAGAAAAGAGAGGGAGAAATTCGAAGGATTTAAAACCAAAGAGGGAGAAGAGTTTTATGAGTTGAACATGGGAAAGAGTTCGCCGCAAGAAGTCAATACAGTGGTCATTTCCTTATATAATATATTTACTCATTTAATTAGCGATTTAATTATAATTTGAAATGTTATTTCTCATACGACTCTTTCGAAAGGTGGATAGTGTGGATTGCGCAGAATAGTATTACAAAGTAACTGCGTGAAATCTCCCATTCTCCTTAAGGTGAGGTGCTAGTGAGCGCGCGTTTAGTGCATTAATTTTGCAGTTTTTATAGCATAAACATTTTTTGACCAAAATAAATCAAATATTTCTTCTATAGAAACATATAGTTTAGCTTTCTGCACATGCTAATCTCAAGAGTTCTTGAATATCTGTTATAAGTATAGCGGCATTTGGTGACAAACTTTTTAAATGCAGAGAAAAAGTTGGCATTAAATTTCAGGACACCTTTGACAGATATTCAAGAACTGTTGAGATTAGCATGTGCAGAAAACTAAACTATATGTTTCTATAGAAGAAATATTTGATTTATTTTGGCCCAAAAATGTTTATGCTATAAAAACTTCAAAAATACTGCCCTAAACTCACGTTCACTACCACCCAGCCTTAATGATTTTACTGGCAATTATAATAGTGATGCTTTCAAGATAAGAGGTGTGTGGGATGAGAAGAAGGGGCAGATCATTTACCCCATCAGCTCTTTTTATGAACGTTTCCCTGGGATTATTTCCCAGGTCACGTGGACGAAATGTTAGCTTCATCTCGTCTGGCTTGCCGCTGATGGAAAGAGGTCAGGGCTCAAATTTCGGCCAGGGGTAGTGAGGTAGATTCTCCCTAAAAATGTGTTCGCACCCCATCTCAGTGAAAATAAAAGGAATATTTACTCCGCGTCTTATCTTCCTAATCCCAACCCTATTTGTGTGATTAAAACGCGCATATCTGACATAGTTAGAAAGATTTGACGGTGAGGAGGGGTCTTTATTTGTGTAAACGTAGCATAACCAAGCAATAAGAGCTTATGAACCAAGTTAGTCTTGGTTTAATATTATTGGTTGTTCTGATATCACTTTGAACCATATTGGAATCTCGGTCCTTTTGCTTGAAAGTTTTTAGCAGCGTGGCTGAGCAACACTGCTATTTGCACTGCTAATAGTTCCGCTCTGAACCATGTGACACAATGTACTTTGAGGAGGAAATACTCGCACATGCGTTATAACATAACATAAATGTAGACATCTTCGATCAGGACCTCACTGAAGAGAGGTGTTTTATGGGCTCAAATCCATCCCTAGAGTGTTATCTTACTAATATTACTAACAAAAGTTTGTGTGTTTGGATGTTTGTTGCTCAATCACGTCAAAACTACTGAACAGATTCGAATGAAACTTTGTAGGTAGATAGAATATGTCCTGGAATAGCATATAGGACTATTCCCAACCTTTAATTTTACATTAATTTTACAATACTAATGTTTAAACTTTTCGTCGGGCGAAGCCACGACGGGTAACAGCTAGTTTATACATATATTCTCTCTAGTCCTTCTCACTGCCTAGTTGCTAATAAGAGCCTTAAATCCATAGCACCAACAACGCCGTAGATGAAAGCAAACGCTGTGTACAATTAAATCAAAACTATCCTCAGGTTAGCATCATATTCGTAAATGTACAAGTGTTTCCTTTCTTTCGTGTTATTCGTTTTCAAGTACTGTACAATTTCATTGTACTCGGCAGCATATAGTGGCTGTACTATCAATGATAGCTCGATGACCGATGAGATACCCACATCCATAAAAAAAACTATAATTTAAAATAGGAGTGAAGAATGATCCTGAGCACGGGTCGAATCCTGGATAGCTCAGTGATAGAGCATCATTGCACTAATACAAGCGTTCCTTGGTTTAATTCCCATGTCCATGTGTCATTCTTCAAATTAACAATACCTACAACGCCGATCATGTTTAGAAAAAATCCTTAAAGTGCTTCAAGATGAAATCAGTTTTAAAGCTTTCCCAAGTCTTCTGTTGAAACTTCATCATGTTCTTGCCAAAATAAATTTATAGGTATGGCCCTATCTCTGGAAACGAGTTCATCCTCTCTTTTACATGATATTAAAAACAAGACAGTTTTAATAAGCTATCTAACTAGCTTTAGTTGTAGCAATAAGATATCTCGTAAATAAATTGCTCCACAACAGGATACACACATGTTGTTGGCCTGACGTTGATAACTAATAATTAAATTATACCATGATTAGCTTAACATAGCAGCTTGTTGTTCGCTTTCGAAGGAGTCACGCGTGTTTAAACTAATTGTTGAACACAACCATTAAAAACCATATAACTTATTTACTCGCAAGGACAGGCGACCATGTGTGGCTAGTCACTAGGACAGGCGACCATGTGTGGCTAGTCACTAGGACAGGCGACCGTGTGTGGCTAGTCACTAGGACAGGCGACCGTGTGTGGCTAGTCACTAGGACAGGTGACCATGCGTGGTTAGTCACTAGGACAGGCGACCATACGTGGTTAGTTACTAGGACAGGTGACCATGTGTGGCTAGTCACTAGGACAGGCGACCATAACGTGGTTGTTACTAGGACAGGTGACCATGTGTGGCTAGTCACTAGGACAGGCGACCGTGTGTGGCTAGTCACTAGGACAGGCGACCGTGTGTGGCTAGTCACTAGGACAGGCGACCATGTGTGGCTAGTCACTAGGACAGGGACCATGCGTGGTTAGTCACTAGGACAGGCGACCATGCGTGGCTAGTCACTAGGACAGGCGACCATGTGTGGCTAGTCACTAGGACAGGCGACCGTGTGTGGCTAGTCACTAGGACAGGCGACCGTGTGTGGCTAGTCACTAGGACAGGCGACCGTGTGTGGCTAGTCACTAGGACAGGCGACCGTGTGTGGCTAGTCACTAGGACAGGCGACCGTGTGTGGCTAGTCACTAGGATAGGCGACCATGTGTGGCTAGTCACTAGGACAGGCGACCATGTGTGGCTAGTCACTAGGACAGGCGACCGTGTGTGGCTAGTCACTAGGACAGGCGACTGTGTGTGGCTAGTCACTAGGACAGGCGACCGTGTGTGGCTAGTCACTAGGACAGGCGACCGTGTGTGGCTAGTCACTAGGACAGGCGACCGTGTGTGGCTAGTCACTAGGACCGGCGACCGTGTGTGGCTAGTCACTAGGATAGGCGACCATGTGTGGCTAGTCACTAGGACAGGCGACCATGTGTGGCTAGTCACTAGGACAGGCGACCATGCGTGGTAGTCACTAGGACAGGCGACCGTGTGTGGCTAGTCACTAGGACAGGCGACCATGTGTGGCTAGTCACTAGGACAGGCGACCATGCGTGGTTAGTCACTAGGACAGGGCGACCATGTGTGCTAGTCACTAGGACAGGCACCATGTGTGGCTAGTCACTAGGACAGGCGACCATGTGTGGCTAGTCACTAGGACAGGTGACCATGCGTGGTTAGTCACTAGGACAGCAACCACGCGTGGCTAGTGACTAGGATATGCGACCATACGTGGCTAGTTACTAGACAGGTGACCATATGTGGCTAGTCACTAGGACAGGCGACCATACGTGGCTAGTTACTAGGACAAGTGACCATGCGTGGTTAGTCACTAGGACACCGACCACGCGTGGCTAGTGACTAGGAATGCGACCATACGTGGCTAGTTACTAGGACAGGTGACCATATGTGGCTAGTCACTAGGACAGGCGACCATACGTGGCTAGTTCTAGGACAAGTGACCATGCGTGGTTAGTCACTAGGACACGCGACCACGCGTGGCTAGTGACTAGATATGCGACCATACGTGGCTAGTTACTAGGACAAGTGACCATGCGTGGTTAGTCACTAGGACAGGCGACCATTCGTGGCTAGTCATTAGGACAAGTGACCATGCGTGGTTAGTCACTAGGACACGCGACCACGCGTGGCTAGTGACTAGGATATGCGACCATACGTAGCTAGTTACTAGGACAGGTGACCATATGTGCTAGTCACTAGGACAGGCGACCATACGTGGCTAGTTACTAGGACAAGTGACCATGCGTGGTTAGTCACTAGGACACGCGACCACGCGTGGCTAGTGACTAGAATATGCGACCATACGTGGCTAGTTACTAGGACAAGTGACCATAGTGGTTAGTCACTAGGACAGGCGACCATTCGTGGCTAGTCATTAGGACAAGTGACCATGCGTGGTTAGTCACTAGGTCACGCGACCACGCGTGGCTAGTGACTAGGATATGCGACCATACGTGGCTAGTTACTAGGACAAGTGACCATGCGTGGTTAGTCACTAGGACAGGCGACCATTCGTGGCTAGTCATTAGGACAAGTGACCATGCGTGGTTAGTCACTAGGTCACGCGACCACGCGTGGCTAGTGACTAGGAATATGCGACCATACGTGGCTAGTTACTAGGACAGGTGACCATATGTGGCTACTCACTAGTAGGACAAGCGATTGTTTCAAGCATTGGCACACGCTCGTGGAAACATGACCATCGAAAATAATTACCACCAAGCAAAGCTTCTAAAATAACTCGTGAAAATATTCTTGAAAAGAGTCGAAAATAAAGCGTGGACATCGACGAATAGGAAAAAAATCGTCACTAAAATGGTAGAAATATGACTCAAATAAAAGAGAATAATTCATAAGCATTAAACATTCCCAAAGCTGAAAATAGGAAATACTTTTTTTTTGTAACTAAAGCAGCTCTGCTACTATCTAATAATGCATTACGTGTGCGATATTGGTTAATTTATAACATGATTAAAGATACGTAAAATAGATTTACAAATGTATAAAGCGTCTCTTTGCTGCAGAGTAAGCGCGGCTCCACTGGAGTCCTCAAACCCGGAGGATTACGTCACCATTCAGAGTAATATAACACAGAGAACGTTGGAGATGAAACCAAGCGAATAAAGCCTTGAGTTTGTGTTGCGGAAAGGGCATCAACTCTTGGACTGAAAGTTATAAATTCATACCCTTAAAAATAAAACAAACAAATAAAATAAAAATATCTTTGATTAATCTAATCTTGTAAACTATTAAAAATAACAAAGTTAAATTAAAATGAGCACATCCAAAGAAAAGTCAGATTCAGGATTAGCTGAGAAACAAATACCTTTATATTTGGAGATGAGGTGTTTCGAGTTATTAAAGGTAATGTACTGTCTATAGCTGAAAGGAGACATGAGAAATATGGTATCCATGCGCTCGGCTCCCTTAGTGGCATTTACAAACAACTTTATTGTCTTATGTGGTTTAAGCCAGTTAAAAAGGCTATATTGTACAGACAGAGGACATTTAATGTTTCAAACTCTTAGAAATGTTAATTTCGAGGCAGCGGACTGCAGAATTCAGTCAGTCTAACTTCGTAGGGAGGAAGATTAAATACGCTTTTGAGAAGTTAGGCTCGGTAACTATGATTGAATCAAGGCCTGTTTGAGGACAGTCTGATGTATTAGGTTCTGACAGTTTCAAACAAATAAATAAGTTTTTTAGACTTTTATTCTAAATATTACTATTTAATTTTTCAAAACTCGGCTCAAAAACTCATGGTATAATCATTATGGTTGCATTTTAGTATTCTTCAAAAATATATTTAAGTCTCTCTCACTATTTCCTTTCGCGTTCATTTGGACTTAAATCAAATTTCCTTCTTTTTCTTTGTGTTGGCTCTTAGAACTTTGAACTTATGACCTCGACATATTAATTTACCTTTTCAAATGCTTGTAACAGAATTCTCAACCTCAGACACCTAGTCTTAATCTCACAACCTCAAAATTTCAAACTTAAACACTTCCAGCCTCAATTTATAAGCCCCAACTCCAAAACAAAACTTCCTTCATCAAACTATCAAGCTCAAACTTCCAAACTCAACTACTAACCTCAAACATGAGACTCTCAATTTCAAACTCAAACTTATATTCACACCATCAAACTCTTGTATCCCAACCTTAAAACCGACCTTACTTGCACTTTCATAATCAAATAATCTCCCAAATCTCAATCCTTTCCTCACGTTCTCTAAACTCTTCTTCATCCAAATCTTCCTCTGTCTCTTCTCTACCCTGTCCACACACCCTTACCCCCCTATCTAATAGATCACAGGAATTCCTACCGTCTGTTATATTAGTTGTTCATGCAAGTTCAAGTTATGAAACGTTACTGATAATAATGTCCTATCTGTGCCATCAAAATGAGATCGAGAAACATATTATGACCATCTGCCAAATAAAACACAAGCAAATAAATTTAATGAAAGGTTAAGTTTACAAAGATAATTCTTATCTTTGAATTGATTATTATTAGATCTCACAAAATGGCAACAAAATTCCTCTTCATTTTGTTTGCTCAACGGGCAGACAAAATTAATTTTATAAGCGATAAATATACTGTGGTCGATATAACAAAACATGATAGATGAAATGCGATTTCCCGCCAATAAATTATTTATTGGTTGGAATTCCCCCCCTACCCTCTAACCCCCGCAGGACCCTCGTAATCCTACTGACGTGGCATGCGGGAATTTACCCCAGTATGATTTGTTGATGATATTATATTCTCTGTGAATAATGCTATTTCCAGTAAACATAAAATAAAATAATGCTCTTTAGAATATTTCTTTTATCGAAGTTGTATCAGTTTTATACCAAACAACAAATACAATTTTCCATGGACTGGCTTAGGGAAAGATCAATACAGCAAAAGGGATTTTGCTGCTATCAAATAAAACAATGGAATATAAAACTTAATTCACAATAAGATACGTAGTTTACTGCCCTTTTTGTGCGATAATTTATCTTATGTGTGTATCCTCCTTGAAAACTTATTCATAATATATGTGTTCCCAAGTCTTATCCAGTCTATATCCTCCTAGAAATCTCCCAGTTTCCTCTACAGTCTATATTCTCCTAGAACCATCACTACTTCATATTTGTATTACATCTCCTCTCTAGTCTATATCTTCCTAAATCTCTCCCTGTTTCATATTTGTGTTCCCAGCTCTTATCCAATCTATATCCTCCTAGAAATCTCCCAGTTTCCTCTCCAGTCTATGTCCTCCTATATATCTCCCAGTTTCCTCTCCAGTCTATATCCACCTGGAGCCCTCCTGATTCATATTTGCGTCCCAGCTCCTCTCTTGTCTATATCCTCCGAGATCCCTCCCAGTTTCTCCCCGCCCAAGATGTTATGTGGTGATATCTAGTGGACGTACCGTGAACTTGTCGTGATGCACCTCCAGGAAGCGTTTCACCCTCACTGTGTCGTTGTTCCTGACTGCCCTCTCCAGTTGGGCTGCCTCCAAACTCAGGTCCGCCGTGGACGAACCCAGGCTGAAACAACACGGCATGGTCACATTGACATCACACACTGTTAAATGAACATCACTCAGTCACATATACATACAACATTATCATGAGAGCATCACACAGTCACATTGACCTCACTATTTTATTTTCTTACAGCTAACACGTGTGTTTTCAAATGATCCTGTACAAGTGGCTGAGCTGTGTGGAATACTAAGCTCAGTTTGTATATCAGATAAAGCCAGACTAGCTAATATTCTTCAAATTGAAAAATGACACCTGGACACGGGAATCGAACCCGGGACATTTGACTTGGTACACCAATGGTCTAACCACTGAGTTATCCAGGAGTAATCCCCTGATCAGGGTAATTCTTTACTCATATTTTAAGGCAGAACCTGTTATGGACGTGTGGAAATCGTCAGTTACATAATGAGTGATCAATTAATATCACGAGCTATCAGATAACTCAGCCATCTTTGATTCTACTCAGTAATATAGGGCTTTGTACTTTCAATAGTACAATATTTATATATTTAGCACCGCGTCTTACTACCCGTTCGGGTTATACGCTAATAGTACAATAACAAGTGTACGAATGCACATATCACTATGGATTATATAGTTATTTAGCTGATTAAAAAAAAAAAAAAATTAGAAATTGTTCAAAAATAGCTATAACCATTTGGTTTGAAATGAGGAGGGGGGGGATACGATAAATAACACTTAATACTTGTTTTACGGGGGGACTAATTTTGGAATATTTGTTTCAAATTGTAACAGATTGGATGAAAAAGTATGTGCACAGTATTATTATTATTATTATTATTATTATTATTATTATTATTATTATTATTTAGCACCACGTCTTACTACCCGTTCGGGTTATACGCTTAAGTACTAATTACGCTAATGGATTAGGAATTGGGAAGGTTGAATAGAGGAAGTGAAGCCGCATTTGCGTGGAGGGAGAGTGGAAAACCATTTAGGAAAAACCACCCCCAGTTCACCCGACCAAGATTCGAACCTCGATCTCCCCGTCCTCGGCAGTCTGGCTCAACACGACTAACGCGTTAGCCAACTACGCCACCGAGGCGGGTATGTGCACAGTAGGGCCTATGTTTTGCCAGCTTATTTAGATAATGTTTATATATATATATATATATATATATATTCATTTTACCATTGCAGGTTTACCACCCACTTAGGCTTTACGCACTTAACTACACTAATAGTGTAGGTATTAGGAAGGTAGAATTTAAATAAAATGTATTGTAATTTGCATTAAGGAAGCTGTGAAATTATTTAGGAAAATCTCCCTTTATTACATCTGGCCAGGATTCAAATCCCGGACTTTTCCAGCTCCAGGAAACCAGACCAAGTGAGCTTGATACTCAGTACACGTACTCACTGATTCAGGTAGGTAGATACTAACAAGACTATTAGATTAAATTCTAAATAGAGTTTAAAATAATTCTAACTCTAACGGTTCTCAATTCAATCTCTAGACACAATTAGTCAAAAAACTCTACTTAACGCACCCCCCCCCCTTTTTTTTTACAGATATCGTCAAAATTAATTTACTTAAAATTTGATTTGTAGGGTCACCCAAATAAAAAAAGCCAGTTTTAATGTCTCAAAGTTTTTTTGGATATTGATTATTAAATTTAGTATCATCATTTTGGGAAAAACATTGACTAAAACAGTTTCACGTTCAAAATTCGGCTAGTCGACGATTCTTGTTCAAATTCAGTCAAGTGGTGTGATGCGGGTTTTAAGATGGAATTTTACCCTCACCTAGAAATTGAGCACAGCCCTTACTTCTTACCTCCAACTCCTTCTCCAAACCATTCACCCTTATTGCTGCAAAGAGGGGTTGAAAAGAGGTGTGAGCTCACACGCCCTTACAAGCATCCCTGGCAGCCAGCAGAGGGAGTGCTGGCAAGGGGAACATCGATCCTACATCCCTTATAAACCACTTTACTAAACTTACTACCCCCACACCCTAAAATAATACCCCCATCTCCCCTTTTCAGCAATGTCGTCTCAGCTTTCCAAAGACTGTGCCAGAGGATAAAAGCTATGTCGAAAAAAAAAAAAGCATTTTATGAAAAATACAGAGGTGAGTTTTTTTTAACAAAAAGTAAAACAATGTCAGGACTTATTTGATTATGAAAATGAGAGATAAATGCCAGGAGATTTACTTTTATAATAAAATAACATGTAAACTTGTGGAGAATAGAAAAAGATTGTGTGGATTTTATTTATAGTTCAAGTTAAAACTTAAGATGGGGTGCTAGTGAGCGCGAGTTTAGTGCATTCATTTAGCAGTTTTTATAGCATAAACATTTTTTGGCCTAAGTAAATTAAATATTTATTCTATAGAAACATAGAGTTTAGTTTTCTGCACATGCTAATCTCAACAGTTCTTGAATATCTGTCATGAACATAGCGGCATTTGGTGACAAAACTTTTTAAATGAAGAGAAAAAGTTGTCATTAAATTCCAGGACACCTTTGACTGATATTCAAGAACTGTTGAGATTAGCATGTGCAGACAACTAAGCTCTACGTTCTGTAGAAGAAATATTTGATTTATTTTTGCCAAAAAATGTTTATGCTTTACAAACTTTGAAAATACTGCTCTAAACTCACGCTCACTAGCACCCCACCTTAGTTAAAGTTATTGCATATGTTGAAAAAGTAAATCATTTATTTTGATGTGGATTCACAGCTGTTAATATATTGTCTGGGTATAATTGTTTTAAACGAAGTATATTCAAACTTATATGAGTCTTGGGGGTTGTTGCCAGGGTAAGAAAGTTGGAAGGAAACTATTCAAGTAAAATGTGTCCTCCCACTCACTGTCTATTTGATCAATCACACGAAAAATAATATCATGTACGAAGGTATTTTTTTATTGCTTTGAGGTCCAAGTTTAACACTGATCAGAAGGAAACCCTTTACTAATACAATCTTGCTAAGACTTTATTGCTTTGGAAACCACCCCCAAACCACCCCTGAACCAATAATAGGCTTTCCATGGATCTCTGTTTGAAAAAATTAAAAGTGACAATATTTTTTTAGCACCGCTTCTTACTATCCGTTCGAGCTATACGCCTATATACTAATTACGCTAATGGATTAGGGAAGAAGTGTACCCCCATTTGCGTGGTGAGAGAGAGGAAAACCGCTAAGCAATAACCATCCTTAGTACACCCGACAGTCTACTAGTTTATTGCGAGAGTGACGCCTTA
The DNA here is from genome assembly GCA_033556935.1 of Timema podura. Taxonomy (NCBI): domain Eukaryota; kingdom Metazoa; phylum Arthropoda; class Insecta; order Phasmatodea; family Timematidae; genus Timema; species Timema podura. Next base: position 119,779,833 of record JAVRXN010000009.1, on the reverse strand, counting down.
GACCACGTGGCCACTAAAGGAGCACTGATTTCATATAAGTATATAGCCCAAATGGATAATAAGATGCGGTGCTTAAAAAAAGACCCCATATATAAATTTTGTTAATATAATTACTATATTAGTGACCCACCCTGGTGGCGTAGTTAGCTAACGCGCTGTTTTCGTGTTGAGCTAGACTGCCGAGGATGGGGAGATCGAGGTTTTAATCTCGGTCGGGTGAACTGGGGGTTCCTAAATGGTTTTTCACTCTCCCTCCACGTAAATGAGGATTCCCTTCCTCTAAATTCAACCTTCCCGATTCCTAGCCCATTAGCGTAATTAGTACTTAAGCGTGTAGCCCGAACGGGTAGTAAGAATCAGTGCTAAAAAAATTAGTACCTCCATAACACAGCTTTTGCATACCTTACTGTGAATATAACTATTTTAGTAGCGAGGCCACCCATTACAAAGCCCCTACCCCATCTTAATAACAAAGTTCTCTCTCCATCAAACCGACAAAGTCCTTCAACAACCATACCAACAGCAATCTCGCACCTTCATAACAACAAAGTTCTCTCTCCATCAAACCGACAAAGTTCTTCAACAATCATACCGACAGCAATCTCGCACCTTCATAACAACAAAGTTCTCTCTCCATCAAACCGACAAAGTCCTTCAACAACCATACCAACAGCAATCTCGCACCTTCATAACAACAAAGTTCTCTCTCCATCAAACCGACAAAGTCCTTCAACAATCATACCAACAGCAATCTCGCACCTTCATAGCTACAAAGTCCTCCTCACCCTGTCAAAACGACCAAGTCCTCACTTTGTCATACCGAAAAAATACCCACCATGTTATACCGACAAAGTCATTTTCCTGTCATACCAACAAAGCCTTTGTCACGCCAGAGTGAAAGAGAAGGAGCTATTGTTCAATCAAAGCTAGTGGCTTTGTCTCAAGATTTCATTCAAGGGCTAGCTATTGATTTACAGACTCCTTTTAAGCTACTTATGAAAGAGGATGTGCTTCTTTAAACAAGCTATTTCAACAGAGCGTTAAGGATATATCTAAACACGACTTATAACTCTGCCTAGAACAGAAGCATCATGAGATTGTTAAAGTGAGTTTTGAATTATTTCTAAGTTTTTTTATTTATTGTTGGGAAACCGTTTGTACGTTATAGACTAACACATTTTTTAAATTATAAAATAAACAGTGCGGCTTACCAGCCTTAACAATTTCATAATAATAAAAAATAACCTTTTAAACTATATTATTTAAGTTTATTAAGGTTTTGGTTAGTAAATAGCTAACAGTTCAAATAATATTATTTTAATTTTGATGTAGAAATACAAATATTAAAGATTCCCCATATTGAAAAACACAACACAAACATAACAAAACTTTATTTAGGTCACTCCATTGTGCTCCATTTGTGCTCATGTGTGCCCAAACGTAAAAATGTATGCTTTAAAATTAGGCATTCTAGAGAACATTTAATGTGGCGGGCAAGATTTAGCTCAAATTGAGCCACCACAATAAATTTTATCCAAAAGGCCTAGTTTCACAGCACAGAAATTCATATTCGGGCAGATATGAGCCCAAACAAATGGCACAAACAGACTTTTGTTACATTGATTTTTTCACAATGTGGCGAGCCAGATTGTAGATTAATGTGTAGTAGTAGTTGTAATGTTGGCACACTAATTGTAACTATCAATTATTAGTAGATAGTAAAACACGCTACACATTGTTTCCTAAAGTAGAATATAGAAAACTGAACCACAATGTGACGTCTGACTGGAGCTGTCAAGTGACGAATGTTGAGTAACTTAGGGAACCGATTGACTCCCGAGACTAGACTATAAATACAGCTCTTTGTGACTCAGCTGTAACCATGAGTCGCGGCGTGAATTATTCCTTTGGCCTCTTCATTAAAACCCACATCGGTGGGTACTTGAGCTAAGGCATAAACCTATTCTGATTGGGCTTGCCATTGACAGGAAGATCGAGGTGAAAATTCTATCTTTGTGTACTAGTGATATTTTATTTCTAATTGTTTTTCCACTCTTTCTCGAAAGAAATATGGTTATACCTCCTCTGAATTCTACCTTCCTCATCTCTATCCCACGAGTATAAATATGCGGATAGTCTTTGAATCTATTTTTTGGGAAAAAGAGAGTGGGTTAGGGGGAGGGGCTATACCTGCGGTGGCTTGGAGTAATGACCTCCAACAGGAGATAACAATGTTTTAACATTAAATCCCTATTACAAATTTTAAAGGCTTTTCTTTAACATAATTGGGGTTGTAGGAGCTTTGAATTTTAAAGGGCTTCACAAGCTACTAGTTTAGGATAAATTAAAAATAAATTATTAATCATCCCGTGTGAGGGAGTAAAACCACTAAAACATCTCCGCCTCTACGTGGATATGGACATTTTCCGGTAAATTTAAGATAATTAAACCTCGAGGGTGTATTTTATAAGAGTATCTGATTCTAATATTTTAGTAAGTTATTAAGATACATTTAGTAGCACATCCGACCACAAAGCGCTGTAGTCGATACGTAAGTGTAAGAAAACAACTGAAATATACTTCATTGTAACTCATTTGATAATGTTTCTAGTGTTAATGGCCTTAAAGATAAATTAAAATGAATGGAGACTTTAAACTTAGGATATGTCGATTCTACTTAAATAACTGTAAAACAAATCCGGAAAATATCAAATAAAAGTTTTATGGATTTTTTTTTTTTCAAATTATAAAATTATGCATCTAAAATGTGTCATCCCAAATCTCCACATGTAGGGACTTACTCGGATGAAGCACTGATAGCTTATTTGATCTAGATCGTTGTTATTAGAGTGTATTTTACTTGATTTATAGACGACTTTACTCCAACCTCCTCAAGCTACCTGTGATCTTCTTGGTCGAAGAAATATTGAGAAAGTCCCTCTCCTCCCCTCGAGTAAGGTATAAAGCGGTAATGAGGGTGTTTTCCAGCGTAGAAAGCAGATACTGGGACAGTTAAGAACGTCCGGACAGCAGCACCCGGCCGATATCTCACACTTCACGGAAATGACAGCGCATTACCGCTGCTCTCAGATGCGCAGGAGAGACGGGTTTAGCTCCACGCCACCACCCTTCCGGTCTACTCACATATTCACACTAAAGGGGTAGCGAGGGATAAGCCAGAAAAAGTATTAGGGAAGTGAACCAGCAGTTTCATGTAGAAAGAATGAAAAACCATTTGGGGGGAAAAAAATAATCAGTACACCGAACCGGAATTTGAAATACTTGTCTTCCCGTCATTGGTGAACCAAACCAGATGAGACTGACGCAACAGTTTGTATGACCATCGGTGTGGTTGACATGTTCTGTCCAACATGACTCATTGACGGATCATGTGTCGATTTCACAATGATAACGCCTTTAGATAATCGGTTGGAAACCTAAGGCCCGCAGTCTCACCGAGTGATAGCACTCACGGGAGCGGGGAGTTGGAAAAGCCTAAAAAAAAAAAAAAAAAATCCCTCGGTACGGACCTGAATTTGATTATTTGCGTTGAATGAAAAAAAACTTCTATTATCTTTTTTTTTTTCACCTTCAATTCTTATTACCTCCGTTATTTTTGTATTTGTGAGATACTTTTATAATAATGGTTGTAAGCAACAATCCAAGAAACTTATCTATCTATCTATCTATCTATCTATCTATCTATCTATTCTATCTATAAGGGAAACGCTTAACCCTCCTAATACCATGGGGTCACTGGGGACCCCTACGCTACTTTGTTAACCGTATAGCCTGTAATATATTTAAAAATTCTGAAAAAAACGGACTTTGTTCATTCACTTTGTACTATATTTTTTCAATTTTTTTTTTCTAAAATTAATAGTATTCTATACCTTTAGTTACACTAATTACGCTTGTTTTCTGACCTTATTATACTATACTAATAAATGAATTAACTTTTTTAAATAAAATAAATGCAATCTATTGTGTGGTATTGTAAAGACGTTTAAAATCTCAAAAATTTCAAAAATATTGCAGCATCTTCAGAATATAAAGGAGTGGTAAGACTCATGTTTCTCTTCTGGAACTAATAGAAGATGCATTTGGTCGTTTGTCGTTGGTATTTAGTACGTTCTTTCATAGGCTGCTCAAAGCTATTATGAACTTATGTACTGTAAAAGATGGTCGTAGAATTTTCATGGATCCAATTTACACTAATATCACCTGCTTGGATCGCCACGGGGTTTAAGTTCTAAGGCATCACTCTCGCAATAGACTAGACAACCAACGACAGGAAGATTGGGGTTCAAATCTCGGTTGGATGTACTGAGGATATTTTAAATGCGTTTCTACTTTCAGTCCAAGCAAATGTGGATACATTTCGTTTAAATTTAACCCTCCTCATCCATCATTAATTAACGCAATTATTACATATGTGTGTAAACTGAATAGGTAGTAAGACGCGGTGCTATAAAAATAATAACACACTACTATCCCGTTGTGTATGGTTTGTTAATGCTTAATTGCGGTGACAAAAAATCAAAACGTGATAAATTGTCTCCAGTAACAAGTATATTCCAGATGTAGGCAGTATCATACAAGAGCTTACATTCCACATGAGAAAGTCACAGAGGATTATCAGAATATCATATAATAACCATTCAAGTATTCACAAGGAAAAAAATTGTTACGTCTAGAGAGGTGATTCAGGATACTAAAATGGTCATGATCTTATTAATTATTCGGAGCAAAGTGGAAGAAATACTACCAGATACATTATTCACACGTAGTCTAGCAATAGTGTTGACAAATAAACAACTTACAATACTAGGAATAATAAGAAAACATATTTTCAAGCAAGTACAGGAGTTCATCTCGATTTGTATTTCAGAATTCAACAACAATATTGTATTATCCCGTCCATAGAAATGGAAGAGTGGTGACTCTTTTGAGTAAAACAAGACAACCTGCTATGATTCTTGACTATAACACAACGTAGTCAGGAATTGACACTTGAGGTATTTTGGTTCAGATGTAGAGTAAATTAAAAATTAAAAATACAATTAGTCAGCCGATGGTGTTACTCTTCATATTTTGAAATAAATACCCTAAATTAAATTTTGTTATTTGAATATACCTAAATCAAAATGGAATCGAAAGACAAAGAATTATAGTAGAAGGGTATTTCTCATGGAATTGGGTAAATCTCTATGAAAAACGAACAGCAATGAGATGCTACTTCTTAGACAACAAAAGTAGCTCAAAGAGGTGGAAAGTGTTGACAATGTTTACTATAAGATGGATTATAAGATAAATCATAATTATTAGTGGTATAAGTGTTCATCTTTTATTTAAACCAAAAATATCCCCTGTAATAACATATTGTGTGAATATCTGGGGGAGCAAAAATCGTGTTATAAGTACTATTAAAAAGAACTCTCTTTGTACCGGTAGTCAGACAAGTTATAATCTATGTAATATTTGATACTTATATAAATAAAAGGACAAAATAGTTTTTATGTTCAAAGTAACACAATTACACAATATTTTAAATAAAGTATTAGATTGTGATAATAATTCACTAGTGAAATACATTATATTTCAAAGAGTGGTGCTGGTGTCTCTAGTGACCCCAATGGTATTCAATAAAACAAAACAAAATCTACTAATAGGAGGGTTAGATAAAATATTAAGATATATTTTAAGTCTTGCACTACCTACTATAGGATATTCTCCTTAAACACCTCCTTGGGTAAGAAAGTTTATAGAAATCAAATTCTTCACAAAGATTTATTTCACGCCATATATTTCAAAAGTGAAGTAAAATTCAGTAAAAGGAAGACAAGAGAAGATTAATGATGTAGAGTTCCAAATGTTTAGTCCATTACCGCAGGGTACGGTAGTTTAGAGATAACCGAGAACAACGTTCTTCCTTCTCCAGCTTTTTTTTGAGGGGGGGGGGTGTAGGGGGGAGTGTAGGTATCACTTTGACCATTGATTTTTTTTTTCTCTGCGAGGGGGCGTGCCCCCATTGCGAAGTGAGGACTTAATAGGACAGTCCTTATGCTGCCATCTGTCGGAGGAGTGACGAGGTCTGTTGAGAAGTGGAAGACCATATATCACCTGTCCTTTGCTCGTGGCCGGTCGGTTGGTCACGTGACAAGAGAACGGAACTTTGGGAGAGGCAGAAGTAAATATAGGGATAGGGGTGAAAAAAAAACCCTGCTACTTTGGGTGGAGACAGAAGCTTCGTTAGAATGGCAGCTTTGAGAGGGAGCGAGTTCAATAAATAGCTTATCCTCAAAATAAGCTATTACTTTGTTTACAAATGTAAACCATTCTTGTAGCACACACATTATACATTATATACCGTAATGAGAATTTAATTTAGGATTTAATTTAACGAGTTACCTAAATTCTTCAGTTTTGACAGTGAACTGTCAGAAATCAAGGTTAAACTTTGTTGTTCAAAGTCATTCGAATAAAAAGGTAAACATCCTAACATCAAACACCTTAGTGTTGACCAAAGAGCCCGAGCTGACTACTATAACTGATGTAGTGTCGCCCTTATTATTTAGTATTCATTATCTCATAGATCAGCCACCCCAGCAGTCAAATTTGTGTTCTACCAAACCAACAAGAAGATGCCATTTTATACATTCGTAATATATTCGTGTGGCATGGTTAACCCGTGTCACGATATTACATTATACACATGTCAATGCCATCATAATATTCAAGATGACGCCAAAAACTAATTTATATTCTAAATGTGTGATTTGGTTGTTTACTCACTCGTTCCATTTCAAATGTCCGAAATGTTTACTTATACGATTAGATGTAAGAAGAAAAAAATAATGACAAATTCTATTAAAATGGAAACATGCCAAGTTAATTTCGTGAAAGTGACGTCCCAAGAATGAAGATAAATGATCATAAAGTGGATGAAAAAAAAAAATGGTTTCAGGATTTTATTTGTGAAAATATTTGTTTCACTCAATTTTATTATTGTATTAATAAATAATTTCCTAAGAGTATGACACAAAAACACATTTTCAAGTCAACAAAAGATTAGCTATAAATTACAATCATCAAATTTTCAACAAAAGAGATTGAAAAAAGTAATGTCATACTTAAGGCGAAAGATACGACCAGTTTAGTTTATAACTAGAATCAAAGATGGCAGTGCATTCCATCCGTTGCAAATTCAAAAGTATGTATGTTTCCTGCTTTCACTAAAAGAGTGCATTATTTTTTTTTTAAAGTCCCTTAGTTTATGATGGGTGGAAGTCCTGTACTGAGTCTTTCTCTAACGTTTCACGTCTCATTGTTAACAAAAGGATCGCGCGCAGTTTAGTACGGGTAGCATCCTCTTGCGATAACAGAGAGCAATAAGCACGCAACAGCTAACGTTAGCCTTGTCCCGAGGGTTAATGGTTAGTGTTCAAACCAGGCTACGTACAGTGGCGCAACCATCGTAGCTTGGATTAACGAGAGCAGGATGACACACGGATCGTTTGAAATAATGACTATAGAGACGGTGTGTTGAAGTCGTTACTGTAAAATTGGATTTTGGAAGATACATTCTCTCTTTGGTTTGATTTAAATTGATTAAGTTAGCTAAAATTATCAATTAAATCATATATTTTATTAAATGTTGACCTACAGCTTGTAGTTTAGTAGATAATTAGTTCACCACCTGGAACTTGTAGGTACCCTCACATCACAAGTTTCGTTTATACGTTTGCCGTTAGGGTAAAACAAAGAGTCGTTACTTATACTATAAACCATCTTTAACCCTACTGATATAGTTGTCCACCCCTAAATGATATTCAAATATTTATTTAAGTAAACGAGAAAACTATATAGGGCCTATCTAGCTTACTAAGTTTAGATTTTTGACGTGAATACATCTTTAAATTAGCTACCATACGGGGGCAATCCAAAAAACCTAATGATAACAAAATCAGGGGATACAGTTTGGTGTTGTAGTTTCGAATCTTTCCTCTACATCCAAAATTAAATTATACCACTGGATAGCTAAAGGATCAAAGAATTCATTACGATAAGCGAGAACAGTGACGCATCACGCGTGGTGGAGGGGGAAGCGCCGCCATTTTGAGGTTATTTTGCTGCGTATCGAGATTTGCAATTAGTATAACTTTTGACTCGGAGAAGCTACGATGTTCGTTTAAGTTTAAACGTATTCACGTACAACACACGGCCGTGTCCATGACACAGCCACACCCCATTTTTTAATATTCCATAGTATATTAAGTTTGAGGAAGAGAAAAACAGTAACGTTAATCTGAAGACCCAAACATATCTGTATTTTATTTATAGCTTTGCTCGAGCTACCAACTAACAACCACACACGTTCTACAATAATGTATTTATCGTCACATAGGTGAGTATGTCTATGAAACTTGCCCTCATAGACATGGTAGTTGGAAGGATATTTGCACCTTAGAGGATGACAATGTAATGTTAAACATATAAAAGAGTGACCCTGATGTAATTTAGAAAAATATTTAGCATTTTAAATTCTTCCTTAGTCAAATTTTCCTTCGGAAGGAATTGGTTCATATTGTGAGTCTAGAAAGTAATCTTCAAGAAGGGTTGTTTCCATTCCCCCTTATTTCCAGCGAATCCTCTTTGTGAATTCTGTTGTGGGGTCTTTCCTCTCGAGAGGATTCAAAAGGAGGTTTAAACATCGTCCATATTGGGACATCCGGCTCCATTCCATCCTACCCCTTCTTTCACCCTCTAGTGTCGAATAAACCCGCTTCGCCTCTTGGGTTTTACGACTGCAACATGCAACATTACGCTCGCACGTGTTTGTTGGGGAAAAGCTGGTCCCACACTTCAGGTCAGTTATGAACCGGTAGGTAGAGGCTCGATCCTAGACTAGGGCACTAAATACATATTTAGGTAAAGTTTATTCCCGATTACTGGGATATGTCTGAACAGAACGGTCAAACCTTCTCAATTCCACATCTCCTAAGTTTATATTACGTAGAATGCCGCACTAATATCTTTGATATATTTGATCAAAACGATTCAATCTGATGCTATCCAAGTACCTTTATTACGAAACTTACATATATTATGGACAAAACCCGTTCAAATAATTATGATAAGCTGAAATTATATATTATATAATTATATGCCCAAACAGGAACTAAAATCTGTGATACCCAAATTTTAAATCCAGTGGACTGAGGCTCATATAGTCTGTTTTGCTTATCACGGAGAGGATGAGGTTTTCACAGGTGGAAGTACTGAGGGTGTTTTTCCATAAATGGTTTCTCACTCTTCCTCCAAATAAATGCTGCTACATTTCCTGTATATTATTCCTTTCTCATCTTTAACCCATCAGTTTATAGCCTGAATTAGTAGTAGACCTATACATTTGTGGTGGGAGGGGTGAGAGGATCTTTTGAGATTTGGCTAAACGCATCAATGTCCTACTAACCTAACTACAGTATGGGACGTATTCCTCCATACAAACTGCAACTATGGGGTCTTGGGCATTGTAAAAGTCTCCAAGCAGTCCATTTGGCCGAGAAGTGGTGTTATGCCAAACGCCCGGACCTAATGTCGGTCTGATCACAGTTTCCTAATTTATAAGTCACAGTAGATTAGTTTTGAACTGCGTCCAGGATAACCGCGTTAAAATACCCTAACGGTGTATATATGAGGAAGGTGAAACGTAGACCTTCTTCACTACAATCACTCAGGATTAATACCCCGACCTACCTGCCATTGGAAAACGGACTAAATGAGATATACATAACTTATAGTCCGTTTTGTCAGTTTTGAAACAAATGCACATAAATATTTTCAAAGTTAATTTTTTTAAAGTAATTCAATAACATTTTGTATCTTATTTTAAGCCTTTGTAAAGGTCTCAACTCAGTGTTTCAATCTATGTACTATCTGTCACTGATGGAAAGTGCAGCAATCTACTGAGGTTTCATTGGTAAAGTATATTACTGGCATATCAGCATTATTTGGTGGAGACCTTGGGAAGACGCTGGATGCTCGGTAATTATTCAACTGTCACCTTATCTTGAGTGAGGGTCAATCCAACTCCCTGATTGATTCAGGTGATCAAGAGGAGGAGACCTGAGGCCAAGATGCTGTGATAAAGAAGAAGGGGTCCACCGATAGCTGCCGAGTGATAGAGACAGCAAGGTGATTGACGCGGGAGCCAATGGTCCACAACGGGAGTGTAGGTGGACGCGAGAAAATAACAGTGTGTTTGCAGTTTTTATACCAAAATAAATAAAATATTGCTCCAGTTGTAACATAATATTAAATTTACTTTACATGGTGACCTAAACTATTGTTGAATATCTGTCATGAGCATAGCGGCATTAGATAACACACTTTTTAAATGAAGAGATCACCATGTGAAGGACATTAAACCTTTAATTTTTACTGGAGAAATGTTTTATTTGTTTTGACCAAAAAAAGTTTTGGTATAAAAACTGCAGAAACGCTAAATTTTCTCACGCTATCTACACTCTAGCCTTAAGAATGAGCTGTATCACCATCTAGCTGCGTTGAGTGATTGGGCTGACCTACTGGTGACCCGGATACTAGTAGGTCTAGTAGAACCCTCATGGCTCGCTATCTCCCTGTCCCTTTCAGCTCTGTAACTATCCATCTGACCTACTGGTGACCCGGATACTAGTAGGTCTAGTAAGACCCTCATGGCTCGCTATCTCCCTGTCCCTTCCAGCTCTGTAACTATCCATCTGACCTACTGGTGACCCGGATACTAGTAGGTCTAGTAGAACCCTCATGGCTCGCTATCTCCCTGTCCCTTCCAGCTCTGTAACTATCCATCTGACCTACTGGTGACCCGGATACTAAACTATCCATCTCTCCTACTAGCCCTGTAATACAATAAACCACTCTAACCAAACGTACATGTCAACTCGTAACTGATCCACCCCCAATAACTCCCCAATCAGCCCAATGACACACTTTGTTATTCTTTTTTGAGTTTATTAAGACAAGGATGGATGAAATCTAGGAATTAATAGATATAGCTATTACCAAATGATTAAAAACATATTTAATTTGGTAATCATAGCTACAGGATATTTATATGATTTACAATCACTATATGAATATAATAGCATCGATTAGGTTTGGTCATAAAACATGTTTTGTTTTATAAAATCCAAAGAGCTCCTTAAAGTTGCACTATCACTCTGCCTAGATTATCGTTTATTAATGTGTATAGTCGTGTAACTAATAACGTGTAAGGGGGGAAGTGTTTTAATCAGTTGGTTTAATCTGTGTTCTTTATTGAACTATTCTAGCCCTATCTTCCTGGAACATTATCACGTTCCACCAGAACTCATAACAGTTTAAAACTACCATATGTAATGATGGAACCTCACGAGAGTAGAGAACGGAGGGAGAGCGGTAATATTTTGTAGCCTGTAAACTAGATACAAAGAGAGAGATAGAGAGAAAGCACGCAGTTATTTTTCTTCCGTTACCACATCTTGCCACCCATCATTGATGTATGCATTTTAATTTCTCCAAGCGGGCAGCGATTATGAAGGTCAAATTTAGATAAAATATACCAGTATTAGAGTGAAGGGAGGACGGAATAGCCATTTGATGAAAAACACCTTCAGTAAACCCAGCTAGGAATAATGATCTCCAACCTCTTCGCTACAGGCAGACCAGACTAGATGGGCCTGCAATCTAGTCCGCGTGCCCACCGATGCGGGTACGATGCCAACTTGGTTTGGAAAGAACAAATTAATTTCTAAAGCGTTACTAATGGAAATTAACTTGTAAACATAAAGTTAGTGAGTGAGGCTTGAACACTCATTACTGATATGCCTAAAAATAAAAAATAAGCCAATTTGAGATTAACGTTCCAAAAGTTTATTCAAATTAGTTTAAATAATATTTATACATGGAAAAGGGTAAATACATCCGTTGTTACATTACAACCTTGGATATTGCGGGCTAGCCTTGTAGATAACATTTTTTATAGCACGTCTTAGTAACCATTCAGGTTAAATGCATACATTATATTTACGCTAATGTATTACGGATATATAAGGTTAAATTAATAGGAAGTGTATCCAAATTTGTGTAGAGAGAGGGAGGAAAACTATTTAAGAAAAACAACCCTCAGTACACTCGACCGAGATTCGAACCCCGATTTCTCCCCCATCGGCAGTCTAGTCAATGGCGAGAGGGACGCCTTAGAGCCTTAGACCATGCGTCCACCAAAGTTGGTAAAGTATATGTTAACTTAGGTAATGGTAGGTTAACCTTGCAAACAGCAGGCTAAATTTTATAACTGCCGGTTAATATGGGAAATTGTTATTGATATTATTTTGGGGTAGTTAACGTGTGCTTTTTGAATAAACTAAAATAGTATTGTTAAGATGAAAATACATTTTTTTGACAGTTACAAAAAGTTATTAAATCTACTTTTTAGATATTAGTACGTCAAGTCATTGAACGTTAGCTCTAACTTTCGAGAAATGGTATTAATACCAAAATACCCCACTAATAATATGATAGAATGTTTCCAATGTTGACCTCTGCTTATATTTTTGAAATGGTTCTTCCTACCAAAATAATTGTACTGTATATCAGTAGACGACTGAAAAAATAACTTAATTCTAGAAAAAAGAAACAATATCCAGTAGTTCAGTCATCAATTCATTACTGTGAAAATAATAAAAAGAAGGAAAGTTCCCATTTCACCAGTAATACTTTTTTTTTACCAAACTGAGAATTGAACCTGGAACCTTAAGCTCAGTATGCAGACGCGCTAACGACTGAACTAAGGAACAGGAATTCGTAGTATGCTGCCAAGAAAATCTATTCACTCTCCCTCAATATACGTTTGACACAAAACGATACAGTGTCCTGAATCGATGGTCACGTTGACTAAGACGTCAAGATCGATTCTGGTCTAGTTTTCCGGTAATAGTGAGGTCGTTGTTCGAATCACGGATCGATGCACTGAGGCTGGTTTTCCTTCAATAGTTCCCTACTCGCTCACCTGAAAATAAGAATACATTTCTTCAAAAGTCAACCTTCCTCTTTACTTACCTATGAATGTGATTAGAGCAACTAATAATAATAGTGAGATGGGGTGGAAAAAGTATATATATATATATATATATATATATATAATCTATTGTGACCACCTCTTGGTTTAGTGGTCAGCGCTCCTGGCCACAGATTCAGAGGTCTCGGGTTCGATCCCCGGTGCTTTCAGACTGTTCTGTGAAGCAGTCACTCCGGAACGTGGTAAACTCAACCACGTGAGGACAATTGAGTAGTTACTTGAATAAAGAATTAGAAGATTCGGTCTATAAACTGAGAATAATGGCTGGAGAGTTCGTTGTGCTGACTACATGACACACTCTATCCACAAATGTTGGCACTATCTTCGCAAAAATGCAGCGGATACTCTGTCGGTATAGCTCGCTTGTGAACTGACGTCATGAAATTTTATTTTATAATCTATATATACATTTTCATACATTAGCGAAAAGTCCGGTCATTTTGTAAGACGCTGTGCACATACAAATGAATGCACTAAGAGCATGTTTGTGAATCGCCTTCATAGGTCAAGTGGGGAAAAAGAATAAGAGCGAACAGCTCACTAAGCAAATCTATATCTGGAAACATTCTACGAGACCTTGGTCAACTATGATAGGCTCTTCTATTCACACAGCCAGAATAGAGACGAACATTTTCCAGTAAATATTAAACTGGAAGATCAAATGATTGAACCCCCAGAAAAAGGGAATGCATTCTAATTAAAAGTTAAGACATAGGTAGATTATTCTGGAAAAAATGTATAAAGAGTTTAAATTTTATAAATTAGACAATTAATGTGTTACACCGTCTCCGTGCCTTCTACTTAACGACCACAATTAAATAAAAGGGAGATGGTGATGCTACATAAGGGAAAATATAAGCAGAATTAAAAATATAACAATAATATGGTTTATTCAGTATAAACGTAGATAAAGCAAAGTACAGTGGTCTCATTATATCATTCTGAATAATGCTGAAAATAATAACGTGAAGCGCAGAATGTAAACATCCCATGTTTACATTTATTACAAGTCGTCTTTAAGAGACACAATATTACGTAGATTATAATATCAAAAGAGAAGTTAAACTACCAAAAGTGAAGTGAAGTAAGATATCCACAAAAATGAAACAAACATTAAATATTCTTGCCTGATGGGCTCCTCAAACAATTACAAGTTACAATACGAAAATTTACAACTACATAAAACATAACGCGAGAGTTTGACTTCCAGACGCTAGTCAAAATCTCCCGGGACTAACTATATCTTAGAAAAACTAAAGAATGAAATTTAGAACAAAATTAAATTATATAAAAAAAATAACAAGCTTAATTTTAATTCTACAGTCGCGTGAAATAGCCAAATACAAACGTCCACACATTTTAACAATTTACATTTAAATTCACTCAATACAAAATTACCAATGGTGGATTTCAAACCAAACTAATTAACTAACAAACTAACCAACCGCGCCTAAGTGGCGGCATTCAAGTTACATTTAAGCGACTGAGATAATAAAGAAAAAAGTTAAATATTAAGCAAAACACAAAATAAAGATTTTAACACGAAAATATTATAAGTTGAAAATGAATAGAGTTCTTTATAAGTAACATCCATAGTTACGTTCCAATTTATGATGTATGAATGTTTATCCGATCATTGTCCAGGTAGACGACAATGATCCGTCCTCGTTCGTAGATTTTAGATAGTCAAAGTTTTTAGACAATGTCAGCCTGTTTTATAGTGATTTTCGTTGCACGGAAAGAGGGGAGGTAATTACTAGCACGCAGTTGCTAGCTGTCATCGGTCACGTAGTCACTTTGTAGGGTTGTTCCATCAGAAAATTAGAACAAGTCGGCGATCATTGGATGTTTGTGTTGTTTGGGGAAGTTCATCTGACATCCGTCAGAGGGCGGGTGGATTGTTGTCATTCTTCAGAATCAATCTGACTAGACGGAGAATGACCACGCGTTGATTGTAGACTTTCGTTAGCTCGGCCCCATTCTTCACGTTGGCTGCGCGGTGTCGTTCAGCTTTGGTGGCGGCTAGTGATAGAAGATTTCAAAGGTAAGTTCCTGAACAAATACGAGTGTAATATTACAGAAGATTGTACTGTATGAAATATATTGTGTCGTATTATCTTTCAGTA
Organism: Timema podura; assembly: GCA_033556935.1. Lineage (NCBI taxonomy): Eukaryota > Metazoa > Arthropoda > Insecta > Phasmatodea > Timematidae > Timema > Timema podura. The sequence goes on along the minus strand of JAVRXN010000009.1, from coordinate 119,764,584 downwards.
TTAGCCTACAGGGACTACAACAGAGAAATGTACCATTGTAGGGATTCTATTTGGGTCGGAATTATAGAGCGGGTGGTATGAATTCTTGATAGTTACGTATCAACATTATAACGGGATGGATCCAATTGTAACTAACTGTAAGTTAACGTTACAAATCTCCCCCCCTTGACCAGGAGAATAAGAAGATGCAGCATCCGTCCTCAGCAAGGCGGAACATCAAAGGGCTCAAGTTGTCCTTCTTGTACATCATCTTCCCAAACAGCATGAGATGATCCATTTTTTTCAGCTCTAGATTCCATCATCTAGAGAAGCAGTCGGTACCACTACGTAGACATTACCAGAAACCAGGAGAGAAAGGAAAACAGGATGCGCAACGAAAAATCATATACAACAAGTCTGTTGTCGAGATGCAAGTGGTGTTAAGTCACACACAACCACATGTCTAATTGTCTGTATGAACACATGAAGAATCTCTTCTTTCTTCTACGTTCAAACTCAAGTTCTCACAATAAAGTTCACTAGACTAAAAAGTCATAAAAGTTTATCCTCATGAAATCCTAAAATCCTATAGAAATCCTACATAGATGTATCGGAGGAGCGTCCCCCCCCTCAACACTTTTGAAGGTTCCTATTCAAAGGTTTGAGAGTTTCAAATGTTAGATCACTATAATTTCACTATATTCTAAAAAAGTCCATTCACAGCACTCAATCTAGAATAGAGTGTCTCAAAACATAGAATAGAGAAAGTTACGTCCTAATTAAATCAAAACAACATTTGCTTTCGTGATCCAAATTCCATGAAGTGGAACATCAACAAATTCGTGCCATAATAATCTATAAACTATTCACTTATTTCATAAACACATACTATCTACAAGTTCAATTACGGTTCAATACCTGTAAATAACTATACACATGGCCAACAATATATATACAACAAAACACTATATCTACAAACCACTGATATATAACATATCATTAATGGTTAAACAAAATTTAAATTTTAAACACGATTTGGCTCACAGCCATGGCACAATGCCATCAAACAAGACTCAAATTAATAAGGGATGCCAAAAGATTAATTATAGGTCCCCATATACCTATAAAAATTAAGCATGATTCCACATTATTATTAAGAGTATGAATAAACCCGGTCAATATTATAATTAACAAAATGAGATTACGTTAATTGACCGTTCATTAAATGACTCAACAATAGTCAAATAATATCAAGACACCAAGTCTTACACAAAACAGGAATACCAAAAATATCAAATACAAGTCCCCATAAACTTATAAAAAAATTTCTTGGCATCCTACATTTACCTAAGTAAATCCAAAATGGAGTAATTAAATCTGTAAGTACAATAACTTACGAACATTATCCATTAAACTACGACATTCTAAAGCGTCGGTATTAGTTTAAGATGGCTCACATGAGCTCTTCGCGTATCGGTCGGGTCTGTCTGGCACATCAACCTGACCGACACGGGTGTTAAGAAAGATTCAACTGACCAGGGTCTATCCCATCTGGGAGAGAGCCTGGCAGATATTTATTTAAAGCTAGACAACATAAAGAAACAAGCACAAGAACTACAACGGGGGAAGGGGGGCATGGAAATGCGCTTGACTCGTAAGACCCGCGATTCTTACGGTGCACAACTAGTTTCCCCGAACTACACTTGCTCCGGACATGTCCTAACTGTTTACAATTAAAACAGCGAATTCCTGACAAAAACTTACTATCCAACGCTCGCGGGCCAATATGGTTCTTCTTCACAGGTTGCACACCCAACTGAGAAATCGCAGTATTATTCCTAGACCTACCACAATAACTAGGATTCGAACCCACGCCTGGATTGTCAAAAATAAAAGGCGCATGATTTTCCAGAAACTCACTTTCAGACAACAAAGTACCTTCAATTAGGGAAGCTAGCTCATGTAACTCAACTATCGTACTAGGTTTAGAAGTAAATACAAAATGACGTCGAGACAAGGGTGACACATTCTCCAAAATAATATCTACTATTTTACATTCAGAAAGATCTAACCCTAAAACTTCAACGGCCTCAGAAATGGCCATGATGAAACTCCTTAACGACTCATCAGGACGTTGAAAGCGTTGTACATACTGCTTACACAAATTATCTCTAGCTCTAGTAGGGACAAGACAGTCTAATATCTTACGACTAATAAGTTTCCAACTTAACCCATTAACTAACCCTTCAGAAAATAAACGAGTTAAATATCCAGAAGTTTTACCTAAACATAATGCAATAAACTCGGACTCAGAACCGATATTTAAATGACAAATCCTTTGAACCTCAATTAAAAATAAAAAAAGAGATGAGCTGTCCTGACCATCACACAGTGGTATTCGATTTACAAAATCAACGAGAATTTTACTTTGGATTTTATCACTTACCAAAGCGCGTGACATTTCAATTGGATCTCCAACCCTCACCGGTACTGAATGATGAATCTCCACTCCCACTGTTGCCTGGTCTCGAGACGTATCGCTCTCCGAAAGGATTCCCACGAGAACTGCACGAAGTCTTGCTACGGTGGTTTCTGTTGAACCTTGCAGTCCACGCTTAGCAAGCTCGGAGATAAGGCTTTCTTTATTGAGTCGGTAAACATCAGATTTAGACAACACGCTCGGCTCGCCAGTCACTACTCCCTCAGTCGAAGCGTCCGTAGTCAAATTGTGTTCCATTATGAAACAGAAAGATACAAGGTTAAACTCAGGCTATGATTTCACAACAACAACAAAAATATACAGTATAATTTTCCAACATTTTTCAGCAATGATATAGGCTATTAATTAACTAATTAAACAGGAAGATCAGTTAATTAAAAGGACAGCAGAGTGGCGCAGTGTTACACCGTCTCCGTGCCTTCTACTTAACGACCACAATTAAATAAAAGGGAGATGGTGATGCTACATAAGGGAAAATATAAGCAGAATTAAAAATATAACAATAATATGGTTTATTCAGTATAAACGTAGATAAAGCAAAGTACAGTGGTCTCATTATATCATTCTGAATAATGCTGAAAATAATAACGTGAAGCGCAGAATGTAAACATCCCATGTTTACATTTATTACAAGTCGTCTTTAAGAGACACAATATTACGTAGATTATAATATCAAAAGAGAAGTTAAACTACCAAAAGTGAAGTGAAGTAAGATATCCACAAAAATGAAACAAACATTAAATATTCTTGCCTGATGGGCTCCTCAAACAATTACAAGTTACAATACGAAAATTTACAACTACATAAAACATAACGCGAGAGTTTGACTTCCAGACGCTAGTCAAAATCTCCCGGGACTAACTATATCTTAGAAAAACTAAAGAATGAAATTTAGAACAAAATTAAATTATATAAAAAAAATAACAAGCTTAATTTTAATTCTACAGTCGCGTGAAATAGCCAAATACAAACGTCCACACATTTTAACAATTTACATTTAAATTCACTCAATACAAAATTACCAATGGTGGATTTCAAACCAAACTAATTAACTAACAAACTAACCAACCGCGCCTAAGTGGCGGCATTCAAGTTACATTTAAGCGACTGAGATAATAAAGAAAAAAGTTAAATATTAAGCAAAACACAAAATAAAGATTTTAACACGAAAATATTATAAGTTGAAAATGAATAGAGTTCTTTATAAGTAACATCCATAGTTACGTTCCAATTTATGATGTATGAATGTTTATCCGATCATTGTCCAGGTAGACGACAATGATCCGTCCTCGTTCGTAGATTTTAGATAGTCAAAGTTTTTAGACAATGTCAGCCTGTTTTATAGTGATTTTCGTTGCACGGAAAGAGGGGAGGTAATTACTAGCACGCAGTTGCTAGCTGTCATCGGTCACGTAGTCACTTTGTAGGGTTGTTCCATCAGAAAATTAGAACAAGTCGGCGATCATTGGATGTTTGTGTTGTTTGGGGAAGTTCATCTGACATCCGTCAGAGGGCGGGTGGATTGTTGTCATTCTTCAGAATCAATCTGACTAGACGGAGAATGACCACGCGTTGATTGTAGACTTTCGTTAGCTCGGCCCCATTCTTCACGTTGGCTGCGCGGTGTCGTTCAGCTTTGGTGGCGGCTAGTGATAGAAGATTTCAAAGGTAAGTTCCTGAACAAATACGAGTGTAATATTACAGAAGATTGTACTGTATGAAATATATTGTGTCGTATTATCTTTCAGTATTAGCCTACAGGGACTACAACAGAGAAATGTACCATTGTAGGGATTCTATTTGGGTCGGAATTATAGAGCGGGTGGTATGAATTCTTGATAGTTACGTATCAACATTATAACGGGATGGATCCAATTGTAACTAACTGTAAGTTAACGTTACAAATGAGTTGGTAGCTGTATTGAGTGAAATTACAAGTCAAAAAGTATCTTATAAGACTCAGTGATAGTGACACATTCAAACACCAATTGCTGTAGTAGCTATGTAAGCTTAAGAAGATAACTAGAATCGCTATCATTGCTTTATTTAACTCATTTGATAATTTGTCTGGTGTTAAAGTCCTTGAGACGAATACAATTATTGAAGTAGAAATGTTAAACATGGGACATCATTCGTTCTATCTGTACGGATGGAAAATGTTCATAAAATAATTAAAAGTAAAGTTTCAGTAAAAATTGTCATCTCACATTTTTATCTCCACTGGGACATGCCCCTTTATGCACTCACACAGAGGTAACCTTTTGTCTTTAGTAAATCGAGAAAATATAAAACACTTGTAAACGATAAAAAAAACACCTACATTTCTCTTTGAAATATTAAACCAAACACAAAAGGAATCTAAAATAATCTACGGGCTGTCTAAGATAAACCCCTCCCACCCCGCGCCATCTTGCCCAACTTATTCCAAAGTTACGCGCGGTGATATATTTCCCCTCTGACACCAGAGCCTGACGTTTTGATCCACCCGAATCCTCGCTCTTCTTTAGATTTGTTTCAGGTCCTCTCCCCAGGATTACAAACCCAACACGACACCTCTCCTTTAGTTTTCAATCTGCATATATATATATATATAGTCATAAAGTAAATCAGTGGCCCGGAGCGTGATCTTTATTTTAAGGGGGGGGGGGGGGGGAGGTCGGTCAGGTCAAAGCTTACCGGCAATTATTTTTTCTCACCACGTGCATTTAAGTTTTCCTAATTTTTAAAAATCACTAGAATTACAAAATCGCTGAACAAATCTACAAACATTATTATTAGCACCGTGTCTTACTACCCGTTCGGGTTATACGCACTTACGCTAATGTGTAATAAATGGTAGGGTGTTTGTGAGATGAAATGGAGGACCGACAGTTTAACGTGGGATCCGAACCACGGTGGAGGCCTGACATTCCTCACATTCACAAGTTGTGTTTAATACACGTCTTGTCAGAGGTGAAGGAAGGGTTTGGCAATCAGATAAATCTGTGCCGGGACCGAGGATTGAACCTCGGACCCCCAGCACAGAAGTCCAACACCTTACCCCTAGACCACCAGGTCACCTAAATTTACAAACAGAAAGAACAAAAGTTGAGGGCGTCTGTCCCTTAATTCCAGTTCAGGAGTACCACACTATTTTAAACATTCTATTAATCTGCCTAATATATGCCTATTTTGACACCTGTTCATTGTGTTTTTGAACTAACATTTTGACAACGGAATCTACCTATGATGTAATATTTACTGTTATAAATGTTTCAAACTTAAATGCATATTCCAAATGAATTGCACATTCCTCATGTTTTTTTAATTCTTTTACTTAAATGTTTACGATCCCTACAGCCTATCGTTGTCTACAGCCCTTCGCTGCCAAATAATAAACAATAAAAACGATATAAGCTCTGTTTTTCTTTACTCACAGTTAATCACAAATTGTTTACCAAACCAAGAGTTAGAAATAGTTATTTTTTTCTTGACATCCACACGCATAAATGTAAGGTCATTAGGCTTATGTGCTCCTAACCGTTTAATTTCCAGTTTTTCTTGCAGTTTTAATAAAGAAAGCGGATTTTTGATAAAGAATCTGCTTTATTAATTTTAATTAATCATTTTCACGCGTCATCTTAACTCTAGGTTCTTAACACATACTAAAACACAGACACATGGACGAAAAAACAAAATATAGACCACCTTTATCGTATAGCGGGCCAGCTCAGGCTGGCCCCATTCGCTAATGTGAAGCTGGGACCGGAATGGTAGGGGGATTGACCTTGCTGGATATCTCGCTTTGCGTGTGGCTTCTCTGGCCCTGCCGAGCTTCTATATTCGGTCACTCTAGTGCTGGTACAGTCCTCGCATGACGTTTGGAACGAGGAATGAATAATCTCGACTTGGATACTGTATAACGAATCCAATAATTCGCTGCGTGTAGAGAATGGTGTTACGCTTCATATTCATGTTCATTCCTAAATATTTCATAGAATTAAAATAAAGAGAGTAAAATATATTTTTTAAGTAAAAAAAAAAGTTGGAGAAATGTTGGTGGTCCCTAGGGATGGGGCTAACCCTGAAGTAAATAATATCAATGGTGGAGTCGTTCAATGTACTACTCAAAGGAATATCTAGCAAATTGATACAAGTCCAGACGCCGATTCAAATTTTAAAAGTAGGTCCATAGCTACCCTCCAGAAAGCACTAGTACAACTGAGGGTAGAATTCAAAATATTTTCGATTCATCCTTTCCTTAAAGGTCACCTGTTGTTTGGGAAGGGAGATAAAATGAAAAGGAAACGATCACTGACCACCAGAGAAACATTTGCTACGGTTGTAAAATACCAGTGGTTCTGGTGGAGAGGTGCCAGCGCACTCATTATCTGACCACTCAGGCATCGGGGTGGATGACAGACGTATGGCTTATCAATCGGTACATTTAAACCCAAGAAGTTTATTTAAGTTTAACAATATATACACTTTTCCATATAATGGCCTATAATAAGTTGTTTAAAAATGCATAGCCAGAGCCAAAACGGTTGATTTATCGCTTAAATCCAAGGGAAATAACCGAATTATTGACAGTGATCCATTTTTGGCTTAAAATTGTAAATATTGTATGGTTTATTTTCCATAAGTTAAATTATTTCTACGTGTATGTGTGCTTAAACATATATGTAATTACTGTACATATTTATTGAGATAAATATATGTCTGCTCAAGGTTATTTTATTGCCCTATACCAGTTTTAGTTTGTATTTAAATCAATTACTGTGTTCAAAATAACAGTGATATTCCTAAAGCCAAACTACAGTAGCCCCATGGCTTCTTTGGTGCTGAGTGACAGTTCACAGCTGACTTCTGACAGTCAACATTTAGGTATATACCTGAATTTTTACTGTCAGAAGTGATAGCTGCTAAACACATGTTTTTTGCAGATCATATGGTTAGGCGTAGGGTTACATAATTTGGTCTGGTAGCTTTTCAAAGCCGTCAACTGTCAGCTGTGAGCTGTCAATCAGCACCAAAGAAGCCATGGGGCTACTGTAGTTACGTTAACGGTTGCTAGCCTGTGTTAAACGTTCTCTGTAAAACCTTTAGTAGCACAAATATTCCCAAAATTATGTTTAACTTAAACCTATGTCAAAACAATCCCGAAATTTTGCACTGCGTTTCTCTACCTAATTCAACACAATATAACTAAACTTGTGATCAGTCGGACTGGGTTGTCAAGTGAAGCTATACACGTGGACAGACTGGGGTGTCGAATGAAGCTATACACGTGCACAGACTGGGGTGTCAAGTGAAGCTATACACGTGCACAGACTGGGGTGTCTAGTGAAGCTATACACGTGCACAGACTGGGGTGTCAAGTGAAGCTATACACGTGCACAGACTGGGGTGTCAAGTGAAGCTATACACGTGCACAGACTCGGGTGTCAAGTGAAGCTATACACGTGGACAGACTGGGGTGTCGAGTGAAGCTATACACGTGCACAGACTGAGGTGTCTAGTGAAGCTATACACGTGGACAGACTGGGGTGTCGAGTGAAGCTATACACGTGCACAGACTGAGGTGTCTAGTGAAGCTATACACGTGCACAGACTGGGGTGTCTAGTGAAGCTATACACGTGCACAGACTGGGGTGTCAAGTGAAGCTATACACGTGCACAGACTCGGGTGTCAAGTGAAGCTATACACGTGCACAGACTGAGGTGTCTAGTGAAGCTATACACGTGCACAGACTGGGGTGTCGAGTGAAGCTATACACGTGCACAGACTGGGGTGTCAAGTGAAGCTATACACGTGCACAGACTCGGGTGTCAAGTGAAGCTATACACGTGGACAGACTGGGGTGTCGAGTGAAGCTATACACGTGCACAGACTGAGGTGTCTAGTGAAGCTATACACGTGGACAGACTCGGGTGTCAAGTGAAGCTATACACGTGCACAGACTGGGGTGTCGAGTGAAGCTATACACGTGCACAGACTGGGGTGTCAAGTGAAGCTATACACGTGCACAGACTCGGGTGTCAAGTGAAGCTATACACGTGCACAGACTCGGGTGTCAAGTGAAGCTATACACGTGCACAGACTGGGGTGTCAAGTGAAGCTATACACGTGCACAGACTCGGGTGTCAAGTGAAGCTATACACGTGCACAGACTGGGGTGTCAAGTGAAGCTATACACGTGCACAGACTGGGGTGTCAAGTGAAGCTATACACGTGCACAGACTGGGGTGTCAAGTGAAGCTATACACGTGCACAGACTGGGGTGTCAAGTGAAGCTATACACGTGCACAGACTCGGGTGTCAAGTGAAGCTATACACGTGCACAGACTGGGGTGTCAAGTGAAGCTATACACGTGCACAGACTGGGGTGTCAAGTGAAGCTATACACGTGCACAGACTGGGGTGTCAAGTGAAGCTATACACGTGCACAGACTGGGGTGTCTAGTGAAGCTATACACGTGCACAGACTGGGGTGTCGAGTAAAGCTATACACGTGCACAGACTGGGGTGTCTAGTGAAGCTATACACGTGCACAGACTGGGGTGTCTAGTGAAGCTATACACGTGCACAGACTGGGGTGTCTAGTGAAGCTATGCACGTGCACAGATTGATGTGCAGAGTGTACTATTGAGCCTGACGCGAATGAGACTGCAATGTGCAAACAGAGGCGTTGTAGCTAGTTATTAAGACCCCGTCTACTCCCCTCCATTAACCCTGACCTCAATAGAGATCCACTGTGCCTAAGGGGTTGGAATATGTACTTATTAAGATTCCCCTCATCTCCTACATTGAACAGGGCAAAATTATGCCGCACTATGCAAATAGGGCTGAGATGAAGTTTGGTTGTGTAAATAGGAGAGGGGTCACTAGTTATTAAGACCAACCTACTCCCTTCCTCTTAGCCTGACTAAAATTAGGCTGCACTGGAGTATAGTAGCCATCTTTTCGGTTAAATAATCCAGTTTGATGCATTAGGTGACAGCCAACCAGCACAGGACACCACGTAGATCTGAAAATGGTGCAACAACGTGGACCACTAGAGAGGCTGGTGCTTTGCAGCTCAGTAACATTGTGACTTCCTGACGTGTTGGAATAGTGTACATATGTGATGGGGCGAGGGGTTACGTACTTAAGTGGTTTGATTGTCATTCCAATGATTTTGTAGAAAACAACAGTAAAACTACTTTAATTTTTGGACTACATTTTAGCCGTCTAGGCCAGGAATGGCAAATCTAAGGAGCGATTTTTGGACCACACTGACAGTAACAAAATAAAAATTAAATAAAACTTTTACTGACGTAAATTTTTTGTGGTCCAGAATATTTCGACAACCATGTCATTATAAATTTTCCTTCTTTAAGATGTAGGCGTTATTAAAATATTTACAATTTAGTTTGAGTATTTTTTTTATCACCGCATCTTACTAACTGTTAAGGCTATACGTATATATTATAATTACTATAATGGGGTAGGGATGAAGAAGGAAGCATTTTAGAGGTAATCTAACCGCATTTGCGGGGAAGGAGCGTGGGAAACAATTTAGGAAAAACCACCCTCAGTAGGCCCGACAGGGATTATAACCCCGATAACAGCAGTTAAGTCTTACACAAGAGTGACGCCTTAGACCATTCGGCCATTGAAGGGGATGAGTTATTTACTATATTTTATAGTATTTGACAATTTTTATTTTAAAATACTCTTTTAAAAAAACATAAATAAGAGGTGGCACACTAGTTAAGGGTGTTACATGGGGAGGGAATTTTATGCGTTTGGAAATCCCGCATTTTTGAAGAAGTGGTTTTATATTTTTAAATATGGTTTTCACCAAAATGTAGGCGAAAGCTATCAACAGATCCCTATCTAACTATAAAGTTTAAATTTAAAATAATTCAACTACGCTTTACATCGACATTTGTACTTCTGAGATTAAAGTAAAACGATAGAGACCTAGAACCAGCCATCCTCTATCAAATAAATCCATGTTTTGATAGGGTCACAACAGAACTATTTGAAGCAAATGCGGGATTGTTTTTAATGTTAGATATAAGTTACCAGACATCTTTAGAAAAAACTTTAAACTTAAAGTTAAAACTCTTTAACAGGTCAACACTTACGCCTACATTTTGTTAAAAATCATTTAAAAAAATGTCAAACCAATTCGTAAATATTCCAGGATTTCGAAACAGCTGCAACGCGTTCAGTGCTCCCCCATGTAACACCCTTATATCTACCTATTTACGTTTGTAGTTCTGGAATAAGGATGGAGCAGACTTTAGTGGAAATGCACCTACATTTGAGTGAGAGGTTACTACCGGTAATTTGTTTTAACCCCACCTCAATACACCCAACTGGAGCTCACATTCTGATCTCCACGACACCCTACAAACGTGACAGGAATGGCGCCTTCATATGCACGCCCACTGGTGATTAGTTGCACTACTTCCAAGCTTAATGATTCCATGACAAGATTTAATCAAATTGTGAATAAAACCTTCTTGGTTACTTAATCACTTAGTAGTAAATGGTGTACCCTTTTTACTATCTCTGGGCACATTTCCCCAACACCCCTAGCACCGATGTGTCGTTGGCGCGAACTGCCCACTCTTGGTATTCTTTCGCACGGTGGTATTCCATTACGTAAAGAAACAAAAAGACCAACAACTATATCACGTTTCACTTGTGTTTTATTCTGATCTCTTTAAGGTCAAGTACACACGGTTCCCTATAGACACACTCTCGAGGCCGGCCTTTCTTTCGTCTGTCTTTTCTTTTTCTAGCGTCTGTTTCATACCTCGACCGGCACTGCACTGACCCATACTTCTTTACAGTTTACACCACCTCCTAAAGACAGCGAGGTCCCGTCTAGCGGCACACCTGTCAACCAAACCACCGGGTGTGACGCATACGGTACAATGGTAGCAACGGTTGAATCTAGATTTGGTAAAACCCAATTGGTGAGCATGTGCATGGAGTTTAATCGTCAGGCTCATTTAGTCTGACTAACTGTTGTTTGTCGGCGAAGGATCGGGTTTATAACTCTGAGGGTGTTTTTTCCTAGATTGTTTACAATTTTCCACCCATACGACAGCGGGTGTATTTCCTCTAAATTTTACCTTTCTGAGCCTTGTTCCATTAGTGTAATTAAATCCTTATAGCCCTCATTGGTATTAAAAAAGAAACCAAAACCACATCTGGAAAAGTAAACATTTATGAATTAATAATTCTCTGGGGCTGGTATGTAAATGATAACCAATACTAAGAATACTCACCCTCATTAAACTATTCCATCATGTTATAGTTAGTTATAGATTAACTCCCTCAGAGCTTTAACTGAAAGTCTACTACTAATAACAACTATTATTAATAATTTAAGTTTCGTTTGTTTTAGTGCTAACAAACAACCACAGAACTATTATATCAGGCCAGTACTGAAAAATACATACAAATACAATAACAGATCCAATAATCATAATTTGAAATTAATTAATTATTATTATATAAAATTTTATTTAAGTAAATGGATACAATTACTGTGAAGTAAAAGTGACCAAAACAATAAATAAGTAAACTATTTATATAAAATTTGGTAAAAAATACATAGTGCTTTTAAATATTTTAATGTTGAAAAAAATATGAAAGCCCTTATTGTAAGGGAATTCTTTAAATAATTCTCTGAATTTGGCTCTCCTTTTATGATATAAGTCAAATTAAACAAATATAGAGTTTGTGCTACGGACACAACGGCCAAGAGGGCTGAGCTGGTGACAGTTTCGGATAGAAAATAATTTTGGAATCTGAGATGACCGAGAGGGCAAATGATTGTCTACATTTCCAAGGACACATTTAAAATAGCTGCTATTAATATTATTAAAAACGAGGAGAACATCACAATATTATTTGTGAAACATGAGCGTGAAAATGATGATGACGATGATAATAATAATAATAATAATAATAATAATAATAATAATAATATAGTGTTGTTAAATGAAATTATTTTAAATTATTATTTTTATTGAATTTTTTTCACCTATTATATTTTCTACCCACTCGGCGCAAGTTATTATGTAGGGGGAAGGGGCGAGGGGGGTTACCCACAATGCCCTTCGTAATGGTCAAGCGGGGGAGACAATAGTGGATGGTGAGGGGGGGCGCCCACCTGGGGCAAGTTGGACGACATCTGCGGGCGTCCCGGCGCTCACTGTTAAAACTTCACCTGAGAGGAGAATAGGTCCCTGGACGGTTGTCACCCCCTGCCCCCCTTTGTTCCCCCATGCTGTTCACTGCAGCACCACGCCCAGCGACCAACCAAAGGGGGGCCATAGTACCCTCTAATGCAAGAAGTGGCTATCAACCATTTACAATAGTCACCTTTATCTGAGGGAACAGTTTCTAAAATATAAAATATAGAATCCAAGGAAACATGAAGGGCTATCATCGACATAATTACTTTTCCAAACTATCATCGCTAAGTAGGATAATATTTGAAAGTAACTTTGCCAAAATTTGCCTGGGTAAATAGTTGAAAACCCCGTTTTATGAAACAAACCTGAGGCCGATTGGAATCTAACCTTGACTCTGATTGCCAAGAAACAGTTGTGCCAACTGCTATCCTAATCTTAAGTTGATATTAGGTTAATAACATGTACATGTGATTAAAAAAATGGTGAAGTATATAAATTATTTAACATCCAATTAGATTTAAAACTGAAACATAAATCTAATTTTAATAAATACTCTTGGAAAGAGAAAATTTTAATTTTAAAACATTGACACCGATTAGTATAAATTACTGATATATTTATTTTGCTTGGTTTATAAATCTAGTTTAATAGCATCACAATAATAGTTACATTACATTCTTCATTGTAATGTAGAAAATGTTAAAAATGGCTCACTTCTTTCAACAACAAAAAGTTCATGAAATTAATTGGACTGTACTATACAGAACATAATGATAACACAACTATTTTTATTTATTTTAGCTTGCTACTATACCATTTTACAATCCATACAATAATAATTTATTATTATTATATTGTTCGAACAACTAAAACAGCATTTTAAAATTTAAATGAATCAAATGTTGATAGTTATTATTTTTTAATGTCTATAATAAGGACCTAAAGTACCCAGCACTATAGGGCTAGGAATCATATTTTGGTGAAAAGAAGAAAACACGCAAGAATTTGTACATCCATTACTGTTTACGGCCTATAGCCTGGATCAGTTTTTTAACATGCATGAATAATGGACACTAAATTAGTTTAGATATAAGTAGGGATTAAACCAAATATCACTTTAAGTGGTTTACGGCTTCTTTACCCGGCGAGTGGATACATTAATAATTATATCATTATGAAAACCGCGGGTTTCTATTCAAACACATTAAGTATAATTAATTATAAATACATTATTTAACAAAACAGATTTTTTAAATCACCATACTTTTACTCAACTCTTAAGGATAATCAAGCTAGTATTAAAATGTTTAAAGATTTAATTTTGTTGTTGAAAAACCATTTATGCTCCATGCATGGACGAATTCGTGTTTCAAAATAAAAATGGTCGGGAACTTTACTTGGCATTTTAATAATTGTTAGAAAATAACTTTTAGTCCAATTTGATGTTTTACTAATACATAATTAATAATTCAACAAATATGATGATAATGAATAAACTTTATTAATCTGGAGAGCACAAACAATCCTAAAAAGTTAAATACATTAAAAATATTTTAAAATTTGCTCGCACACCTTTAATTAACATTCTATGTGTTATGTTTGCCTTTATAAGAATTAGGCCGCAAAATAAATAACGCCTGCCAAATTGTATTTCCTGTGGATTTTAATTAAATCGTTTAATTTGTTCTCAGAAAATCATTTATGGGGGAAATAGGGGAAAAAAGTTCTACGGTTTATTAATAAATTTCAAAACGTTCCATTAATATAAAAATATATTTGTATTGGATGCGAAGTGCACATTTATTCGGAAATTTTCCCGACGAATAGCTAAAAAGAACGTGGTAAGACATTGGGCTGCCAACTTTTCAAATATAAAATAAGGGGCTTTTCAGTGGTGGATATAAGGGGTAATTATTGCGATATTTTAAAATAATGAAGGTTGTTTTAACTATGTTCATAGGAGGAGGGATGGAGGGGGGAGCGTGTTGAAATAATGTAACTGTCATAAATTTACTAACATCATTTTAGATTATATAAAATAAATATTTTACATTTTTAAATGTTAAAAAGTATGTTCCTTAAATTCTAATTCACTCTTGAATGTCTGTCCTTGAAGGCATTGTTGCCAATAGAGAACTTATGAGTAAAAATAATATTTGGGCCGTTATGCTCCAATAATAAATTTAAAATATATATATATTCAATTACAATTTGATTTTGGGAAAATACGCTATTTTTAGCATCCCCAAATTCAATGTCTGGATGCCCAAAGTAGGAAGGATAATTTTGGGAAAATGTTATACATAGTAATGATTATAGTCAATATTAATAACATTTTACTATAACATTATTAGTAGGTTTTGTATTCTGATGACATGTCAACGTTTTTTTATGCATTACAGGCAATGCTCATGTTTAAACCCTTTTATAAAGTCATTTCATGATCTTCTGGTTGTGGAAACGTTTTTTACAGGCTATTATTTGTTTTGTTTTGGTCTTTCAGTTAATAGTATCTTGGTTTGAGTTATTTTTCAATCATTTTTAGACATATAATCTATGTTAAGCAAATATAATTTTAAATACAATCGATATTTTATAAATCTCTACTTTTTTTTCCAACACAGAACTTTCTGAATCAGGAGATTATGTAGGCCATGAACTTTGTATCCTATTTGCTTGTTTGATTGGAAAATTCACATTTCTGGTGAGACACTGGAAAATGTTTCGTTCGGAGGTTGAAGCAGGCATTTGTAACTCAATGTTATATTTACCAGGATGCCAAATGTTAATTGTTTGAGGTTTTTCATTGTATGTATATTTTTTAGTTTATATTTTTAAAGTGCGTATTTGATCTAGTCGTGTGTATTCATTGCAAGTTTTCGTTCATATTTTTTAATGATTTTTCTGGAAACCGTCATTTTATGAGTGATTTTTTGACAATTTTTAGGTATCATCAAAGTACGTCCCTTAATAATTGTTAGTATTCAGGGGCGTTCCTTGTGTTATTATTGAGGCAGGAAAGACTTTACGAGATTATTTTAGTAAATTGTCTCCTCCCATTCATTATTAAGCTTGCCCTTTAAAACCAATAAATAGCCTATATATCCGTTCATTGCATTATTGTGTGTGTGGTTGGTTAAATGTATAGTGATGGAGAAATAACAGTTTATTAATATAATCCTATTAGGCTTGGCTTGCCCTGGCACCAACTTTAGAGCTGCACTTATTAGTATCAAAGGTTACTGCAGCAAATAACATTACTTGACGCATAAACAGGTCTACATATGTATTTATAAAAAAAATATATATCCATATGTGTCCATACATACTATATATATATAGAGAGAGAGAGAGATAGAGATAAAGATAAAATAACACTAATTGTCAGTACGATTTGAAACCAGCCCGTTTTACAGGGGGGCTGAGTGTACTACGGATAATATCCTTTAGTAATTACTTTCTACGGTATAGCACATTAATTACACGTAAAAGTTTGGCACTACCACAATAATAAATTAGAATAAACTGCCCGAGTGTAAATACCAGCACAGGTACGCGGGTGATTAACGTTCATCACTCAATCGGAATTGGAGTGTTATTTTCTTTCCAAAATGTTGTTTAGTATCCGCTACTCCGAGGATTGCTGAGCCATTCACTAAAAATTTCCCCTACAATTTTTTTTTTGGTAGGTTAGATTGTGTAAGTCAGTATTGGCCAGTGTTGGACCAACAAGCTAGTACCGGTAGCTTACAAACACGTTTATGTTTTCATCTTTATGAAATACAGACTGTCGTGTGATTAATAAAGATAATAGGCTAGCATCTAAAATATTTTAATTAAAAAACCCATCACAGAACGTAGACTAGTTATCAGAGTACCCTCAACGGTGAATGAGGGGTTTAATGTGTTAGATCATGACGCTCATGGTCGTCTTCAACAGAGAGGTATAAACTCGAATCCCGGTCAGACGCACTCAAGAGGAGGCAGAGGGGAGTATTCAAGTGTGATACTCCCATCTTATATCTCTTCTAATTCAGGTTAGTTTCCATTTATGTAACCTTCTCATCCTTACCACTTAGATTAATTTAAGTCTTAATGATACATTCATTAAAGTGGCACTTGGAATTTAAAAATTTGCCTATTTAGCTAACAATTTGTTACACTCCCCTGTGTTTTATAATTTATATTAAAACTTTTAAAGCTATTAGTTATCTTACTGTTATATACTACCACAATATTTTATAAACGTTACAATGAAGTACTGTACTCCCATATAACTTTAACGTAACTTTCATAACCTTTAAAAGCAAAATGAAGTAAAAAAAACTGCACTAAGGTATCAAATCCATAACTCAACACGGTTGAACTTTAAATCTTTATTTTAGTTTATTTCTTACAGCTTTTCTACCAGAAAAGCTCGTGTGCTTTTTTTTTATTTGAATTTAAATTGTGCTCTTAAATCAAGAAAGCCGTGTCTCCCCGTCAAAAGAAGAAATGTCTTGGTAACTGAACGTGCGGAGCAATATCTCAGCATAGAAAATATTTTTCTCCGTGCTACGAATATTTACACTAATGCTGTAAGGAGGAGGAGGGTAGAATTCTAGAGGAAGTGTACCCCGCATTTCTGTGAAGAAATATCTACTGGAAAATCATTGGAGGAAAAATATTTCAGAACATCCGGCTTGGATTAGAATCCCTACCATCCCCAACGCTGGTAAACCATACAAGAAATAAACTGGCCTCTTTGCCCAGGTGTCCCAAGTGTTATTTGTATATATATTTAACTTATATATATATATAATTCTTCTATACGTGTGTATGTCACTGAACTCCTCCTAAACGGCTGGACCGATTTTGATGAAATTTTTTTGTGTTTTGAGTGGGTCCGTGGATGGTTTAGATTCAAATTGGACCCGGTAGGTGGCGCTGCAATAGAGTTCTAGGATTTTTTTTATTTTTAGGTATTTTTTTTTTGGGGGGGTTTAGATTTTTTGCATATCAGAACATGTAACCTCAACATTTCACCCCCCCTCCCCACCACCCAATATTTATAATAATGAATATAATATTAATAATTGACCGTTAAAAAAATCAAAAGTTTATCAATAATTAACCCGTATAACCGAAGGTATAAGACGCGTGCTAAATAAAAAAAAATACGTTAAACTTTGAAGACAAACACTGAATTTGTATATTGTTAACTCACTAATTGAGTTCATTGTGAATTTGTAATTTTGATGATAACATAGTATTTGTTTTATTATCGAAATCAATTATGCCACCCAAACGAAAAGCCAACGTTCGGTCAGGACAACGCCTGTTGGGTCCGCTAGTATATATATATATATAATATATATATATATATATATTACCCTTATTTTAGTAGGGAGAACAGTATCTGGTAGTTAATATAGTTACTAAAACAAGTTTAATACATCCATATAATATAATTACTTTATAATTACTTATTCATTAGTCATATTATCTGTAGCCATCACTTTATATTTATATTGTCAATATCTATAAAATAACATAAATAATATAGTAAAATGATGTTATCATTAAATGTTATCAATGTGGTTTGCATAGAAATATGTTTGAATATTTTCTATAAAATGTTCTTCCAACAAAATCAGAGTATACACACTTGGGGGGCAAGTGGACAAAATATCATAAGTCTTTATATATATATATATATATATATATATAATGAGAGAGAGAGAGAGAGAGAGAGAGAGACGAGAGGGTTGAAAGGGAGGGAGGGGGGTGTTGGATCAACACAGGAAGAGCCTCTTCTTATCAAATCTACTGTCATAGATTCTTATACCGAGCTATGTTTTGTAAATGTTGAAAGCTATACGACAAATATAGGATTGTGAATGTTTTCTGCTCTAATTTATTTTGTATATGCTTGAAAGTTGTTGTTCTATTACGGATAATACACCTAAACCTTTTATTTTTACCTTAAATTCGGCGTTCAGTAGAGGCAGCCCTCTGTACGGTAAACACGTCTTACACTAATGAGTTGGACGAAGTTTGGACTATATAAATCTTTGTGACCAGGCATATAAGTCCAACGCAAGAACGTTTTTAATCAATGTTCTCACTTTAAAGTATAATCTTTTGCCAGTATAAGACAAGTAGAATAATGAAGATCAAAATTGGCATGAGTACCCGAGTGAGTTATTTGCTGGGTACTCATTATTCCTTTGTTAGCACCTCACTGTTGAGTTTAATGATAATTAGTAGAAAATATAGGCCTATTATCCTTAAGTTAAAGCTTTTAAGTAATATACTATTATTTTAATACGTTATTATTTATTATTATTTATTAGGTATTTAACATACACTTTCTGAACCAACTGATTATATCAGCCCACGAGAATTTCTATGATTGAGTGCGAAAGGGCCCACCAATTTTTCCGGGAAAGTTATGGTCACATACCTCCCAGGGTATTTTACACGCCACAATCGACACGGCGCAGACGAATTTACTTCCCCCTCCGAAGGAAGTTGTGCTACGGGTTTTTATCGCTCAAGAAATTTCCGTCGACCCCGGTTGGGTTTGAACCCACGAACATTTGGTCCTGAGGCGAGCAACTAAATCACATTTTTACTATGGTGTCCGGATTTACGCGCCAACTGCTCTACTAATCTCGTCCTAGTCATTGTGTCAGTTAGCTAGCGTCCATTCACCACTGGAATGGTGGTATGTGACAAATCTACTAGATGTACCCATTCACCAAACCATATGATCTGTAGATTTAAAGACCATTTATGTTGAGTTGTTTTCACTTTTGACGGCTAAAACTTTCACAACAAACAATTCTTTAATAGTGTTTTTCTTATAGCCGTTTTAACATTATTGAAACACTAACTTATAAAAATAATTGTTTAGATGTTTATCTTTTTGTGGAAGTGGCGTCTCTGTGGCTCACTTAAATAATGAGTTACAAACGAGAGATTCTAGTAGGCTGCTTTCTCTTCACAAACTAGATGGCAAACCAAACGAAGGAAGTTGGTGACGTACAAAAGGTATTTATTTCTGACCACGCGCATCGGTTTACTGTTTTATTTTGAAGTTAATATTTTGTCTGGCTCTTTCCCTAAGTTATAAAAATATATTTATTTCTTCCCAATTATAAGACGATACAAGTGTGAATAGGGTAGGTCTACTTTTTCATTAATCATTTCATATCCTATACTATATCTCGTTGCCACAACCGTAAATCGAAAAAAAAAAGACATAATAGTTTAATTAATATTTTTTGTTCTGTCAATAAGTTACTAAAAGGCCAATTATTCAGTATTCA